>OX401407.1:29362091-29984182 GCA_947846245.1 Cerastoderma edule | reverse complement strand
CTACACGGACATGACGCTATATAGTTTCTGATCATATTTTGGGCATGATAATCTGTGCGCCACCACAATTCCTTAATTGAACTAATTACGTTCCTTTAAGAACCCAGCTCAGTATCAGGAGGAAAATTGGGCTTCTGACACTTTTCAAAGATTTCTCATTTTTAGATCAGTCTGGTGCATCTACTGCAGAACATGGAAGAAGCAACTATGGCAAATCGATATTTAAATTATATCTAACGAGTATCTACATTCGTTTCCACAAAAGACCTAAGGTTTTGTTGCTACATACTTTTTTTTTTATTAAATACCCAACTCACATTTTATCAGGTGTTTGATGTCATAAAAAAATGCGATTTCTCTTGACCTCTTGTTCTCTGCTGCTCCTTTCAATTTGGATCAGTCATCTATTCCTGGATGGAAGAGCATGTTCGGGAATGGTTTAAAACAATACCAACGCTTTCCTCCTGATTTAAAGGTGACAAATTGGATTATTCGAGATACGTCCCGTCTGGTATAAACTCAGATAAACCAGAGACATAGATAACATCTATCTATGTCTCTGAATAAACCAATCTGTAAATGCGAGGTTTAGATAATTCTTCTAACCAAGGGAGGCTAGTCTGTTCAAAATAATGCACCCAATTGTACGAGTTGCCTCTCTTTTAGTCCGGGCTTGTAATATTTTCTGAGGAACACCTTTTTTTGTCAGAATCACACAGGTACACCGTATGGTTCCTGCCGGGTGACGGGACTCTGTGGAAATGATGAAAAGAAATGATTCTTTTTGGACAATTTGATACAATCCGATCAGAAAAAAGGTTATTTAAAGCAGCGGACAGAGACGTTTGTTCATAATTTGGTATGTACATCCATAGTTGCGTTAGAATCTCCCGAGTTCTTGACAATGTTGTAGAAAGTGGGTGGGGTTGTGATGTCATGTGAACAAATCAAGATTGTTTTGTTTTGTGAAAACTGTTTAACATCAAAGCGTTGTTATCAATGTTATGTAATTTCTTTTTAAGTACTTTATGAACCACGTGGCTAGGATTTAAGTGTACAGCCCTGAACGAAATGATACTCTAATATGAACACAAAACAATGAATTGTCTCCCTTTAGATATTCTATCTTCTTTTAGATTTTGTAATTTGGAACGGTCCAAATTCAAAGCCTTATCAGACGACAGTTGCAAGGGATGAAAAATGAATTTGATTTGAGCAATGATAAAAGTTTTCAAAGTATTTTTGACAAAAGGTGAATATGTCTAACCTATTTTCACTAGTTGTGATGTTTTTTCATCAATTTTAAGTTTAATTTTGCCTTGATATTTTCTGAAAATGGATTTTTGTGTCGTCTGCTTTCCTAAACTTGAAATATTTGCTTTATTTTGAAGAGGTTATATACTCAGACGACAGAATAGCAAACAGGTTATCTGTTCTTTTAGGAAACTTTGTTGCCAATGTTGGAATTGATTCTACACAATATCTGTTACAAAAATCTACTTTTACTTCATAAGTGTCATCTGGTATTAATTTTCATAAGTGTCATCTGGTATTAATTTTCATAAGTGTCATCTGGTATTAATTTTCATAAGTGTCATCTGGTATTAATTTTCATAAGTGTCATCTGGTATTAATTTTCATGTGGTCCATGCAGTCACAAAATCCTGTATGATAGAAATGGTAAAGGTTACCTCAAACATGTGAATTAATTGTGTTACCCTTTGAATTAGTAAATTTTGATTTTGATATATATCATAGATGTGCACTGAATCTGCCGATCAGAATGTGAGTATTTAAAAAAATCTGTTGTTGACCCCATTTTCATAATTATGGTTTAACCCTTTCCCAAACAATAACGACATTTGACTACTTTGCTGCAGATGACATCAGAAAAACATTGTGGAAAGAGGAGAAATTGCTCTCAACGAGCAATTATTCCTTTTCCCTCAAGGTTTTCTGAAGAATATTTTTCAATTTCATCACATTTTGAAATATTGTCTGCAAACTCTTTCAATTTGGTGTTTGGAAAAGGGCTAATGATATTTGAGCAATGTTTTGTATAACTGTTCTTAGATAAACATGTAGTTTTAAACATTATCCTAATGATGAGACATTTTCCTGTCTGCAGATTTGTTTTGGCACACAAGTGCAAAACCCTTTTCACACAATTACAAACAACTGACATCAGACAACTTGCATATATATGCAAATTATGGTAAGACACCTTAAGAAGCCTGTGCATGTTTCCTTTTATGAGTAAATATGTTAATAACATGCTTTGTGACAAAATCAAAATTTGCTCATCAGGAGCCTAATTATTCTCTTTTGCCAAATCACATTTTTTGTCTATAAATAATGCCTGCTTCTGCCTTTACGACTAAGGTCATAAAACGAAAAAGAATTTGGTAGACACAACAATACTAATAGTAATGATCGGCTTTGCAAACATTGCAATTTGGCTATGATTATGAAAAGGGTTGTGCGAGAATGAATATTCATATTATGTTATGGTCTAATGAACCCTGTATAAAGAGTATATTCAAGTTACTGATGGTTAAGGGGAAATGGCATACAGCTCTGTGTATGTATGGATGTCTATACCGGTACATTTGTAGTATTAAATACGCCCCAAGCACCTTTTGTTTCGATTAAAGACATCTTCAATGTACAACAGTTGTGATATTTCGGACTAACTAAGTGTTATATAAGCCATTCATTGTAGGTTGGTATTGATTATTTGTATTGTGTTTTTTTATGTTGACAATTTGTATGTGGGTGTGTGAGTGTAATTAGTTTATAAGGGACGGCAATGCATTATGGGGGAAATGATTATGCTCGAATCTTACTTAATTGCCATATTGAGCCATTTCCGATGTCACTTCACATTTCCTGCACATCTTATTCATGAGGAAAAAATACTTTTTTTAACTTTTATCAAATAAGTACTGGCAACCATAGATGTGTCTTGGGCAGACCCATTTAGACTTTTTCATCTAGATTGAAATAACCTTGAAATCTCTGTGCAGCTGAAGTCTTGATAGAGGGGCGTAAAAACAGTCTTTTACATGCAGTATTTTGAAAAAAATTAAACATTTCATATTTTTTCTGTTTTCACTAGAAATATCTCATACCCATAAACAGGGTAAAGAGAAAACACAAAGAAGTTAGCCTTTGGTATTATCCTTAGCAGGTAACTTAGTTTCTTTTAACCCTATGTTGTGGGTATAAGATGATAATAATCCCTTATTTGGACCACTTGTGCAGCGTACAGCACAGCTGTGAGTAGCCAATAGAGCTAATGCTAAAAGAGAAATAAAAGACTCTAAGATAATGAAAATTGGCTTATTATCACATTTGATAACATTGTGGCAAAATATGATATTTTTATTGATTGCCAATCTGGAAAAGGTTTATTGAATGCCTTACTTTTCAGATGAAGTTAACATCATTGTGACAAATAGCAGAGTTAGAAGGAAGCTATGAAATTATGAATACAATACAATCTTTTATATGGTCCTGCGTTGCCCAGTGGTTAAGTTGGCAGACTTAGAACTCGGGTGTCCAGGGTTCAAGCCCCAATGACAACTCTGGTTTCTTGGTGCAATTTCTCCCTTTCCCACAAGGTTTTCTGTTCTATCAAAAGATTATATTCAAATTTCATCACATTTTGAAATGTCATCTGCAAACCCTTTCAATTTGGGACAGTCGAAAATCTGTTGTTTGGGAAAGGGTTAAGTATGAATAACTTTTCACATTATAGAAATGGTTGAATTAAACATCCATAAAATATAATATAAGGCCATTTAATGCTTAAAAAGGGACTCATTTAGTAAATTTTTCATATTCAATTCTTCTCTAAACAGTCCAGCAAATATTTAATCATTTAAATAATCTTTTTTAGAAAATGCTTACAAGTACACAAGCAATAAAGAAAAAATTTCTGGTTTCATGTTTCAGGTACTCTTATATATATGAAATAAAGAATCTGATATCTGATCCCTTTAATTAAATCTAATGAAACATATGTTCCAAATGGGCGCAAACTTTGATATTTACACAATGATCAGGTTGACCATTGAAAATGTGCATTGAACTGACCAGTCTGGACATAGTGTCAACTGACATTATTGTGTAATGGACATTATCGAATACCTGAACAACCCTTTATCTAAATTCACTCTCTCAAATTTACCTGCCTTAATGGGAAAGTGAATAACATGTTGTTTAATTCCCCATCCATAATGAGATGAGTATCATAATATAACTGAAAATTGTTTTAACTATTTACCAAACACCATATTTACGACTGTCCCAAATTGAAAGAGTTTGCAGACGACATTGCAAACTGTTATGAAAATGAAAAAAAAACTTCTAATAGGGCAGAAAACATTGAGGGAAAAGAAGAAATTGCTTGTTAAGAGCAATTTTTCCTTTTCCCACAATGATTTCCAGAGCCGTCTGCAACAAACTGGTCAAATGTCGTTATCGATTGGTAATGGGTTAAAACTAGGGATGGGAACGAATATTCGAATATTCGAATAGCGGGTCGAATATTCGAATAGCAAAATAGTATTCGAATATTCGATTTTAATGAACCCATATCACTGTATGTTTACCATAAATTTTATTCAAAAATAATGTTGTTTAATTTTCATTTTCTTCCTCTAATCCGATCCCAAATATCGAAGAACGTGCCTAGCTCCCAGGTGCAGTTACGATGTTTTTACAACGTATGTCACACAGTAAAACACCTGTGACAAATTACCACATCTTTTGACAGTTTGCAAAACGATTAATTCCTAAGTGTGAAAATAGTCGATTTTAAGCCGCTAAATCTAACACCTTAATGATCTAGACTTGCTCCCTATTATCCAAAACAAGTCAATCACGCTAATTGACAATTGTCAGTGTCAACCAAAAACGTAATTTGTTTGTCGTGAAATTAAACAATTACTCTTTCAATAACCAATCGTAATCATGATTGCTTATGCACGAAGACCAATCAAATGATGTGTTAGAAAGTATATTTTTCTTCAGAATAATTTGTCAAACTTATCTTCATTCTAATTTCTACATCTATTCGATAAACATCACAATGTCTCCATCGCGTGTCTGGAATTACTTTACTCGTTCTGCCGACAAGTCGAAGGCGACCTGTAACCTGTGTAACCAGGACTTTGTATTCAAGAATACAACATCCAACCTACTGAATCACTTGAATGGCAAGCATCCATCCGTCTGGAAAAGTTGTATGTTGATAAAAAACGAAATAATGGTTATTACTGCTTTGATATTGAATGCACGTATATGTATACAGATATCGGCTCCCATCGGCTATACACAAAAGGTTTGAACAGAGGACTAGTGTACTAGTATTCGGACATGCAGACATTCGGACATCAAAACGAATTCTAAAATCGAATATTCGAATATATTCGAATAGTTCTAGTCGAATATTCGAATAGTGATTTCACTATTCGTTCCCATCCCTAGTTAAAACCCAATGGAATAAACCTACAAAATATACCTAGAAGTGAACCACATTTGAGAGCAATTGTAGAGCAAAGAAAGACCTTTCCCATCCATGAAAAGACATTTTCAGAGATTAAGTACCTGGATAAACCTTAAACAATGTCTTTTGTTTGCTTTGAGTATTCTTAAAGAGGTATTTAGATAAAAGAGAATGGTATTGTTTTGGAACAATGTAAAGAGAAAGCCACTAAATGGTTGACTAATTGTGCGCGAATGTACTATATTACTACAACTCAAATAGGGGGCACAATGTTGGACTTTCTATTTCAAAACATGGCAAAGCAAGCAAATTTTCCTTTCAGTTTTGCCACACTTGAACCTTTTTCTTTGTTTAAGACATAAAATATTTTTTCATGTAGCAGAAAGCATGTGGAATAGTTTGTTGCAAGAATACTTCCCATTGCAATTAACTCTAATTTTGGCACAGTGGTTTCAGTGTTTAATTTTCACTTCAATGGATTTTCTAGGGACATTTTTGCCTCTGGTTTGATAATTGATTCTTATGTGATCTGCAGCTGATTATATTTTTTGAGAGTCAGTGCATACTATTGAATTCCTCCGCAACAGTGAATGCTCCTATTATGGGACATTTGCAAATGTTTTTATACATTGTTTCAGCTTTTAAATGATAGAACTCTGTCCTTAATTGATTAAAGACATTGGACAAGAACATACCTTTCATTCTTTACCACTACAAATATTCATCCTTTTGCAATTATTAATAAATCTCAGATGAAATTGGAATTGTCGTCTGGTAATGGTTCTCATTTGAAATACAGATAGCCAGGCAAAATCAGTTGTCCGTATTGCCCAACTCGTCCAACAAAAGCCCAAACGTACAAGTGAATCTTTACTGAAGCTTAATATATAACCATTAGATGGACAAGTGAATGAAAAGCTTTGGTATATATGGACAAGTGAATCAAAGTCAGATTTCGCAACCACTATATAGTATGTACAAAGCTTTGTTTGGAATATTAGAGTAAAGTGTTAAGGTAATTGCAGTGAGGTTTCTTAACCCTTACAATGCTGGGCACTTTTCTTAAAATAGATTTTTCTGCTCTCCAAAACCTTAAATATCTGCTTAATTTTGATGAGGAAAGATACTCAGAGTAATGAATAGGTTAAATCACAGGCCAGCTGCCAATCTACTTGATGGCTGGCCTGGATCTAACCTGTTAGCATAATCATGAAGTCGGTTCCAGCACTACAAGGGTTAACTCTTTTACTAATTGGCATTTTCATAAATGGCTAACATAAAAAGGAGCTTGCAGTTTTAAATTGATAGAAAACCTACCTGGTATGGAATATTCCTTTAGTTATTTTAGAAGAACTTGTTGTTGGGTAAGGGAGGTGATATTGTCACAACAGATATTTCTCCTTTTGTCTTAATTTTTCCAAGGTCAACTGAAAAATTCTCGTACAGCTCAAAGCTTGTGGATCGTAAACAAGGGTTATAAAGCAGTAAAGTTTATATAAAAGTACAGGTGGTCAATGTATATGTTAGTATGAACAGGGTATTCTGGGAGTAAGACCACTGAAGGGAGAAGAAATCGTAAAGTCAATATGGAAAGATTTCAAAGGTTATGAGTGTAAGGAGTTTTAGTGGATCAACTTCACAAAAGACAGGAAATACAAAATAGATTCAATCTTAAAAGTTCTTTTTGGATGTGTGTGTGATTGGATTTTCAACCAGAGTGAAATATAGGTACTATATATAGGTATGGAGTTGGTTTATGTAGATTACTTCTTTATAGAATATTGATAAGTTGAATATGTTATGGGAATGTTACATGTTCATCAAGCATTTAAAGTTCTTTAGTAAACATATTGATGGATTTATAGATTCTTGTTTGAGATTCGATGGTTTGCAAGGGTTTTACAGCTCTTCATGTATTTATGGACCTCAAAATCTTTTACCCTATTTGTGACTGTGTCCGGTCTAAAGCAAACATTTCTGCAGAAAATGAATATATCTATATAAGGATAAATGTATTCTGAGATGATGTTTTGAGGAAAAATTGTAACGTAAGAAGATATGCAAACAGTGTGTTTCACAAGTCTTATGTTGCATACATGTGTGATAGAAGGTGTTTGTTTTGAGAAGCCTGTTGAGAAAGAATAAACATTAAATGATCTTAGCAGCAAATTGGTCAGAGTATTTTACTCCTGATGTATTACCATTGCTACTTGGGTGTTGCACTGTTTTCAACAGATTTTCAGTTATTTATCGCGTCCCATTTGATATACAACAAAGAGGTTAACAAATGATGTCTTTAATGATGAAAGTCAAATGTTTTTGGGAACAATAGTTAAATGTTAAAAGAGGATAAGTGACTTATAATGGGGTAAGCTTGGGGTCTTCTTGCCCTCACCATGAGCAAGGCATAAATACTGTTGAGGGGATATAAAACTTGAGCAAAACAATTCCAATAAATCCCTTAATCTTGCGTAGTATTTCACTTTTAGCATTTCTGCAGCAGAATTCTTTAAAAAACCAATGTAACAATTAGATGAAATGGTCATTCTGAGCAATTTATCCTTTTGTCACAATGGCTTCTACCAGATGCTCTGACGAAAGTCCATGTTTTTTTTATGCATCTGTCGTCTGCTGTAGCTTTCAATTTGGATGTAGCAGATAAAGATTTCCATTTGAGGGAATGGCCGATTAGGACTGATAATGAGGGCTCAAGTCTTTAGAAGTGACTAAAATAAGAAGCCATTTTGACATTCTGAGCAATATAATTCATTGTCATAATTGCTTTTATTGTCCTTAAGGATGTGCATTATTTTGTTATATTTCTGTCGTCTGCTGTAGCTTTCAATTTGAATATAGCAGATGAAGATATCCATTGGAGGGAATAAGTGATGGACAGAGAATGAGGGCCCATTTATCTCCAAACTTGTTTGTTAGAATATGGATTTATATATTTACTCATGGCGATTTAAAATAGTTAAAGGAATTCTTTAGTTTGCAAACTTTGACAGATTTAAGTCCACCCTTAACCAAAGGGCATGGTATTTCATTGTCCTGATAATCTAATGTATATTGAGTTTTAAGACGATACAGGAAGAATTATGATAAAAACTGGCTTAATATGTTTGTATGGTAGAAAAGTATATATAATGACAGAAGAGGGTACATGGGTTAAATGAGCAAGTATTATAATTTTCAAACAATAGCTTCTAAATGGGTACTTTTCCAGCTAACTTGTATGGTAGGGAGTGAAAAGTTAGAGAATTCCTTTCAAATACATTTGAATTTCCTATCTGAGTTCATTGTTATTGATTCTTATTAGGTATGAGATGCTGGGAATTCAGAAAATGACCAAGTCAGCATTAAGAATTGCCTTAACCGCATGTCATCTGTATTTATAAATGAACATGGGATTAATGTTATGGATTTATTTGAGATATGTATGACATGAATATGAACTTATTGGACATTTTGAATTTACATGATAGATGAATGTATGACAAGAAGGTGAACTTAACTTTCAGAATATAAAACTCAAATAACATCATTGATTCTTGAGCCTCAAATAATTAACAGAATAAAGATTCATTTTGAAAAAAAGGAAACTCTTGGTTTTTGTCTCAATGCTTTACTTCTTTATATTTATGTTGTACAGACATGCACATTAATCTCATTATGGATATTTTTTAATGAAATCCTTAAAACCCACACATTCTTGCAATTGAATTAACCCTTAGAAAAAGAAAGGTGGGTAATTTTCAAAAAATAGATTTTTGTGTGGTCTGCTTTCCAAAACCTTAAATATCTGCTTAATTTTGTTGAGGAAAGATCCTCAGAGTAGCAAACAGGTAAGATCACAGGCCCAAAATGCCATATGGGGTAATAGGATAAAGTGTCAAGTACACTCAAGTTTGTCTAAATGATGTTTAAAAGTGTTTGTTTGATAAGACAGCCCAACCCATACCATACCATGTCAGATTCTCATCATAAAATGTGCTTTGCTAAATACTGCTTGATTTGCATAAGGCATTGCAAATTTGGACACTCCTAACACTTATTTGACACATAAGATGTTTATATGAGATAAAGCCTAAAGGAATTGATACCTTTTGTATGGGGGAATAGGATAAAGTGTCATGTACACTCAAGTTTGTATAAATGACTTTAAAAGTGTTTTGTTTGATAAGACAACCCAACCCATACCATACTATGTTAGATTCTCAGCATAAAATATGCTTTGCAAAATACTGCTTGTGCGCATTTGGCAATTTTTGACACTTCTAACACTTATTTGACCCATTAAAGTCTAAAGAAATTGATACCTCTTGTACAAGTATTTTGAGTACAGTTTTAATCAAAGGCCATCTTAATACAGGATGCATGTCATTCAGAAGAAGTTTCCTCTTAAACAGTGTAAAAAAAAAAAAATATTCTGAGGCCATATAACACGCACACAGGATCTGCAAGTCATAAACGAATGTTAGTTGTCTTGTACACCATAATTTTGTCCCTTTTGCTAGCTATTGTCTCTTAAAACAAGATTGACCGTAATGGCCTTTACCGTTGTAGACTATCCAGTAAGCATATTTGCATCATGTAATGTTGAAAGTTTCCTTTTGATTTGTAGTCAACCCATTCGCTCAAGTTGTTGGACTTGGAACTCATGGGAGTGACCTTTGGCAAGTCACTACAGAGGCACTAGCCTAGTACTGGTGGATCCAGGAAAAACACCATACTAACAAATAAAATTCTCTCAAGTATTCATTTTTTCCTTTTATGTCGAAATTGAAAATGATTAAGGACATCAGATTCTGCAATATTTATTCTGTAGTGTTTGATTATGCCAAGAGGAGAAGTTGTGCCTACTAAGCATTTTCTTCTTTTGCAGCAATCGTTTCTTTTATCCTCCAAGTTATGAGCAACATATATGAAAGAAATGTTAAGAACTTGCCAGACTGGGTGTGTGTGTTGTTTTTTAATTCTTACCATTTGACCACACAGTTGCCTTGTATTATCTCACAATAGTGGAAGAAGCAGGCATAGAAAGTTAAGCTTGTTTAGATAAAATGATATTTCTGACACACACAGACATAAAAAATGACATTACTTGAAGAAAAAACAACCCAAAATATTATATTTGCTACATTTAACTTTTGATTTAAATAATTAATTCAGATATTTTAATTAAGTATTTACACTTTTGAATCTTAAATCAAGTATCTTGCATTGCTCCAATTTGAACACCCCTGACACTTGTTTGACACATAAGATGTCTTTATGAGATAAAGCCTAAGGGAATTGATACCTTTTGTGCATGCATTGTTGGTACAGGCATGACAAGATATTATAATAATATTACACAATATTATACAAGATAAGCTGTGATAAAACTTGTCCTCTCTTGTATACAATTCTCTGCTTCTCTGCTCCATTTCCTTGTCATTACCACATTTTCTGTAATCATGTACATGACATCAAGCAGCTTTCGTAGTGTTATTTATAAGCAAAACGTTTTAATGTCAATATATTCCCAATATATACCTATACCCTCCTATGGGAATTGGTGAAATGTCCAAATGAAATGCAACATCAGGTGCCAATAACCAAGTGAAAAGATTAATGGTAGAAACCATTGTGACAAAAGGATAAATTGCTTGTCACAAGCAATTTATCCTTTTGTCACAATGGTTTCTTATGTCTTCTGCAGCAGGTGCGGTAGATTGAGGTATGTTGGAGTAAGGGGTTAATGAGTACTGTATTACATACCTGTATACCTTTATCTCAAGGTCACGACCCATTCCACTCAGGTAACCACAGACAGTGCCAATAAAATGAAGTATTTTGTCTTAGGAATACACTTTAATTTCATTAAGACATTTTTAATATTAACCCACCCTACCACATATATTTGTTTATACATAATTTAGTTGACAGCTCAATAAATCATTGTCTAAAAGGGAGAAATAAGAAATTGTTTTTATTATGTATTTGTGAAATTGTTAAGAAAAATCTGTGAAAATATTTCAAGAAAGTTAAGGGGTGAAGAAAATGGGCAAATAAAACTGACTATTTATTGTATGGCATGAAAGTATGACAAAAATGGGGTCATCCTTCACAAAAATTATCTACATACTTTCTTCTAACTTTGTACTACGCCTTTCACAAACTTTTATTTTCTTTTTAACCTTGTATTATTCTACCTGATATGTCAACGAAACTTCCTTTAATGTAATATGTAACTTGATCATGGAGAATGTGTAACTAGGCTTTAACTTTAACTTTAACTAGACGATAACACATTATTCAGAATGTTTTTTTTTTGTCACTGGTCCAAACTCAAAGAGACAGCAGATGACTAATATAAAGGATGAAGCAATAATGCTGTGTTTGAGAAATGTGTAGTTGAAACCATTTTGACAAGAGGAACTGGCCACAAGCATCTTTTTTTGTCATAATTATTTCATATACGCCATAATACATTGAAACGTGTGCATATATATATACACAATAAAGGCTCGAATCCAAGACCACCATTCACGATGTAAATACACAACTGATTGAGTTGTCAAAGTTTTATAAATATATAGAGAGATGATGTTTTGTTCGGACTGCCTTGTTACCATGTTCTGTACGGAGATATGGGGCCATAAAGCATTATGTATGACAGTTTTATCTCGCAAGATTTTCTACTTGTCATAAATGATGCACCTTACTATTTTATACTAAGTACCTTCACACTGTCAAAGGGCTAAATGTACATGTTTAGTCAAGAGGCAAGCATGCTTATTTCCTTCACATATCTTGATTAAATGCACCACAATTAAAAGATTTAATGAAGTCACTGTGACAAAAAGTGAAGTTACTCAAAAGGAGAGCTAGCTAGGGCCTCTATGGCCTACTGATTAGAATACAGATTTTTATTTACATGGCCTCTCTCTGTATGGGTTCAAATCCCAGTGATGGCATTTGGGCTTCCATTAGAAGTACATGTAGTCTCCTGACTGACTTACTGCCGATGGTTCTGCCTTCAGGCCTGATCAGAGTTGAGTTTGGGGTTCTTCCTCTCTCAATAGAGTTGGGTATTGCAACATAACCAAGATAATGCTGATGTGATGTAAATCCTATATTATTGGCAATGGACTTCAAAAAGACTATTTATTTCCATCCTGTTACAGAGTTAAATGTACATGCATAGTCAAGAGACATGTATGCTCTACTCCTTCATATATTTAGGGTCCATTGCAAGACTGTGATGCCTCTTTTGAGTTTGTAGATCACTTAATTACTCGTAGTCTTCTTTTGACCCCTCAATTTTAATGCTCCTTCAAAGTTAGGTTGAACAAAACAACTGTGACAAAAGGAGAAAGTGCTCAAGACAATAAAAGTTTTCTTTTGACACAAGCTTTTTAAAAGTTGTATGCTTCAAGTTGGTAAAAATGCATGTTTTATATGGGATAGTCTGATTCCAGGAGTGTTCCAAATTGAAATATAAAGCAGACACTTATTTATCAATTAGTATGCTTGAAAATGCATAAAACACAAACATTTTTGTTATTTCTAGGGAGGAGTGGCCAATATAATTGGTGATCATGGCGTCGGAGAGCGATATTAAAGTTCAGATGCTGAAAGATGATGATATAGAAGAAAATGAAGGTGAGATATTCATATTTATTCAGCAGTAGATTTCATGACAAGGGTTCAATGCAATACTATGGTAGCTTCACAAAGCACCTACTATAGTATTACATTGAACCCTCGAAATGAATGTTGGCACTCATATCAAGAGAAAATGTACCGGTAATGTATATCAATTGCAAAATGTTCACCTCTGTTTCACCTTCAATTCATATAAGCCTGTGGCTAGATTTCATTTTATTATGAATGCTTATTGTGTTGGAATTGATAAATTTACGTCTAAAATATGTGCCTATCTGGCATTTTTGTCCAGAGGAAAGAACTTGAAATAACAAGACACCTATTCATGGGATAAAAAAACAGCAGCTGTAGCTTTTAAATTGTTAAAAGAGATCACCCTCGGCTGATGGCAGAATGCATATGGTTCTACCCTACTAGACAGCCCTTATTGAGTTAACCCTTTTCCAAACACCAAATGTTTGACTGTCCCAAATTGAAAGAGTTTGCAGACGACATTTCAAAATGTGATGAAATTGGCAAATAGTCTTCTGATAGAACAGAAAATATTGTTGGAAAAGGGTAAATTGCTCTTAACGAGCAATTTCTCCTTTTTCCAGAATGTTTTCTTAAGTTGTCTGCAACAAAGTGGTCAAATGCCGTTATTGTTTGGTAAAGGGTTAAGCCGGGGTTGTTCCTTTTACAATGACCTCTGTGGCCTTAGGTGGTTAGAATACAGAACTAGAAACCACATGACACCTCTCTGTGGAGGTTCAGATTTTCAAAAGAGGCAGTCCCCCGGTTCTTTCCTGATTGACCATCTCTTATGGGCAGTTAAGTATGGGGTCTTCCCCAATCATCATGAATCTGGCATGGCAACATAACTAAAATAATGTTGATGCGAAGTTAAACACCCATACAAACCAATGATGAGTCTGGTTTTGTAATTTAGCTCACACAGCATTGATGTGAGGAAAAAAATTCAATTTAATAGTAAAATATATTGACAGTTAAGATATTCATACCAAATTATTCCACATTACATCAGACAACTTAACCCTTTCCCAAACAATAACGACATTTGACGACTTTGTTGCAGATGACTTTAGAAAACATTGTGGGAAATAGAAAAATTGCTCGTAACGAGCAATTTTTCCTTTTCCCGCAAGGTTTTCTGCCCTTTCTGAAGAATATTGTTCAATTATATCACATTTTGAAATGTCGTCTGCAAACTCGTTGAATTTGGGACAGACGAAAATTTGTTGTTTGGGAAATGGTTAAAGGGTACGTTTCCTTGTAATGCAGACATCTTTAGTTCTTTCACAAACTTATTTTTCGTAGCAATTCCTTTACCTGCAAAGGGAGGAAATATTGAAGGTAGTATGTCCTATTGAATGCATTCCTAAACTCATTTTCCCCCATATCGAAACTTTGAACTCAGGTCCAAATCAAAAGCAAATGCAGGCAACATTATGTGGCATGAAAGAAACCAAATTTCTAATGATACTTGGTAAATGATAAAGTTGTAAGAAGAATAAAAGGATCATTTCGATCATTGTGGAGTAAGAATTTCACTCCATTGATTCTCTTTAAGGTTAATGAATGTCCCCGGTGTAAAGGATTCAAGAAACTTGTTCATGAAATGCATGAACAGGCATGAACGAAATATGGCCATTCATAAATACAAATTTGTTCATGAACATGTTCTTGACAATCATGAATGTGTTCAAGAACAACTTTATGTTCATGAACAACCGTTTTTCATTCAAGTCTATTCATGCAGTCCATTAACACATTGCTTGAAACCTTTACAGGGGTGATATGCAGATTTAAAAGACCATTTTGGCAATAGGAGAAAGAAGAAGAAATTTCCTTATGTTAAAATGTCTTCATATACGCTTGTAGAACAAGGTCTAAAATATGTCTAAGCTCACTTAGTGTTGCCTGCAGATGCTGTTAATTTGTTCCTGTTTCACATGAGATGGGGTATTGTGTTAACTATGTATGGGACTAAACCAACTCTAATTTCTTGTAGCACTTGAATGCTTTTGTACAACACTAGAATGACTTTACATTACTGATGTTTCTACATGTACCTTGTATTTCATTTTATCTAAATGATTTCCTTACATAGCATGCACATTCAATGTACCCAGTGCATGTATTCATACTCCAGTCCAAATATATATATCGTGAAGGGTCCTGCATGGCAAACAGGTTAAGATGTAGAACTTAATTCGATGCGGGGGTTCTGGGTTCAATTCTCAATGGTGGCATTGGGATGTTTCATAGGAGTGTCAAGATGCCACAGAGCCCTGCCTAACACTGGTAAAATCCAGGAAACCTGTTAAATACCGGTAACTGAAATACTGTTGACACAGCGTTAAACTTTATATAACTATACAAACTCTGACAGACTTTCTTATTAGTGATTAAACATATGAAACATTATGATAATATCACGCAGGGACTAGATTAAGACCAAAGATCTAGGTATTATGGGAACTCAGTGGACTTGTGTATACGATAATTATTTATATGATTATATGTGCCCAGTGTGATTGATCTGTTTGTTGGGTGTTAGAAAGGCTTCTAGGGGTAGGCTAAGGTTCTAAGTTTGAGCCCTGATTTTGGGAAACCTATGTCATAGTGACAATAACAAACAGTTTATATCGTTTGTTTATTAAAAAACAATGCCATATACCGGAATCTATAACTTAATAACAACATACACATATCCATACATACAATGATACAACAATGATTCAATAACAAATGGCAATTGATCAAGTTGAGAACCACAAAATGTGTCATCAATGGCTGATGATGTATTATGAAGTATTATGATAAAGAATCATTGTCATATAACTTCGATTTATTCACACACAATAAATGCAGTCCAATTCAAACATTTCTTCATAACATTGGGCAACATCCACTTTATTACACATGAATATGACCATATACTCTATTGCCTTATTTGTACAAACTTGGACATGAACCCATAAGTTTCTAAACATTGTGCATGTACATTAATGATGATAGTTGTGCACTTTATAAATAATTGTCATATCCTTATTTTGTGACCAACAAAGGTTATTTTATAATAGATATAAATATCTATATAATATCGTGAGAGTAGCTATTAATGCATGGTATTATAGTTAAAAATGTAGACAACTTCATGTTTTACACTATTTTGATGAAATGTTTGACTAGATTTTTATTGATTTCAAACAAAACTTTACAAGTTACTATTTTCATAAAATGAAGATAATTAATTATGTTTGTAGATTTTACTTGTCTTGACAGGAACATTTATTTTACAAAATATAATTATATTGTATATGATTGATCCTTTATGAAACCCTTTTGTTTCATTACTATAATGCTTTTAGTTGGTTTGTTCCACTTTTGCAATGCATGAAACAGCATACTTATCCCTGCGGGATTCAAGAACTGCGTTCTTTAACTGCATGAACAAACATGAATGGAAAATGGCTGTATTTGTCCACAGAGTTGCTCTTGACCATGTTCATGAACATCAAGAACATTCAAGATCATGTCTTGAAGTTAAAAATCAAGAAAATGTCCATTAATATGTTCATAAACCTATTCATGGTATTAATGAACACGTTCAAGAACAACAATATGTTCCTTTGCAGGGGTAGTGACAGAATGGATAGTTTTGAAATGGTTCACCCATGATTTCTAAAATATTTACAAGGCTAGTTTTATTTGGATCTTTTTTGTGTGGACTCATGGCACTATACAGTAGTTTGTATGCCTTTAGCTTCTCTGATTAATTTGTCTCAATGCTTCTAGTTTGCTCTATCAGATTAAGACCTTATCTGTTTTACTATGCCAATGCTTTTTTCCTGTCTGTTTAATTGCTTCAAAAGTGATCAGCTCTTTCAATTGGGTTTTGTTCGTCATTTGGATCATGTTGGTTTTTATGCATTTCAATTCATCATTTAAATTGTCGGAATTGTCTCTGTGTGCATGCTGGTATGTTTTCTTTATATCTTATTTATAAAGACGATGAAATATATAGCTGATTGCCCTGTCGATGCTTGCAACAAAGTTGCAGCATTTGACTTATCCAATTACACTATTGCGATTGGTCAAAATTGTCAATGTGTAGATATGTTTCCTTTGTATGTAAGTGACATAAATCTGTTTAGTTTTGATGAGGAAAGATACTCAGAGTAACAAACAGGTTAGATCATAGGCCAGCCACAAATTTACTTGGCCGCTGACCTGGATCTAACCTGTTGG
The DNA here is from genome assembly GCA_947846245.1 of Cerastoderma edule. NCBI lineage: Eukaryota > Metazoa > Mollusca > Bivalvia > Cardiida > Cardiidae > Cerastoderma > Cerastoderma edule. Next base: position 29,966,763 of record OX401407.1, on the reverse strand, counting down.
CATAAGCATGAAGACGGTCCCAAGACTATAATAGTTAAGTTAGTAGGATTCTATAAAGTTTGTACACATACCTTAATTTTTATAAATAACATTTGAATGAGTTTAACTGTCTCAGTTTACATAGTTGTAACGATGGATCAAATTTTGATATAATGAAATGTCAAATTTGAGGAAGTTCCTTTCCTTCATCTGGCAACTCCCACCTAACAGATTCTTTGGACTGATAGAATTTAAAATCAACAGCAGATGACAATTATAAGTCCTGGAAATTTGTACTTTCTTTGCTACTTAACCCTTTCCGAAACAACAATTTTCCGACCGTCCCAAACTGAATGGGTTTGCAGACGACATTTCAAAATGTGATGAAATTGGAAAATTATCTTCTGAAAGGCAGAAAACATTGTGGGAAAAGGAGAAATTGCTCGTAAAATGAAAACATTGTGGGAAAAGGAAAAATTGCTCGTACGAGCAATTTCTCCTTTTCCCACAATGTTTTCTAAAGTCGTCTGCAACAAAGTGGTCAAATGTCATTATTGTTTGGGAAAGGATTAATGAAGGAGAGACAACAGAAAAATATGGTCACCACAAGATATATTTCTTCTGTTCCCATGGTAATTTTCTATTTCTTTTACTGCAGATGGGGGCCTTAATGTGGCATAGTGGTTAGAGTAGAGAACTTGAAATCACATGGCTCCTCTCTGCATGGGTTCAAATCTATTTGCAATTTATATGAGAAGTACTCCCCTTGGTGACTTACAGAATGCCCATCAGGTTCAACCCAGCTTGATTGGCCCTTGTGTGCTGTTGTGTTTTTGGTCTTCCTCCATCATAATAAGACAGGCATCATTATATAGATGAAATAGTGTTGATGCGATATAAAACCCATTTAAATATGAGTAAAATTTGCAGCAATTACTTCAATATGAGTTATTGTCGAGAAAGGGATTAAACCATTTCCTTATTTTGGATTTTTTGACTGGTCTTGAATGAAATTATCACATACTATAATAACTTCTCTTGTCACACTTGTTATACTTAATTGTTTACTTTAAACAAATACTCATATTTTTTTCATTATGGTTTCTATCAGATATATTGTAGAAAACAATTGTTACTTTTGATTTTATGTTTTCTGCACCTTTCAAGTCACTCATTGTCTGGTCTACAATGCCATATATATAAGTGAATTAAGACACCTATAAAGGTAAACCTTCCTTGCATGAATGAGTCTAACTATTTCGTTAGTAGGGTTGGAGTAATCTGATTTGGATTTACTTGTTTGTAAAGGCCGAATCTTTTTCTAAACTTGTCTGTATGATGATTATATAGTCAATTTCAGTAAAAATTCATTCATTTGTTAAGGCTTTTGGACAAGCTGAGCAATATACACTTATTTTTGCCAATGTTGAAATTTCAAAAACTAAAGAACTTGATTGAGTATGTTGTTAGTCTTGCATTGTTTCACAGATGTTAAGAAATACTGTTTCATAATCTATTGTTATGGTTACAGTATGACAACTCTAATTGTCCCCTCAAGTGGTTTTATGATAACACATGGCAGAAGGTCAACTGTGCCATAACTTATAACATTTGGGTTCTGACAATATTTTCTCTCATGGAATGATCAAAGCACTAGGAAACTTTATTATTGTACCCAAATTTAGAAAAAAAATGTCTTTCTTATTTCAGTGTATTTCCCTGTCACAATTTTTGATATGAAAACAATATGGCCTGTGCTTTTCCAACTTCAGCTTCATTTATGAAAAGAACCCTATAATGAATTAATACCACATTGTTTACTAGCAAAGATCAAACATTTCTAGGGGCCAGTGCAATACTATAGTAAGTACTTCATGTTTATGAAGCACTTACTATAGTCTTGCATTGAACCCTTAAATTAATTCTAGCAAGGATGAAACAAAATACGAGGAAAGTTTATCATTGTAAACAAATCTTACTAAACATTTTTTTTCTTATGTCAATGTTTTCTTCCTTTCACAACCCTAAAGATGAAAGCACTAATTGGCCTGTGATTTTTCAAAAATCACAGCTTAATTTCCAAAATGTGCCTAAATGTTTAAAACCAACATATTAATGGAAGACAGATTGTTACAACAATGTTTCAGTGCATGACATGTGAAAAACATATGTCTTTCACTGAACCGGCAAAATCTGGATTATATATGAATCACAATTTAAGTTGAAGCCTGTGATAGATCACAATGGAGTTTATGACTGTATAGAAAAGCCAAAAATATAAGAAAAACAATATGAACCGAGACACACAATATGAACCGAGACACATGATATGAACCGAGACACATGATATGAACTGAGACACACAACCCAAAATTTGTAACACTACACTTATATACTAGGCGTTTTGGGTTACAAGAATGTCATAGTACTTTTGATTTGGTATGATACAGTTTATGATTATTGGTCTCATCAGAGATCCAGGTAATTACCTATTTCCCTTGGTTATCTTCCCAATTATTTCTATATGTCCTATGTTGTGTTTATTCATTATAATCATCTCTATGAGGCGAGTCTAATGAATACCCACAACATAGGGTAAATGTTTCTTGTTTTTGAAATCCTTTTTGTAAAAGAAATAAATATTGTCTGCTCTTCTAGAACACTGAGTATCATGAGGTACTTGATAAAATGACCATCATATCATCTTTACAAAACACATTCCTTGCCCTCATTCATTCATGAAATGATATAAAAATACTGACATATATCCCTATTGCAATACTGTAGAAGAACTGTCACAAATATGAAGTATTTAATACTGTATGAAATTGAACGTTAGAATATCTTATACTTCGTTTTATCAAAGATGAAATGATGACTGCCATTAGGATAAAGTTGATGATGACCAGGTGCGGAGCCAAGCTTTGATTATCTCATTAATTGTGTCAACAGATTTTGTCAGATGAGGAAACAGTCACAATGATGGGCAATTTCTCATTTAGTCCAAAAATATATCCAAAAACGTTTTTGTTCTGTATGTGTTATCAACAGATACTGTATTATAGTGAAGGATAGTAAAGTGGGATTATTCGTATATTTATCTTTCACTAAGGGAATCTTTTTCTTTATAAAGGCTACTTAAAATGACAATACACCAGGACAGACTATAAAACATTGTGACAAAAGGAGAATTTGCTGGCCATGACCTCGTTTTTAAAAGAATGATTTGTAATTTCATGGTTTGATTGACAGTTTTCATGAATATGATTTCTGTCAACAAGATGGTCTGCCTGAGTTTACGTACACCATAATTGCTTGATAACACAATCTAGTGCCAAATCTTTTGACCTGTCCAAATTGATAGGTTACAGGTTCGTATACACTGGTGAGTGTTTAACCCTTATAGTGCTGGAACCAACTTTATGCTTATGCAAACATGTTAGATCACAGGTCAGCCGCCAAGTAATTGGCGGCTGGCCTGTGATCTTACCAGTTTGCTACTCTGAGCATCTTGTCTCTTCAAAATTAAGCAGATATCTAAGGTTTAGGAAAGCAGACCACACACAAATTTATTTTTCAGAAAATTACCCAGCATTCTAAGAGATTATGGTGCTAACCTTAGGGATATTCCAGGCCTATTTGTAATTTGGCTCTTTCTGTTTTTTTGTTTTTCCAAGATGATGGGAGTTCTCTGGTGAGAAACAGGCAAGAATTCACCTCAACTGGCAGTTTAATCTTTGATGTCACATACTCGGGTAAACATGTTTGAAACCCATCTTTTGTTGTTGTTTGTTGCACATTTTGTTTGCCCACATAGAATGTTAGGAGTGATGTTGTTATGGTGCTATTTATTGATGTCTCCAACTATGAAGTCATATTTAACCATATATCTAGGGTCCCAAATAAAGCAAAGGATAAGGTGGCAGACTTGAAACTCTGGTTTAATGGAGGAGTCCTCAGACTTGTATTGGTCATCTCAAGGAAAGCAGGGATATAACTGAAAAATTGTTGATGCAGTTTTAAACTCAATACTTAAAAGAATGAAAATGAAAACTGTTTTGACAATATTGCTCAATATAAGCAATTATTTCTGTTTTTGTCACAACGGTTACACACCAATGCCAAATGTTATATTTCAAACTCTACAAATCATCAACTGCTGTGACTTTCAATTTATACCATTTATGAAAGACTCATGTGAGGTGAAAATTGTTATTCACCAATTCCAATAGAATCCATACAAATATTTATAGTGGACACTTATTTTGATTTTCACCTTGGGCAATGTGGTTTATGGTTTGGGATTTAAGACCAATGATATTATGGTTATCAAGTATTTGTGTTTCTGCACCTCAGCTGTCAACATAAGAAGAATGAATAGATTTACCCTTCGTCATTTTCTTTTGGAGTGATGAATTTAAACAGAATGCATTATGATAGATGAATTTGTGAAAATGATGCTTAGCATTTATTGTTTAAAGATGACATAAAGAAAAATGTACATGAATGCTACTACTGTTCCTAGTTAGAGAATTAAAGGGGGATAACAACCTCAAACATAATCCATAGTAAAACAAAATTATATCTAGTTTTAGAGTAACAAATTACTATTATCTCATTAATAATGCATATTAACTCATTTTACAACAAAACTTTGCTTTGCATGCACTTTTTTTGCTATCATATATACCAATGCTGGTAAAAGAAGAATAGCAATTCATAGATAATCTTGTATAATTGGTTTTGATAATTGTTCCCATGTAGACTCATACAACTTCTCCTTATTATTTCGATGGTTTCAATTGTGTATTTTATCGTCAGTACAGTTACTTTAAACGTTTTGTTGTGCACCCATTATGATTGGTTTTAAAAGTGTCTGTTGTTTTTTTCTTCAAATAACGAACCAGTTTAATGTCCTCAAATTGAATTGAAAGCATCAGCAAATGACACTTTTTGTACAGATTGTGTGGGTATAGAAGTTGGGATTAACCCTTTCCCAAACAATAACGACATTTGACCACTTTGTTGCAGACCACTTTAGAAAACATTGTGAGAAAAGGAGAACTTGCTCGTTACGAGCAATTTTTCATTTACCCACAATGTTTTCTGGCTTATCAGAAGTTTATTTTCCAATTTCATCACATTTTGAAATGTCGTCTGCAAACTCTTTCAATTTGGGACAGTCGACAATTTGTTGTTTGGGAAAGGGTTAACTGACCAGTAAAGTGTTCTTTTTTTAAACTGATCAGAGAAAAGATCTGTTTCTGAAATATTCTTGAACAATGCAAAAACAAGAGTTAAATCAAATTTTAAGTATCCAAACAATGAAAGTGATCATACATTTTGTATAAGACTAAACTGAGGGCACTTTCTGTTGATATAGTGTTTTCTGCTCCATATAAAATGGTTCACTAACAGTATAAACAACGAAATGCCATTAGAAATGTAGGTTAGGACCATTATGGTATATCCATTATCAGTAGTAAGTTTCAGATGTACATTTCATTTAAACTTGAATGCCTTCAAATTACATTAATGATACCTGATTTCAGCATATTGAAAAAGAAAAAGCAAATAAAAATCATGAAAAACTGCAAGCTTGCAAAAATAACAGTACTATAACTATAACCATTGAAAGCATTGTCTTGAAAATGGAAATTCATTCATGATCGGCTGAAATCATTGTGACTAAAAGAGAACTTGATCAAAGTTGAGCCCACTGGCATTGCTGCATTCATTTGAGTGCTATTTGCCAAGACACCTCATAGTCCTTAATTAGTATCGTACTGGTTTATCCCATGAATGCCATAATAGAGAAACTGTTGATACGATTTTAAGCACTATTACTGAAGTTATAGAAAAACAAAAACGAAAAAGGGAGAATACAAGCACCAATGTCAATTTTTTTTTTTTCAAAAAGGCTTTTTTGCTTTGATCTACCACATACTTTTACTTGCTAATGTTTATAATATAGACAATGTACGAACTCCTTAAGATGAAAATTATCATAACCCTCTCCCAAACAATAACGACATTTGACCACTTTGTTGCAAACGACCTTTGAAAACATTGTGGGAAAAGGAGAAATTGCTCGTAACGAGCAATTTTTCCTTTTCCCACAATTTTTTCTGCCCTATCAGAAGATTATTTTCCAATTACATCACCTTTTGAAATGTTGTCTGCAAACTCTTTCAATTTGGGACAGTCGGAAATTTGTGGTTTGAAAAGGGTTTATAGGTTAAGGGGTTACAATGAAAGGAATGTTCAACTGATAAATATTTTTTCTCTTACCTCCTTCACAGTAAATAAGTTAGGAAAATATTTGTATTAAAAGAGAGAAATCTCTCATGGTGAACAATTTTTCCGGGTTTCTTTGCTGCAATACCACCCCTGATGGCTGATTAGATATGACAGACTATGATTCTGAAACATGTTGATTTTTATCTCTGTTCTTTTCTTTATTGATTCCCAAATTATTTCTGTTCAACATCACTTTTATGCCATAGCTTTGAACAGCATCAAAGTTAAAAACTTATTCAATTTTCCAATTGGACACGATTTAAAATATTTGACAGTTTGAAAATGTTCTTTATTATGCAACTTTTCCATTTTTCACAATGTTTGTTTGTAGAAGATATGTTACGGTTATTGGAAATGATTTTTATGTATAAGCAGACTGATGTACTTTAAGTCAAGAAATGCATATCTTGTTATATCTTGTTAAGGGCCTAGAAAGAAAAAAGTGTGGGAGTAATATAGGTAGGGCGTTATATACCCATTGCCTTCATTATTTAGTTTTAACATTCCTGGAGCAGAAGTATTGAGAAATGATGGTTGCAAAAGGAGAAATTGCTCAATATGTGGATTTCTACTCTTATAATTGCTAAGAAAAAGGCTCGTTTATATTCTTTACAGTTTTCTTCTTCTGCTGGTTTCAAAACTCTATTGAACAATTTATTTCATGAATAAAGGATAAAATGTTTCAATTAAATTCGAAAGTATGTCAATTAGCAATCTTTCATTAAGGATTTTGTACAAATTGCGAATTATGAAATTTCCTTTGTGGTATTGAGTAGAAACCAATGTCCAAATGGGGAAAATTGTTACATAGGAGCAATATTTCAAGAAAATATTGTTTCTATGAGTAATTTCTCTTTTCTGCTACATTTCTTTAGAAATCTCTTGCAGCAGGTGCAATAGAATATGTATTTATCCTGTCACTAGTGCCATTTCATAACCGATAACTAGGTGCCGTATAACATTTGTGATATCCGGCACTAACCATATGATACATACACGCGACTAATTATGACGTCATAAGAACGATATGACGTCATGTTTACATCATTCTCTACTTATTTTTCCGTTTTTCTCGTGTTTTATTTACATTTTGTTTGTTTGAAAAAATAGATAAAGGTAACAGGATAAATAGAATAGATGATTGGTGTCTTTGAATAGGAAAAGTTATCGGGCTCGGCATCGGAATATTATCCGTTTCGCCTTCGGCTCACCAGATAATATTCCTACGCCTTGCCCGATAACTTTTCCGATTCACGACACCAACCATCTATTCTCTATATGAAGGAATGAGATGAATACAAACAATGACACATAATCTTATGTGAGCCAAATGATGATACGGTTTATCATTATGTTAGCCTTTTAAAAAGCATACAATATTTGATTTGCTCATAAACCCTCTAAGCAATGTCTGTATCTTCCTCAATACATTTGAATTGAGCAAATAAAAGCATTTTAAAGTGAAGAATCTTGAGACAAACTTGACTTCAATGTCTGTAAACATTTGTGTCTGGGAACTCTGGGTATTTCATTTGTGTCCATTTGATGAAGGCGTTTAACCCTTTACCAAACGCCAAATTTTTGACTGCCCCAAATTGAAAGAGTTTGCAGACGACATTTCAAAATGTGATGACATTATAAAATAATCTTCTGATAGGGGCATAAAAAATTGTGGGAAAAGGAAAAATTGCTCGTCGTCATAGCAATTTCTCCTTTTTCCACAATTTTTTCCAAAGCTATCTGCAACAAAATGGTTAAATATCCTTATTGTTTGGTAATGGGTTAAAGAATACCTTGATGATTTTGGAGTCATTCATCTTGGCAACTTATTGGGTTCAAATCATAGAAGTGGTAGAATTGAACGTTCAAAAGAGAAAGCCTCCTTGCTGATTCACACATTACCAAACACTAAGGACATTTGACTGGTTTGTTGCAGGTGACTCTAGAAAACATTATTGGAAAAGGAGAAATTGCTCTTAACAGTTTTTTCTGTCTTAACCAGCCATAATTGGCAGTTAAGTAAGAGGTCTCCCTCCTTCAATGATGAACCGGGCAAAGCAGCATAACTGAAAGATTGTTAATGTGATTATAAAACCTAATAATAAGCAATAGACAGTTGAATTAATGGAGGTATTAATCTGGTATAACCATATCCCTGCCCAACTATAGTACATGATTCTTAAATCATTATGACGAAAAAGAATTGCTTGACACAAGCATTCATTTTTTTTGTCACAACTTGACCCAATCTACTGCACTCTAAGTGTATTAAAAGAAGCAAAGGGAGAAAACCTTTACCAAAACATTTAAGAAAGAGTTGTCCTTGTTCCATTACTGTTGTATTGAGACTTCAATTGAAAAACTTTGATTGATTCATGCTTGAGTATTTATGAAGCTAATAACCAATTCACTAATGTGGGACTTTGGAATTGGTCCAAATTCAAAGCTACAGTAGATGAAATATAACAGCAACAACAAATTTTCCGTTTCCTAACGATTATTGTAAGAAATTGTTTTCATGAGAGGTAGTCTTGTTACTGACTTGAAGAATACAGATGTTTCTATCCAGCTTGACCATCCCTTATTGGCAGTCATGATTTTGGTCTTTCTCCATCATTATGAGTCAGGCATTGCAACATAACAGAAATAATGTTGATACAATGTAAAACCCATATGTGAATGAAAGCATCCATTTTGGCTAAAGGATGAATTTTGCATCCATTTTCCAATTTTCAGTAAAAAGTTGTAGAAAATGAATAACATAAATTGAATGATTAACTTATGAGAAGAGATTTATGAATTGATAGAGGATGACAATAGACATTTTGTATGAAAAAAAGATGACTTAAACATACATGAAAACGCAAGAATTAAAGTACTGGCGGTAACTATGAACAAGGTTTGATGAACATTGTATTCATCGGGCTGAAGATAACAATATGCTTAACTTGAGCCTATTTCGCAATTTGTCACAATGATTTCAATACTTCCTGCTGTAAAGCATTTATAAGTTGCTTATTGTTGAAAAGGATTGAAACATTTTCACCCATACCTGTACACTAATAGCCGAAATTTGATGGTGAAGTGATGGACTTAATAAACCTTTTAACTTTTATTGATTCTATGATAGTAACATAAACTGGAAGGTTCAATGCAAGACTATAGCAAGTGCTTCATGTCTATGAAGCACTTGCTATAGTCTTGCATTGAAGCCTTAAAATTTACTGTCCTTCATTGACTTGGATTTTTAAAGGGAATGAATGTGAATGACTGAGTGAGTAAGCGAAGATTTGGTTTTTCGAATAGTCATAATTAGACTCCTTACCTGTAACCTTGTGACACTCGGGCAGATATTGATGTAGTTTTCAGTTGACTAGGTTTGTTTGTATTTGCCGTAAAAGGGGAAAAAACGCAGTATATGGGTTGTTGTGTAGGTTAGGCGATGGGAAGGTATTGGATTTTTGTGACATATTCTCCATTTACACAGGTATGGCTTCAGATACCTTATATGAGTGTTGTTGTTTTACATTGCTTTACACATGCAGAATCTGTTGCTTTTTCTTGATAGGTTGGAAGGTAACAATAGGGTGACATTTCTAGTTTGTGATTTGGAGAAATTCATTTAACAATTGAGTAAGACATACACAATGCACAGATCATTGACAGCAATTTTGTTCTAAAAATAAGATGTTTAAATCTTTATCACCAATAAATGTCACATTGCGTCAGACGGCATTCAAATAGAAATGTATTGAAATGCATTACAGTTTAATATCTTTCATTCAATCAAAACCTACTGAAAGTGCCATTGGCAAAAAGCCTCTTTATAGGTCTATATTCAACATTTACTTAACAATGTTGTTGTTGATGACTAATTGGTAAGAAATTCAATTGTTGATTCTGATATCCCTTGAAAGACATTTGTTTCATGTAACATTGTAATGGAATCCCAGGTTTGAATCCTGCTATAGCAGAATGACAGTGTCAATTAGTCTGTCTGTAAAAATATCTTGTCTCAAAGATCATTACTCCTTGTCATCTTACACATTTCTAAGGATTTAATCCATCCTCTCTGGGATGAGTTCGGCATACAGTGTCCTTGGGCAAGGCACTCTTTCTACAGCTCCAGAACATTCTTACACATTATGACCATCTTACATTTATGCAGATTTAATTTATCATCTCTAGGATTGATTAGACTTTATGTTGTAGTGTCCTTGGGCAAGACACTCATTCTATAGCTCCTGTTGAGTAGCTATAGAAATTATAAATTGTTCTGGTAGCATGATACTTATCAAGGGTTCAATACAAGAGGATTGTAAGTTCATGAGAAATTTGGAACACTTACTTCAATTTTGCACTGATCCCTCAATATGAACTGATTCTGTTATATTACTGATATGGAAGTTGTCTGCTGTATGTTGGCACAGGATGAAATGGAGAAATAGTTACTTTTTAACAATGAGAAATGATTATAGATAATGACTGTTGTTATTACCACATTCCACAGGCTAAACAGAGCATGACAGTGAATCAAAAACTGCATAAACATACAAAATCAAGTCGATTACCATGAATAGATCAAATTATGCATTCCCTAGACCTGCCAAAGCTTATTAGATGAATCATGATTGTAGCAGTATGTAATTGTATGCACTTTAATTGGAAAGAGATACATTGATGACTTTCTGGTAGCACATAAGTATAAGTTCTTTAGATGATGCTTTAAGTCTTTTGCACAAAACCCGCAGAGGCCCCAAGAGTGGTATAAATAGCTTTTGTTTGAGACTCTCAGTAATAGGAGTATCTGGAGATATAACTTTAAAATTGTTTAAAGCAGGTTCAAATCTTATCTGCAGAAACAAGAATAACACCCCATAGAAAGAGATAAGCACACAAGTATTCAAGAGTCCCCTTTCATTGCCTTTCAATTATTTTCCATTGATGATCTATTCCCCTTATCAATTACACAGGTGACAGGGGTCTATACTCATCCTGAGGTCAATGCTAAGTTATATTACATTACAGACCCCTGTGATTAATTAGAGCTAGATTTAAAATTTCAACAAGAAGTATTTGAATGCCAATGGTTCTACCCAATTTAACCAAGCCCCTATGGGCAGTCAAGTCTTCCTCCATCAGTTATAAGCAATGCATCGCAATATGAATGAAATACTGTTGATGTAATGCAAAGCCCTAAGCAAATCTTTACCAAGTTAACCTTTACCAAACGCAAAATTTTCGACTGTTCCAAATTGAAAGAGTTTTCCGACGACATTTCGAAATGTGATGAAATTGAAACATAATCTTCTGATAGGGCGGAAAACATTGCAGGTAAAGGAGAAATTGCTTGCTAGGAGCAATTTCTCCTTTTCCCACAATGTTTTCCAGAGTCGTTTGCAACAAAGTGGTTAAATGCCGTTATTGTTTAGTACTGGGTTATGTAAGTAGATGATAGAAGACTCTCAGCTCTTTGATTCCACTGTTGATCGTAGGTCTAACTGAAGCGCCATGTCCACTAGCGACCTCGGGTCCAATCCCTTGGAAGATTGGCCGGCACGATCTCGGACCTCCTACAAACAGATGACCCACTTCAGTGACCTTGACAGTCTGTCACTGCCTTCAGGTAATTAATGTAGGGTTACCATGGTGAAAAGATACTTCAGGTAATTAATGTAGGGTTGCCATGGTGAAAAGATACTTCAGGTAATTAATTTAGGGTTACCATTGTGAAAAGTCAGTTAACATTGAATATTTTTAAATGTTTGCAGTTTTCATCTTTTTGTTACAATCTGTTCAAAGGTTGTCTGAAGTAGGCATCTTAACCCTTTCCCAAACAATAACGACATTTGACCACTTTGTTGCAGACCACTTTGGAAAACATTGTGGGAAAAGGAGAAATTGCTCGTGACGAGCAATATTTCCTTTTCTTACAATGTTTTCTGCCCTATCAGAAGATTATTTTCCAATTTCAGCATATTTTGAAATGTCGTCTGCAAACTCTTTCAATTTGGGACAGTTAAAAATTTGTTGTTTGGAAAAGGGTTAATAGTTGTATTGTTTGATAGATTGTAATGAGTTTGCTTGTAAAGCTGAATATGATGGATGATTGCGACAGAATGGGATGTTGATAAAAATGTGTTTTATCTCAGTTTTATCGATTATTGTTTATTGACATGCTATGAAAAAGGTCTTTTCGATAAATCATTGAAGGGAAGTCTACCCAGATGCCTGATCAAGCCCAAGCCCCAATGGCTAGATGGGGTCTACCTCAACCAATCGATCAGAAAAGTTTATTCTCTATAAAATCTTAGAGAATATGGGGGGATGGGAATGGGGGATTCAGTTTTGACCTGGGGATACAGTAAAGAAGAGCTGTCAGATTTATGGTTGACCTTTATCATGTATCCTAGACGACAGGCCAGCCATTGGCTATATTTAATGTGACCTTTAAGATGTTACCTTTGAGTTGAGTAGTAGGGATTTTTTTTCAATTGTAGGTACGGTATCTAGGGAACCAGTGCATTGGTCAACCCCTTTCTATGTGTTTGTCTTGTTGAAGGCTCTTAACCTAAGAACAAAATGCTCCTTACGTGCTTCGACTGCTTTAGAACAAGATTTTAAAAAAAACTCTAGCAGCTGACACAAATTAGATATTGCTTGTTGAAACTGTAGCTTTTGTATCCATCAATTACTTATTGGAACACATTTTGCTTAATTGCCAACAATTTCTTTTTTTCCTGTCATTTAAAGCCCTTTTCTGTAGCTATTTGGATATGTCCCATACTCCTATAAGGTGAAATGGGTTAATCATTGGATGATTCAGAAAATATATTTATGGTTTAGGCATTGGATGCATTACCGGATAACTTGGGATGTAACCTTTGGTTGTCATTTGAGGTAACCTTTCAGGTGTGACCATTAAATACATTTGAGATGATATTTGTTATGTTACCTAGAGATGCATTTGTGAGAGGTTTTTTAATTTCACTAGGATGCTATGTATATCTTTAGTATGTAAAAAGGACATTTTTGTTATTTCAATTGAACTACATTGTTGCAAAAGGATAAATGACATATTACTTGCCCTCTTTAGGTCATATTGAAAGAGAAAATGTATGTTGAAGATGTAATGCAAAATGATTGTAAGTTCTTGACTGTTATGATGGAGTTGCAATCATCTTGCCTATTACTTATCTATCACTTATTATCTCAATTAAAAAACATTGTTGCAAAAGGATAAATGACATACATATATTACTTGCCCCCTTTAGGTCAATATTGATAGAGTGATTGTACATAGAGGGTTCTATGCAAGACAACCCATTACCAAACAATAATGCCATTTGACTAGTATATTGCAGACGACCCTGGAAAACATTGTCGGAAAAGGAGAAATTGCTCTTAACAAGCAATTTCTCCTTTTCCCGCAATGTTTTCTGCCCTATCAGAAGATTATTTTTCAACTTCAGCACATTTTGAAATGTCGTCTGCAAACTCTTTCATTTTGGGACAATTTGGCATTTGGTAAAGGGTTAAGCAATATTTTGAAGGAGTTGCTATAGTCTTGCATTGAGCCATGGACATGCGATGAGGAGATGAGATATCTTGTACAATGATTTGACAGATGAGCCACGATATACTAAGCTCATTGTTATCACTGTGAGCCTCTTACCTGATAAACCTTTGACATTATAGGAGGGTAATCAGATGTGTAGATAGGTTGAAATATTAAATTGATTTCCCACTGCCTACTGGCTCCTCTCTTTTTTAAAAGATAAACAACTGGCAACCTACAAATTCTGAGATTTAGAGAAATCGCAGTTGGAAGACAGACTATTTGGACATGAGCTCCTGTTGACTGTGATTTCTCTGCTGAGTTTTAGACTTAACGCTGTTATAAAGCATGGGTTATCATATACAATCAGAACCAGAAAATTGATGGTCAACTCATGCAGGGTACACAATGTTGCTATCATTGGCAAAATTAGGTGAAAAAAGTAAAGATACCTATGGCGCCACTATCTTGTTCTGGCATAAGATCGTAAACATTGGTCATGTGATTCACCTGCCTGTATCATATAACAGTCAAGCTGTTGTGCAGTTAGAAAGAAATTATATTTTAACTTCCCAATTTCCTTTAAGAAGTACCTGTAAAGTTAAAACTTTTGTTAAGGGGAGGGGGTGTTGAGGATACTATATTTAATTTGCAAATTCCCTTGGATCTGTGAAGTTGACAAGCACTTTTAACCCTTTCCTAAGCGCCAAATTTGCGACTATCCCAAATTGAAAGAGTTTGCAGACGACATTTCAAAATGTGATGAAATTGGAAAATAATCCGCTGATAGGGTAGAAAACATTGTGGGAAAAGGAGAAATATTTTCCAAAGTTGTCTGCAACAAAGTCGTCAAATTTCGTTATTGCTTGGTAATGGGTTGAGAAGTATCTGTAAAGGTGAAATGTTAGTTAATGGGGGTGTTCAGGGGGAGGTCATTAGTAAGTGATAACTCATTGACCTGTATGTGTAATATTTGGTTACCTCATTCCTTCATGAGCAGTTTTTATGACTAGTCAAAATTCAAAACAACAGCAGATGGCAGTTATTATTAAATATGAAAAGCAGCATTTTCTTCTTGAGGAAGGAAAAAATTACAACAAAAATAGAAACTGCTTTCAATGAGCAGTTTCTCCTTTTTGTCACAGTGTCCCCTTTTATTTGCAGTTGCATGTAATAAATGTACCTGCATAGAAAAATGAAAGGATCAATAGATATAATGCACTTAAAAGCAGGATATAGTTAATCATATCCAAACTTTTTGTGAAATAATTGTTTATATGTGTGTTCTTGCCAATAACATGGATTTATTTGGATTTGAAAAGCTTTTATTTGTTTTAGATTCATTTATGATAGATTTCTATTTTTCTTTTGGGTTAAATTGGATTACTATTTCAATCTAGATCAAATGTGACCATTTCTACTTTGGTGTGATTATCCTCAAGAAGGATTTATTGATACAATTTGTGTTTGATAGAAAACTGATCCTCAAATTTTTGTAATTGCTTAACACCAAAGCGTAATTTTAATTCAGTATAGGTAATGTGGCAAATTTTGGTAGATTTAGCACATTACCAAACACCAAATTGTAGACTGTACCAAACTTAAAGAGGTTTCAGACGACATTTCATAATGTGATGAAATTGAAAAATAATCTTCTGATAGGGCAGAAAATATTGTGGGAAAAGGAGAAATTGCAGGGCAAGAGCGATTTCTCCTCTCCCCACAATGATTTCCAGAGTCGTCTGCAAAAACCTGGTCTAATGTCGTTATTGTTTGGTAATGGGTTAAACAGATAGTTATTCATCATCAGATCACATTTTGATCCAAGACAACTTTGTGACCCATTCCATAGCATGACTCATCCAAATTGAAAGCAACAGTAAACGACAAAAATGAATGAAAAAAAATTTATTTACTTAATGGTTGTAAGGTGGAAACCATTTGTGACTAAAGGGTAGATTACTCATAATGAGCAATTTATCCATTTATCACAGGGTATTTTACAGGGCTCTTCAGCTGATGAGGTATTATGGAGTAAAGGGTCATGCATTTCATATTGGTCCTGCATGGCCCAGCAGTTAAGGTGCCAGTCTAAGAACTTGGGTCCTGGGTTCAAGCCTCACCAGTACTTCTGGTTTTGTGGGAGTGTCCTTTGGCAAAACACTTCAAAGCCCTAGATATTGATGAATCCAAGAAAGCTGTCAAACAACTGAAAATTGTTGACATGACATGGAACCAATGTATAAAAAGTCTTTCTTTGTCTGGAATTATGGGATCTAAAATGGTTGCTATGGCAGTCATTACATTTAAATAAACAAAAAAAACCATTTTTCTCTCTTATAGAAACTATTAGCCAAATGAAAAATGGCTCATATGAAAAATGTCTTGTGTGATGAATCATCAAGTTGGTTATTCTAAACGCAATACATTCTACTCAAGAATACATCAATAAGGTATTCATTCATATGGAGATCACGCTCCATTAATGATAAGAATATTAATAGTTTTCTTTACTTTCGTGTAAAACCTTGGATGAAATATCCTTTCAATACTTACTCGGACCCATTTCCTCATACAGAAGTTTGGAATATGTTTTAACCCTTTACCAAACACCAAATTTTTGACTGTTCGAAAAAGAAAGAGTTTGCAGGCGACATTTCAAAATGTGATGAAATTGAAAAAATAGTCTTCTTATAGGGCAGAAAACATTGTGGGAAAAGGAGAAATTCCTCGTAATGAGCAATTTCTCCTTTTCTTACACTATTTTCCAGAGTCATCCGCATCAAAGTGTATAAATGTTGTTATTGTTTAGTAATGGGTTAAAATTTGATTGAGGATGTCATAGATGGTCATTTAGATGTATGAAAGTTAATTTCCATTCTTGAAAAAAGGTTCAATTACTTCTTGCTCAAACAAAATATTATTACATCTTATAGTGTGAAGAATTCCTTCAAAGTGAAGTCACATCCATGTGCATGACACTTCAAAGCCCTTGTCCAGTACTGGTGAATCCCAAGAAAAACTGATATATAACTAAAACCTGTTGACACCGCCTTAAACTCCAAAGCAACATCATATTGGAAAAAAGGAAAAAGCTAAGCAGTTATCCCCTGCAAAATATTCAAGAAGTTATTCATGAACATCCATGAACACAGAATTTTTACATGAAATTCAAGAACATGTTCATGAACATTAAGTACAGATTTATGAATACATTCATGAACAAAATGAGAACAGTTATGTGTTCTTGATTGTTTTTTTTTAAAGTTCATAGATAATTTCTTGAATCTTTCGAAAGGGATATACTAATCTTATCTGAAGCAAGTTATAATTAATTATGCAGAAGGGCACATGTTAGTATGTGTCTAGCTTTAATCAATGTTACATTTCTATGTAAGGTGTCTGCGCTGTGGTGCATTACCTTTTTAATGGATGCTGTCTGATGGGCAGACTAATCCGAGTCAACTGTTGCTAATTAATGATTATGAAGGTTGGGAAGTGAGACGAAGATCTATCCATGATTGGGAAGTGACAATTGAACCGAATGAAAACGGTATTGTTTAGAAAAGATGTTTTGGTGTGAAATAGTTTGATAATTGTGAAGTTTGTGATTGATGCTTTGTTAGTGTTTAATGACATGAAGACAATTTTTCAGTTGTATTATGGCTTTTCACAGATGGAGAATTTCGAGCTGGTGGTATTTAACTCAACACAACTTAATTGTTTTTGTCTTATGACAATTAAGTGATTGATGGTGAATAAGTTGCCAATCTGTGAAATCGGTGGTAAACTGTTTTTCTTTGAATCGTTCCAAAATTGCGAAGAAGAATTTGACCAGTTTGATTTTATTTGTCACAGGGGTGAAGCTTTTGTGTGTAGGTGGATGAATTGGTATCTAAAAAGGAGCAGGATATTGTTCAACCTTTACATTTAGAAGTCTAATGTCAAGATTGTCTTTTTTTATTTTGCCTGCTGCAGGTGTACGTATTTAAACTAGTTTATATGAAGGAAGAAAATAATTATCAATTAAGGAATTCGTCTATAGTGAATTTGGATTTATAGAATTTGGCAAAACTTAAAAGAATTTCTATCGTAAAGAGTTAGTTGTGTGTTAAGAAATTATTGAGGTAATATAATATATGGACCTGTTATGTGTATAAAAGGAACATATAAACTGAACATTCATTTCTAGTGTTTACGTACTGTGCTCTCCAAAACTAGTGATGGGTGAAATGTGATACAAAAACATGTTTTAAAGGATATATTCATGGTGAATTCGTAGTCAGTGTTTTGGCAAAATGTCATAAATATATGATTGAACGGAGAAGACATAAGATGTATTATGACCTGAACTAGAAGAAGTGTAAATAAGAAAAGACTTTAAATAATCAAGGTTCAAGATAGAAAATTAAGTGGTAACAAAGAAGATATAATTATAAACCTGGGACACTTTTGGATTTAAATAAATGCAAGATGGCAGCACAGGATAAGGTGCTTCTTGTTGAAGACGAAATTCTAGAGAAAGGTTTGTTTTTGTTCCTAACTGTTGACTCTTTGAATGCTATACTTTCATGGCTTTCCCGTCTTTATTCTTCTTTTGTTCCATTCCTTCATTAGATTTTAAGCTTTTTGTTGTAGCCCAAAATGAACTTCATACACTTGAATTAATGAGAAGTAATGTCTTATTTATGATGATTGTCATCAGGTGATACTAAATTGGACTACATGTATTTGTTAATCAGAATAATCTTTTTCTGAGGATTTTGGCCTGACTGTCCAGCCACACCCAGGTTTTTCCTACTTTGCTTCATGACATCCTCCCAGGAAAGATTTGGTCTGCCAATGGGCTTCTCTGCTGTTATGTTCAAAGGCATAGGAGCTGGGGGGCCAGGGGGCCCGGCGCCCAAATATCCAGACGGCAGGGGCCAGAGTATACTTTGCAGAGCAGAATAAATATAAATGTGTATTTTTGTGCTTTATCTAATACCAATTCACCTTTTGTTACGAACAATAACCAAAACATTTTTGACGTCATCATCGCAAATGGCAATCTGAATACATAGAGGACAATCAACACCTTTTGATTGATATCAAAAATATGTCACGAGAATGGGTTGTTATCAGGTTGAAAAAACGAGTTCGAAGAACGAGTTTTTCTACATGATAACAACCCCGTTCAAGTGACATATTTTTGATAGCAATCGAATGGAGTTGATTATTCTATTTATTTTATTCCACTAAAAAAAAATATATTTGCCAAAATACCTCCATAAACGCCAAATGGAATATAAAATGGGAGGAGCCAAGCAGTAAACAACGCCCATGACATCATTTTTGCATCCTATGACGTCATTCACGCATATTGATACATTTTAGAAGACAAACATTTTAGTGCCATGTGCAAAATTGCAGCCATGACTTTAATGCAAAGAAATGGTAAAAAAGTAGTTCCATCAAAACTGATATCATCACTAGTCATGATATGACTTTTTGATATCATCACTTAAGTGATGATATTCACTGTGACAAAATTGAAAATTGATACACTGAGAAATCCCTGTATTTCACTGATAGGAATATAATAACTTGGGTTTATCGGATGAAAACTCAGCTCACAGAGATATCCGAGTAGTTTCGACTGATGAAAACAGTGATGCAAAACAGTCAGACTCTATATTATTTAAATATAATTTTATTTTTGAATTTTGAAGTAGACGAACCCGTGGCTGTGACAGCATGGTAGTTTGTTAATTCCAGTTTACATCAATACAATTGATATCCGCGTGAGATCGAGACCTGGCCTATCCTTTTTTTCTTTTTCTTTTGGTTATTTTGTATAAATTAAGATACACATTTCCATACACTTTCTTTTAATTCATTTAATGATATTGAATTTGTAGATGCATGATTAGTCATGAGAAAGTTTAGGAACATTTATTCTTAGACCGGTCCCCATCTGAAGTTGGCCCCCTAATGTTGAAACCGCTCCTACGCCTATGATGTTTTGTTGTGTTCCACAAGCAATTCAGCCAGTACTGCACCCAACATTCCAATGCCAATGTAGTCCATTCTCTTTAACTTTAGAAACAAATCATTATGAGTTAAGGAGAAATAGCTCACATGTAGTCCTTAGTTTATACCAAGCTATTTTTTCTTTTATCACAGTAATGTCTCAAATCTTCTCCTGGGAGTGCATTAAGAGGTCTATATATATATTGAGGGAAAAGTAATATTATCTTCTTGATACAAATAAATTAACCCATTTGGTTATTCTGCGTATAGACTTTCTTGAAATAACCTAATTTTCCAAACAAGAGAAAGCATTTATGAAGCCTAAAAAGTATCTTTGTTTTTGAATACCTGTTAGATATAATTGGTTACTCTTTTTATCTATTGTTAATCTTGAAAAGTTTCTAAACATGAAATGGGGGTCAAACTGAAATATACTTTTCTGGTTGAATTGAAAAGTTTGTTGGAAAAGTTTTAATTATCAGAATTTCTCTTTTTCTTCTTTGATACATAAATAGCCTGCTGCAGAAAGGGGAAGGTTTATTTGGTAATTGTTTGTCTGTTTGTTTAATAGGTTTTTTTTTACATCACAACTTTAAAATATGAGTGCCTGGAGAGCTAGGTAGAAAGTTCAGATTTTGATGATTTACGGTCATAAACCCTTGCCTCTTAAAATAGTCATTTTAACTCCTCTCCTGCTAAAAACTGAAGACACCTATGAGACTAGAGGAGAAATATCTCATGATGGGCAATTGTTCCTTCTGTCACGATGATTTCTTAACAATTTTAGTGAGAACATTTTTGAAGTTTGTTTGTGTGTTATGATAAGTTATTTATTCTTTTATCAAAGCAAATGAAAGTGTATAAATGATATGCTTTGTATAGAAATGAAACTTGACTTTGTATGTTTGCAATAGTTTGGTTTTGAGATTGTGTTTGAATGAAATGGTAGGTGTGCATGAAATGACATTCTTTTATTTTTTCTTAAAATGTCTTATTCAATGCAGTAATTCATAAAACACTGTTACTGTTCTGCAAATATAGCTTATAGCACATGTACTCATTTCAGTTCCTCTTTGCACTAAAATGAAAAGTCAAAACTATTTATTTTATTTTTCAGATGATGGGACAGGTATCATATCCACAGATCCAACAGGGGGAACTGGCCAAAAGACCAAGGTAAATTACATGTAGCTCATTAACCATGACTAGTCTTTGATTCTAGTGAAAATAAAAACCATGACATGTCTGACAAAAAAAGAAACAGATTTTCTATGAACTTGTTTTGCATGGCGCAATTGTTGCAAAAGGAAACATACCGTTCTTGAATGAATCAAGGTTACAAAAATAATTATATCACAATGTTGTGACAAAGTGCGTGAAGATGGGCCAGCATATAAGAAATTAACTTGATAATAGTTATTTGTAAAATGTGATAACAGACTTCCCCAAACAAGGAAATTTTAGTGATGACTGTCAATATAGTAATACATTAAATGAAATAACTTTATATACAAAGGTCGCCCTCCTTATTTTTTAAGATTCATATTTGTTGACATTGTTTTCAATTGAAGTCTTTAAACCCAAAATGATAAAAGAGATAAGATTAAGAAATTCGAAATATGTGGTTTTGAGAGATTTCAAAATTAGGTTTAGATCAAGAAGAACAAGTACCATTAATGTTTTATGATCTTGTTTAAACATATGGGGTTAGATTTGCTAAAAAATTATGATGATAACCATGTGATCCAAGGTTTGCTTATGATTGCAAAGGTTGAGAAAAGGGTATTGCATGGCTCTGTGGTTAATGCATCGCTCTTATAACTCAGGGTCGGTTCTCAATGTTATGCTAAATTGTTCCACCAAATGGGAGCTTGTGACTGGTCCAAATTCAAAGCAACAGCGACAACAAATATTGTAAGAAACATATACAATTTCATTATGTTAACAGACAAAAGACAAGTAGATTATATATATTCATAATGATATAGGGTTAAATAATTGGAAATGAAAGAAAAAAATGCTCATTTAAAGTAATCAATCCTTCTGTCCTGATGGCTTTTTAAGACTGGCTACAGAAGCAATGAAGTGAAGTGTAATGGTATAAGACATTGATCAATTAACAAACAGCATAACAAAAAGGGAACCTGTATTGCCAAAAAGTTAAGATGGCTGTTTTAGAACCTAGGGGTCCTGGGTTCAGGCACTGCTGGTAGCTCTGGATTTGTGGAAGTGTCCCTTGGCTAGACACTTCAAAGCCCTAGTTTAGTTTTTGTCAATACAGGAAAGCTGTAACATAAAAGAAACAAATTCTTGACACAAAATAAGAAACTATAAAAGATAATAATAACAAGGATTTTCCACTTAAAGGTAAGTGAACATAATCCAGTAAAGATGTAGCTATACATGTCCAGTAAAGCTGTAACTGTGCTTGTTATTTTCAGGGCCGTAACCTATTTTTTGATGACAAAGTTAGCCGTATTGATTTTGTTCTGGCCTGGGAAGTACCAAAGAAAGAGGATGAGAAGACGGAGAGAGCAAAAAGGGCCAGGGAGCTGTTTGAAAAGAATCTCATATTGGAGGGACTCAAACTAGAGCAAGATTTGGTAATTATTAAACCTTTGATTTATCACTTTGTTTTGATTCAGGAAAAAGACAAAATGAACCACTAAGCCCAGGGGTGGCAAAATTGATAATATGTATTGTCAAACTTGTCCAAAAGCCTTAACGGACAAGGGACCTTTTACTGAAATTTACTATTTGAATGCACTATTATACGGAAAAGTGCAGGAGAAGATTTGGTTTAATTTATGTGCTCCAAGCAAAACTGTAAGAATGTTTGTTATTAACCCTTTACCAAACAATAACGACATTAGACCACCTTGTTGCATATGACTTTGGAAACCATTGTTGAAAAAGGAGAAATTGCTCAAAACGAGCAATTTCTCCTTTTCCCACAATGTTTTTTGCCCTATTAGATGATTACTTTCCAATTTCATTACATTTTGAAATGTCGTCTGCAAACTCTTTCAGTTTGGGACAGTCGAAAAAATTTAGCGTTTGGGAAAGGGTTAAGACAACTTTGTTTTTTCATTGACTATTTAAGACACCTGTAGCAAAAGACTTCAGGAATTGCTGAGGTGTCTCACAAAAACAATAACTAGTAGAAGACATTTATCCAAACATCAGTTTGCCTCTATGAAGATTAGCAAACCAGCCCTGTAGCAAGAAGTATTAGCTTTGTCACATGGAAAAATGTTTGGTCTCAATAACTTGTCTTAATCAATTTCTTATGACATACAAATTTTAAAGGCTCCAGTCTTAAATTCTGGTCTCAATAATTTGTCTTGTTTGATTTCTTACGATATACAAATTTTAAAGGCTCAGTCTTAATCACTTTGCAAAAGCAGAGAGTCTTTGAACTTTTGCCAAATAAGGAAACACACAACTTAATGTACTGTTAATTTTTGATTTTCACATGTACAAGAATGTTTATCCACTTTTCTCTTTATTACACCACTTTGATGCATGTTGTTCTGTGGTATGACGTCGGCTTTAGGATACAAGGATGTGAGGTTTGATTCCCACAAGTAGTGAGTCTGTCATAAAACTTGGTGTGAGTACTGATTATGTTTCCTGAAAGTAGAATCAAGAGCTGATACTTTATGTTGTGAGAACTTATTTGACAATGGATGTAAAAGTAAAACTTTAATATATCTGCATTAGGCAACTATAGGCTAAGGTACTGCAACGATTAACCAAAGGAAGGATACATTGCCCCTAATGAGTAATTCATGCTTTTATCACAATATTTTCTATCATATATTCATTTTGATGCTATGTTTTCTTGTTTGCTGTTTCTTTCAATTTGGACCAATCACATACTTCTATTTGGGGGAATGGGTTGATAAAAGAAAGATCTGTTTCCCCTTTTCTAGGATGATGAGTCAGTCCACTATTGTAAAGTCCATGCGCCATGGGAGGTGTTAACCAGATATGCTGAAATTTTGAAGATGAAACTCCCAATGAAAGAGGTAGGGTTTTATGGTAGAATATGTCTAATTTTTGTTTTACAACATTAAACCGTTTATATTTTCCGACACTTTCTCCAACTTAATGAGCGGCTTTACTGAAACACTGGGGAAATGATATATTAACACAATTACTTTGAGAGTCATAAGAGTCTCATAAGTTGATAATATTGGTTGGTGCACCATTCTATGATAATGAAGTAGTAAGCTGTCTTATGGAATGCTGATGGTTCTATCCGGTTTGACCTGCTCTTATGGGCAATTGAGTATGGGGGTCTTCCTCCATCATAGAAAGTCGGACATCTGGACATAACTGAAATAATGTTGCTGTGATATAAAACCAGATATAAATGAAAAATGAAATCCTGATTAATTTACAGTGACATCTCGTTAGTCCGAACACATCCGTTCCCAACAGAATTTCCGGATTAACGAGTTATCCGGACTAATGAAGACATTAAAACATAAACGGTCTATATGCACGTGTATACTTATATACGTTTTCCAAATGCCAAATTTTCGATCGTCCCAAATTGAAAGAGCTTGCAGACGACATTTCAAAACATGATGAAATTCAAAAATAATCTTCTGATAAGACAGAAAACATTGTGGGAAAAGGAGAAATTGCTCGTCACGAGCAATTTCTCCTTTACCCACAATGTTTTCAAAAGTCCTCTGCAACAAACTGGTCCAATAATTCCGTTCCCTTACAATTTCGTTCGGACTGCGAGACATCCGGATAATCGGGGTCCGGATAAACGAGGCTTCACTGTACTTTGTTTGACCATCTGAAGAATGATGCTACTATTTTGAAGGAGTGTTCTATTGTAAGACATATCAAAGTACTTGTGAATTCAAGAAAAGCTGTACCATAATTGAAGAATTGTCGTCAAGGCGTTAAATCACAAATAATACAATTTGCTCTTCGGCATCTGGTCTTGCTTCATCTTTTATAAGCTGGCCAATACTATAACTGGGAAGTAAATACTACCTTTTCTTCCTTGGTCTTATGAAGTTCAAGACTCAAAACGGAAACATCCAATACAGAAATTACTACCACTCATTGGCTTTGGTACATTACAACAAAGTGGAACATCTAGATGAAAAAAACGTATTTAGTCTCATTAGTATGATAGATCTGCATAATCAACATTAAGTTGCAAATGATATGCCAATGCCGGCCAATCTCAGTAATTTATTATTTCTAAAACTGTTGAAGACAAGCTTGGTTCTAAAGCGGTTTATAATACAGTGATATGTGCACTAGTTGACATCCAAAAGAGGAATTTAAAAAGAATGATGTGGCATCACTATGATAAGTTAACTCTTATTTATATTTTCAGACTCTGGTTGCTCAGAAGATAAAAAAGAAATATTCGAAATGGGAGGTAAGATAGGGTTGAGAAAGGACATATGGTTCCTTCTTTATATATATCTCTATGTCTGTCTTATGGTCGTTGGTGCACTTCATGTTCACATCATTCCCATCATTGTCTACCCATACTACTGTTATGTTCTGTGTAGTATAATGTGGTAATGAAAAAAAAAAAACAAGCTTCAATTAAGGGATTGTTCCCTTCCACTTGAGGAGATGTGTCTAACAGGGTCATTTTTGTACTACAAAACAACAAATTGCTAATTGTTAAAAAGAAGAAATTGTTATGGTGAGTGGATGGAAATTTATTTTTCCTGGCCATTCATTCATTCATTCATTCATTCATTCATTCATTCATTCATTCATTCATTCATTCATTCATTCATTCATTCATTCATTCATTTAATGATCACCTCTGATAATCAGAGAGCACTTAATTATATGATTTTCTTATCATTCATTCATTCATTCATTCATTTAATGATCACCTCTGATAATCAGAGAGCACTTAATTATATGATTTTCTTATCATTCATTCATTCATTCATTCATTTAATGATCACCTCTGATAATCAGAGAGCACTTAATTATATGATTTTCTTATCATTCATTCATTCATTCATTCATTTAATGATCACCTCTGATAATCAGAGAGCACTTAATTATATGATTTTCTTATCATATTCCAAACAAAAGGAGTAATTTCAAGTTACTTGAACCAACCAAATTAGAGTACCTTAAAAACTATGTTTGAGATGCATTACTCTAGCTAAGGAACCTTCATCAGCATTCAAAACTCAATTTATTCATTTAGTGTAATATTATTAATTGTAAAAAAGGGATTCTTTGAAGAGATTTATCCTTTGCTCAACAATATGCTACACTAGAAGATATCTCACAATTAAAGAATAGCTTGGAAAAGAATTGAACCCTTTCCCAAACAACGAATTTTCGACTGTCTCAAATTGAAAGGGTTTGCAGACAACATTTCAAAATGTGAAGAAATTGGAAAATAATTTTCTGATAGAGCAGAAAACATTGTAGAAAAAGGAAAAATTGCTTGTTAAGAGCAATTTCTCGTTTTCCCACAATATTTTCTAAAGTCGTCTGCAACTAAGTGGTCAAATGTCGTTTTTGTTTGGGAAAGGGTTAAGGCACTTAATTGTCTGTCAGACGAAAATATACTTAAGGAATATTTGATCAAATTCAGTTGTCTAATGTTAAATGCAGTGGTCCGAGTCGCGCTAAATGACCATAGCTGTTGATTCATCTTAAATCCCTATTCATTCACTAATGCAGGATGCAAAACCCTATCTACTGAAAACACTTTGCAATATCCTTATTTATAGTTACTACATTATAGGGATACTGAGTAAATGAAATTCTTATTCTACTCCTTTTGTTTGGAACTAAATATGCTTAATTAATGTCATTATTATTTCTAGTGCATGTTATACAAATAGATGTGCATGCTTTGTTAGAACTTGGTTTAATGATTTCTTTAGAATTGAGTTGGTTCCTCTTATGTTTTTAATTTAGTGAGAAGGGTTTGAAATTATTCAGCAGGTCCTATTATAGAGGTTCTAGGACAGTTTTAGTTCTCCTTCATTTTCATGAAGGAATTTTTATGAAGGACTTGATATAGTCTTGTGCTGAACCCACATTAGGGTCCTCCATGACCCAGTGGTTAAGTTGGTGGACACAGAACTCAGGGGGTCCGGGGTTTGAGCCCTACCAATTTTAGTGTTGCCTTTATAAAGTCACTTCAGAGTCGTAGCCTAGTACAGGAAAGCTGTAACTAAACTGAAAAATTGTTGACACAGTGTTATTCCTCATATAAATATATAAAAAGAACCCTCATTATATCATAATTTCTAATGAGGTCAGCACAATGATTCTTTCAATTTGGAGTTAATCATATATATTAATTTCTAATAGTATTGGTTATAATTTTCTCATTATTGAGCACTTTATGTTCTGCTACTTTCAAAATAAGTTATGGATAACATTAATGTATATGGTACTTTTTTCAAATTTCTTTTTAGTGGTAAAAGAAAAATTTAATCATTATGACGGAGAAAGACACTTTGTGTGTTTGAACTGTACCCTTCTTTAAATATTGTCTCAAAAGGTCAACTTGTTTGTAATGAGCAAACATCCTTTTGTTCCCATGTTTTTATTGATATGTTTTTATTAAAATGCATACTTAATGCATATTTCTAAAAGGTGTGAAAAGATACTTTGTCATAAAGATTAATTATCTTGGGATTTCTATGCTTTTTATTTTTAATCTAATTTGGGGGCACTGCTTTTTATTTAAACATTTATTTCATTTATATTCAGCAAACATTATTATTTGCTTTGCTTAAATATGTACATATGATTTTATACATCCATGTTTTTGTGACTCCCAATGTTTTTAGGCAACAATAGATTTGGTAAGTAAAATAAAACTGGTTTGTTTCAATAACTCGCCTTTAAGCTCTTGTTAATTCCCTTTTCTTTCTCCAGCCTTGCTTGAATTAAATGCATTTTTTTCCTAAGTTTTGCAAGCTGCACTTCATGAAAGCAAAAGTGCAATGAGATCAAGAAATTCCAAACTCTGTTTTTAGTACAAAAGAG
This sequence comes from Cerastoderma edule, assembly GCA_947846245.1. NCBI lineage: Eukaryota > Metazoa > Mollusca > Bivalvia > Cardiida > Cardiidae > Cerastoderma > Cerastoderma edule. The sequence continues at coordinate 29,938,889 of OX401407.1, read as the reverse complement.
GAATAAATAAGCCCAAATATAAGTGAAAATAACTTTCTTAAATCTGTCAATTCTTCCAAAATGACACTAAATCAGTTTTAAAACTTGGTTCAAGTCAAACAAAAGTTTACTGCTGTATTGTTGCTTTATGGATGTTTTGTTGCTTTATAATCAAGTTCTAGCTTACAGCTGGCCAAAGGTTATGTCTTTATACAGCTAGTAAAAGGTGCCTGCTAAATTACAGTCTTACTTGTGTTAAGCAACCACCTTCTTAAGCAGCCAACCTGCCTTAAACAGCCACTACAGAAAGTCCCATTGTTAGATTTATAGTGTACCGGTACTTCAATTTGTATTAAGCAGTCAACCTGTCTTAAACAGCCAATTTACTCTGTCCCAGAGGCTGGCCTCTTAAGACAAGTTTGACTGTATAGGATTGAGGATTGAGAGGGGAAAGTCAACAAGATTATGATAGAAATGTTCAATCCAAAATATCCTCAACTCTTCTAAGACACTATAATTGCATCAAACTACAAAGCCATGCGGCATAAGTGAGAAATTGGATATCTTAAACAATATCTCATGAAGGGTTATATAGTCTGATTGCATTTTACCCCTTAAATTGCTGGGTAATTTTCTAAAGATAGATTTTTGTGTTGTCTGCTTTCCAAAACCTTCAATATCTGCTTAATTTCGATGGGCAAAGATACTCAGAGAAGCAAACAGGTTGGATCAAAGGCCAGCTGCCAATTTACTTGGCGGCTGGCCTGGATCCAACCTGTTTGCATAAGCATGAAGTGGTTTCCAACAACATAAGGGTTAATACAGGACACAAGTCATTCGAAAGGATCCTGGTGTCCTTATAAAGCCTTAGGTTGTCTTATCCACCAAGTTTCTATCTCCTTTTATTTTGGTAGCTTAAAACAAGATTGAACTTACATATATTTCTATATTAGAATGCTTCTCCTCCCAAATGTATGTAAAACAACAGTGCAAATGCCTTTATCAAGTTTTTTTTCTGAAATAGGATAGGCCTTAGTATGCTTGTACTTGCATCATTCATGACTTGGTTCATTTCTATTGAAACATATTTAACATAAACCGTTTATATTGAAATAATTTTAGCATAAACCATTTCTATTGAAACATATTTAACATAAACCGTTTATATTGAAATAATTGTAGCATAAACCATTTATATTGAAACATATTTAACATAAACCGTTTATATTGAAATAATTGTAGCATAAACCATTTATATTGAAACATTTTCAGCATAAACCATTTATTTTGAAACATTTTCTGCAAAGCATTAGTAACGCCATTGGATTTTCTCACAGCATTGGCTTTAAATCATTTCAATGTACTAAAGGCATGAAATAAAACCTTACTCAATTATATGTGATTAAACAACACTTATAGGCATCTGCTGCAGACGTCTTTTGTTTCAGATGACATCCATATAAATCAATTTCATCTTATGCAAATATTTTGCATAAGTCATTTGATAAAACAGTACCCAGAACAAGATCAGACTTTTTATATACACTCCCTGATTAGAACTTATGCTAATTGTTTCAATAGTTTGTATGGACCGAGTCATATACCCCTTTGCTAGACTATATAATCAAGTCCCCTACATAGAGTTGTTTTATGCACATTGATAACTTTGATTGCAGTGTGATTTTACTTGCTTAATGATGCTAGAAAAGTTAATATTAGTATACTTGATGATTAGTAAAATGTGTTACTTTTTGATTAACTAATTAGTATGATTTGATATGCACATTAAATTTTGATGAGCCTGCTGTGATACATCACCATAATCTTTAAATTTAGACAATTGTAGACATGTTGTAGATTGATATTTTTTTATTGAATTAACATATCACCTGCCATCTGTGTATAGGAAAAAGGCAAATCAAAGTCATTGTTTGATCTATTAAATTAAGATTTTTTTCATGCCGTCCGGTTCGGAAATACTTGGAGCAGGAAAAAGGTTTATAGGTGTGGTCAAGGTGCTGGAAGGGGAATGTGGTTGTGGTTGGAGAAATGGTTGAGATCCTGTAACTATCTGTAGATACTCACTTACAAAGCACCTGTAGGTAACAGTTAAATGAATCAGTAAATATAAATCCAAAATTGCTCTTTTATATGAGCTGGTCATTTTCTGTAAAGATGTAAGTTTAGAAGATAGCTGTTTGCTATAGGTGCATCAGAAGTGAGTGTCTATTCAGTTATTGTTAAAATGATAAGATATACATTTAGTATTACATTTATAACATATTTTTGTATGATGTAAGATTAGCATAACAATACTAAGGCTTGGTACTCAATTTTATTCTTACATAAGTACATGTATTGTTTAAGAATGTAAAGTCATAAACAACCCCCTCATATTTTATTCAAATGTATTTTCAAATTATTGTATAAATTCTGAATATCTTTCTGATAGGAAGCTATGTTGTAGTAGTTTATATATCTTCTAACAGTTGGTGATTTTATATTTACTAAATATATTTTAAGATCTACAACACCATCTGTATTGAAGTCTATGTTTCTGTTTAAGAAAGTTACATAAATTATGTTTAAGCAAATGTTGACTTGAAAAATACTTCATTCATTTGAGTGTTTTCATGATCAAAAACACTATATATATCTTCAAAGGAATTTGAACGATATTGTATACACATGATTGCTATTCCATTCATTTGAACAATAGCATAATGTTCTCAATCATTATTGAGTTTTCGTAGTACCTTGTTCTTGAGCCTCTTTTACCTGAAATAAAAGAAAGAAATTTCTTGAAACATTGGATTATTAATGATCACTTTCATAGATAGTTTTTGTACCTCCACTTATTAGGTTTTCTTATTGTCTGCTGCAAAATTATTTGAACATAAAATGAGTTTAACACATGCTGTCAGCTTGCCAATGGATGCCATGATGAAGTGTAAATTAAAAGCCAAATTTCTTCTGGGTTTGTTTCTGCAGGACCTTTAACAGAGCTATGTCTCACTGCCAATAGTGTTTGTTGCTGCAGCACTTTGCACAACATTTTGTTATCTTTCCATTTTTTGAGTTTCCCAAAAAGGACTTGCCTTAGCAGCAGATATAGGTCTCAAATTGATATATTTGGGTGGTTTGATTATGGTCCTACACCATTTCAACAATGCTTTAGTATATCACAAGGGCCAATTCAGTTATTAATGCTCCTGGCATTTCCTTGCCACAATTGCATAATTTTTGTTTTCAAGCCACCTACTGCTTTCCCACATGAATACAGTATTCTGAGGTGAGAAACAAGCACACCATGTTGCAATTACATGTACTTCAATTAGCAAAGCATCTTTTTTTGGTGAATGATTATATGATAAAACCTTTTTATCTTCAGTATTTTATATTTCATAGAAAAAGATTGTCCAACACCTTTTTGGTCTATAAGCTTACCTTAATTAATGCTTTCTCTGTTATTGAATATGACAAAAATAGCCCCTCGTAAGATGCATAAGTGATTGTTGAACTATTTGTTCACCATGGTCAAAGGGTTTCTTCGGTCATGATATTATGGAATGCATCTATTACATATCGGTTTGATGAAAGATTATTGCAACTCCTATAGTCTTCCATTGAACAATCGATGTTCAGTTAAAGTTGTCTCTAACAGAGAAAGGATTGATGAAAATGGTACTTAGCCATATGACCACTATAGAACCCACAAACATATTGACTTATTTCTATCTCGGCCTTTCTCTTTTTATCTTTGTTTTGCACAGAACATTCTCTTAAAGACTCTTGCGGAACTCTCTTTTTACGAGAGATTGATGGTGACGTTGGTGGGTAATAGTTCTGATGTTGAGACATTCAAAAACCTTTCCTGTTTCTGAGTTTGTTTCACGGAATGTGTTTGTGCCCTTTTGTTTCCATCAACCGTCTACTCCTTTATTCATTTGGACTACCTACCCAATGACACATATCTGCTGTTGCTTTCAATTGAAGTCAAATGAAAATAATCTTCAATGGAATTGTTTAATGCACCTTGAATCACTGCATCCTAAATCTGAAGCATGTTCTTTTCGAACAACCTGCTGCCGAAAAGTCATGTACATGAGGTGTAAAGGAAATTTCTCATGTTATAAGTCATTTTTTGTTTTTTTGGCAAAGGTGTGCCATTTGAAAGACTTGCATTTCAATATGATTTAGATGGTCATTTGAAGGAATAGTTATTGGAAATACCGTAGCTACCGGTAGTTCAAATTCTATAGAAACCAAATGAGATCATTAAAAGGGCTCCAAGAAAGTCAAATCTTCATAAAAGGAAAGATATGAACAATTGTTCTAAAGTGTTTAATGTTATGTATGAACAACTGTACTAAAGTGTTTAATGTTATGTAATCAAGATAAGTGCTTTAGTTAATTGGTTCCAAAGGAAAGGGTCAGTTAGTATCTGTATAGTATTGGTCTATTATTGTACTGGAACATGATCAAGATCTTTTGAAATTTCTTGCAATTTTTATATTATATATACACACATTAAAACTGAATGAAACCAAGTAAATCATATGAAGATGTTTGTTTCAATATATGTGAAAATGTTTGTGCCACATGGTATACGTGTAATGAGTACTCTTGTTTCTTTGTGCCTTATTAAGATGTCTATTATTGACATTGGAATACAAAGTGTATGAATTAAACTGCCAATGGGTTTCGTCTATTGACAAATGTTCCAATTAAACTCTAGGACTAGTGGTGCCACATAATACTGTCTATTGACTTTTGTTCAATGAGAGTTTAGGACTTCTGGCATGACATGATATTGTCTATTGACTTTTGTCTCATTAAAGTATGAGGACTTGTGGCACTATACTGGGTATTGTCCGTTGATATTTGCTTCTATAAGATTACTATGAGTGTGGCATTGTATGATATTGTTATATGACTTCTGTCTCAATTTAAGTCCAGGACAAATCATACTATAACGGTAATATTTTTAGACTTTTGTAACAGAGCTATTGGCATCATAGTGTCTTGTCTATTGACTTTTGCTACAACAACTGTTTTGGGGCTATTGTTATTGTTATTGTTAAGATGTTATTTGTCAAATGGTTTGGTTCGTTTATTTATTATTATCCAGTTAATGTTTAATTTAACTACACACATGGGTTAGATCTGTGAATATTTAAGTAAAACATTTCTTGCTGCAATGGTTCCATGCTTGAATATTTTACTAAAACATATATGCTATTATGTGACATACATGTAGTATGGTCTGTTTGCAAATTGTTCTATTCATCTTTGTTTCGCTTAATAAGCTTGCAGATTTTGTTCATGCTGATTTGTGTTAATTGCATGATTGAATAACCAGAAAATCTGAATCTGATTTCACAATCAATAAGCATTTGCTAATGCTTTCAAATTGGACCAAAGAAAAAAGGATTAAACAGAAAAAGGGGGTATATGGTTGATTTGTTTAAAGCATGAAAAGTTGTTACCTATTGATTGTTTGTGTTGTTCTGGAATGGTAAATCCATTCATTCATCCGAGATTTAATAAATCAAAATTCAAAGAAATAGCAGACAACATTTATATTGTTTGAAAAATAATGTTTTCTTTTGGGAAGTTTGATAGAAACCAATGTAACAAAAGTAGAACTTGGTTGAAATGGACAAGTTTTCTTTTTGTCAGAGTAATTGCTTAAATTGTCCTCTTTACGTGCATTGAAACCAATTTGTATGAAATAAGAGTTTAATTTCCTTTGTCTTGCATGAATTGATCATTTATCAAAGCTTGATATTATTTTCTGTGATAGTATGGTAAACAAGACTTTATCAATGATAAACAAGACTTTATCAATGATAAACAAGACTTTATCAATGATAAACAAGACTTTATCAATGATAAACAATATCTTATCAAGAGAATTTCATGTGCAATGAGCTTTAACCCTTATAGTGCTGGAACCGACTTCATGCTAATGCAAACAGGTTAGATCCAGGCCAGCCTCCAAGTAAATTGGAGGCTGGCCTGTGATCTAACCTGTTTGCTACTCTGAGCATCTTTCCTCATCTAGATTAAGCAGATATTTAGGGTTTTGGAAAGCAGACAACACAAAATCTATTTTAAGAAAATTACCCAGCATTCTTAGGGTTAATTTTGAAAAGATATCCACACCTGCCAGTATCCACAGTTACTATGAAAATATTTGCTGCATATTTGTTGGCCTTGGATTGAAGTAGGCAACAAATGTCAAATTTTATATCGATATACCATGCACATGAAAGTTCATTGTTAAAAGCATGCTTTGCAGGATAGAAGCTCCTTCCAGGTTTTATTTATAAATGCTTTACCAAAAGTCATTTCTCAATTATTTTTTCATGTCATGAAAGAATATCAAACCTGTGTTTGTGGTAATATGGAACAGTTTATATCCTTACTTACCATTCAGCATCATTCCCTCAATATTATCAAATCATCATTATAACCCTTATAGTGCTGGAACCGACTTCATGCTTATGCAAACTGGTTGGATCCAGGCCAGCTGCCAAGAAAATTGGCAGCTGGCCTGTGATCTAACCTGTTTGCTACCCCGAGTATCTTCTTCATCAATATTAAGCAGATACTTAAGGTTTTGGAAAGCAGATGACGCAATAATCTATTTTAAGAAAATTACCAAGCATTCTCAGGTAAAACAAACAAATATATGAAAAACTCATACCTTCATCATTGCCAAATTCCTAAGAATCAAACCAACATGATCCCTCATTTTGGATCTTTTAACCCTTTACCAAATGCCACATTTTCGACGGTCCCAAATTGAAAGAGTTTGCAGACGACATTTCAAAATGCAAGGAAATTGGATTGTAAACAGACTCCATGTCTTATATATTGGTTATATTTAGAAACTTATAGTTTCATAACTTAATTAGTCTATGAGAGCAGAGTTGTTAGCATCTTGGTCCTTGGATGCAATCCTTGCTCTTGGTGGTTCTTTCCTAATCGGTTGTGTTGTGCTTGTGAACTGTTTCCCCAGTCTTTGTGTTCGGGTTTGATACCAAGTTAGAGAGGTTAATTCCCAAAAGCCATATATTTAAGCACACTTCCTATACCTTGTTTACCTTTTCCAAAATATGGAGGATTTATAGGGTTTTGTGATTGGTTCAATTTTAAAGCAACAGTTGACAGCGTATAAAACTATGCAGTTTGTGTCATCTGAAGTTGAAGCAGAAATGAAATGGGATGTAAAAGCGTTGAATTATATTGGTTAACATTATTAATTTGATTTTGACGCAGAAAATATTTATATCAGTCTCAGTGCAATGAAGTGCAAAATTTAAGACTTGTGTTTTAGATTTCATTGGATCGACAAAATTCATGTTTTCCTTTATAATGTCTATCTTTTCAAAGCTCTGAGGCTTTTATATATGGCAACATAGAATATAAACTGTTTTACAAATTGAAGAAATTTTAAAGTAATCTTGAATTTTTTTAAACATAAGTGAAATTTAATTTGTTACAGTGGACTTTAAGAACAAACACTAGTTTTGGAGTAAAGCTATATATTACGAGTCACCTCATGGTGTTTGAAGTTATTAGAATAAATGTTTACAAAAAGTTATGTTATTATTAGAATATATTAAGTGATCATTAAAAAGTGTTTATATATAGTTGTATAGTTTAGGATAAACATGGAGAACATCTTTCTCTTTTTGATTTTTTTTACTGCACAAAGGCTTTAGAAACCATTACTACAAAATAATCCATTGCTCCAAATAAGCAATTTACATTATTGAATTTTTGGATTTTAATGGAAATAATTAAGAAAATGAATTTACATGTTGTTTTCAATTTGACTTGTCAGAAATCACAAATATTTGCAGGATCAATTAGCTTAATTAAGTAAATTACTCTTTTAGTAAGTGGTATACCGGTATATTATTTTCAGTCAACGCTGAAATGTAAACTGTTTTCAACGTTTTCTGTTTCTCGCTTTATGTTTCATTTCTCTTATGTCTATGTTTCCTGTTTCTCATGTTATGCTTACTGTCTCTAATGTCATGTTTCATGTATCTCATGTTATGTTTTCAGAACCCTGTGAAGGCCATCAGCAGCTCCCTGTGGAACACGATAAAGCGGGCTGTGGACACGGTCAAACACCCGTTTCAACTCAACAAGAAAGTCATGCCCAAGATAAAGAAGCAGCCCACACTTGTATACACCAGGGACAAGGAATATTTGTAAGATTGCTGTATTTAACCATTCTATAAGGCATTTTGTGACAGGTGCAAATTGAAAGCAACAGCAGACAACAAATGTAAAGAAAGGACAGACATTTACTTAACCCTTTACCAAATGCCAAATATTCGACTTTGCAGAAGACATTTCAAAGTGTGATGAAATTGAAAAAGAATCTTTACATAGGCTAGTAAACATTGTGAGAAATGGACAAATTTCTCGTTACGAGCAATTTCTCTTTTTCCCACATTGTTTTCAGAGTCGTCTGCAAGAAGGGGTTAAATGTTGCTTTTGTTAGTAATGGGTTAAGTAACGCCAATGGTCCTTGTGGGCAGTAAAGTATGGGGTCTTCTTCCTCCATTAAGGGTCAGGCTTCACAACATAACTGAAATAATGTTGACACGATGTAAAAACCCATATAAATAAATTATTGAATATTTTTATCATTAAAACAGTGTACAAATCTCCGAAAAACCATTGTGAAAACACCCCTGACAATGAATGTGGAGGGGTTTTGTTGAGTGGTCAGTTGTAAAAGGTGGACTGCTTTTTAAAAGAGATGAAGATTTTAAATAATTGATATAATATAATATAATGTAATATATATGTGATAAAATGTAAAGAATAAATATTTAGTGTTTACTGTATATTTGTGATATATTTTCAGGTTTGATATCCCAGAACAGAAGGAATTGTTTTTCACAAATGCAGAAAGGAGCAGAATTGTTGACTTCATACTGAGAAGGAAAGCTTTTGGAGAAGATAATAGTGAAGCTTACACTTTTGGTGAGCTGCAAGCTTTCATTATTTTTATTAACTTTATTATACTTTCATAATATTTCGAAAACTACTTCTCTGATGCAAACTACCCACATACATCGACATTGGCACCATTTCATAAGCATTGATAGATATTAGGTTTATGATTGATGTATGGTTAACCCATAGAATGCTGGGTAATTTTCTAAAAATAGATTATTGTGTTGTCTGCTTGTCAAACCTTTAAATAACTGCTTGATTTTGATGCGGAAAGATACTCAGAGTAGCAAACAGGTTAGATCACTGGCCAGCCGCCAATTTACTTGGCGGCTGGTCTGGATCTAACCTGTTTGCATAAGCATGAAGTCAGTTACAGCATTATAAGGGTTAAAAAAGGGAATATCTGTTTAAGTCAAGTTTGCGGGGTTTCCTTGACCCCCAACTTATATCATAAATGAGCCTTAATTTCTGGATATCATTATTTTCCGTTCCCAGTTTCATATATTATGTCGGGTCAAAAGTCCCCCAAATTAGCATAAATCAAGAGGTCAAAGGAAAACCCTGAGTTAACATTCTTTATAAAGTGCATCATGAATTCAAGATAAAGTGCAACGCTTCATCGAGTGCCAAATTACTGGTTACAAGTATTTTCTTGTTTGAATTTGCTACTAATACACTAGATGGGAGAAGTTGTTGGCTTTTGGTGCGATAACATGTTTTATTTGAGGAAAAAAAAATAGGTGTACATTTTATTTCTGTGTATTTTTTTTCCAAGCAATAACAAGCAGGTGTCCAGCTAATACAAGCAAATCAATTGTGTATGATCACATGATCAAAGTTTATGATATGAAATAAATTGGAAATGGCGGCACTCATGAATGAGCAGGTTTGTCATTCATTTTTCAGCAGATTACCTTTGTTTTCCACTATTTTATATACGCCATGTTCGGATGATGAATTTTCTGCCGTAAATATTGATTTCATTTTGGCTGTCCTTTTGGCTCCAAGACTCTGTAGAGGATTTAGAGTCGAGGGACGCGAATGACCTAAAGACGTCACTTATAGACTGCGATTTCTGTACCTAGTGTTAGACGCATTGCTGTTATAAACCATGGGTTATCATATACCACCAGCACCGGAAAGCGGATGGTTGGAAAATGGCATATATAAAATAGTGGAAAACAAACTAATAACCTGCTGAAAAAAGCAAATATACCTGTGGCGCAGCAATTTGGTTTGGACATTTTTTGTAAACATTGGTCATGTGATCACCCCACCTGACTAATACTTTCTCCAGTTTGAACAAGAAAAGACAACTTTTATTCTATCATTGCATGTAGCTCATAAACGGTTCAGAGGCACAGGTATAGTGAACTAGTGATTTGATTTTTCTCCAATGTCCCGTAGTTTAACAGTGATTTATATAACTTCCCCTAATAAGGGAATTTGTGACTTGCCCAATTTGGAAGCAACAGCAGATGACAAAAAAAATCCATGAAGATTTACATAAAGATTATTGCATATGGTAGAAACCATTGTGACATAAGGATAATCCAATTGATATGATGAGTTGTGGATTTTGCAATCGTTTGCAGCAGATGTGATAAAATCAGGTACAACGTACTATGATGTAAGGGGGGGTGGGGGGTCGTTTTTTTTTGTTAGAAAATTATTTACATTTAAAAGTTATAATCCCAATCAGTGAGATTGTCTTTATATTGCATAATTTCTTCTTATGTTACAATGATTTTTACCCAATATGCTCTCCTGTTTATGGTATAAATGTTGTCTTCTCTTGCTTTCAACATGGATTACTCACAAAAAATCCAAAGAAGAGAATATGTTTATTAACCCTTACAGTGCTGCAACCAACTTCATGCTTATGCAAACAGGATAGATCTAGGACAGTCACCAAGTAAATTGGCGACTGGCCTGTGATCTAACCTGTTTGCTACTTTGAGAATCTTTCCTCAACTAATTAAAGCAGATATTTAAGGTTTTGGAAATCAGACGACACAAACATCTGTTTTTAGAAAATTACCCAGCATTCTTAGGGTCAAGTACAGTCAATTATGTTCTAAGCAACCTTAGTAATTCTAAATTACATGTTGGTGTATTAAAGTACCAATGGCTTAATATGGACGGCAGTCATTCAGAAAGTTCTAGTAGCATTTTATTCACTGTATAGTGCTTATATGTAGCTTTGAACAAGATTTTACCCTGATTACTAACTTAAAAAGATAGACATAGTTGACTCATAGAGCTGTTTTTGCTGGTGAAATATTGAATATCGACTACAAACCCAATATAATTGGTACTCATTAAGATTATTGAACAGACAATTCTAATGAATACCTGGGATATAAGGTTGACAGACTTGGTTTCAAAATTATGCTTGAAACAGATTCCTATATAATTGGTAGTCATTAAAACCATCTTGAAGAGACATTTCTAATGAATACCCGAGATAAATGGTTGACAGACATGGTTTTGAAATGTTCCATGAAACAGACTCAAAAAGGCTGCCTCATTCATACCATTGTTGTAAGCACATTTCTACGTTTAGTTCACTTCCTAATAATCTGACATTACTACATGAAATAACATTGAGTACATTTAGACCAAACTTTGAGTGTTCACTACCTTATAATCTGACATTAGTAGTAACATTGGGAACATTTGGACCAAACTTTGAGTGTTCAATCCTTGGCTGAAGCTATCAGTCTTATTAAAGAGAAGCAGGATTTTCCTTCACTCTAACAGTCTTTACTTTTTAAGCGTCGCGTATGCGCGACTGCTTATAGTCATCGATCTGAATCGTTCTTTGTCCTTCGGGGGCTGATCACTCAGATAAAACTAATCCTACGCGAATTTCGGCGGGAAAAATCAAGTAGTTCTCCGCGAATTTTGGCGGGAGAATACTCCCGCGCTCGCGCATGTATACCAAAGAACCGCTTTCCACGTTAAACCGCAGAGGCGAATTCAAACGTTTGTTTATTCTTTTTAGGTATTCTCGATGGAATGGGAGACAAATATTTGATTCTAGCATTGGGTCGCCTTGTCAGGAAAAATCATATGATCCATGGTTTGATCGCTTGAAGATTAAGTTCGAACGTTCCATGTTTATATAATTGCTGTGGACTTATTTTGCCTTCAATACACACTCACTTTATATATACTCTTGCCAGGGCCTAACACACTCGGTTTACATATATATACTCCTGTCGGGGCCTTTTTGCGGGGAATTTACGTTGTAATAAGTAATTGCGAGCACTGCACACTGTCTGGAGTTATCTTGGAGTATATTGTTTTTATTTCTGGAGAACATACTAGAGTCGATACAACTATTTGGTCCTAGAGTTGAGATACGGTTTCATGCCTGGAAAATTACATGATCACTTCCAAACGTTCAATGTTTACATCCAGAGACATGTTGTTTTATCTATTCACTTGCCGGGGCGTTTAGTGTTTGCGCATGCTGAGCGGCATTGTTCAAGATTTCGAATTTCCGGCTATCTTGTGCTAAGTTATGCTTGAAAAAGTTCGACTTCGTGTACAGTGGATTCACTAACCTTTCCGATTTGTTCATCTTTTGAAAATGAAGGGAGATACTGTTTTGAGTTGCATGGCAATATTATGTGAAGAAATGGGGATTAATGTTAATCAGTGGATGTTGAGGATAGGATGTTTTTGTTTACGACTGCAAGCCGGTAAACTTGATGGAGATGAGGACACAGACTGTAAACCAAATTTTATCTTAGTGCTATTTATGGTCTGTCATGCTAACAGAAACCTCTTACTTATTATGTTACTTTTGATGATATGTGGTGATGTCGAAACGAATCCTGGGCCAGAAAGTCAGATTAACAAAATGTTGAATGAATTTCCTATTTAGGGAAACATCCACCAGGGTAATGAGATGTTTAGTGTGTTGTCAAGAGGTAAGCAGTGTGTACCATACTTTTTACACATCCATTTGATAAGTTTTCTTGGAGGAATTACGATTTGGATCAAGTTTTGATTGCAGGAGATGATTTGTATATTGATATAAGAAAATATAACAACAACTCAGTTGAGTTTCTTGAAGTACATGACTTGCCTCCCTACATTTGTTTGTCTAGTGAGTATTTTGTATGCAAAGTAAAGAAAACGTACAGTGGTTCAATGAACCCGAATTACACAGACAATTACCCCCTTGTTAAACTTGAGATGGCTATAGGAGTTGGATTGCCTGCCAATCAAAAAGAATTTCAGTACAGCATATTTATATGTAAGGGAAATGCAAAAGCAATTTGTTATCATTTAGATTTTTTTTCATTTTTGATTCACATGCAAGAGATGGGGATGGACGTAAAGAGTTGAATTATGTTCTTGAAATCTTTACCAACTTTTATCAGATTGTCAATATCGATGAAAATTTAGTCAGTATTTCAGGACTTCATGGGTCTCTTGTTATGTCTCATTGTACAAAAACTTAATACTGTAGTTAATTTCTTACTTATTTTTTATTACGTTTTTCATAGAATACATTTAAAAGCATTTGCACATTGTTTATATTTACAGTTGTTCTTTCTTTAATAAATAAGATATACAACAGAGTTGTATGGATTATCTGCATTTTATCTTCTAGATATTTTTTAAATTCAAACACACAAACAGTCCTTCAGACTAAGGAATACAATTCCACTGCGACGCAGTCTGGCCTTTCAGGCCTTTGATTAATAGTTAATCTTCTGGGGAAGTTCATCGAAAAATCTTCACATGCATTTTTTTGCCTATTTGTTCAGACTGGTCAAATCAAAAGCAAAAGCAAAAGCAGACAACATACCGTATATGAAATATATAATTTCATTTTTTTTTTGTTATTGGATAAAGGCAATTTTTAAAAGAGAAAAAATATGTAACAACATTTTCTCCATTTTTCCCAATGATTGAAAAAGTATATTGATATAATTATTTCAAGCTGAGCAAATTTTGCTTTTGTCTCAAAGCAAAGAACACATACATGTCTTCTCCAATGTGTAAAGGGTCTTTTGCAATATGCAGAAGGTCTTCTTCAAGTTGCAAAAAGTCTTCTGAAATGTGCAAAGTGTCTTCTGCTATGTCTTTTACAAGGTAAAAATGTTCTTTTGTAATGTGCAAAGGGTCTTCTGCTTGAGTAAAATATTTTTTACAATATGCATAGTGTCTCCAAATTGAAAGCATCAGCAGATGATAAATCTATAAGAAAACAGTTTATCTCAGAAAGAGAACAAATCATTTTACCTATGCAACAATTGTTTCTGACATCATGTGCTACAGATACATGTAAGTTAAAAGGTTATTTATAGTGAAAGTTTTTATACCATTACCACAAACACATGAACAGATCATTTTTTGTGTCATGCAACAGAAAACATTAGAGATAATTTCTGTAAAGATATAAACACCATTTTCAAAGTTATAGAACTATATATAGATAGCAAAAATAAATAAATAATATTAGTATATTACTTTCTTCAGAAAGCATGCATAATATCAAAACTTAAAGATTTCTCTTTTGTTTGCATTATCTCATAGTACTTAAAGATCAGAGGGTATGAAATTTAAAATGGAACATATTTTTGTTGCTTTAAGAACACAGTGTTCTTCGAACTAGTTTTTTTAATTCTTAAGCTACAAAACCTAGAGTATTAATATTTGGTATGTTGGGTCACCATATATGGCATTTTATGCAAACAAAATCTTTTATGGATCCGTTCGGCATGTACCCTCTCTGCGCCGAGAAGCAGAGGAATAAACAGAAATACTAAATTTAGCACATTACCCTATGTTACCAAAAATAGATATAGTACACTTGGCATACCTCAACATTCTTTTTTTTCCTTAATTGACCTGGTTAAGACTTTCAAAGAAAAAAGACTTTTCAGCAACCAATAGTCAGATTACAATATTTTGTTGTAGGAAAGATTTTGTTTATCAAATTTTTCAAATCACAATTTGGTTTCTTAGTTTTCTGCTTTGGTGTCAGTGATCTCGTGGTTAGAATGCAGAACTTGAAATCACATGACCCCTTTCAGTGTGGGTTCGAATTACGATATCGATAGATTTAGACTTTCCTGAGAGATAGTGTCCCTGCTGACTTACACAATGCCAATTGTTTTAATCACCTGGGTACCGTTTTACTAAACAGTTTACGCTTAAGATTCGCGTAAGTCTAAAACAACAATTCCTCTTATTCTCTCCGAGACGCTTCCATTGAAGTGCCACATTGCAACATTGTACTTTCATTGAAGATACTATCCATGTTTATCAATTATGACTTACGCAAACATTTTCCGTAAGTTTATGTTCAGTAAAACGGGCACCTGGACCTATCCTTAGGGGCAGTTTAATAAATGGTCTATTCTTCCTCCAACATTATGAGTTGGGCATCACAACATAACTAAAGAACTATTAATGCAATGTGAAATCCTAACAAAAACAATTTGGTTAACCCATTACCAAACAATAACAAAATTTTACCATTTGTTCCAGACAACTCTTGAAAACATTGTGGGAAAGGAAGAAATTGCTCGTGACAAGCAATTTTTCCTTTGTCCATAATGTTTTCTACCCTATCAGAGGATTATTTTCCAATTTCATTACATTCTGAAAATTTAATGTCATCTTCAAACTCTTTCAACTTGGGACAGTCGAAAAGTTGGCGTTTGGTAAAGGGTTAAACTTACCTATGGTTAGTATTTATAGAAAAATGTTATTCATTTTGCTTTGCTTACTTCAGGTATCAGGAAGATGTTGTCAGATGGATACTACTCAGCTGCCTATCCCTTACATGAGGTAAGGGATGCTTAAAGTTTGTCCTATGTCAGGCCAAAACAATATTAACATTTTCCTCTTTTCATTCAAACAAACTTTTACTTGTCAAATTGTGCTACACTGATGACTGGATGAGAAGTTGAGAACTGAAGCTAAGTTTACATATACATGTAATAGTTCTTCAATAACAATTTGTTGACAATTGTTTTTGATAAGACTACTGACCAAATGTGTAATTTCTTCTTTTCCCAAAAAGTTTCCTAAAGATAGGCCTAGGGTTGTTAGGTAGAGGATGGAATGGCCAACTCTGAGCAGGAAACCTTTTTGAACAGATGAAATCAATGGCAGCAATTCTTGAGAAACCAGAATGCTTTATAGATTACCGGTATGATAAAAAAAAATTACTACCAGTATTTTTCTTACCTCAAAGGTTCAATGCAAGACTGTAGTAAGTCCATCACAAATGTGAAGCTCTAACTATCGAATTACATTCAACCCACTACCTTAATATGATATTTCATTTATATAAATGTCACTATGGTCTATTTTAGGGCCACTGGAAGCCATCTTCAGCCAACAATGCAAGAAAGACCCTCTACGACAACTGGGGCTATTGGAAGAGATTCTTCAAGGAACAACCTGTGGAATATGTCAAGTAAGAAACAATTTTAGCTTTAACTATGTATTTTGTCCTGTCATTCGGAACAATTAAAAAGGCTAATGTTTCAACTTCCCTGATTGCATAGGAATTTTAACTTTTTATTATTTATCCCCATATGAAAATACGGTCAATTTATATCCTTTCTTGGTAACTGGTATTTGTGGGTCCAAGGTAAAGCTGTATTTAGGCCAGACTTGTTTATTTATTTTTCTTTACTGATGGCAAAGAGGACTATTGGTTCAAGAAAGTGTTGTGTTTTGCTAGACTTGGTTGATATATTAACTTTATCAATTACAGGAAGTACTATGGGTCGAAGATAGGGCTGTATTTTGCCTGGCTTGGTTACTACACCGCCATGCTGGTTCCCCCATCCATTATAGGATTGTTCATCTTTATATATGGCACAGTCTACATGAAAGACAGCTATCCCAGGTAAGAATTACATCATGTAAATGGGTTCTGAATACAGGTCCTCAAGCAAACATTGTTTATTTGTAAAATGTATATGAATGGTTTTAAGGGCCTCTGCAACCTTGTACTTACCGAGTTAAGAATTTGAAATCACATGGCCCCTCTAAGCGATAGTTCAAATCTCGATGACAGCATATGGATTGTCCTGAGAGGTAGTCTCAAATGACTAATGGAATGTTGATGGTTCTACCAGACTTGACCAGGCCTTATAGGTAGTCAGGTCTGGAGTCTTTCTCTATCATCATGAGCCGGGCATAGTAAGATAACTGAAATAATGTTGATGCGATGTAATACCCATTTAGATAGATAAATGAATGGTATCAATACTATGATAAAAGAAAAAAGCATCTTCATATAAGCCTTTCTTGGTTTCGGTTTAGATCCCAGTACAATTATAAGTATAGTGTACATGTGCCTGTATTTTGCTCTTTCAAGAGAGGATATCTCCAAGCTGAATAATGGAATACCCATAGTTCTCTCCAACTCTACCTATGCTTTATCGGCAATTAAGCTTGGTGTTGTCTTTTGGATCACAGTGGACAATGCAATAGAAATACTGTTGACCTGTTTTTGATTTTTTCTATCTGTTTCAGCAAGGAGATTTGTGATGAGTCCTTAAACATAACCATGTGTCCACTGTGCGACTACCAATGTCCCTACTGGAAGCTGAGTGATGCATGTAATGACGCACAATACTCTCGGATGTTTGACAATAATGGAACCGTCTTCTTTGCTGTGTTCATGTCTTTATGGGGTAAGAATTGATCAATATCATCCCCGTGTTAGCCCTTTACTGTCTATAAACAGTTGAAGCAAGTGACAGTTTAAAATGTAATCACCAATGGAGAATTTTATTTTTTAAGATCTATAAATATCATTGATTTGATTTATTTTGTCAATGTTTTTTCTATCTTTGTTGTCTATTTGGATTTGAAACTGTGTTCCTAGATTCTCTTCTCCCATTAACTATGAATGTGTGTTGTCTTTTGGGTTTGTGTACATTTTGACAGCTTTGTAAAAAATGCTTATATTGTTAAGTGTCATCAATTTGACTTTGAAATTGGAATTCTAGGTTTGCTTCTCACTTGAGCTCCAAATGTGGATAATGATTGTGTCTGGGATAACATGTTTCCCAATGACATGTCATCTGTTATCAATCATGGTTGCATATGATAATTGAATATCAAATGATTAATATGTCTATATATAATCTTTTAAGGTACTTTGTTCCTGGAGTTTTGGAAAAGAAAGCAATCTGTCTTACAATACAAATGGGACCTGGTGGAATTCGTGAAAGAAGAGGTAGGTCATTGTACATATATGCAATTATCAACATTTTCCTAGCCCAGTACTGGTTAATCCCAGCAAAGCTTTGATATATCTGAAAATTGTTGACACTGTATTAAACCCTTTACAAAAAATGTCTCTTTATGCAACAGATGTCATTAAAACCAGTAAGCCATTGAAAATAATTGAAGAATGCATTTATGTCTAAAATGCATGTTGTTTATTTATCTGATGACTTGTCCCAGAGTTTATTTTTTAGTTTAGAAAATAAGATTGTAAATTAAAGCAACTTTGGAGCCAGGTTTATCTATAAAAACAAGTGATATAAAGAATAATGTGTTTATTGTGGATTAAAATGAACACATAGTTCAACAGAAAACACTTGTATGTGCCAAACATTTAAGAGAAGTAAGAGGTATTCCTCCATCTGTGATGAGACAGGCAATTCAATATGATTGAAATATTTTGATGTAAATACTCTATATAACAAAACAAAACCGATGAATGTAGTTATCATTTTGCATTTTCCCTTTACTTCCAGGAACCTCCCCGTCCAGAGTACCTTGCCAAGCTTGCCAACTATCCCTTACAGAAGGTTAACCCAGTTACAGGGATGCAGGAGCCTCACCTGCCTTTCTGGAGGAGACGGTTCCCGATCTTTGTACTCTCCTATGGAATTATGCTGTTTACTGTAAGTTGATGGTTCCTAATCTTTATGCTGTCATATGTAAATAACGCTATTTCTTATATTGGGATCTTTACAACGGAGTATTCTACCTTGTTAATTGTTTTTTATGTATATACACATGGTTGTTTTGTTGGTACCTCTTTCGTTCCTTGATAACTGTACACTGAAAACAAATCTATATTTCATATGAGATGAAATAATGTATCTCACAACAGGAAAGCTTCATATATTATAAATTAATTATTATTGTGATCATGGTGACGCATAGAAATATATAACCAAACCTTAAAATGTATATTGATAATAAGTTGCTCTATATAGGTACATGTATATGTATGTATGTTCACATTTTTTGGTCTGAATGTATATGTGTGTTATGCACATGCATACTCATAAATATACATCTGTCTGTAAGTGTGCATATATGCATATGCATTTGAATAATGGTAATCAGATGACACAATCAATGACTGGCACTTTCCTCTCGTAAGGATAAAAGAAACAGTATAGTTAACACTTTCTTAGCAAACAACGATTAAGAAGTATGTTATATTACCTTGCTTTTGACTTGTTTTTGTAATTTGAAATGATATATGCCTGTACTTGTGGGCTTGGGGCATTTGTACTATAATAAAATATCTATGGAATTATATGGAGGGCAGCAGTTTAAAATGTCATCCCCCACACAGAGGAACCACAGCATTGACTATTCCACAAATGCCCATGAATTACTGTTTTATTACCTAACGCATTATATGATTTTTTGACATCATTAAACTATAACAATTGCGTCAAATTGTCTTATGCTTATAACAGTTACAATCATATAAACGCTAGAATAAAGTCTTCAAATTGTTTCGGAATTGAAATCAGTACATTCCGCCTTGAACATTTCAAAATGTTTAGTGGTCAACAATTCGTAGTGCAGTAAGATTACTAAATCATAACAGATTTCTGTTTTTCTCTCATTGAAACAGCAAAAGATAAGGAATTGTTGATGTAATATAAAAACCCAATAAGACAAACAATTAAATTAATTCAAAAAGAAATATTGATATTCGATAAGACATATTGATATATTTTTGTTCTATTTTCATTTAACAGATGTGTCTTGCAATTGCTGCTGTGGTTGGGGTTATTGCCTACCGTGTGTCTACATTAGCTGCTTTACAGTTACTTGAAGGGGACAAAATTAAGCCAAACACGACGATTGATGTCACGAAACAGTTGATTACCCAGAATGCTAGTATAATAACGACAATAACAGGGGCCTGTATTAATGTGCTCATCATCATTATACTCAACATGGTAAGTGTGGTCACCATGAACATGCAAGGCTCAAATTTGAGGAAACATGGGTGGTGCATACAAATATACAAGCAGACTATAGTTTAACCCTTTACAAAACGCCAAATTTTGACTGTCCCAAATTGAAAGATTTTGAAAAACGACATTTCAAAATGTGATGAAATTGAAAAATAATCCTCTGATAGGGCAGAAAACATTGCAGGAAAAAGAGAAACTGCTCACTAAGAGCAATTTCTTCTTTTCCCACAATGTTTTCCAGAGTCGTCTGCAACAAACTGGTCAAATGTGGCTATTGTTTTGTAATGGGTTAAGTGTAATTCAATTAAATCAGACATGTATCTATTGCCAACCAATTGAGGAAAAGTTATTACAACTGATACTAAACACAATTAGGTCTGCCTAGCGATACCGGTATATAACCAGTACTCTTTATTAAAATGTGGATTATTGAGAAGTCTTAAAACTTAGGCCAAGCAATATAAGCATGCCCTAGCCTTGTACTGGTGGATACAAGAAAGCTGTTACATAACTGAAAAATTGTTGATACAGCGTAAACACCATAAAAAAAACAAAAAGAGCATTAGAGTGGACAGTTGCATGTCGAACATTGAATACTGAGATCCTGAGTTTAACCCTTTCCCAAACAACACATTTTCGACTGTCCCAAATTGAAACAGTTTGCAGACGATATTTCAAAATGTGATGAAATTGAAAAAATATTCTTCAGATAGAGCAGAAAACCTTGTGGGAAAAGGAGGAATTGCTCGTTTCAAGCAATTTCTCTCTCCTTTTCCCACAAGGTTTTCTAAAGTCGTCTGCAAAGTAGTCAAGTGTCGTTATTGTTTGGGAAAGGGTTAAGATTTGGCTCTGCCAATATTCACTTATGTGAAGGACTGTATATACTTTTGGCATAAACCTTCAAAATTCTTTTCATGTTTCAGGTTTATGCCAGAGTGGTAGTTTGGCTGACAGACTTTGAGTGCCTACGTACTCAAACAGAATATGATGACAGTATCAACATCAAACTGTACACACTCCAGTTTGTCAACTACTACGCTTCCATCTTTTACATTGCTTTCTTCAAAGGGAGGTAAGAAATAATTACTCTATAAGATATTGCATAAACTTAGAATATGATGACAGTATAAACATTAAACTGTACACACTCCAGTTTGTCAACTATTACACTTCCATCTTTTACATTGCTTTCTTCAAGGGGAGGTAAGATATTATGGAAATTACTCTACATGATATTGCAACTTTTGAGTCATTGTGCTTCTTTTGGGATATTTGAATGAAAACAATGAAATGAAAATAGTTAACATTCACCCCACAATATTTGGGACTGAATAGTAGGATCTGAGAAGTCTTAAAAGAAAACATTGGCATAGCAAAGTGTGAAATTGATGGTAACGAACAACTTTTTCGTTTTCTCAAATGATTCCTTTTATTCTCTTTTCTGAACTCTGAAAGGATTATTGGAAGGATTTACCTGATAAGCAAACAATGATGTGCCATTATAAAGGTATACATTTAGGAAATTCTATAAATTTGTCCTTCAGGTTTGTTGGTCCGCCAAATAACTACAACAAGGCATTTGGGGCTAGGCAAGAAGAGGTAAGATAGTTGATCAATTGACTCCAATTAGTAGACTAATTGACTCCATTTATAAATCAAACCTTCTTGTACTATGTACTTTGCAGAACATTATTTTCAGAAGACATTTTACAACGAAATTGATTGTCAATATTACCAAAAAATTAATTGGAATATTAATAATTATGATTTAATATTTGAACAATGTTTGAAATAACTGATGAATGGAAACATAGTGTTCAATTCTTCTTTTGTACGAAAAATAAAATTCTATTTCTTTTAACAACATGTCAAATTCTCATTCACTTGCTTTAAATTTAGAAATATCTTTAAGATTTAGATAGTTGTGAGAGGGTAGTAGACTACCAGCTGACTTATGATGCTAATTGTTCTATGAAGGTTTACCCATCCCAAATATACAGGTAACTTACTACTGTTAATGTGATGTAAAATTGAAATAAACTTAATCAATTTTGGCAGGGTCAAACATTTGAAATAGAGTAATTGATCAAATCTTGTTATGTATTTTCAGTGTGGTTCTGGTGGTTGTCTGATAGAGTTGTGTATCCAGTTGGCCATTATCATGGCTGGGAAACAGTTCATACAGAATAATCTCTTAGAGATTGTGATGCCGTATGTCGTTTATCTTACCTACTCAACCTATTCTTCCTTATGGGCGTTTGTGTTTAGTCCAAATTGATAACAACAGCATGCAGGGGGCCTGCGTGGCCTAGTGGTTAGAGTACAGAACTTGAAATCACATGGCCCCTCTCCGCGTGGGTTCAAATCCTGAGAGGGATATGGATTTTCATGAGAGGCAGTCTCCCGACTGACTTACGGAATGCCGATGGTTCTACCCGCCTTAACCAGCCCTTATGGGCAGTTGAGTGTGGGGTCTTCCTCCATCATTACGAGTCGGGCATCGCTACATAACTGAAATAATGTTGATGTGATGTTAAACCCATATTAAAAAAAAAACAAAAAAACAACAGCATGCAACAAAAAAGAACATGATAAAGTACATTTTCATTATGATATATAGTAATATAGTAAAAACCATTATAATGGAAGATTGAATAACTTATTATGATATATAGTAATATAGTAAAAACCATTATAATGGAAGAATGAATAACTTATTATGATATATAGTAGTATTGTAAAAACCATTATAATGGAAGATTGAGTAACTTATTATGATATATAGTAGTATAGTAAAAACCATCATAATGGAAGATTGAATAACTTATTATGATATATAGTAGTATAGTAAAAACCATAATAATGGAAGATTGAATAACTTATTATGATATATAGTAGTATAGTAAAAACCATTTTAATGGAAGATTGAATGACTTATTATGATATATAGTAGTATAGTAAAAACCATTATAATGGAAGATTGAATAACTTATTATGATATATAGTAGTATAGTAAAAACCATTATAATGGAAGATTGAATCACTTATTATGATATTTAGTAGTATAGTAAAAACCATTATAATGGAAGATTGAATCACTTATTATGATATTTAGTAATATAGTAAAAACCATTATAATGGAAGATTGAATAACTTATTATGATATATAGTAGTATAGTAAAAACCATTATAATGGAAGATTGAATAACTTACTATGATATATAGTAGTATAGTAAAAACCATTATAATGGAAGATTGAATAACTTATTATGATATATAGTAGTATAGTAAAAACCATCATAATGGAAGATTGAATAACTTATTATGATATATAGTAGTATAGTAAAAACCATTATAATGGAAGATTGAATAACTTATTATGATATATAGTAGTATAGTAAAAACCATAATAATGGAAGATTGAATAACTTATTATGAAATATAGTAGTATAGTAAAAACCATTATAATGGAAGATTGAATAACTTATTATGATATTTAGTAGTATAGTAAAAACCATCATAATGGAAGATTGAATAACTTACTATGATATATAGTAGTATAGTAAAAACCATTATAATGGAAGAATGAATAACTTATTGTGATATATAGTAGTATTGTAAAAACCATTATAATGGAAGATTGAATAACTTATTATGATATATAGTAGTATAGTAAAAACCATTATAATGGAAGATTGAATAACTTATTATGATATATAGTAGTATAGTAAAAACCATAATAATGGAAGATTGAATAACTTATTATAAAATATAGTAGTATAGTAAAAACCATTATAATGGAAGATTGAATAACTTATTATGATATATAGTAGTATAGTAAAAACCATAATAATGAAAGATTGAATAACTTATTGTGATATATAGTAATGTAGTAAAAACCATTATAATGGAAGATTGAATAACTTACTATGATATATAGTAGTATAGTAAAAACCATTATAATGGAAGAATGAATAACTTATTGTGATATATAGTAGTATTGTAAAAACCATTATAATGGAAGATTGAGTAACTTATTATGATATATAGTAGTATAGTAAAAACCATCATAATGGAAGATTGAATAACTTATTATGATATATAGTAATATAGTAAAAACCATTATAATGGAAGATTGAATCACTTATTATGATATATAGTAGTATAGTAAAAACCATCATAATGGAAGATTGAATAACTTATTATGATATATAGTAATATAGTAAAAAACATTATAATGGAAGATTGAGTAACTTATTATGATATATAGTAATATAGTAAAAAACATTATAATGGAAGATTGAGTAACTTATTATGATATATAGTAGTATAGTAAAAATCATCATAATGGAAGATTGAATAACTTATTATGATATATAGTAGTATAGTAAAAACCATTATAATGGAAGATTGAATCACTTATTATGATATATAGTAGTATAGTAAAAACCATCATAATGGAAGATTGAATAACTTATTATGATATATAGTAGTATAGTAAAAACCATTATAATGGAAGATTGAATAACTTATTATGATATTTAGTAGTATAGTAAAAACCATCATAATGGAAGATTGAATAACTTACTATGATATATAGTAGTATAGTAAAAACCATCATAATGGAAGATTGAATAACTTATTATGATATTTAGTAGTATAGTAAAAACCATTATAATGGAAGATTGAATAACTTATTATGATATTTAGTAGTATAGTAAAAACCATCATAATGGAAGATTGAATAACTTACTATGATATATAGTAGTATAGTAAAAACCATTATAATGGAAGAATGAATAACTTATTGTGATATATAGTAGTATAGTAAAAACCATTATAATGGAAGATTGAATAACTTATTATGATATTTAGTAGTATAGTAAAAACCATTATAATGGAAGATTGAATAACTTATTATGATATATAGTAGTATAGTAAAAACCATTATAATGGAAGATTGAATAACTTATTATGATATTTAGTAGTATAGTAAAAACCATCATAATGGAAGATTGAATAACTTACTATGATATATAGTAGTATAGTAAAAACCATTATAATGGAAGAATGAATAACTTATTGTGATATATAGTAGTATAGTAAAAACCATTATAATGGAAGATTGAATAACTTATTATGATATTTAGTAGTATAGTAAAAACCATCATAATGGAAGATTGAATAACTTATTATGATATTTAGTAGTATAGTAAAAACCATTATAATGGAAGATTGAGTAACTTATTATGATATATAGTAGTATAGTAAAAACCATCATAATGGAAGATTGAATAACTTATTATGATATATAGTAGTATAGTAAAAACCATTATAATGGAAGATTGAATCACTTATTATGATATATAGTAGTATAGTAAAAACCATCATAATGGAAGATTGAATAACTTATTATGATATATAGTAATATAGTAAAAAACATTATAATGGAAGATTGAGTAACTTATTATGATATATAGTAATATAGTAAAAAACATTATAATGGAAGATTGAGTAACTTATTATGATATATAGTAGTATAGTAAAAACCATCATAATGGAAGATTGAATAACTTATTATGATATATAGTAGTATAGTAAAAACCATTATAATGGAAGATTGAATCACTTATTATGATATATAGTAATATAGTAAAAACCTTTAAAATGGAAGATTGAATAACTTATTATGATATATAGTAGTATAGTAAAAACCATTATAATGGAAGATTGAATAACTTATTATGATATATAGTAATATAGTAAAAAACATTATAATGGAAGATTGAATAACTTATTATGATATATAGTAGTATAGTAAAAACCATTATAATGGAAGATTGAAAAACTTATTATGATATATAGTAGTATAGTAAAAACCATTATAATGGAAGATTGAATCACTTATTATGATATATAGTAGTATAGTAAAAACCATTATAATGGAAGATTGAATAACTTATTATGATATATAGTAGTATAGTAAAAACCATTAAAATGGAAGATTGAGTAACTTATTATGATATATAGTAATATAGTAAAAACCATTATAATGGAAGATTGAATAACTTATTATGATATATAGTAATGTAGTAAAAACCATTATAATGGAAGATTGAATAACTTATTATGATATATAGTAATGTAGTAAAAACCATTATAATGGAAGATTGAATAACTTATTATGATATATAGTAGTATAGTAAAAACCATTATAATGGAAGATTGAATAACGTATTATGATATATAGTAATATAGTAAAAACCATTATAATGGAAGATTGAATAACTTATTATGATATATAGTAGTATAGTAAAAACCATTATAGTGAAAGATTGAGTAACTTATTATGATATATAGTAGTATAGTAAAAACCATTATAATGGAAGATTGAATAACTTATTATGATATATAGTAGTATAGTAAAAACCATTATAATGGAAGATTGAATAACTTATTATGATATATAGTAAAAACCATTATAATGAAAGATTGAATAACTTATTATGATATATAGTAATATAGTAA
Organism: Cerastoderma edule; assembly: GCA_947846245.1. Taxonomy (NCBI): domain Eukaryota; kingdom Metazoa; phylum Mollusca; class Bivalvia; order Cardiida; family Cardiidae; genus Cerastoderma; species Cerastoderma edule. The sequence continues at coordinate 29,912,163 of OX401407.1, read as the reverse complement.
AAACCATTATAATGGAAGATTGAATAACTTATTATGATATATAGTAGTATAGTAAAAACCATTATAATGGAAGATTGAATAACTTATTATGATATATAGTAGTATAGTAAAAACCATTATAATGGAAGATTGAATAACTTATTATGATATATAGTAATATAGTAAAAACCATAATAATGGAAGATTGAATAACTTATTATGATCAATTTATTGTTGTGTCTTAGTTAATATCTTAATTTGGAATCTTATTCAAAGATATAGCTATTCAAAGATTTAGTAAAATAAGCTAATTGGTAACAATGAACTCTTTTAACACTTGCAGGAAAACCATCAAATGGTTGAAAAGGTGCTACAGACGTAGATTTTTACATGAGACAGCAGAACAAAAGGCCAAGATGAAGGCATGGGAAAAAGACTATCAACTTACACAACATGAGTCTCTGTACCATGAATATCTCGAAATGGGTAAGCACGCTTTTCTTATGTATAGTTTGTTTTTAAGTAAGTTATATAACACTGGAGAAGCTTGGGCATTGATGTTTGAGAAACCCTATTTCACAAGTATCTAGAAATGAGTAAGCAAATTTTTCTTTTGTCCCATTTGTGTTTGATAGATTTGATCGCATCTAAACAACTTCCGCATGGATGTTTAAGAAACCTTTGTCCAAGGTATGAAAGCCTACATGACAATGTCATTATGTACATTTCCAGTGTTACAGTTTGGTTTCCTGACCATTTTTGTGGCTGCTTTCCCACTGGGTCCACTGTGCTGTCTGCTCAACAACATTATAGAGATCAGGTCGGACGCAATGAAGTTTACCACCGACTTACGACGCCCTCTGGCAGAGCAAGCTCCAGATATAGGTAAGCTTTTCATGAATAATTTACCCAGCACCATTTAGCCCCTTAAGCTATAATAAGCTTTGGCAAGTCACTTCAGAGCCCTAGCGAAGTACTGGTGGATCCAGAAAAGCTATTGCATAACTGACAAATTGTTGATACGGCATTAAACACCATACAAATAATATTATAATGGTATTGAATAAATTAAGTTAACTTATTAGAAAGAAAACTGTACATTGGTTGGCTAATATTGATAATTTTCTTTCATTATGGCAACAGACATTAAAAAAAAAAGGGAAAGCAAGATTTCTTTTTGGAGATATGATTATGGAAGGCCCTTCATTGTCTATTTGATTTTTTTAAAAGATCATGAAGTTTATTGCAAACCAAACCCATATCTTTCTTTTCCAGGAATTTGGTATTCAATCCTGTATGCTATCTCAAGAGTTGCTGTAGTCTCAAATGTAAGTAATGGTTCAGAGTATTTTTCATTTCATGTATTTTAAACATGTGAAATTAATTCCTATTGGACTGTCAAGTTATAACATCAATGTTGCTGCAGATAGCATTCTAGACTAAGGGCATTGTAATGAATCATTTTTTCAATTTGCTTTTATTAAGTCATAAATGAAATATATGTTAATCATAAGCAATGTATATAACCCCTCGATGCATTAAATATTGGACAGCGGGGAAATTTCTCATTGGGAATAGGAAAGTCTTATAGTGGAAAATTGGTACATGAGCAACTTTTGCTTTCCCTGCAATTATCTAAACATCCCATGCAGCGGTCCTGAACTATTCCAGGAGTGTTGTTCAAAGGTGCTTGTTCATAAATGTGAGGTAATTAGGGAGTTAAAAATTGATTTCTTTAAAACTGCACAACAGCAGTTCTGTGATATACACTGATGACTAGTCATTGAAAGTAAAACTAGATTGTTTTTAATTCTTTTTAAAGAGTGTATACAGTGAATTAAAATGTAGTTTCAATCCAGGAGCCTGACTTTTTTAAGATCCACGGCATGTAAAATACAAATTCTTGGATAATTAGACTTTTCCTGAATTAATTATGCTTTCAATTGCTACTTTTGATTACGTTTTCTCTTCTTTGAACATGCACCTTTAAGGACATGAGTTAGTCCTTTAACCCATTACAAAACAAAAACAACATTTGACCAGTTTGTTGCATACGACTTTTGAAAACATTCTGGGAAAAGGAGAAACTGTTCATAACAAGTAATTTCCCCTTTTCCCACAATGTTTTCTGCCCTATCAGATGATGAATTTTCAATTTCATCACATTTTGAAATGTTGTCTGCAAACTCTATCAATTTTGGACATTAAAATAATTTGGCATTTGGTAAAGGGTTAAGGATGTAGACAGGTGAGGTATTTAACCAAAAACCAATTTATGCTTTCGAAGGTTGACCGGGATGTTGCCATAATAATAATTGGGACAAAATATGAATTATTCTGCCTAAATTGGTAAATATGATGTCAGTTCATATCTGTAGAATGTATTTTTGATAAATATACAGTTCTTTTCTCATATAATGGTACATGAATGACTTCTCATAAAGTATTCTAATTACTCTCCTTATTTTTTAGGCCTTTATCATTGCCTTGACGTCCGACTTCATACCGAGACTGGTGTACTGGTATTACTATAGCGACGGTAAAACGTTGGACGGCTACACAAACTTCACGCTGTCCTACTTCGACACGATGGACTTCCCTCCAGGCATACCACGAGATCCGTTCAATCAGAATGTGGATGTATGCAGGTATGTTTTAACATTTCATTTTCATTTGATAATTTTAATTGAAATAAGTTATATTACATGAACTTTTATTTTAAATATTTTGGTGCCTCATGGGAAATATAGTCTAATAAGCAGCAGTTTAACTGTAAAAGCTGAATATGTTTAAGCCTCTTAAAATAAATAAAAGTTATTATTATTATCATCATCAACATTTATTATTATCATTATTCTCATTATTGATATTATTTTTATTACAATATACAGGTCTTTTCTAGGCATGAGTTTCAGTCCTTAATACTGGTAGAGAATGTATATACTATATGAATAGGCTTCTTGCTAACCTACGAATGCAGAATGGTTCTACCCAAATTGTCTGGCTTATACCGTTTAGGGTTATATGCCATTATATAATTTCCGAGTTTTTCAAATAAAATAGAATAAATCTTGATGCTATCTCAAGGAAAAATTGAAACATTAAATGTATGAAATGTTCTGATACATGTTATGTGTGCCTTGAATGATAAGATGACTAGAAAACGCTCCTGACATGAATGTGAATGACAATGAAAAAATATCAAATGTTATGACCCTTTTTGACATGCCATAATCTATCCCATCATAAAGTGTGTATGTTATTAAAGTAATCCAGTTGTCCCATATTTGAAAACACATGGAACTGTGTATGTCCATATACTATAGGTTTAAACACATTCAATGACACCATGAATTGTCTAGGTCCACATAGTATAGGTCTACACTATGTTCATTGACATTATGAATTCACGAATCATATTTATATATCAGGTACAAAGATTTCCGTAACCCTCCAGGACCAAATGAATATGAATATTCCGAGGCCTACTGGCATGTGATGGCGGCTAGACTTGCCTTTGTTGTTGTGTTTGAGGTAAGGAAACATTATTCACATTGCATTTTAGAATAAAGAAGGACCTTTAATGTGAGGTCATCTTTTCATATAATCCATGTTTAATATATATCAGGGGTTCAGTGCAATACTACAGTAAGTGCTTCATATTTATGAAGAACTGATATATAGCCCTACATTGAACCCTTTCTATGAAATTCAACAGTGTATACATGTATTAAAGGAATTAGAAAGTATTTCAATCCGAAAGTGTGTCATTGCTTTTCAGATCTAATACATTTAACCATACTTAAACAAATTGATGCTTTGTGAATAAATCATGCTTTCAATGGCTACTTTTAATTGTATATCAAACAATTTTACTAAAACTGTGTTGTTTCAACAACATTCTATTTTGACTTTCAAGTTTTCTCTTCTGTGAACAAGCACCTTTAAAGCCCTTCTATTAAAAACTTGAAACATTACACGTAACACCGTGTTTTTTTTAAATTTATCTCAGAATCTGGTTGTGGTGCTGACGAGTCTGATTGCCTGGCTGATCCCCGACGTGCCTTCTCATGTTAAGAACCAAATACGCAGGCAAGCGTACATTTCAAATGAGATTGTGATTAAAACTGAGCTTGTAAAGGCACGAGGAGAGTCTATTGGAGACAAAATTGTCGGAGACATTCTCATTAAAGAGCTCTTCAAGCCAAAACATAAGGGGGCTAGCAATGGTTCTGAGTTGCGTCATCGAGGGGCGGACGATCGTGATGATGACGATCCCAATGATACAAAGGTCACCATTGTAGATGATGTTTCTGTGTCAAATATTTAATGGGACTGTTAATTGAAACCAGGGTTGTCATTTTTAAATGAAGCAGGGGATGATCTTGGTAAAGGAAATGACCTAACAAGGGGTGCAGGGGTCCTTTTAGGCATGCAACATGTGTTCCATTAGAATAAAGCAGTTTTTCTGAATTATCTGATTGTTAATTGTGACAACTCTGTGAATCTTTTACCTAATTGGCTTTGATTGCAGATGACATTTGAAAACATTGTGACAAAATGAGAATTTGCTCATGAGCATGAGCAAATTCTCATTCTGTCACAATGATTTCACTGTCAACTTTTGAATTAAACAATTACCAATTGCTAAATAAATCATTGATATGGATAATTTTGTTTTATGTCATCTGTCACAAAACGCTCATGAAAAAATCAGGATTTCCCAGTAACTTATTTAAAATTTGGACAGAATTCAATGCATCAGTAGTGGTATTAGTAAATATTGTTGATGTACTTTTCGAGGTTGTTTAATGGTTTCAACATTTCTTGTTTTTTTTTTTAACATTTATTGCAATGTTTTACAAACTCACTGCTTGAAATTGGTTAGTTTAGTGATGATTTGATGAAGGTTGAGTATTGGAGTCAATTTGTACCCCTGTTGTTATTTTTTCTCCTATTTTTGTAATTTTTTGTGATGTCGTTCCATGTTTATACTGAACCAAGACAACTTTTGGTCAACCTTTACCTTTTGAATTTCACTAGAAGGATTACCAGTAGATTGAAATCTAAGAGCTTGCAATATGCCTTATCTTTTTTCGTTTCTTTTTTTCATTTAAGTAATGTCATTTGAATTGAATCTTGGTTGCAACAATAAGGTTGCATTAAGAACTTTATATTTCATAATCAATTTCGTCATTTGTTATGGTAACTTTTTTCTTTGGTTTGATATGTGTTGCCGTTTAGGGAATCTTATCAGCAGGCATTTATGTCACTACTTGTTAATTGTATGTTAAAATCAAAGTGACATTTCAATTTTGGAAGTTGTGTAGAACATTATAACAAATAAGAGAAATTGCAAATCATCAGGTGTTTATCTTTATACTACTTTCATTTCAAAAATGGGTTATTGCAAATTCAAAATTAAGTCTAATTGTATAGATTTGGGACCTCCATGGCCTAGTGGTTAGAGTACAGAAACTTAAAAAGGCATGTCCCTTCTCTGTGTGGGTTCAATTCATGGTGGGGTAGATTAGCCTGGGGTCCTGTGATTGGACTGCTGACTGGTCATATAATTAATTAACTTTTCCTCGTCATTATTTAGTGCAATATTTTATGTTTCCATGCATTTTATGTAGAAAAAATATGCAACCATTTTTTATATATCAATTATAAGACTATGATTTATAACTTTCCTTGGTAGAATTTTGCATGTACATCTATCACATATATATGTTTATTGCTTTGGATTTGTTATTGCTGAAATCATCTCTTTTCATCATATGTTTGTATTCTGTATTGTTATACATATATGCTTTTTTCGAAAATGGTGTTCAAAGGCTGATGTAAATCTTTCATGACAAAATCCAAGGAAAAGACAAATAAGAAAAAATCTATGTTACAGGTTAAACAAATAAGAGAAATCCCAAGTAAAACAATTATTTCTTTTTTGACAATGTATTCTTCTATGTCACAAATGAATCTTGTTTTTGGAGACCTTTTTTTTTTTAAACAGATAGCTTGCTATGCCTTTGTGATCTCATACTTGTATGTGTATGTTCAGTGTGGATAATTGGCAAATTATCCTTCACCCATCCCCCACAACATATTTTAAACTGGTCCATATTCCAATCAACAGCAGGTGATAGAATATACAGGGTTTTCCTTGACCCCAAACTTACCGTAAAAAATAAATGACTCCCCAATTTGGGGTCCTGCATGTTCCAGGTGATAAGGTGGCAGACTTAGAACTTGGGGGTACCTGGTTCAAGCCTCACCAACACCTCTGGTTTTGTGGGAGTGACCTATGGCAAGTCTTTTTAGAGCCCTAGCCTAGTACTGGTTGTTCCAGGAAAGCTGTAACATAACTTTAAAAAAGTGTTGATACAACATTAAACACCATACAAACAAAGAGCTCAATTTCATTGAAATGATCCAATTATTTTCCATTTACAGTTCTATACATAAGGTGTCCAAAGTCCCCAAAATTTGACTCAAGTGGTCAAGAGAATTTTATTTTGGTATTGGATAATCTCTGTACATACAGGATAAATTAATTGTCATGAGCAATCCATCCTTTTGAATTGGTTGTTTTTGAAGTTGTCTGCTGCAGATGCATAAAGGTTTACCGTTTTGGAGTAAAGTATTAAGTCCTTACTGCATGACACATATCTGCAAAATTCTGTTGAAACCACTATGACAAAAGGATAAATTGCTCCTCCTTGTCAATTTATCCTTTTAAGCATACTTGTTTCCATCCTTTTTGAAATAAAAGGTGTTGATTTTTGCTAAGTTTTGTTGTCAAATGTTGCTTTGAATTTGGAGCATTCACAAATGCCACTATTGAGGAATGGATATATCATTACGTGTATGTACAGTAATTACTATTTTCTTCTGAGGAAGTAACCTTTTTGTGTAACCTTTATATTTGAACTAGACCTATTTTTATACTGATGCATGTATATGAAATTTTGTATTGAACTATAAAACATACTTTTTACCTGCATTTGAACAAAACCTATACCTAGATTTAGATAGAATCTCGTTATGGTTTTATATGCTATTGTTTATAGATTTCAATTAAACAAACTATTAATTAAATACTCCATATAAAAATTAGCTTTATTTTTTTCATTTCAAAAGCCCCACAATACCTTCCCACAAATTAGCTTAGAATATTCTACATCCATTTACATAATCCATTCATAGCCCCTCTTCCCGTGGGTTCAAATCCCAGTGACGGCATTTGGATTTTCATGAGAGGTAGTCTCCCGACAGACTTACAGAATGCCGATGGTTCTACCCGAATTGACCAGCATTTTTGGGCAGTCAAGTATAGGGTCTTCCTCCATCATTAAGAGTTGGGCATCCCAACATGACTGAAATAATGTTAATGCAATATAAAACCCATGTCATCTGTTTCATGTTAATGTCACATGGTTGCCCCTCTGCGTATGGGTTCAAATCTACCAGTAGCTTTAGATTTTCATAAGGGGAATTGTCTTGGCCGAGTTGCAGAAAAGAAATGGTTCTACCAAACCAGGTTTGACCATCTTTTTGGACAGTCAAGCTTGGAGTCTTCATCCATCAGTTATATGGTGATTTTGCATCAAAACTGAAATATTGTTTACGCGATTTAAAACCATAACAAGAAAGGAAATCGAGGGTTCAATGCAAGACTATAGTAAGTGCTTCACAATCATGAAGCACTTACTTAAGTATTGCATTGGACCCTTGAAATGTCATGCAGACGCAAAGAGAAATGAATGATATCTCAGAGTCCGGAATGGTTAAGCTTTTGTAGGTGGCACTGGTGTGCTTGATCTCATCTGGTATATTTAGGGGGTCTAGGCGTACATCGACCACACCCTTCAGACTTTGAATCTATTTTATTCAAGACTGCTCTAAAAATATTCTACGGATCAACCCATAATTGCACTCCATATTTCACGAAAAATTGGAAGAACATATTGACAATAGGAGAAATTGATCATGATGAAAAATTTAGCTTGTTGTCAAATTCTTTCTAAGTTTTATTGCACAGACAATGAAGATCTGAAGGTTTAAAACGTTGTCGTCTGCAATTGCTTTAAGTTTCGACAAGGAATAAGTCTTAAATTCTGAATGGGTTTAGCCCGTCAAACAATCAAGCTTCCGCTGTGGTGTGTTGTGGTTGTTGTGAAGGACTTGTGATAGAACACCTCAGGTTGATTACCACTGGGCCAATTATTTCTCCATGGGGTGTCCTTGCACCCAACACAGTTGTGTAGGTTATCTGGGAACCATGTGTAATAATGCTCCAGAGTAATCTGCATTTATGGATGATCTTTGACAGTCACAGATTGAAAGAATTTGTCAATTTAAAATGTGATTTTATAACAACAATGCAGAAAGTATTGGAAATGAGAAATTGACCTGGTAAGGTAGAAACTAGTACGGAAAAAGGAGAAATTGCTTTTGATGGACAAGTTCTGTCTTCACCAAAGAACTGTTCTAACACATTACCAAACAATGAGGACATTTGACCAGTTAGTTGCAGAAGACTCTTGAAAACATTGCGAGCAATTTCTCCTTTTCTCACGTTTTCTGCCCTATCTGAAAATCATTTTTCATTTTCATCACATTTTGAAATGTCGTCCCCAATCTCTTTCAATTTCGGACAATGAAAAATTTGGCTTTTGGTAAAGGGTTAAGGTCTTTAGTGAAAACAGATATTCATTTCAACATTTCACAATTTCCATTAGTGTCTGCTTAAAAATATTATACATTTTGAATGATTTAGTGTCTGCTTAAAAACATCTAAAAACTTGGATTTACAAATATTCTTTTCAAATTTCAAAATTCTTCTCAACACGTTTGGTCCAAGATCAATCAGGCCAAATATGTCAAAGGTCTTATAAATAAGCATGTAAATGTATTTTGGTCTGATTTACGTGAGTCCAAATATTGTCCTTTGGGTACAGAAGATAACTGTATTTCTCACGAGTGTGCAGATTTCACGATTCAATTTAAGAAAATAAACATCAACACGTGTGGAAATGTCGCGTGTGTCTAGAACCATATTTGTTCGAAATCTACCTTACAGTTGTACCAAGGATAAATTGGAAGAGCTTTTCTCTGACCATGGGCCTGTAAAACAATGTTTTGTTGTTACTGATAAAGGTAAACATGAATTGTTATCGGTTTTCGCGACCTCGAACTATCTGGCACTCGAATCCAGTTTTTTGAGATAATTGGCACAATTTTGATATACCGACATTTTTGGCACCTCAATAGCACCTTTCATGTAGTATTTATGAACTTTGTGCTTAATACATTGTCTGCACATATTTCTGATACCACAAGGAGTCTATTTTACTAGTCAAGCTAATTTGACGCGATCAGGACACATTCAGAAATCTTTGTATCGGGCAATATCTCTCATCACAACAAACTTTCTAACTATTCTTTTGATGGTGGCCACTTACGACGGAATTTTTGTCCCAACATTTGAAGACCCATATTTCCTTTATAATTGTGAATTATTAAGTTATTTTACTCACAGTCACAAATTGTTTCCAAATGATTTATTCACAATATATGAGGCCTCCGGCCCATAATACAAACATACTTTTTACAATATTTCCCTGATATATATGTTACATAATTATAAAAAAAGCATTAACATGCAATTTGGAATTAAGTATTTTCTGTTTCAAGAGGTCTGTAGCAGGCATATCGAACATATGTATACAAATATATAAGACAACCCTATGAAAAACGGTGTGAAAATAATGAGAGAAAAGTAGAATTCGCCTACAGTGAGCTAATACTCCCTTTGTCACAATGCCCTCAATGGTTGATATATTTGTTAAGTCAGCTGTAGACGAATTGAATACATATAGACAAACAGACAGAATACAGAATAAAGCTGTGTTCATGCTTAATGAAAGTCACAGTTGTTAATTAATCCTTTTTAATCATTGCATGCACTTTGCATGTCTGTATTCAGCATATTCACTTTGTAAATACACTAGTAGGAAAAAAAATCTGTATATGTTTGAAAGTATTCACCCAGTTCATTATAAGACAGTATTTTTTGAATGAACAAGTTTGTTTCATGGCTATTTTCACCAATCTGAGCATGTTTAGTTATTTACTTGGAAATATATTGGATGAAACTGTTTAATCCCTCCACATATTTTCCGATAACTAATTTACATGCGCTCTTATGATAAAACTCAAGCAGGGCTCAAGATAAAGGGGCAAAGCAGTCAAATTGTGCATGGTATATTTGAAATTAAAACTTGAAATAAATCCTATCATTGCAATTCTAATGAGTTCCCATCATATAGGGTTAAGAGAAAAAAAGGGAGTTGGATAATGAACACCCAGGAGATATCTTAATGAAACCTCTTATTTCAAGCTTTAATAGCAAACTTTTTAATGTGTTTTTTTCTTTTTCAGCTTCAGGAAAGAGTCGTGGCATTGGATATGTAACATTTACATTGCGGTAAGATTAAATTCTTAAATGTTCACCGTTTTTATTTTCAAGTTGAATCATTGATTGCTGCAGTCGTTTATGTTGTTTAATAGTCAAATACTAGGAAAGAAATATTGCACAGTTAGCTAGAAAAATGAAACATGGTAAGATGTACTGATTGCTGTGATAAAACTGAACTATTAATAAAAGCAGCACTTGCCTGAAATCTTACTAAGAAATTTGAAGGTTCAATTCAAGATTCTTGGAAGTCTTTCACAAATGTGAAGCAATAAGTTTTGCATTGAACCCTAGAAATCTATTTGATTATTTCTTCCTCTTGTTGAATATATAACTTGGTGATTTATTAAAGTATAAAGCTCCTCCAAGTTAAAAAAGAACTTTGAATAAATTTTGAGACTGCCAGAATAGAAGGCATGGACAAAGAGAGGAAGTTCTTTAATGTCAAAAAAGGTCCTTTAAAAACACCCTTGACCTTAAAAATCTTAGTGATGAAAAAGATGAATTGCTTTCTTTTTGGACCAGCAACAAAGTCCCATATCATGGAATGTGTACACAGTGGCCCAAAAAAGGGGTTTCCAATTTTTTTGGATATAATTTTTATCAAATTAATTTGTTATAGTTATTGCCAATTGACACCTTTTTTTCTTTTAACCCTGTCAGGCCTTTGTAGCATTTTTTTTATATAGAACTTCTACCACAAAACCCCTCTTGCGGTAAATCAAGGTAATTGTAGATTTGGAATTTTATCAAAGGTAGTTTCCCAGCTATCAAATGAAAATAGTAACCCGCCTTTAAGAGAAGTTAAACTTTGAGTCAATATTTACGAGTTGGGAATTGTAATATACTGCGGTAATTGAAATACTGTTGATGAATTATACAACCATAAGAGGCTAACAAACTTCCTCCCTCCATCATGAAATGGCACTTCAATATTTCACATCAATTGTTGACAAAATATCAAATAGATAATACAAATCAAAATCCTATTATTCTATTTTGTTATTAGTGATGATGCTATTAAGGCCAAAGAGCAGAAAGTCAGCATAGATGGAAGAAGATTATTATTGGACTATGCAGACATAGCAAAGAAGGCAAAGCGCAAGAAGAAGGATAAAGAAAAGCCTAAAAATACAAGTGACCCTGAAAGTGAGGCAGAAGATGAAGATAATGATGATGAAGAAGAGGAGGAAGAAAAATCTGATAAAAAATCCAATAAAAAAGGTACTTGTTTTATTGATAAAGCTTTAGATACAGTATTAGAATACAGGGGCTCTGAGTTTGAAACCGCATGAGGCTAATTTTCTTTCTTATTATAATAAAGTCATTTGAATATCATGTATTTGTCTCTCACCCCCAATCAAATATATTGATATAGGACAGCAGTCTCTAGCATGGATTTTAAGAATGTTTGTTGTACTGATAATGAAATAACGGGAACATTGTTATGTACAGTGACTGCAATATGAAATATTGATGAAATTAGCTTTGAAATTTAATCCAACCAACCAAACCCAGACACAAGGCATAACTTGTTTCTTTCCCTATATGGTAGTTTGAGACATTTTTGAATTGAAAGTTTTAGCAATCAACAATTACGAAGTATCAAAAACAAAATTCTTCTGCTACACCGTGTTAAAAAGAGTATCAATGATAGGATTTATAATGATTGATGTATTTTTCCTTTAATTTTATGATTGTTCTGTCATTTCTCTGTTTCAGATAAGAATGATCAGGAGAAGGTATCTAGTCTGAAATATCATCGAGCAAAAATAGTGCTTGTCTCTGGCCTAGGGACTGGACTAACAGAAGAAACACTAAAGGCATGTCTACAGAAACTGTAAGCAATTGTTCTTTATGGGATCTATTGTGCATTTTCATGTGGGAAAGCAGTAAGCAGTAAGTGGCTTGAAAGAATATTTAGTTGTAGAAGCATAGAATGGTACACTGATCACCTTGATATGGCTGAGAAAAATGTAGACTTCCAATCAAATCTAATTTAATCTTCCTTCTAGCCTTTTATTTTTTATATTTTCATTTTTAATGTTGGAAACTTGTGAGACTTGTTTGAGGAGAGGAGTCATTTCTAGAGGCTTTCCTTCCTGTGGTGAAATGTTTTACCATATATTTTTTTCTATTCCATTACAATTAGGGGGAGAAAAACAGTCAGACAAAGCAAATGCTTTGTTTTCTTGTCGCCATAGTTTACATTCTGTATTTTGTCCTAATTCACAAAAAGTCAAATGACACTAAAGAGATGTTACAATACAAAAAAAGAAAATCTACTTTTTTCTATTTCCAGGAATGTTAAAAGTGTTGCTGAGTCAAAACTGTTGACAGATGGTAGTGGGCATGTAAAATTTAAATGTATCAGAGATGCAAAACGGGCAGTAAACAGGCTACACAACCATGACTATAAAGGTTGGTCTTCCTTTAATTAAAATTACTTAATAATAACGCAGGAGTGGCAATATTAATTGTCCGTATTTCCCAGCTTGTCCAAAAGTCTTAACAGTCAAGTGCATTTTGACTGAATTCTAAAAAATAACCACTATATGGACAAGTGAAGGAACCATTTGGCATTTATGGACAAGTAGATCAAAATCAGATTTCGTCATTCGGGTAACGCGCTGCAGAAGAACTAGAAAATTGACCCCTTTTCTCACAGCAACAAAGCAATACATGACAACTTAACACAAATTGTTAAAATATATATCAGAAATGTATTTTTATTCAATGAGTGTAGGACTTGAAAGTTGTTTTAAGAGAAAATATCCTTTAGAAGAAATGGATTTATTTTAGTTAAACTGTTTAAAAAGTGCAGATTAATGAAGAGTAAAGTGATAACTAGTAATGTTTCCAAGGAGTTAAACTAAGGACACTAATTCAATTTTCTAAACATTCTGTTTATCCATACAACAGCATAATCATTGTTAGACAATTAAATGTCATTTTGACTTGCAAATAATATTTTAAAGGATATTTGACCTGATAAGAATTAGACTTTCAAGACTCTGTAAGCATTTATCAAGGGAAAAACATAATTGTAAAGGACTTGCTTAAGTCTTACATTAAACCCTCAATATGTATGTTGATAATGTTTTGAAAATGATAATTTCAGTGATTCATTTTGAAATCTACATCAATGAGTCCCTGGGACTCACATGTTTTGAAACAATGGGTCCAAACTGAAAACAATGGGTCCCAGATTGTGTCTTTGTAAATTCGTTATGGATAATCTACTTAACATGATACGTCTTAGCCAGGGGCTCTTTTATGCAATTGTACAGCTAAAAGCAGAAATAGTTTTATAGCAAGTAAACTCTTTATTTGTTTTACTTTTAATGACAAACAATTTAAAAGCATATAACATCTTAAACAGAGAACATTTAACATCTTTAACAATTTGGAATGACTAGAGTTTTAATAAATTGGATGACTAGTGTTTATAATTCTTTGGTCAAAATTAGCCCTTTCAAACAGTGTGACAAAAGACAATTTCTTCTTTAGTCAAAAGGTTTACACCTTCAATACAGATTTAGTGTAAGATCATGCAGCAGATTTATCAGAGACTTGAATTTTGTTAATGGTAAATTCTCTGACGAGATCCAGTGGATGCATTTAAGCAGCATCTTCATGGCTTTATCTTCCCTTGATTCATGTTTGAGCTGACACTGAGCCATGTTTCCTCTAAGTAATGGGGCTTCCATGCACATCTTATGTTCTGACAAACTGACATGTCTTGTAAGAGTGGAGTGCTGAAAGTTTTGATTTTTGGCTAATTTCGTCATACCATTTACCTTGTTGTGGTCAGTACACACAGAACAAAACATGTAGTCTTCCGCGTTTTTCTCACTCGGGACATAGCGCAGCCAAGAGTAGAGCCCGAGCCACTTCGTCTGAAATTTTCGATCTTTTTTCTTTTCGGAAACTTCTTTCGAAACATCATTCACGACATTGTCATTGTAGTCTACGCTGGGAGTGTCAGTTTTGGGTTCTTCGGCCGAGGAACTGGTGTTTTTCAAGAAAGATGTCAACTTACATTGTTGAGGATCAGTTTTTAAAACTTTTTTGGGTGGCATTTTCACTGTTTATCATCCGGGACCTCAAATTAACCGTCCAACGAACGATAATAAAACGCCGTAAATAATTGGATAATGGATATATTTCAACCAATCAAAATATGCGTACTGCATTCTGAATGTAGTAATGTAACTTCCGCTCTACTTTTCAAACCGGTGTTGAACTTGACATGTGTTTCTCTTATCTGTACGAATCGAACTCGGTATTTACAGACGATCGTAAAAATCGGGAGTTTTTAAACAATGCGTCCCGAGGACGCACATGTTTGAGAATGATGCGTCCCCAGGAAAAAACGTGCGTCTGGGACGCGGGACGCACGGCAAAATGAATCACTGTAATTTAACTGTTTTTTAGGATCAACGTTGACAGCAAGTCAGTTATCCAAAGAGACAGCCAATATTCCACAGAAAATGCTGAAGCGGTGTAGACTGATTGTGAGAAACCTTGCATTCAAGGTAGGTATTTGGTATTTTGTATGTTTCTTTACATCTATGTTGTCATGAAGGAACCGGAAAAGTGTCTAAACAAATTATCCATAATGATAAATGATTGGCATTTATTTTTGTAATTCAAGCCCTTACTCCATAATATCCACTCTGTCGCACCTGCATCAGAGGTTTTTAGAAACAATAATGACACATTGGTATATTTCTCCTGATTATCGATTTAGCTTTATGTTGCAGAGGTATTTACCAAATAACATCAAGTAAATGTAATTTCATAATGTCTACTGTTGCTTCCAATTATGAACAATTACATACATGTAATCCTAATTAAGGGAATGGGTTAGAAAGTTGAATCATTGTGTTTGACAGATGTCCAACATCAACAAAAGTAAGTCTGTAGTCCTTGGTTAGTTTGCATCTGAAGAAATTTCTTACATTCTTTCAGTGTCAGGAAAAAGATCTTAGAAAAAAGTTTGAGGAGTTTGGAGACATTTCTGAGGTAAAGGTTCCAAAAAATGCAGGTAAGAAATATTGACATTCAGTTTAGTGTTATAGAACCATTTACAAACATTGATGGTGTGGGGGAAATAGAGATGATGACATCTTTTTTCAAGTGCTCTAAGTTCTTTCTAATTGCTTTGGGATGATTTATGGGGTTTCCATTGACACATTTTTTGTCTGTACCTATTACATTAAGAGTTCCACAGATTTATTATAAGGGAAAGATTTTAATGTAGTGTTCATTAAATATTAAGGTTGCTGCACAAAACCTGAATTGATGAATTTAAGCCTTTGTTTATTAGATATGATTCAAGTGTTTACTTATTTGGGATTTCATATGATCAGGGTGTTAATGAGTATCTTGTCATGTTAGCAAATTAGAATGGGTTTTGCTTCCTATGTTACACTGTGATTAGACTGAGCATGTAATAAGAGGTCTGTTTTGCTACTTAAAATTCTTTTTTTCTGCTCAAACCCCTACTTTATGGGGACTTCTGAAATCTGAAGATTCATAGTTACCACCTACCACTTCGTCAATCTTTTTCCCTTCTAACATGAAGGAATTCCCCGAGCTGATATAGGGAATATATATTCAATAATCTGATCCTCTTGTAAAAATCCAATTTTTATAATAAAAAAAAAAGTTATACAAAATATTTACATTTTAGATGGGCAGTCATTAGGGTTTGGATTTGTGCAGTTCTTGTCAATTAAAGATGCAAAAACGGCAATTGACGGGATGACTTCTTCAAAGATAAAAGGTGAGATACATATTAACGACCTTATTTTTTTATGAGAGTCTTAATAACCAATTAAATTGCTATATTTGATAAATGGAAAATCTCCCACCTGACTTTTGCAATGCAGATGGTTCTTCCTGGCCTAACTAGCCCTTATTGGAGTAAAGTTTAGGGTCTTTGTCCATTAACATGAGCCAGCATTCCAACATTACTTAAATGATGTTAATGTGATATAAAACCCATATAAATAAACAGATGGGAAAGGGATGAATCAGATAAGTACATAATTCATTTGCATTTAAAAAAGTGCAAACTGTTATCAATTTAAATATAATATTTATAATTGCCTTCTCAAATTATTAATTCAAACTTTGTTTATTTCAATTAAGTTTTGTTTTCAGCTCTTATATTGCACAAGATTGGGAAAACTGGTTGCAATACTTTGACATCTATCTTCATAGAGTCCCTGTCAAAATATCTGTCAATCGAAACTCATTAAAAGTTATGAAAGCAAACAAGTTTTAACTCATATCTAAACAGAAGCAAAGGTTTTAAATACTTTCAACAATGCTGCTACAGAAGAAATTTTGCTTTGCCTATGTAAACATGAAAAGTCTTAACAAATCTGTCCTAGTTTTGTCTTCAATAGCTGATAATCCAAATGTCTGTTTGGTTAACACTACCATTGAAAATATTATTGGAAAATGAAGTGAATATTTATTGAAAAATAGTCATTTGTTGTACTACTTATTTCACCCTTTTGAACAAAAAGTCATACATGGCATTTTGATTTAGGTATACCGTAATGGACGTGTTACTTAGGGGATCTAGGTTCCTTCCCCTCTGGCAAAATTGATTTTGTGGGAGTGTTCTTTGGCAAGACTCTTCAGAGCCAAAGACTTTTCCTGGTGAATCTCAGGTAATTTTATCTGAAAATTGCTGATGCAGTGTTTAACCTTAGAAATTAAGGAACCATGAAAAAAAATGTTGATTATCTGTTTCAGGAAGACCAGTAGCTGTGGATTGGGCCATACCGAAGAATAAATACGAAACAGGCGGAAGTAAACAGAAATCAGGTGATTTAGAAACTGAATAAATGTTAAAGAGTGGATATTAATAGTACTGGGCAATCAAAGGCAACTATATCAGTATGGTTTGTCAATGTCATGTGAGAGGATTTTGACTTGTACATGACATACTGGTATACATTTTCCCAAATTTGAAAAGTATAGTGGAATTAATCCATTTTAATTTCTGTTATGTGATTATGTTATTTACAGATGATGGCTTCAATTTATTTAATCTGTAAAGTTAGAATTATTTTATGGAGTAATGTAGTATTACTCTAAATAGACTGTTTTTCTTTATTACTGTTGACAACACATGAAAGAAAAACTTATTTCAACCTTTTGTCTCTGTGGTATCTAAAGTCTGCTGTATTGCATCAATTTGGTGTTAAGTCTAATGATAACTGAGGTAGAATTTAATTAATTAGATCTGTTATACTATATTTTAGGGGACAATTCTGACTCTGATGAAGATGAAGGGTCATTCAGTGGTGAAGGGGACTCGGACGATGGTAAACCAGCTGGGAAACGTAAACGAGACCACACTGATGATGAAGGTTACAGTGAAGAAGATGAAGAGGATGATGATGATGATGATGATGATGGAGGAAAACTTGACAGTGAGGATGATAGTGATAACGAAATAGATGGTGAAGAAGAAAGTGATGAGGATGATGATGAAGAAGATGAAGATGATATGGAAAAAGGTATACCTTTTTGTATGAAGATGAGGGTCCTGCATGGCCCAGTAGTTAATGGGTGTGTGATAAGGGGGTCCCGGTTCCCCAGTAGCATGTTTTTTTTTCTAACAGTGTTCTTGGGCAAGACACTGCAGAACCCTGCCTAGTACTGATAGAATCAAAGAACACTTTAAACTAACTGAACTACTGTTGAAACATTGGTAGACACCATAGAAAGTGAACTAATAGGAAATGATAATTTATTTTCAATTGACATTTGAGTCCAAAAAAAGAAAATGTAAAAATTGGTATTCAAACTAATTAAGGGTCCAGTGCAAAACTATAGTTAGTAATTAACACTTGTGATGGACTAAAATAATTCTTGCAATGTACCTAGAAATGATTTGACTCTTTCTCAACATCATGATGTTTTTTGTATTATTGTTTTAAGTTATTTGATAGCTTTATTCAATTTCATTGTAAATGTTTCATTCCTGTAAAGTTACTACAGAGCTTTTTCTTAATTTGAAAATAGGCTTTTAGTCTTTGAGATTTACAAAATCAAGCATAGGGTGATGAAACAAATCATCAGTTGCAAACATTTTGTATTTTACTTTGAAGCACTATGGTTTATCTATTACTTTCTATTTACATTTTCAGAAAGTGTCGATGTTGATGAAGGAAAAACAGTTTTTATAAGGTAACAATGAGATTGAGTGTCAACAGAAATTGTGCAAGTTGTAAAAGATTTAGAAAGTGTTTTGAATAGAAAACTATGTTAATTGTATTTCTGCAAATATCTCTTGTTCGACGATCTGATTTATTTCCTAGTTTTTTGAGGAAAAAACAAGGAAACAAATGAATATCAACTGTGAGTTTATTAGATTTGTTCAATATTTTAAACTAGCAAGCTTTTTGCAAAAGTTTTCCTCTTTTTAAGATGGGATTGTTGGTTGTTTGATAGGCTAGTATTTCTGTTAATTCGGAATGCTCAGCTCAACTTCTACACATATCACTTTAAAATAATAAGGACAATTACTTACAAATTGTCAAATTTTGCCTCTAAAATGATTAATTTCTCCTTTAGTCATCTGATGCTGATGCGTCAAGATAAGGCATTATGGGCTTTGGCGTTCAAAATATATCAAACAACTTTTTTCTGTAGACTAGTTCTCCCTAGAACATACTTGTTTGTGCTGCTTATGATATGATTTGTGTGTTAATATCTTTTCAGGAATTTGTCTTATGATACCCAAGAAGATGCATTATCAGAATTCTTTGAAAAATATGGTGATGTAGCCTATGGAAGGATTGTTGTAGACTTTAACACAGAACATTCCAAAGGTACTTCTTCACCTTGTTCTTTTCTGACTTTCAGTTTGGCTTATTACTATTGGAGCATTGGTATATTTGAATTAACAGTAATTAATAATGTTTACATGTTATATAGATCATGTCCTTCATTTATACCTATTTCAAAATTAAATACTGGTTTATAACTTGAGCATTGGTTTATTTTTGATTTACATTAATTGATAGTGTTTGGATATCCTCAAAATCATACTCCTTCAGCTATTCCGAGTTCAATATTAAGGTCTGGTTTATAATTAAACCTTTTTATGAGAGGTAGTCTACCAACTGACTTACGGAATGCCGATTTTTCTTCCTGGCTTAACCAGCCCTTATTGGCAGCTGAGTATAGGTCTTCCTCCATTTTTAAGAGTCGGGCATCGTAACATAACTGAAAAATGTTGACGAGATGAAAAACCCATGTGAATAACTTATCCATGAATTAACCACATATCTTTTGAAGGATCAATTTTGTTCAGCATTTTTTTTTTTATTTTCCACAGGAATGGCCTTTGTAAAATTCAAATCGAGGGACTCTGCAGATAAGTGTATACAAGATGCCACCTTAAATGAAGTGATGCTAGATGGACGTAAACTGTCAATTGTACTGGCGGTGACGCGTCAGAAATCTTCAGAGTTTAACGAGAAAAAGAAGAAGGAGAAAAAGGATAACCGGAATCTTTATTTGGCAAGAGAAGGGTGTAAGTATTTACCTGTAAATCCTATGGTTTACCTGTTTGGTTTCTATATCGCATTAAAAGTAATTCAGTTATATTGTAATGCCTAGCTCATAATCAGTTCAGAAAAACCTTAAAGGTCGACTGCCCATAACGGCTTGTTAAGCCTGGTAAAGTCATTAACATTCATATATCAGCCAGGAATAAAAATTTTGTAATTAAGATTTTGTACTGTATTGTATCAATTTGATTGTATGGTTAGACTCTTTTGATTAACCCATTACCAAACAATCACGACATTTAACCACTTTGTTGCAGACAACTCTGGAAAATGTTGTGCAAAAAGGGGTCTGCAAAATCTTTGAATTTCGGACAGTCCAAAATATATCATTTGGTAAAGAGTCTTCATTTTCAAATTGAACCTGTTGGGGGAATGGGTCATTTTTTGTTAGATTAAGATATCATTACAGCTATTTTATTTAATGATAAAATGATTATTTTCCAATGTCATGGCATTTTGCTTGTATGATACCTTGAATGATTTACACATCAAGTACTTTGTTTTAATAATTTATCTTGTATGCTGTGTTTCTTTTCCACAGATGTAAGGCCTGGTACACAAGCAGCAATAGGATTGACTGATATTGATTTAAAGAAACGAGCACAGGTATTTACATTTTTACTTTTACCACCAATTACAGGTGCTTGTTCACAGATGTGAAGAAATTTGAAGTTAAAAAAAAAAACGTCTATAAAACTAAACAACAGCTGCTCTGTTATATGATATGCACTTTAAAATAGTCATTGGAAGCAAAGTTATTTTATTGTTAATGCTATTTAAAGTGTGTATGCAGTGAATTTATATATATTTGAATCCGAAAGAGGGACAAAGGTCTTCCACATATAAACTGTACAAACTAAGTTGAATTGAGGCTTCCTGAATTTGTTATACTTCTAATATTTAACTTTTAATTATATATCAATCAACAATACAAAAGCTGTGTTGTTTCAACAGCATTTTGACTTTCAAAGTTTCTCTTCTGTTGACATGGACCTTTAAACATCTGTTTGTTGAACAAAACCTGGTTGATACATGGCTGAACAGGTAAAAAAAAAGGTTGTAAAGGACTCCTTCCATGTCTTTCTGGGTAACAATTGTAGCATTACTAATTGAACATCAGCTCTAGGTTAATAAAGGGTGGTACTGGTTTTGATCAAGGTAGTGTTGAAAAATTGAACAAAATGTTGAAACCGAGTGTAACTTCAAGCAAATCAATAAATGGTTTTGATATTGGTCTAAGTTTGAAGTTTGTGTAGATGAAATAAAAACATTGTAGACTTCTACCTCCATCCATGACAAGCCTGACATTGCCATAAAACTGAATAATTTTAGGCAAGAGTTAAAAAAATCAATGAAACATGCAATCTACCAACTCTGGATTTTGATTCAGTTGTAACACAGTTGATAGTTTGTATAAGACAACAATTAAACAAAAAAATGTATAAAACACCACTATTTAAACAAACCTTGATAAATAAAAAGATAGCAGAAAACAATCGGGTGAAAGTGAACATATTCAAGTCTGACCTGCTTTTCTGAATTACAGGTTGAGATGGTGAAGAGACAGAAGTTAAAGGATATCAACGTGTTTGTGTCCACACTAAGACTGTGTGTTAGGAACATTCCCATCTCTGTGACAGACCAACAGCTTAGGGTGACCTTTCTAAAGGCAGCTCAAGATAAGACGGCAAAGATCACTGAGGTAAGTGAAGGTTTACTATTTACTTCATATGTTGGTGATTTTACCACGTTTTGCATATGTCTCAAAATACATAAGTGACAAAAAAAGAAAATTTATCAAGGTCCTACATAGCCTAGTGGTTAAGGTGGCGGTTTTTGAACTCATGAATCCCAGTTGTGAGTTCCATTGGTCCCTCGTTTTGTGGGAGTGTCTTTTGGCAAGACACTTCAGATTGAGGTATAAATGAATCAAGGAAAGCTCTGATTATACTGATATAATGAAAAGTTGTTGTCAACCCAAATTTAAACACAATGAATTGGTCAAAAGGTGCAATATAGATGTCTGAATTATTCAACTATTTTCTAATATTTCTGCTTAGTACATGCTAGTATTATTATCAGAATTATTCTAGAATTTTTACTTTTACCACCAAAAAGGCTTGCAGTTTACTAAATAATAGTTTATGAAATTACAACAAAATGACTTTTTTTTTTTTAGCTCACCTGAGCACGTAGTGCTCAAGGTGAGCTTTTGTGATACCGAGATGTCCGTCGTCCGTGCGTCCGTGCGTGTGTCAACAATTGCTTGTGAACACTCTAGAGGCTACATTTATGATCCAATTTTTATCAAAATTGGTCAGAATGATTGTCTCAATAAAATCTTGGCCAAGTTCGAAACTGGGTCATGTGGGGTCAAAAACTAGGTCACTAGGTCAAATAATTTAAAAAGTTTGTGAACACTCTAGAGGCCACATTTTTGGTCCAATTTTGATGAAAGTTGGTCAGAATGATTGTCTCAATAAAATCTTGGCCAAGTTCGAAACTGGGTCATTTGGGGTCAAAAACTAGGTCACTAGGTCAAATAATTTAAGAAGTTTGTGAACACTCTAGAGGCCACATTTATGGTCCAATTTTGATGAAAGTTGGTCAGAATGATTGTCTCAATAAAATCTTGGCCAAGTTCGAAACTGGGTCATGTGGGGTCAATAACTAGGTCACTAGGTCAAATAATTTAAAAAGCTTGTGAACACTCTAGAGACCACAATTATGGTCCAATTTTTATCAAAATTGGTCAGAATGATTGTCTCAATAAAATCTTGGCCAAGTTCGAAACTGGGTCATGTGGGGTCAAAAACTAGGTCACTAGGTCAAATAATTTAAAAAGTTTGTGAACACTCTAGAGGCCACATTTATGTTCCAATTTTGATGAAAGTTCATCAGAATGATGGTCTTAATGAAATCTTGGCCAAGTTTGAAACTGGTTCACGTGGGGTCAAAAACTAGGTCACTAGGTCAAATAATTTAAAAAGCTTGTGAACACTCTAGAGGCCACATTTATGGTCCAATTTTGATGAAAGTTGGTCAGAATGATTGTCTCAATAAAAATGTTGGCCAAGTTTGAAACTGGGTCATGTGGGGTCAATAACTAGGTCACTAGGTCATATAATTTAAAAAGCTTGTGAACACTCTAGAGACCACAATTATGGTCCAATTTTTATCAAAGTTGGTCAGAATGATTGTCTCAATGAAATCTTGGCCAAGTTCAAGACTCGGTCATGTGGGGTAAAAAACTAGGTCACTAGGTCAAATAATTTAAAAAGCTTGTGAACACTCTAGAGGCCACATTTATGGTCCAAATTTGATGAAAGTTGGTCAGAATGATTGTCTCAATTGAAATCTTGGCCAAGTTTGAAACCGGGTCATGTGAGGTCAAAAACTAGGTCACTATGTCAAATATTTGAAAAACCTTGTGAACACTCTAGCAGCTATATTTATGGTCCAATTTTGATGAAAGTTGGTCAGAAGGATTGCCAAAATGAAATCTTGGCCATGTTTGAAAGTGGGTCATGTGGGGTCAAAAACTAGGTCACTAGGTCAAATAATTTAAAAAGCTTGTGAACACTCTAGAGGCCACATCTATGGTCCAATTTTGATGAAAGTTGGCCAGAATGATTGGATTATTTACCATAAGCTTGACTGTCTTAAAATTTTCCAAATTTATTTACTGTTGAAAACCAATAAACGACTTTGAGATACATTTTCCAATTGTTATTATTTTAATTTGCCCAGCCAATTGTTACTGTCCCTGCTTTCACAAACCTAAATTTCCTTCATCTTAATTCTCTTTGTCTTGGTGAACATTAACTCAAGAAGACAAATACAATACACATAAAAAAATGTTAACAAGCAAGAGCATTGGCTTAGAGTATTCAATGCAATTAGCACTTAGAAGAGTTTGAAACATACCAACCACTCTGTCTTAAATATACCTCTTTTTCAAACAGAACTCAGGTGAGCGATAAAGGGCCATTATGGCCCTCTTGTTTAAATTTCTTCTTTGGTTTGGCATTTGTAAGTACTCCATATGAAATTGTCGAGAGGTTGGCAAACCTTGTGTTGAGATGATAACAATGCAATTTTTTAAATGCCAAAACTTCACAGATTTGTGTATACTTATGTATTAAATTTTATCATATTGTGATCATTTAGCCAATTGATAAATTTGTTGACATTTCGTCCTGCAACTTGAGGTGCCCTTGTTTCTGTTTAATATTCAAATCCACTATTTAACAAATGAATTAAGTGTGTACATATAAAATTTGATTGGTATGGTGGCAGTTTTTCAAATATTATTCAAGTGTGTCCCGTTCCATAGGCCAAAGGACCAAATTGAAAACGGCTTACTTTTTCATGGTACCTAGATCTTACCACATTAAAACAAAGTGGATTAATGAAAATGTTCAGACCTAATGAACAGCCTTAGGGAGACAAAACTATTGAAAAGTATACTTTGGATTGTTGTGATGATTTGGGCTTTGCCTGTCCTTACAATTCCAGACATTTCTAAACTGATTATACCAATAGAATAGAAATGATATTTAATTTCTTATGAATTAAAATGGTAATAGCTATGCTAAAATTCTGTCTAAATGTATGAAATATTGTTTATGTTTGTATCCTTAGGCTTAATTATTTCTGTTTCTTGTTTCAGTGTAGAATAATGCGTGACCAGGCTAGGGTAAACGCCAATGGTGTGGCCAAGTCCCTTGGGTATGGATTTGTAAGCTTTTCTGAACATCAACACGCCATGGCCGCGCTAAGACACACCAATAATAACCCAGAGATTTTTGGAGAGAAAAAGGTAAATTTGTTGCTCTTATGAAGAGATTAATAATTTTAACATTTTTTGACTTTGTAGTCATGGGTACTGTTTTACCAAACATTTATGCTAAAGATTTGCTTAAGTTCAAAACAACATTTCCTCTTATTTCAATATTGAGCCAAGCAAAATTACAGTGTCGCACGTCACTGAAATTGCCTCTCCGAGACGCTTCCATTGCCATGTCACATAACAATATTGTGTTCTTTCTAAAGATAGTATCCATATTTATCAGTTTCGACTTAACCAAATATTTTCCTTAAGTTATTTGATAAACGGATACCAAGTTATTTGATAAACGGGTACCATGAACATAAAATCGTACAAAAGAATCTTCAGTTATTTTGACCTGTGCAACAAGATGGTTACAATGTTAGGGCATATATGCCTTATAGGTGTTACTTTAGAAAACCTCAATTTTTTTCTTTTTCAACCATCAATCATGTTTTAAAACCATACAAAAGCCAGTTGCTTCTCAATAAGTTGAAGTGAGAGAAACAGGGCTATTGTGGCCTTCTTGTGTATATTTTTTACTGCTTTTATAGTTATTATTTATCTAAGATTTTCAAAGAAAATTGCTCTTACATTTTGAAGATAAAACCAGAATAATATGCTTTTTTTGTGGTCATATCAAAATGTTTTTCTAGTACCTATGGCCTAGTGGAAATGAACTTGCAATTATTAAGCGCCTCTCTGTTTGGGTTCATGTCATGATATCAGTAGATTTATATTTTCATGAGAGGTAGCTTCTCAGCTAACTAACATAACACTGATGGATCTACACTGCTTTGCCAGACCTTATGGGTAGTTAAGTTATGGGTCTTCATTCATAATGAGCTGTGTATTCCAATATAACTAAATAATTGTTGATATGGTGTAAAAAAAAAAAAACCTAAAAATATTCTACTTTCTATATAAGAATGCTGGAGTTGCAGTGCATTATAGATTTTGAATAATAGAAAGAGGCATGACAAAAATGTTGATGATAATTTAGAAATTAAAATCTTAAATTAGGGTGCATTGGCTTCATTAATTTGATTGAAATATTAGTGAGCAATTGTAAAACATCCATTTAGCTGTCTACTTTAGCTTCTCCTAGCAAACTTCTCTAAACCCTTTATTGTTGGTACTAAAAAATTTCCTTGGCCTGACAATTTCTATCAACCCATTACCAAACAATAATGACATTTAACCACTTTGTTGCAGACTGCTCTGGAAAATATTGTGGAAAAAGGAGAAATTGCTTGTGACAATTCTTCCCACAATGTTTTCTGGCCTATCCGATGATTATTTTCCATTTTCATCACATTTTCAAATGTCGTCTGCAAACTCTTTAAATTTGGGACAGTCGAAAAATTTGGCATTTGGTAAAGGGTTAAGTACCCACAAAACGGGATTTATTTGATAGTAAAACAACCTGATATGCCTGTAATTTTTTACCACTGATGCTAAACACCCAAGTCAAATTCCAGCTCTTGTTCTATTTTCAGAGATTGATTGTTGAGTTTTCATTGGAGAACAGAAGAGCACTTGAAGTAAAAGAGAAAAGAAAAAGCAGGTTTATGGTAAGATTTCAAAAATTTTGATTCAAAATATACATCATTAAATGCCCCATAGTGTGAATAGTAATAAAATAGACTGTAATAAAAGCCTTTTCAACATCGGATATATATTATTATCTTGCACCAGTGCAATTAACAGACCGATAACAAGGTGCCGTATAACATTTGTGATATTTGGCACTAACCATATATCACACATTCACATGTGAAATCATGACGTCATATGTACATCATGGCATATGGCGTCATGTGTGCATCATTCTCTATTTGTTTTCTGTCTTTTGTTTCCTTTATTTTGTATTTTGTTTTCAGTTTGTTTGTTAATAATAATAATCCATGGAGGAAACAGGATAAATAAAATTATTGATTGGTGTCTTTGAATAGGAAAAGTTATCGGGCTCACCGGATAATATTCCTACACCTTGTCCGATAACACTTCAGATTCAACACACCAATCGTTTATTATCCATATCTTATGCATTTGTCTTGTTAAATCTTTGCTTATGTGCCTGTTTGTATGGAGTTGGTGGTTAGAAAAATGATTTGAACATTGTCCCAATAACTTTGAAATAATATCCCTCAAGTTAAAGAATGAATGATGAAACAGTGTTGCAAGTTTTTAATTTAGTCACTGTGATGTAATGTCGAGGGTTCATTGCAATACTATAGTAAGTGCTTCATGTTAATGACACACTTACTATAGTCTTGCCTTGAACCCTTGATGTTTCATATAGCCACTTCTTCTTTATAAAATCAAAGTTTAGTGACTTTAATTACCATATTAATTTTTAAGGGGGTGTCACATGATATTTGTTCAAAAGTTACTTCCTTAATGGAATTAAAAGTTTTGTGTTCATCTGAAATTATGAATTTAGATGAATTTCAGATACAGGCAGTTGTATTCCTAAATTTCTATCATCCAACTTACATTAAGCATTTTTCTTTTGAGTTCTATTTTTGGTTAGTCTTGGTTTATGTGACCATTGTAAAACAGAATAGTGGTTTATAAGACAACTAATGGCTTGATAAGTTTAAACTTGTTTTTTTTTACATTGATTGTGAAACAAGTTCTTACAACTTAGTTTCATCACTTTTGATTATGCTTCCTGGATACATAACCACTTTACACACAGATTGTGGATTGGTGAAAGGTTGCAAGGTTGATCCCACTACTCACAAGATTCGAACCCACAACCCTTGTCTCCCGAGGCTGAGCTCTACCCCTGAACCACTATGCTCCATGTGGCACCAGATATCATAAACAAAAATGGTGGATAGCTAAAGTGCAATCTAGCCCATATTCTCCTTGCTAAATTCTTAATATTTCTCTAAACCCTTTATTGTGGATACTCATTAGAATTGACTCGACAAGACAATTTTAATGAAAGCCCAAAATACATATTTTTCAACATAGAGCCTGTAAAAGACACTTTATGTAAACACCTGAAAAATTTAGTTTTATTTTATTGCCAGTTGAAACAGGAGATTTTAAAGAAGAATGCAGCCCCTAGCCAGGCCAACAAGAAGCCCAAAATAGACAAGGAGAAATTGATTGCTGTACAGAAACTACAGTTACCACAAATCAAACTGAGTGAAGAAGACAAGAAAGCAAAGGCTAAGCTACCTAAAGGTATGAGTCTGCTTCACATGTTTACTCTAAATTGAACAATTTTACTTACATTACCCAATTTGAAAGAAATAGCAGTTCAATTCAATAGTTTATTCAGTAAATTCAGGCCTCCGGCCCATAAAACATAATGCATAAAACATCATACAGTGGACCCGCGTTAGTCTGAACGTCGTTTATCCGGATTATTCACCATCCGAACAGAATTTCTAGGGAACGGTCCTTACCTTCATTAATTCAACTGTTTAATGCGGAAAATCCGCATTCCGGAACCGGACAAAAAATATCGGTAACCAACAGTCACTTTTCGTAGTATATGCGTATGGCTAGTCCGGAAACCATTACAATCGTTTATTTTGAGGTTTCAGTTTGTAAAAGGTGTTGATTGGCTGCTCAGACAGCGATCAGGAGACAATGTCTGGCAATCATTTTCAATTATTACTCAATCGATATGCTCCTTCAGAGCTATCTTAAGGAAATTAAACTTCTCGAAAGAAATCGCTTCAAATTGTCATTTTTTTAAAAATCCTTTTTAACCAAATGAACACTTTATATTTCCCTTCAAAAGAAAAAAAATAAGAATTGTGTGTTTCTAACTTCATAGTAATTATCATGATACACCGACACCGTGTAAAGGTAAACATTTCGCCACTAACCACATTTCGCTGTAACTCGCATATTCTTTATTCCGGAAAATTCGTTAACACGAAGAACATTTCTCTTAGGAACGAAAGTGTTCGGATAAACAAGGGTCGACTGTACATAAACAGGGTTGAAGTAATATATAAGTATATACATATTTAAACTCTTCGTATCAATACAATTAAGCAGTTTCTATAGAATTAGTATTGTCGATTTCATTGTATCTGGTCATCAAGAAAGATATACAAATAAATCGCCTAAAACATATATCAATATGATGCCATAGTTTTACATTGAGATGTCTTTGGGCAATATACTGTTGGTAGGCTTTACAATTCTGATTCACACTGATTCCTCAAATTTCTATTGATAATTGCCTTTGTATGAGGATAACCAAAAGGTTAACTTTTGAAGGTCTGATTTTGCAAAATGAAAAGAAGTTAATTATATACTTTATATGAATTATGATTAATTGCTTCGACAAAGTGTATTACAGAATTGATTATTTACTTATTTGTGTTTGTGGTGGGTTTTTTTCCAAATCCTTCATATGTTAGTTTGTAACTGGTCCAAAATGAAAGTGATAATGATAGCTCAAGACAAACAATGACCTTTGTTGAATACATTGTCTAATATGATATTTGGTAGAAATCGTCATGACATAAGGATAATTCGGTCTACTTCAAAGCAATTTACCCTTTTGACTCCTTCATTTCTAAAATATTAAGCAACAGATGCAGTGAAATAGATAAGGTTTCACATAGTGCAGGGTCGACTTCAATTTAAATTTCTATCCTCTCTTCTTTTTGTAAGGCATGCCAACTCACATGGGTCCAAAGATTCGACACAAAGCAAGACAGAACCAGCGAACAACAAATAAAAAGAAATCGAAGAATAACATAAACCAACCAAGGAAAGCCACACAAGAGGTACGTACATGTCAATTGAAGATGGGACGATATAACATATCGGGAGCATAGTACACATTGTCCCAAGAAATTGAGTATGAATTTATCATCATGTTTTTCCTGGAGTTGTATGTCTATTTTATTATTTGAATACTCTTTACCCTTTTTTTTTTTATATGGGTTTTGCATCACATCAACATTATTTCAGTTATGTAGCGATGCCCGACTCTTAATGATGGAGGAAGACCCCATACTCAACTGCCCACAAGGGCTGGTCAAGGCGGGTAGAACCATCGGCATTCCGTAAGTCAGTCGGGAGACTGCCTCTCATGAAAATCCAAACCCCTCTCAGGATTTGAACCCACGCGGAGAGGGGCCATGTGATTTCAAGTTCTGTACTCTAACCACTAGGCCACAGAGGCCCCTGTTTTTACCCTTAGAATGCTGCATAATTTTCTAAAAATAGATTTTTGTGTTGTCTGCTTTCCAAAACCTTAAGGACGTTCTTGGTTTTTTTTCTGTGCACTTTATCTGCTCATCCAAGGGATGTTACCAAAGACATACTTGCATAGTAGATGGACGAAATTTACTGTTTGCAATTTTTTTTCAAAGAGTAATCATATTATCCATAAACTTGTCGAATACAAAAATTTGAAAAACTGATTTGGATTACAAAAATTGTTCAGATAGTAATGATTTGAAATAACATTGAATTATATAGTATTGAATGTATGAATTCATGTTTTTGCATTTATAAAACTTCCAGAAATTATTTTATTACCTTTGAAGATGGTATTTTGTATTTTTTTCCCCAAACAGTTACCATGGAAACTTGTCATTTAAAAAAAAAAAATAACTTGTTGACCTGCATTTTTCTTTTCATTTTTGAATTCATGATAAAAAATTTTGAATTCATGATAAAAACTTTGAATAACATATCAAAAATTTAGAAAATATTCCATGAAAGGATTATTTTCTTATAAAACTGTAGAAAATATCCTTAAAAATCAGCTTAAGTTTGATGAGAAAAGATACTTAGAGAAGCAAACAGGTTAAATAACTGGCCAGCCACCAATTTACTTGGCGGCTGGCCTGAATCTCACCAGTTTGCATTAGAATGCAGTTGGTTCCAGCACTGTGAGGGTCAAGTTAGATTGTTCCTGATGGAACGTAAGAAATTAGTTTTTCCCAGAACCCCCTAGCTGTACAGTTTCATAATGACTTAACTATGCCCCTGTTTATGTTTTGCTTTTTTGCAATACATGTGATGTCGGTTCATTATGTGACATTGTAACATGCTTGTTTGATTTGTACAATTTCTAGTTCTTCATTTACTGTTCAATTATCAACATTCTGTTTAAGTGATGTATGATTTGGTCTACTATTAAATACATAAGAATATGATGAAATGAAAAGAAAATTAGTGTTATTAAATTCATGATCTTTAGTTAGGTGATTCATTCTATTTATCCCCACCAAATGACCGTGTTCTCACTTAAACACTGTTTCAACAGATTTGTTATGACTGTGAAATTCCATGCATCAATTTTCTTTTATAATTCCTTTTTCTTATTTTATATTGCAGGGTCCACCAGCGAAGAAACAAAAGATGTCAAATACTAAGAAAAACTACACAGATAATTTTGATAAACTGGTTTCTAGTTACAAAAATAAATTCATGAATAACAAAAAAGACAGCAAATGGTATGAGTGATGTAGGTTGTTTGGTTCATAAAAAGTAATTAAACTATTGTGACGGAAAAGATTTTGAAGTTAGATGCTTGGTTATCAGTAAAATGTGTCTACACCATCATGGTGTTGAAAATGGCATTAAGTCAACCAATCAAGCTTTATCTTGTGAATTGTGCAATTTCTTACAGACATTCAAATCTATAATGAAATTAACATATACTATCCTTGTAAATTGATTACCAGTGATGTGATTTGCAAATTATCATTTTATCACACACCAATAGTTGAACTCAGTAATTGAAAGTGTCAGGGCCATAGGTTAAGATGAAATACATTACAAATAGATTGTATGTTTTAAGTAATTTCCTGTTTTGATGCAATAGTTTGTGGTGTTACCTTTTGCATGTGTATCAAATGTGTATATAATACATGTGTATAAACCCTTTCCCAAGCAACAAATTTTCGACTGTCCCAAATTGAAAGAGTTTGCAGACATTTCAAAATGTGATAAATTGAACAATATTCTTCGGAAAGAGCAGAAAACCTTGTGGGAAAAGGAGAAATTGCTCGTGACGAGCAATTTCTCCTTTTCCCACAATGTTTTCTTAAGTCGTCTGCAACAAAGTCGTCAAATGTCATATTTGTTTTGGAAAGGGTTAAGGAAGGGGTGAATTGCCCTGAATAACACCTGTTGACTTATCACGGAAGCATATGGTACAAGGTAAATGAATATAGTATTAATCTTTAATTTCTTGTATGTAAAAATCATTAATTTGAGAAATAAAATCTACTTAAGTTCTCAATAGTATCCTTTATTTTGTTAATTAACCCTTTACAAAACGCCAAATTTTTGTCTGTCCCAAATCGAAAGAATTTGCAGAAGAAATTTCAAAATATGATGAAATTGAAAAATAATCTTCTGGTAGGGCAGAAAACGTGGTGGGAAAAGGAGAAATTACTCTAGCAATTTCTCCTTTAACCACAATGTTTTCCAGAGTCGTATGCAAAAAACTGGTCAAATTGCGTCAATGTTTGGTAAGGGGTTAACAAACAATTGTTATCATTTGTGTCCACTTCATCTTCCATATGAAGTGTAAAATTGTTGTGGTGGGACTAAATGACAAATTAAAACACTTTGTTCTTTCTCTTCGTTTATTTCATGTTAAAATCCTGATTGAAAGTGAGATGTTACTTTAACTTGTCTTCATTTCAATTTCAGAAAAAATGCCCAATTATTACCATATTGCATTTTCCCCCATAAACGTGAATTAAATAGAAAATAGTTTATAAGTTTGAAACATCTAATAGTGAAAAGTGCCAAACCAATTTAGAATTGACACAAAACGACTTGATTTTTTCTTCAAGATCATGTGTCACGAAGCTGTTGAACACAACTTTATATTTACTTTATGAGTTCTAGGCCATATAAGTCTTCACTTTCTTTTCAATATCTCGATTACATGAGGGGCACACCAGGGCATCCTTGGCACATTCCTCGCACATTTTACGATGGGTGCAGGGAATAAACAGCATGTTTGCATCTCTCTCGTCACACTTTATACACTTCAGTATGCTACGGAGGCGCTCATTCTCCTTCTGTAGGTACTCGGGGTCTGAAAACAGAAAATGTTTAAAGGTTGGAGTGTATCAACAAATTTTTCAAAAGTATTTCATACAGTCTGTGCAGTAAGTACACATATCCGTGCACCTGGTATATTCTCAACAGTACTGCACCATTTTATCTCTTTTTTGGATGGCATTTAACGCCATGTCAACAATTTTTCAGTTATGTTATGGCTTTCCTGGATCCACTAATACTTGGCTAGGGCTCTGAAGTGACTTGCCTAAGGACACTAAAACGGAGCCTGAGGTGTCAGTAGGGCTCAAACTTGGGAGCCAGAGTTCTAAGTCCCCACCTTAATCAAAGGGCCAGACAGGACCCTTTATACTGCACAATATTTTTTCAAATCATGAACATCGTTGATCAGTCAGTGGTGAGAGACAATTGAATCATGTAGCAGCAACTTTATTACAAGCAGGAAAGAATATTGGGCAAAACAGGTTTCAATCACAGGATCATTGTATTCCTTATTTATCTATATGGGTTTTACATTGGGTCAACATTATTTCAGTTATGTTTTTGATGCTCACTCTTTAAGATGGAGAAAGACCCAATACTCGACTGCCTATAAGGGCTGGTCAAGCTGGATAGAACCATTGGCATTCCGTTAGTCAGTCGGGAGACTACCTCTCATGAAATCCATATCCATCACTGGGATTTAAATCTACATGGAGGGGCCATGTGATTTCAAGTTCTGTACTCTAACCACTAGGCCCCTTATGAAAATGTATTCATAGTTGGAAATGAAAAATGTTAAAAGGAAAGTGCTTTAAAGGAACAAATAAAAAACAAAATAGAAAAATTACCATTTAATTTTGCTGGGTCTATCTCTTCCTCTGAAAGAAAAAGCCAATATTTCATGATTATTATAGGTGTAGTTTAAAAGGTATTTCAGTGGTATACATTTTTGTTTTTTCTGTTAAACCTATATTGTGGGTGCTCATAAGAATTGTCTCATCAAGTCTGATCTAAAGAATAACCACAACAATATAGGGTTTATCATATGATTTTCAAAAATACTTCATGTTTGTTTATATCAAGGGTTCAGTGCAATAGTTTAGTAAGTCTTCTACGTTTTTTTTTAAGCATTTACTATAGTATTGCGTTGATACCTGACTCTTAAGGATGGAGGAAGACTCCATCTCAACTAGCCATAATGGCTGGTCAAGCCAGATAGAACTACCAGCACTCCATAAGTAAGTCGGGAGACTACCTCTCATGAAAATCCAAAAGCCATCACCAAGATATGAACCCACGTGGAGAGGGGCCATGTGATTTCAAGTTCTGTACTCTAAAAACTCCCCACAGAGACCCCTTACTACATGTAAAAGACTGAGATACACAACCTTATCTGTACCTTATGTTCTAATGCTTTATGAGCAATTCATCCTTTTGTCGAAAATACGAGGAATATCCTTAAAATCTCTCCATCCTTTTGTCGAAAATACGAGAAATATCCTTAAAATCTCTCCATCCTTTTGTCACACCAAGAAAAGAGCTCTTAGTGAGCAATTTATCTTTCCTTCTTTTTTTATTTGTCACATAACATTTGTTTAATCAAAGAAATTCAGCAGTTTCATTTGTAAACATAGGTGTCATTGGGGCTCGAACCTGTGACGCCCCTTTACCCTTTACTAAACACCAAATTTTTGACTGTCCTAAATTGAAAGAAATTGCAGACATCTCCAAATGTGATGAAATTAGAAAGAAATCCTCTGATAGGGCAGAAAACATTGTGGGAAAAGGAGAAATTGCTCGTTTTGAAACGGTTTCCAGAGTCATCTCCAACAAAGTGGTCAAATGTTGTTACTGTTTGGTAATGGGTAAACCACTTGGCCACACAGGACCCCATCCTGGTATCAAGCCAGCAGTAGTCCAAGGGTAAAGCTTTTGCCTCCGGACACAAGGGTCGTAGATAAGAGTACTTTGAGTTGCAGAAACCACATTGGGATCATTCACATTCTGTACCAAGACTATATAATACTAGTAGTTAAGTCTCCAGAGAGCAGAAACATGAATGATTTATCTAAATTATAAAAATTCAT
The DNA here is from genome assembly GCA_947846245.1 of Cerastoderma edule. Classification (NCBI taxonomy): domain Eukaryota; kingdom Metazoa; phylum Mollusca; class Bivalvia; order Cardiida; family Cardiidae; genus Cerastoderma; species Cerastoderma edule. Next base: position 29,877,165 of record OX401407.1, on the reverse strand, counting down.
TTCACAATTGATGTTAATTTTTTTTAAAACGAAACCTGCAGTCTTATGCTTACAAGGCTAAGTCATAAAACACAAAACCCACCTGGCTGTATTTGAAGATCATCAACTCCAGCAATGGCAGTCGCCAAGTTGGGCTGCATGACCACAGCTGGGTCCTGAAATAACAAACATGTATAAAAAACCAAAACCTTTACATCTAGTTTTGTGTCTCATCCAACCTAAAAGGCAACAGCAGATTACAATTATAAACCATGAGGAATATTGATCCTTTTATATTTGAAAGGTTACCATTATGACATGAAACTTTTTACCTCCAGCATTTTCTCACAGCGGTTTCTTATACTTGCTTTTGTTTGTTTGTATGGTGTTTAACGCTGTGTCAACAATTTTTCAGTTATGTTACGGCTTTCTTGGATCCTACAGTACTAGGCTGGTGCTCTGACGTGAATTGCCAAATGCCACTCCAATGATACCAGAGGTGTAGGTGGGGCTCAAACCCAGAAAACAATCAAGACCATAACATAATATCATAAAGTCAAAGCCAAATCAAAAGGTTGAGGTCATAACATAAGATAACTGTCAAGAACATAGCACATGGTATCAAAGTGTCAAGGTCATCAAACAAGGTTTCATTAGGTCAAATCCATAACTTAAGGTATAAAAACGTCAAGGCCATAACATCAATCTGAACACATCGGGTTTATCCAATGAAAATACCTCTGAAATCATAGGGATGACGTCATATTTTTTTACCGCGGAATGACGTCACTTCACTTTCGTTTTCAAAAATAGATCTTAAATGTGAAATCTTAAAGGTCGTTTCATTTGATTAAGAAAATGTATTAATTGCCGGATTCCGAATTACCCGAAAAATTGTAATCCTACACTTATATCCGACGTGTATTTCACAGCTCACGGAAATACCCGAGTAGTTCTCATCGCCATAACATACGGTATCAAAAGTTCAAGGCCATAACTAAATGAATAAAAAGGACAAATAATAAGACAATATATCAAGACCATAACACAAGGTATCAAAAGGTCAAGGCCATAACACAAGGTATCAAAAGGTCAAGTTTTGAAGACAAGGTATAAGGACTATGCCATAACACAAGGTATCAAAAGGTCAAGCCTTTAACACAACCCATAAAAACATCAAGTTTAGAAGACGAGGTATAAGGACTATGCCATAACACAAGGTATCAAAAGGTCAAGCCTTTAACACAACCTATAAAAAGGTCAAGTTTAGAAGACGAAGTATAAGGCCTATACCATAACACAAGGTATCAAAAGGTCAAGGCTTTAACACAATCTATAAAAAGGTCAAGTTTAGAAGACGAAGTATAAGGCCTATACCATAACACAAGGTATCAAAAGGTCAAGGCTTTAACACAACCTACAAAAACATCAAGTTTAGAAGACAAGGTATAAGGAATATGCCATAACACAAGGTATCAAAAGGTCAAGGCTTTAACACAACCTATAAAAAGGTCAAGTTTAGAAGACAAGGTATAAGGAATATGCCATATCACAAGGTATCAGAAGGTCAAGGCTTTAACACAAGGTATCAAAAGGTCAAAAGACAAGGTATCAAAAGGTCAAGGTAACTCACCTCATCTTCACTGTCTTCCTGGTTTGCAGCCCTCTGTACTAGGTCAACAAACTCTTCACCCCTGGACTGGATGACAAAGTCACATGTTGGGAACCAGCGAGCATGTTCGACCCAGGGATCATCATTCGCGTCCCAGCGCTGCAGGCCACCGTCGCATGTAAAACATCGACAAATATCCCCCTGGCCTGGAAATATGATTAATACAGTGATTCTGTACCCTTGATGGGAAGTGATAAACGAAAAACACTTTCATTACGATATTCAACTTTTTTCATTAATAAGAATGGATAAACTATGAACTTGTAAAAAGTCAAAATTTTCCTTGGGGATGGTTTTAATTGAAAGCAACAATGGAAAGCTATTCTAAAACAATAAAAATGGGCCATCCGGATTACTATTGAGAAAGGAGAAATTTTCTTGTATGCTCACAATTCCATCTTAAGTTATCTGCCACAATTATCTTAAATTGCCTCTACAAGATAAGGGAAAGGTATCAGATATATTATACCTAACGAAATTGTAATTCAAAACCTATACCTATAAATAAGGGTAAAGATAACCAAAATGAAACCACTATCACTAACATCTTTTCTTTATTTTTTTCACACCATATTCCTTTGATTGTTGTTGAATTCTTCAATGTATTAGGTAGGATATATCCTGAATGCCATGTCCATTGCATGCAACTGTATTCATAATGGCCATGAGCTTGTGAGCTGCTCAATGTCTTAATCATGTTATGTTATATAACTTTTATCAAACAAACACAATCAATAAAGAAACAAGATATATCTTATGCTTTATGTTTATATATGGGTTTTACATCTCATAAACATTATTTTAGTTACGTTGCGATGCCCGACTCTTAATGATGGAGTAAGAAGACCCCATACTTAACAGCCTTTTAGGCCTGGTCAAGAGTTGTAAAATCATTGGCATTTCATAAGTCAGTCGGGATACTACCTCTCATGAAAATCCATATCCCTCACTAAGATTTGAACCAACGCAGAGGGCCCAATGTGATTTCAAGTTCTGTTCTCTAACCACTAGGCCGAAGAGGCCCCTATAAATCATGCAAACAATTCCTCTTACCAGTGAAATAAAAGCCTGCGTCCGACAGCTGTTCAGGTGTATGAGAGTGAGTTGAGGGCCATCCGTTTCTAAAGGTTTGTATCCGAGCATCAAGAGTGCTAAACTGGGGACTGCGTACGTTGCTTGAAGCAGCGGATGTCGTACCACTTCCACTTGCTGAAAACAAAAAAGGGATAAGTTTCAATCTAGTTTTTTCACGCATCATGAATATTACAATTGACAAGTTGAAAAACCCTGTCCCATATTTGAAGGTGGTCATGATATGAGCATTCACTTTCGTGAAGGTCTTGCTAGCCTTGAATTGAATCCTGGAAAAGCAGATCCGTAAGACCAATGTCCATTTTTTTTTTATCAACTTCATTGGTAAAATCATTATGAATATTCATTATGGTCATTCTCATTTCTAGTGACAGGTTAATTGGAGGTAACCAGCCAATTACCACATAGCATTTGTTTGACAGCTCAAATACAAAAATTAAAAGATTAATGCAAGTTCAAATCCTGATACTGGTATGTTTTGATTTCAATGAAATGTTGAGTACTTGTCGACTTATGCAATGCAGATGGTTATATCGAGCTTCACCAATCAAAATGGGCAGTAAAGCCACGGGTCTCACTCTATCAATGGGCATTTAACTGGTATTTGATGATGCGAGAAAAAATTAAATAAAAACAGACTAAAATGTAACAATTTTAAATACTGCGCATGAGCAATAATATTGGAAACCATTTGAGAGCAAAACAAGGGTTCAACGCAAGACTATAGCAAGTGCTTCACAAACGTGAAGCACTTACTTTAGTATTGCGCTGAACCCTCGAAAAGCTGATTCATATTCTGACACTAGATTTGGATTTCCAAGAATGGTGGCAGATAACTAGCATCTTTAAGTTTGTAGTTTGCAATTTGCTGGTGGAAAAAATGTTTCTTCGGAATTTACACAGGATAATTTGCTATCAAAGTCAACATAATCTTAAAGGATAATGACCCCTTAATTGATATTAACATCGGGCTTCAACTTTCAATAATCATATCAAAATGTTGCTTGATGCTAAGGTGATCAAAGCTGCCTGTGATGGGGAAAGTACTAAGAATAACATTTTTGTGGGCAAATATCATAATATATGTATGTTGTCAATATACCAATTTACCCCTAAAAGAATTGCCTCATCAATTATGGAATTGTATTGCTATGTCCAGCTTATCATGGATGGATAGACAGACCCTTTAATTATTTTGTTTAAATGTGGTTTTACATCACATCAACATTATTTCAATTATGTTGCATTGCCCAACTCGTTATAGAGGAGAACCCTATACTCAACTGCCCATAAGGGCTGGTCACATCGGGAAGAACCATTTGCATTTCTTAAGTCAGTCGGAAGACTTCCCATCATTAAAATCCAAATGCTGTCAACCGGATTTGAACCCACGCAGAGAGGGGCCATCTGTTTTCAAGTTCTGTACTCTCACCTCTAGACCCCTTACTAAACTACCCACAATAGTCAGTCAAAGTAGGTAAAACCATTAGCAAATCTCAAGTCAGCAAGAAGACTTCTTGTCATAAAAATTCAAACATAGCCCTGTGGCTTCTTTTCCTTGAATAAGGAAGAGGCATAGGCATGTTTATTTTGGGAAGATGTATGGCTGAGATTGCTAAATTGGGAAACCAAAAAGCTGAATGTATGTGCAAAAACTGCATGTTATATAATGTGAAAAAGCTCTGACCCCTTGCATAGTTTGAACCCATGCAGTGAGAAGCGGTGTGAACCCAAGTTCTGAACTCTACAGAAATGCCATTTCAACGTACAATGTCCATCTGCAACTCCTTGCCTGGTGTCGGTTTCACTTGCAGGCCTCTGCTGAGAACCGTTTCCTGAAGAACTAGATGTAGCCAACTGGGCACCGGCAGGTATGAGACTTATCTAGTAATGAAATGAAATGGTTGTTAGTGTACATTGATAAGGTTGGATTGGTGTTTAAAACCATTTCAACAGTGCTTTGGTTATATCATTGGGGATGTAAACCTATCTTTACTTCTTAAATTACCTCACCAATTTTGCACAAAATTCTTTCAGAGACCCTAAGTGCTTGACCATATTAGCATTAAGAAATCAGTGTTAATGATGAATATGAAAAACTTGAATTGCAATGTCAAAATAAACCTAAGTTAAGCATAAATAGAGTTCTCACAGTATTATCTACATCAAACTGCAACCAGTTGCTATTCACCACAAGTCTAAGGATATTTCTTGCTTAAGAATTTGGAAAAGAAATGGATTACTTACAGTAACCCAACACCATGCTTAAGCAAACAGGTTAGATCCAGGTCAGCCGCCAAGTTAATTGGAAACTGGCATGTGATCTAACCTGATTACTACTCTGAGTATCTTTCCTCATCAAAATTAAGCAGATATTTAAGGTTTTGGGAAGCAGACAACACAAAAATCTATTTTTAGAAAAAATGCCCAGCATTCTTAGGGTTAACAAGGTTATACAATAAAGCTAATGCACCAGAGAGGACACCTACTTACCAGCCTAACTCCTTCATATCCTATCTTTACCATTTACCAAACGCAATATTTTCAACTGTACCAAATTGAAAGTTTGCAGACTACATCCTATCTTTACCATTTACCAAACGCAATATTTTCAACTGTACCAAATTGAAAGTTTGCAGACTACATCCTTTCTTAACCTTTTACCAAACGCAATATTTTCAACTGTCCCAAATTCAAAGTTTGCAGACTACATTTAAAAATGTGATGAAATAATCTTCTGATAGAACAGAAAACCTTGTATTACAATGTATTACAGTCATCTGCAACAAACTTGTCAAATGTGAATGGTTTAACCCACTGTTTTGGATACTCATTACAATCTAGACAATTCTATTGGGTACCCACTACATTGGATATGAATCACTTGGGAAATATTGTGCACATATCATATTGTATAACCCCTTATCTTTACGTCTGAATACAAGAAACAATTCTTTATTTATGTTGTTTAATGCCATATCAAAAAATTTTCGGTTATGTTACAGCTTTCTTTGATCTCCAGTTCTAGGCTAGGGCTCTGAAGTGACTTGCCAAAGGTCACTCCCATGACACCAGAGGTGTCGGTTGGACTCCAAACTGGGACCCCCCCCCCCCTCCAAGTTCTAAATCGGCCACCTTAACCACTGGGCCACGCAGGACCCACAAAAACACAAAATAAAATAACCTTGTATGTAGCCAAAAGTTCAGGACCCAGTAGTTCCAACAGGAAACTGCATTCTGGGGAATGTCGAACATGTTCGTAAAGGGGCTCATCAGCTCTTGTCCAGTCCTTCATTCCGATTCCACACTGGAAACATCGCACTAGGTCCAGACGGCCTGAAGATATTAATGCAATTAAAAAATAAGCAGCTATTAAAGAACAAAAAAAGTAAGACAATTCTGAATACATCCGAAGGGTTCAATGCAAGACTATAATAAGTGCTTTACAAACATGAAGCCACTGAGCAGTCCCTCATTCCGATTCCACACTGGAAACATCGCACTAGGTCCAGACGTCCAGAAGATATTAATACAATTAAAAACTCAGTAACTATTGAAGGACAAAAAATGTAACACTTTTTCGATTACAACCGAAGGGTTCAATGCAAGACTACAGCAAGTACTTTACAAACATGAAGCCACTAACAAGTCCTTCAAATTGATTCCACACTGGAAACATCGCACTAGGTCCAGACAGAAGATATTAATAAAATTAAAAACTCAGTAGCTATTGAAGGACAAAAAATGTAACACCATTTCACTTACAACCAAAGGGTTCAATGCAAGACAACAGCAAGTGCTTTACAAACATGAAGCCACTGACAAGTCCTTCAAATTGATTCCACACACTGGAAACATCGCACTAGGTCCAGACGACCTGAAGGTATTAATGCAATTAAAAACTCAATAGCCATTGAAGGACAAAAAATGTAACACTATTTCGATTACAACAGAAGGGTTCAATGCAAGACTACAGTAAGTGCTTTACAAACATGAAGCCACTGACCAGTCCTTCATTTTGATTCCACACTGGAAACATCGCACTAGGTCCAGACAACCTGAAGGTATTAATGCAATTAAAAACTCAGTAGCTTTTGAAAGTTGAAAAATGTAACACACTTCCAGGGTTCACGCTGGCCTTCGCAAATGGCGCCATTTGCGACAAAATTAAGAAAATGGCGCAAGAAAAACAAATTTGGCGAAAGTTGCTGGCGCCGACTATTTTCCGCGAGAATTTGATGTTTGTTTACCGCATGGTTGCCGATCTCAGTTCAATATCAATTTGTTTTTACTGTAAAGCTGAGAACCATGTATCGATGGTTCCCGTAATCGCAGTACTTTGAATAATACTCGCAAAACCAGCTTGTTTATCAAATGCGATTTCCGATACGGGATAATCCTGTTTTCACACTTGTTCAGTTCATTATCTGTTGATTGTCAAGTTTGTTGAAGGTGACACTTTCTCATGTACACCATTTAATCATTCGCCAACCTTTACAACTTAAATTATATGAAAATTATGACTTTGATTACTTTAATTGCTTTTCAATCAAAATGTTTGCCCTCGCTCTCCTTTTAAAGAAGTTGACATCAAACATCGGCGAAGTCAGTTGTGTTGATTGACAAATAACTGCAACTCTTTTATGCACCCAAGTTTCGATATATAAAATCCGCAATTTTAAGTGACATTAAATTCCGATCCAACGCAAGAATGACATTAAATCGATCTTCTCAGTCGTTGAATATGCCTCCCACTAAAAATCAAATTGACATCTGACAACTGTAATTTCAAGGAGGGTTGTAGGACAGCAAATGGATGGTTATAATATGACGTCAAGGTGAAAGTCATATTTCTACTATGTCCTGTTTGTTCTGCCACTGCGGTGTCTGGCCTTTTGCTGGCTTCCACAGGAGGTTTTTATTTTTATCCGCGATTTTGGGTTGGGGTTTTATGCCCAACCGCCGCGCACAGGAAGTCAAACAAAGCATGGCGCCAAATCATCTGCTGAATTCTGATTATTCTTTTCGTCTCTAGAAGGCTCCAAGGCGCAAGTTGACATATTGTATATGAATAATATGTTTGTATTGACATCATTGATTGGTTTTATCAAGGTTTTGTTCCTTTGGCCTACCCCTTGGCTTCATAAACAAAGATTCTGTTTCGTCCCTGAAATAATTCGCTACTTGACTGTTTTTGCCCAATAAGGCATGGCATTGGTAATTTGAGTTAAATATGGCTCTTGTTAAACTGGTTATTAGTTTAAAGTCTTTGAATTTGTTGTAACGGTTTAATTGATTGTATGTGAATGTAGATAAATAGATCTAGTCCAAAAACATTGTAAGAAAACTGAAACTGTGAATATGTTAGATTTTCACTAGTCTTTATTTCTGTATGTTGGAATAATGTCATGATTGCTTGTTTAATAATTTTATCATTGCATTAGTGAATGATCAATCCATATGAGCATATAGATTTAGCTTTATTATTTAGTAAAGTTATCTTTACTTGTATTCTAGTCAAGAGTAATTATGACTGTTCACTGGAATTGTTTTGGTTATACAACTTCATCAGGCGGTCACTACATAATAATTGGATCTTTTGAAAACTTTAATCTAGCCTATTGCATTATCACTTACAGATTGTATTTTTTATGTCTTTTTAGTTCTTATGGATCAATGGAAAATTGAAGTCTAAACCGTTAACTGTCTTCTCGTCTGTTTATCAAATCCCTTCACGTCCTGGTAAAAGATGGAGCAGAACACTGTTTCAAATGTTGAGTGTGAGAGAGGATTGAGTCCATTGAACCGTATGAAAACAGCACTTAGAAATAGAGAGAACAAACAAACACTTGAGAACCTCTTTAGAACCGTAGATGACCCTGATGAAGGATTTCCCTTTCTACAGAAGACTATTTTGGCTCCAACTTATTGAATTTGGCTCCAATTTTTGAATTTGGCGCAAGTGTTGGCGCAAAGAGAATTTTAGTCAGAGAGAACCCTGCACTTCTGAATACATTCAAGGGTTCAATGCAAGACTATAGTAAGTGCTTCACAAACTCACAACAGCAGCAGATGACATAGAAAAATGTAAAAGGGCTCAGTAAGGGTTCTATGCAAGACTTATAGTTAGTGCTTCATGTTTGTGAAGCGTTTACTATCGTCTAGCACTGAACCCTCGACATATACATTGCCCTGGTACAACATAAAACATTTCTAAGCAAGGCATTAATTCATTGCATAACTATCTTTTCTATCTTTTTAGAAAAGATTTTTGTGTGAAGGGTTAGCATAAATCTTAGGAAGTTAAATTTTAAACTTTGGTATGTCGTTCACACTAACAACAGAATTACAAAAGAATTGCCAATGGTTTAATTTAAATCAGTGTAGCAATTTAGAATAAATGTATGAATCGTATTTTAACACACATTGACAACAAAGGTCATTTAGGGCACATCATGATGATTGTTGCAATCCTGTCCTGCACTACCATTCCGATGTTACAATAACCCTTTACCAAACATTAACACTATTTGACCGGTTTGTCGCAGACGACTCTGGAATACAATGTTGGAAAAGAAGAAATTACTCGTGAAGAGCAATTTCTCCTTTTCCCTCAATGATTTCTGCCCTATCAGAAGATTATGTTTCAATTTCATCACTGTTTGAAATATCGTCTGCAAACTCTTTAAATTGGGATAGTGGAAAATTTGACATTTGGTAAAGGGATAAAAGGCCCTAATCTTTGTGCAACAGATGTAGTTCGAAGCCCTACCTGTGTAAAAGAAGCCATGATTTGCCATGTGGGTTGGATCCTGCCCAGCACCCTGTGGCCATGTCGCAAATGACTCGATCCGTTTTGACGAATCCCCAAAGTCGGGATACCGCGGGGGTCGTAATGGCGCCGTTTGAACCCTCACACTAGCAGAGCCCTGTCTCCTGGAAGCTAGACGTTCTTCAGTCTGCAAAGATGACATTAGGTTAGTGGTCATGGGAGGGAGTCGAGGGCCCCGAAATATGGGTTCCATGGATGTCACCACCCTATCAAGACTAGGTGCCCTATCAAGGTCTCCATCGTCGCTAGTAACCTGAACTGAGAACGGAACATCTTCGCTTGTCTGCCCCTCTGCACTTGCTGTCTGTGTAGTCTGCGGTTCCCGCTCTGCACTTGCTGATTGTGTATTTTGTTGTCTCTGCCGGTTTCTGTTACTACTCCTACCCAGCCACCTTCGGCGACCAGGGCAGGCTACCATGGTTACGCTGTTTGGAGGAACCTTGATTGGGCGTAACTCAAGCTTGTTCCTGGGTAAACCTGTGACCTCGTGCAAGTCTTGTATCATTTGACGGGATAATTTACACTGATTATAAGCCAGTTCTGACAGACTTACAATTGACAAATCAATGTCATCAGTTTTCAGCTGGGGAAAGAATTTCGGGGAATATTTTACTTTGTTTGAATCTGGTGTCTTAAATGTTTTGATTTGCAGGCCGCCTTCGTGCTCATCTTTGACTATAGTTACAGAAGCCTTCGAAGCATGTAGGTACTGCCAGAAAGTAAGCCTGACTGCCCCCTCTCTGAAGCGTGAAGTTATAAAATAAGCTTTCAAATAGCTTGGAGATTGTAGATATTTCTTCTTAGTGATAGCATCATTATCAAGCCCAATCTTCAAATGTTCCAAGGAAAGATCTTCAAAGAAAACAGTCAGACATGTCTTTAGCCTCTTCCGAGGAAGGATCAAAGCAACACCATCTTGTGTTTTTTTGGATACATTCAGGTGATTTTGAAATTCTTCCAACGATCCTTGGCAGGTTGTTAAGACAGCCTGAAGACAGACCTGGGAAATGCTGCAAATCTTTGCTAATGGAAAGGCTTGAACGAGCCTATGGAGGGCCCATGTCAGGTCTGGCCCCTTTTCCTGGCGAGAACATATGTTGTAGAAATAGGATCCAGTTGTCTCCTTTGAAACTGCTGTTGGTGACATTTCCAAAGCTTTGTTTCATCTCTGACCTGGAGTGTATGCGGGATTGCTTCCTGAAAGGAAAAAAAATCATTATCAGCTGATAGATATCCATTTTCAAATTTATTCTAAAGATGCAGATAACCTGTATTTTCATCAACAGACTGAAACGAGCATTCACTCCTTTCTGTGCTTTGATAAAAATATTGGCTGATATATCAGAGTTTTCCCTTGACTCCTTGATTTATGCTAACTTGGGGGACTTTTGATCCCTTATAAATGGAATTAAGAATGGAAAATAATTATCTATAGGGGTCATATCTATGAAATGGAGGTAATTTACTGAATAACTTGCAGTGATAATTTTACCTCTGCTTCCCGCGTCATATACACATAAAAATTGCTGGGGACACATCATTTCAAAAGATATGTGTCCAGCCGGAAGCATTCTCATCAGCACAAGTAATGTTTACAATGTAGTAAACATCATTAAGCATGCTGTCTCATGCTTTCTTTCTATCAAATCTGCATTGTTTTGAGTCATTTAAGCTAACATTATCATTTATAACAAGTGTTATACTATTTGACATGACCTTATAGCTTGGATCATTGGTACTCGGACGCATAGTTTTACCCTTGGACACATAGTTTCAAAAGATGTGTGTCCAAAAGAACATGATAACTTTCATTTCTAAAATTAACACTGAACTTGGGGATCAAGGACAAACCTTTGATATATAGCCATAGGGTTGCTCTGTGATGGTTCTTGCTGGTGTCAAGAGAAAAATTGTCAACCCATTTGGTAAGATTGGTCCTTGACACTCCCAACACACATTGATGATTTTGCTTACAGAATAAACCATTTAAATCATTTCAGGGGGTGACAAAATCTAATTTTTATTTACTTGTCCATAAATGCCATATCTTTCTCTAGTCAGCCACTTGAAATTTTCAGGAAATTAAGAAATTTTATTCCAGGCTAACTAAACTTAAATACAGTGTTTTAGCAGTATACATATTTGAGTCACATTTTAGGTTAAGATACACATTGTTTCTTCCATTATGCACCAACAATTTAAAATAGAAATAAAAAACAGTTGTGGCAAAAGGGGAAAAATTGCTCAGGAACAATTTCTTCTTTTGTACAGTTACCACCATTATATACCGGAAAAAAATAAACTCTCAAATGAAATAATCGATGCCTGTTGTTGCTTTAAATTTTGACCATCAAAAAATTGTATATGAGGAATGGGCTTAACCCTTTACCAAATACCAAATTTTCGACTGTCCCAAATTGAAAGAGTTTTCAAACTACCGGTATGTTTCAAACAGTGATGTAAATGAAACGCAATCTTCTGATAGGGCAGAAAACATTGTGGTAAAAGAGAAATTGCCCGTTATGAGCAATTTCTCCTTTTCCCGCAATGTTTCCAGAGTCATCTGCAACAAGCTGGTTAAATGTTGTTGTTGTTTGGTAAAGGATTAACGAGGGAAATGATAAAGGGCTGTTACTTGTATAGATAAAAAAATTAAAGTTATCTCCCTTTGACCACATATAAATTATCTGACAATACAGCCCAGTACTATCATTATTTTATTGGGTTCCCTAAAATGGAATCAGTTAAGTGTGCCGGTCATATCATAAGGATCATCGCGAGGTGAGTGACACCTTTTTAATTTATTAATTCAAGTTTAATTAGAGGGAAATTCAAGTTTAATTAGAGGGGAACCCAAGTATCTACTCAAGTATGGGACAAATGTGATCAAAAAGATGGCTGCAAGGAAAATAAAAGACGTTGATAATCTTAATCGTTATCTTTTGATTGTGAAGAAATACTTAATCATTTCGCTGGCTATATGGATATGTAAGGATACTGTTCTTTTTTTCTTTTTTCATGCATGACAAACAAGCAACAGACAAAATTGGAATTTTTCTGCCATGTTATGATTTCAAAACAAAGACAAAAGATATTCTCATTGAATAGACTTTAACTTGAGCACAAGATTGACATGTAGCTCAAAATTTAAAAAGACACTTGACGTTAAAACTCAAGACAATATAACGCCTGCACTATTTATCATCTATTTTTCAAAGTGCTATTTTCACAAATTTGGTGCCCACCAATTTTACTTCATTATTTACATTTGAGTAACATCTAAAATAGCAAGAAGCACTCTTATTAATGAGTGGCGATCACCTGGTTAGAAAATTCATGTGAAACACATAGAATTACTGTCATTTATCCAACAAAAACATTCAAAATTGAGAATTTCTTGGGTTTTATTGGTTCCCAACCTTTCTCGACTGACCTAGTTTTATCGCTAATTGTAAACGAACCTTATAGTTTTCACTCTTTTAAAAGCATCATGTAAACGTGTTACAGTCTTCATTCCTCTGTAAAAGGGAATTTAAAGTACTTTTAAGTTAATTTTCAATCATTCTAGAACTTTCACAATTTAAGTGTTAATGAGCACAAGTATTGCTTTAAGATTGAAACCCATTCTTTTGTCGGATTATTATGGTCGTTCTCAGCATACATTGGTTGGGCCGTAACTATTCGCATTTAACCGAATAATTTCGGTGTAACAGGCCGTCTTTCTTCCTCTCTAAACAATGAATAAGTTAGTCGCAACTTTATGACTTAATTAAACATTTTTGCTAAAATAGTTGAGATTAACGACAGTTTTAATATAGATCAGAGAAAGAGTCGCTTGGCATCACATCTGGATGTTATTCATTTGCTTGTTGACTTTAAACATGGTCAATAATTGAAAGGTATGTGGGGCTTTTGAATCATTCAACCAATTTTTTTGTGGGGTGGAGAAATGGCCCAGCCTGATTGTACCCATGTCCCAAATCATAGTTTGGAGAGGGGGAAAGAAACTGCCTAGGCCCATTTCTTCCCCAATATCAAAATCAAAGTTTGGAAGGGGGGATGGGCAAAGAGAGAGAACAAATGGTGGATGCTGGTTCTTCTCCCCTCCTGATAATCATACTTTGGAGAGAGAGAGAGGGGGGAAAGGGCCAGCTAAGGCTTATTCTTCACCTATCTCAAAATTAGTTTTGAAGGGGGAGGGGGAGAAATGGGCTAGGTGGTTTCTTTCCCTATCTCAAAATCATAGTTGTGAAGGGAGAAACCGCCTAGGCCAATTCTTCCCAAATCTCAGTCGTAGTTTGAAAGGGAGGAGAGGGGTGAAGAAACAACCTTGGCTGAAATCAGTTTGGAGAAGGGGGAAGCCGTTTTTCCCAACTGCAAAATTGTTTCAGCATTTTGATGGGGGAGGGGGGGGGGGTAGCTTCTTCAAACAAAGAGCTTTTTCGTATTCAATAATCATTATATCATTATGCTAACAAAAAATCTTTTGGTTTGTACGACATATCACCCACAACCATCTCAATGCAAATACAATGTACTGAAAAGATCAAACATTACACATAAAAGTATATGATACATGGAATTGATCAATGACAAAAGGAACAATATAAAAACCCAAAGAAAAACTGCATCATTGGTTGAATTGATATGTAACTCATTTTAAAAATGAAAACAACTCATGATGAGATATCATGTAACAGAATCATCGAAAAACTGGGTCATTGTTTGAATTGACATTTAAGCCATTTTGAAAATGAAAACAACCTCATGAGGAGATATCATGTCACTGTATCATCATAATTATGTCTATCCAAACGGATATTGAAGGTGTACATAATATGTAAAGTGTAAACCATTCTTGGGTTGAGTGCAAGACAGAAGTAAGTTCTTCACTTTTGTAAAGGACTGGCAATGGTGTTGCTTCTCACCCTAAAATTATACATTGCAAACTGCGCAAAGGATAGAAAAGGTTGCAAGAAATAACATCCTTGTATATATAACAAACAATCAACTAGAGGAGCAGATAACAAGCTTATCAAAGTATCTAACATGCATTATTTTTTCAACATATACATGTATTATTAATCCTTATTTGTGTGTATTTCTAAAATCACCCAATTAACCCCTCCCCCCTTATGAGTCGCAAACCTTCAGTTTAAGAGAAGTAAAACCAAATTTCCGAAACATGAATTTGAAGGAAATGTTCATTGTGTCCTGATTCTGAAAAAGGATTCCTCATACAAAACACAACAACTAATGGTAAGGTAGCAGGAAATTGGACTCAAAAATGCCACCTTAACCCCTGGGTCAAACAAGACCATTAGTCAGGTCTTAAAGAGGAACCATTCCTTTTGTAACATCGCTCTTTACTGAATCCAAGAATCAGAATGTCATCCTGACTAAGTTGTGATTGAGAATTACTATCTGCAAAAATTGCTGACAGAAAACTACTGGACAAGCAGACAAAAACATCACTGTGCAATTTATTCAACATAGAAAAGGGCCGCGTCACGTGAAAAGGGGCACTGACTCAGCTCTTTCTCTGACTCTGCTCTTTCTTAGCGCTATTATTCCAGCATCTAGTCACGACAGCTATCATCTGTATTTATCTAAAGGTAGAACTTGATGTCCTCTAAGATGGCAAACAGTGTAAGTGACGTGGCAGCTGGTCTGGGGCTACACTGTTTGCTATGTCCGAGTGCCCCGTTTCCTGTGACGTGGCCCAAATTATTTTTTATAAACTTTCATACATGGACAACAAAACATTCCCTATACAGACACTTGCATTATTCGAGGTCAAAGTTTATCTATCTATTAAATCAATATGTATACCAATGTGGTAAGTAAACATGGCTTATCTACAGATAGGCGTGTAGATGTTAATCATTGTGCAAGTTTTCCTAGAAGTCAAACAGGCCATGTCTTTTTTTCAAATATTATCTTATCCTTTGCCTGGTCTCTGGATTTTGCAGCATACAACACTTAAAAAAAAAGTAACATTGAAAAAAATTGTGGCAAAAAATTTGCTCACAATTGTTCAATATTATTTTATTGTTACATAGCATCCCAATTTTGTTTATTTCAGGACTGCATTTGACTTTTTTTATATGGGTTTTACATCACATCAACATCATTATAGCGATGACCGACTCTTAATGATGGAGGAAGACCCCATACTCTACTGCCCATAAGGGCTGGTCAAGGCGGGAGAACCATCGGCATCCTGTAAGTCAGTGCATTTGACTGTTTAAAACATAGTCAACAAATTGTCAGTTTTATTAACCAATTCACCAAACAACATATTGTCGACTGTCCCAACTTAAAAGAGTTTACAGACGACATTTCAAAATGTGATGAAATTGAAAACTAATCTTTTGCTGGGACAGAAAACATTGTGGGAAAAGGAGAAATTACTCATTAAGAGCAATATCTCCTTTTCCCACATTGTTTTCCAGAATTGTCTGCAAAAAACTGGTCACATGTCGTTATTGTTTGGTAATGGGTAAACCCTTCCCCAAACAATAACGGCATTTGACCACTTCGCGGCATTCTGTAAGTCATAGCATTTGACTGTTTAAAACATAGTCAACAAATTGTCAGTTTTATTAACCAATTCACCAAACACCATATTGTCGACTGTCCCAACTTAAGAGTTTACAGACGACATTTCAAAATGTGATGAAATTGAAAACTAATCTTTTGCTGGGACAGAAAACATTGTGGGAAAAGGAGAAATTACTCATTAAGAGCAAAATCTCCTTTTCCCACATTGTTTTCATGAATTGTTTGCAAAAAACTGGTCACATGTCGTTATTGTTTGGTAATGGGTTAACCCTTTCCCAAACAATAACGGCATTTGACCACTTTGTTGCAGACGACTTGAGAAAACATCGAGGGAAAAGGAGAAATTGCACGTGATTAGCAATTTTTCCTTTTCCCACAATGTTTTCTGCCCTATCAGAAGATTATTTTCCAATTTCATCACATTTTGAAATGTCGTCTGCAAACTCTTTCAATTTGGGACATTCGAAAATTTGTTGTTTGGGAAAGGGTTAAAGTAATCAGTAACCCCATTCATGCTTTTGACAACCCTCTTGTGATCTATTCTTTTTCAATTTGAAACAATATATAAGATGCTAATTTGATGAAGATGTGATGTGTGTAACACAATAAGTGTTTCTATTCTATCCCATACATAAACTACTTAATCAAAGATGCATTATCATACTATTTCATTGCTGTAAAACAAAGTAAGAACAGAAGAAACTTTGTGATCAAACAGATGGTTAATTTAATCTGCTGACTAATTGGGTACAAACTCAAGATGATCGCTAAATAATTTTGTCTGCCGAATGGTTTGGTATAAACTCAAGATTGTTTCCCAATACTCTTGACACATGTCTGAACTTTTTATGATTTTACTGTTATCTTTTTGTCATTGCAGAGAAAATGAAAGTTACACCTTGGAAGGGTACAATGCCAAAGGTAAGTCAAGGTAACCCCTTTCAACTCTTCAGCCAGTCTAAATCAAAATCAGGGCTTTTTTTCCTTCAATTGGGAAGAGGCCCAAGCCTGTTAAATTTGGGAAATTCTATCGTTGAAATTGCTGAATTGGGAACCTAAAAGCTAATCTTCTAAGTTTTTGGGAAAACTGCATGATTTTCAAGAAATTCCAAATTGGGAAGGGGAGTCTTTTGTTTAACACAAAATAGGTCCAACTTAAAGGCTTTAGCAGAAAAAGTCAGAATGTTTTATTTGAAAGAAGCTCTCATGACGAGTTAAGGTTACTCTTTACCACAAATGCATTCTTTTGTCACAATAGTTTCTTTAACTCTTTACCAAACGCCAAATTTTAAAATGTGCCAAATTGAAAGAGTTTGCAAATGACATTTCAAAATAAGTTTAATCTAAAAAAAATCTTCTGATAGGGCAGAAAACATTGTGGGAAAAGAAGAAATTGCTTGTAACAAGCAATTTCTCTTTTTCCCCCACAATGTTTTCAAAAGTCGTCCGCAACTAAGTTGTCAAATGTCCTAATTGTTTGGTAATGGGCTAATCCACTGCTGAAGGCACATCAAAACATGTATTCATGAACATGAAATCATGGTTTGAGGCATCCATGAACATGGAATTGTGGTTTGAGGCATCCATGAACATGAAATCGTGGTTTGAGGCATCCATGAACATAAAATTGTGGTTTGAGGCATCCATGAACACGAAATCATGGTCTGAGGCATCCATGAGCATGAAATCATGGTTTGAGGCATCCATGAACATGAAATCATGGTTTGAGGCATCCATGAACATGAAATCATGGTGTGACGCATCCATGAACATCAAATCATGGTTGGAGGCATCAATGAACATGAAATCATGGTTTGAGACATCCATGAACATGAAATCATGGTTTGAGGCATCCATGAACATGAAATCATAGTTTGAGGCATCCATGAACATGAAATCATGGTTTGAAGCATCCATGAACATGAAATCATGGTTTGAGGCATCCATGTACATGAAATCGTGGTTTGAAGCAACCCAAATACTGTTTTCTGTTATACAGTGGACCCGCGTTAGTCCGAACGTCGTTTATCCGGATTATTCACCATCCGAACAGAATTTCTAGGGAACAGTCCTTACCTTCATTAATTTAAATGTTTAATCCGGAAAATCCGCGTTCCGGAACCGGACAAAAAAAATCAGGAACCAACAGTCACTTTTCATAGTATATGCGTATGGCTAGTCCGGAAACCATTATAATCGTTTATTTTGAGGTTTCAGTTGCGATGAAGGGATCGGTCTACTGTTGTAAATGGCATTCACACGTTTTGCAAACTGGCATGTATGCTTGACCATAACATGTCACCTAGTGTAGTGTACTGGAAGGTGTTGACTGTTTGGTAATCGGTCATTCTGTCAGTTGATTGGTCCTACATAATTGTAATTACGGTCGCACGTCGATAGTTCAGTTTGTAAAAGGTGTTGATTGGCTGCTCAGACAGCGATCAGGAGACAATGTCTGGCAATCATTTTCAATTATTACTCAATCGATATGCTCCTTCAGAGCTATCATAAGGAAATTAAACTTCTCGAAAGAAATCGCTTGTGAATTGTGTGTTTCTAACCTCATAGTAATTATCATGATACACCGACACCGTGTAAAGGTAAACATTTCGCCACTAACCACATTTCGCTGTAACTCGCATATTCTTTATTCCAGAAAATTCATTAATACGAACATTTCTCCTAGGAACGAAAGTGTTCGGATAAACGAGGGTCGACTGTAGTTACAAGTCAATTAGACTTAAAGACACATAACAGCGTTTTTTCTTTAAAAAGACTTTTGTTGAGAGTAGGCTTTACTCTATTATGAGTACCTAAGAACGTGATGCATCAATCTAAGTTACTTAATACTTATCAATGTAAAATCAAGATCAAAACAAGGTGTTGATTATACTTCAAATTTGTTTTCAGTTCATGAAAGCTGGCAAAGGATAAACTGATTCTAAGTGGTGAATCTGAGACCAGAGTGAGTAGTATAGCTCTCTTTATTCTACAAACAGTCAAGCTAAACAAATCAAACCAATAACGACTTTAATTAATTAATATTGAACAAGCTTAGTTGTTTAACTCATTGCCAAACAATAACCATATTTTACAACTTCATTGCAGACAACACTAGAAACATTTTGGTAAGAGGAGAAATTGCTTGTAACAAACAAATTTTCCTTTTCCCACGTTTCCTGCCCTTTCAGAAGATTATATTCCATTTTCATCACATTTTGAAATGTGATGAAATTGAAGAATAACCTTCTGATAGAGCAGAAAACATTAAAGGAAAAGGAAAAATTGCTCATTTGTCTGCAGCAAACAGGTCAAATGCCGTTATTATTTGGTAATGGGTTAATTCTTATAGTATCGCCATTCTTGGAATTGTATGTATTGTATATTGTGCTCTATGTTTGTTGATTATTGTTGTTTTTTTTGTCTAAGCCATGTTCTATGTTAATGATAAAGGACATAGACAAAATCTGTAGATGATTGCCAAAAAGGTAATCAAATACAAATATCAACAAGCTAAAAATTAAATTATTGCAGCTCTTTGGACACAATGGAAAAAAAAATAGGACACCCAAGTTATGGTATATCTATCTGAAATAATATCAAGCTATGAGCCAAAAAACAAATAACTAACTATCAGAATATTCATAATATATTCATTTCCCTTATGGTAAATTGCCATGTCTTTCATAAAATCTATATAATCACAAATGGAAAAACCCTTTTGCGACCTAATTAACTTAACTCCTTTCTACTCAGCCTGGTAATTTTGCGCAGTTGTTGCTGATTAGTTCTGCCACTTTAACAAATATGGTTGTTGATGTTGTTTTTTCTTTTAAATAACAGTCTTAAAGGGAACATGCTTGTACTGGTATAAAGTGTTTAAGAGTAAGTGCGGTATAGGGTTTAAACTTCCTTGTCTTTATAACATAACCTTTTATAAAACTGTAACCCAAAAAAACCTTTCCTTCACCTCAACATGCCCAATATAAAAAAAGGCTTAAAATTCATTTGTGGCATAATCAGACATAACTCGCAAGGGTGGCAAAATCAATTGGCTGTATTGCCCATCTTGTCCAAAAGCCTAAAAAGACAAGTGATTTTTTACTGAAATTTACTATAAAAACCAGTATAAAGACTATTGCAAAAAATGAATTGGCATTTACAAAAAAAAGTAAATATAAATCAGATTTTGCCAACAGTGGCTTGTTGTGAGTAATTTCTCACTATAAGCAATGTCTCCTGTTACAATGGTTTAAACCCAATATCACAAAGCAAATATGATTTCTCATATCAGCTTTCAATTGTCATTAATTTTGCTTTCACTTTTGGGCCAGTCTTAATTTTTTCGGGAATGGGTTAACTTCACCAAAGTACAGGTCACCGAATTCATATTAATTGGTGGGGTGACGGTGGGTTCGGTAAATGACTAGTTCGGTAAAAAAGTTAACTTGAGTAAAAGGTCTGGCTGGTTCGGTAAAAACATATACTAGTCTAAAAGTAATTGTATGTAGTGTATGAAATGTATTTGTTTTATCACTTTAATTATAAAATTTCTCCTTTAAACAACTAGTCTGATTGTTTTAACACTTAGGGTGAGAAATTCCTACTTTAATTGATTATTTTGAGTGTTTGCAATATAAAATGAACTGCACAGATTTTACTTTTATCAAGTCCGAGACATAGATTACATCCATGTCTCTGATCAAACTTTTTTGCATGTATGTAAATAATAGTTAGTGTTAATTAATTACCACTTTATTAATATTTGTTTTTAAATTAAACTGTTGTTCTCTCTAGTATACGTTTTTACCGAACCAGCCAGACCCTTTTGTATAGTTTATGTTTTTACCGAACCAGCCAGACCCTTTTGTATAGTTTACCTTTTTACCCAACTAGTCATTTACCAAACTGACCTGTAATCAGTTGGTGTATCATCGAAACACTTGCCTCAAGTAAAATTTTTGACTAATTAAATTTTAAAACAAATGAAAACAATAACAAATGACAAACTCACTTTTTCTTAATGAGATAGCAGGGAAACATTGTGACAAAAAAAATCATCCACTATATATTCCTTATAAGGAATTTCTCCTGTCACAACTATTTTTTCTTGTTTTCAACTGCATGTGCATTCCAATTAGATTTGCACATATAAGGGGAAAAAATTTATGCGTAGCAAGTAACTATAAAATCGAGTTACAACACTATAATTCACCATACATAGAGAGAAAATCATTGTTCCAACTCTTCTTTATCAGCATGTTATAATGTTCATAGTCAAAGTTCAACATTTCCAGATCAAAATTGAATTACACTTCCAAGTGGGGAATTTTTCAAATATTTGAAGGGAAAATTTCTACTCTAGAGATGGGGTTTGGGGCCGAATAACACCAAATACTTCATATAAGAAAACCCACTGACATTGCACAAAGTTTGAACCTTCCACAAATGATATATAGTCAATTCCCCTAATCTCGTGGTATCCCTAATTCCGTGGTATTTGCATAATGTCATACTGCTTCCATAAAGTAACACACCAACCTGACCTACTTTCGCAGCCCAATGTAAGAACTCCAAAGAAACAAGAATGAATGTTTTTCTGGTATAAAACCAATCCAATCCAATAAAATGCTCCTCATAATACACAGAGCTCCGAAAATCCCTGATATTTTCACACTTTTTACTCAAATCTAAGACCCTAAACAAATCCTTTCACACTGTTGAGTTCGTCTGCAATTCTCCACCATTCTTGGGTCAGACACGACCAAATTGCTTCAGGATTCGTTCCTAGTATGTTTCACCCTTATTATTTTGGACTGATACTTTAAAAATTGTGTTTGACCTGAATGCCACGAAATTAGGGTAAGACCTCAAAAATGCAAATGGCTGCCAGTGACCCAATTAGTTTACGTTATGTAGAGTATTTCTGTGCTCCATTTAAAAAAAATGATGAGAAGATTGTAAATGAAGAATGAAATATGTTAGAAAAGCTGAATGTTGACAGCTAAGTTCTCCTCTTCCTTTCTGTTATTCATGTAACCATAAGTACCACGGAATTAGGGTACACCAGTATAATAGACAAGTCCCACCACCATCAAGATTTGCCCTCAGTAATTGGCTCTCAATCTAGAGCCTATTAGAGAGGTGGAGCCATAGGCATTCAAAAAGTCACGCTGAAGACCTCCTCTTAAGTAATTCAAAATAAACTGTTGCCTGATTTTAAAAGTTTCCTGATCTTAATCTATATGTATCATTCATGCAAATTAAGGAACTGACGCAGATGTGCTAACATTAACAAACAAGTTCCAGAAGTTCCTGCACCCCATTGGGCCAGAAAGACCAATGTTACTCTAAACATATTTTACGTTATTTCTAATTTATCTTAAAGCCTGTCTTGTACCTTGAGAAGAACTACATTTGTAGCATTATGCGGGGTCCCAATGAATATGCGTAGTTTCAGTAATGTCGGCACAGGAAAAGGAAATACTTCCGGTAGGGGGACAGGTATAAAACATGGCGCTTACCCCGTTATAGAGCGATTACGGAAGAAAAATACGGCGCCCCCTGTTAACTTTTTATTCGTGGATATATCTCAACAAACTCGGTACCAAATGAAAGAAGACACTCTGAACTTTCTGGTGGTGTTTGAAAATCTAAAATATGTTCACCAAGTACCGAGAAAACGGATGTCAAATATGGGCAATATTTTTTACAAAAATGTCGCTTAAAAATTGAGATTGAAAAACACGGCGCCCCCTAATATGAACTAAGGCATTGCCTCTAGACCGCTCTCTCAACTCAATGGCATGGATTTTGTATTACTACAGCCTTAACTGAAATATCTAGGTGATAACCGGTGAAACTCTGTTTGGGATAAATGAAATAACAAGCCATATTGAATTGAAAAATTGGCATTTTATTTCAATGCCGATTTATGATATTCGTAGTATTATGCAATATAACACAAAGTAGATAGACATGCACATACGAATATAACTTGATAACCCAAATGTACATCCGGGTAAATGAAAACAACCAACATGTACATTTGGGTTAACGTAAAATACCAAAATACATTTTCCATGAATTTATCCCATATCTGGGCAACAACAAACCGCTCATCCTTCACACAAACACCTAGTCTATGTATTTATATATAAAAGAACAAGTGACAAGAAGTGAAAATGTAAGGGAACAGGCTCCAACTAGTACTTTGAAGAGGAGGAGGACTGGGAGAAGGTGGTTAATTATGAAAATGGTTGAAACTAATTAAATGTAAAATATTTTTCTCCTCTAAACTCTCTCTCTTCAATACTCTTTAACGAATGACGTCATTAAGATTAGGATGTGGTATAGAGAAAAGTGTTGATTCCAATATTACGTCTGGTGGTCCAAAATGAGGAGCCTGTCTCCACACAAAGTATTTTACTCACATAAAATATATTTGTGAAAAACTTACACATTAATGAATATGTGTTTCAATCTCAATTCAGAGTACAACTTTGCGGAAGTATAAGAATTGGCTTACTTTGGGGAGCAAGTACTCATTTTGTAACAAAGCTGTCATCTTTGTCACATTTAGATAGGTCTCAGTAAAAGGATAAGTCTCCTTGTAGACTCCTGTTAAACGCTTTTGATGGTATATGTTTTATAACGGTATATGTTTTGCTTGCTTGGGCTATGTATGAGGGCCTTTCATCAATGAGACATTCATCATGTAAGGACAAACTGCTCATGCAATGTCAGAACCACCAAACTACAATATTTGAACCACAAGTCTGTCTCTGCATGAAATCATAGAATTTTTTTTCACAAAATTATGTGTTGTAGGTACTGGTTTAACCCTTTCCCAAACAATAACGACATTTGACCACTTTGTAGCAGATGACTTTAGAATACATGGAGGGAAAAGGGGAAATTGCTTGTGACGAGCAATTTTTCCTTTTCTCACAATGTTTTCTGGCCTATCAGAAGATTATTTTCCAATTTCATCACATTTTGAAATGTCGTCTGTAAACTCTTTCAATTCGGTACAGTCAAAAACTTGTTGTTTGGGAAAGGGTTAAATCATCATGAGAACCAACAACATGTCATTTGGTGATGAAGAAGGGTCATTTGGGTTAATAGTATCAGACAATATTCAACAACATACTCATTTGCTTGTACATTCTAAGGTAACTAAATTACATCATATAGAAAGCCAATCAGGTATTTGTTTGAATTTTTCTTTACTGTAGATAAGGAAATCCCAAATAAATTACTTAGCAGATCTCCAAAGGATCATTCAAATACAACAAATAGCTTTGTTGTAGCCAAATGGTTTTTTGTTTAACTTTAAAATAAAAGTAAAAGATTCTATAATTTTTTATTAATATTTTATTAACTTTTTCACACATAAAACACTGCTTTTTTGATATGTGTTTATCTATCAAAGAACTTAAAGAACAAGAAATGCAAAACAAAATGATATGCAACAAACTATTAATAAAATGTAGTTAAAAGACATAAGTGAAAATCAGCAGACAGCATTTGTTCATGTAGTCAAATTCCTTGCTCTAACACATTAATTGAAAAAATGAAGTCACTGCTTGATCTTGGGACATTATTTTCATGTTTGATGCCAACATTTTCCTGATCTTCATAGTTTGAAAAAAAAAACTCCTTAAAGTTGGAAGCATATGGCAGAAACGTTCATGATCAACTTTAGCTTTTTCAAATATTCTATGACATACATCCTTAAGACGTTTATCCATTTTTTCCCAAATATTGTTTGAAATTTTAAGCAAAAACAGATATAATTAAAAATTTCTTTGACAAATGAATAGACCAATTGTGACAAGGAAAATGTGCTCTCTGAGCCAATTTCCCTTTGCCATAATTGATTAAAAATTTGTGTTGAAAATCAAGGGGTTTACCATGGATACTGAAAGAAAACAATAACTTTACACTGATGTATGCTTAAAATGTAAACTAAACTCCCATCTTTGTTTCATTGAAAAATTTCATTAACATGCAATTGTTAGAAAAGAAATTAAAGTAATGACAAGTTTCTGTCTTCTACTGGTATCCTGCAGGCTGACTAAGTTGTCTAAATATAGTATGGGCATGCTTTTTGTCTCATTAATTTGATTAACCCTTTCCCAAACAATAACGACATTTGACGACTTTGTTGCAGATGACTTTAGAAAACATTGTGGGAAAAGGAGAAATTGATCGCAACGAGCAATTTTATCTATTCCCACAAGGTTTTCTGCTTTTCCTGAAGAATATTGTTCAATTTCATCACATTTTGAAATGTCGTCTGCAAACTCTTTCAATTTGTGACAGTCGAAATTTTGTTGTTTGGGAAAGGGTTAAGTTAAATTTTTGAAGGCTTCTTGAAACAAAAGAAAAGAAAATAAGTACCATAAGACATATGTGACATTGTTATCAATATAGAATATTCCATAGTCCATCACAGTTTTTCTATGTTATTGTCATTTGATGTTATGAGTACCAAATAACACTAAACACTATCCTTGAAAGTCTTTTGAAGAGAAAACTAAACTTTATAACTTTTCATGAGTCAAACATATCAACAGATTTAGGGTAATCAGGCGTCCATGTAAATCTTCATCCGTTTTTTATTGTACCAAATCCATGTGATCTTCAAGCATATTTTGATGTTGTTACCTCTTCCTTACTCTATCAGTTAGTCATCAGTTTTGGCTGTTAAAAGAGAAAAATAAAAAATATCAATCTTTTGCCAATACTGGCTACATCTAACTGACTGATTATTCTTAATTGGTAACATTTGAAATAATTCTTTACCCATGGTAATCAATTGAAGCAGTAATTTAACAGGAAAAAAAGAACTGATTGATGATAACAATCTATATTTCAACCTGTCTTGATTTATTTGCTTTCATTCTCTGTCAAACCAAGGTTTTCAAAAAAGAACAAAGGAAAAGTCAATTACAAATTGTGAGTAACACCAAATTCATCAACGTTTATAAATGTATAACTATTTTTGTTGAAAAACAAAGTAATATAAGGAGGACATGTTAAGAATTCCAACCTTTGTCAAACTTGCTTGTTTCCTGAATACTGTGCTGCATATCATATTATGTTATTATGCTATAATCCAATCAGAGATGTTTGAATTAGAGAGAATAACCACTTTGACATTTGAGAGATTGCTCCTTTGTTATAATTAGATTTATATTTAGAGTCATTAACTGACACAGGTCCCATATGGGTCCTCTCCATCAGTGCCGTACCTACATTTTTCAGTTCTGGATCAGCTTTCCTGGATACCCAAGTACTAGGCTAGGGCTCTGAAGTGACTTGCCAAAGGCCATTCCCACGAAACAAGAGGTCTTGGTGGGACTGGCCCTGCCCCCCTCCCCCCTCGAGTTCTGAGTCCACCACTTTCACCACTATCTTTTATGTTTATGACATTTATGTTTGTAAAGTTCAAAGGGATGTGAGAAAGAATATACATGTAGATCTACTTACTTGTACTATAAAACAGAGTCAATGTTCATACAGGTCTGCATCATCTTTTCTTCGGAAGCTTGTTTGAAATTGTCATATTTCCAACCATCATGCATTCTGTAAAATAAAGAAAACACAACTAAGGCATCTATTACCCTAAACCTTTGGTCCAAAATTCTCACTTGCAAGAAAAATTCAATGTTTGGGAATTATATTATCACTGGAATCAAGTAAAATAAGATACTGCCAAACAAATAAGGTTGCATATATTACCATGCAAATACTTTACAGGGTATTTCATTTTTGGAAAAGGAAATTCATGCTGACATTGTTATCTATAGTATAATCTAATGAGAGATGTTTGAATTAAAGAGAAAAACTGCTTTGACATTTGAGAGATTGCCTCTTTGTTATATTGCTTTCATAAGATATCTTCTATGTTTATGACACTTATGTTTGAAAAGTTCAAAGTGGCCTGAGAAAGACTATGTACTTACTTGGTAACTTGTATTATAAAACAGAGTCAATGTTTATGCAGGTCTGCATCATCTCTTCTTTTGAAGCTTGTTTTAAATCGTCATATTTCCAACCATCATGCATTCTGTTAAATAAAGAAAAAACAACTAAGGGATCTATTTTCATAAACCCTTGGGCCAAAATTATCAATTGCAAGAATAATTCAATGTTTGGGAAATATACTATCACTTGAATCAAGTAAAATAAATTACTGTCTGGGAATAATACTATCACTTGAATCAAGTAAAATAAAATACTGTCAAACGAATAAGGTGACATATATAACCAAATACTTTACAGGGTATTTCATTTTTTGAAAAGGAAATTCACGCTGTCATTGTTATTTAAACTATCGGCCCATAACGCTATTAAATTGTCAAAAAGGTACCTTGTACTTTATTTAAAAGCTCCAACAATAACAAATAATCCATGTCAGCAACTGACGAGTTGACATCGTTGCTTTATTGGTCAGCATAATAGTGTATTCCATATACAACACGACGTGTACCTAATGCTTTCCTTACACACCGCGAAAATGACATAGACCGTCTACATAAACATTAGATTATGCCAAACTGCAGGGTGTAATCACCGAATCGGTAGAAGGTGAACACTTATTTCACCGTGGAGTGTTGTGGGCAACACACACTTTCTAGCCTAATACTGAAGGGAACATGTACTGTAATACTAAAAAAATGAATGCTGTAGTTCTACTGAAAAGGGAGAAGTTTTTTTTTCAGATGGATGTTTGTTTAGAGGAAGCATCTTCGGCGAGGCGTGACGAGGGCTCGCCTTCTCGATTTTTCTACGACGAATTTTGGTGAAAGTGGTCTATTTAGCTATACTGTTTTATAACGAAATGAAAGAGTACAAAAAGTTCTCTTACCTACAACCGGCGATACGTTGTCGTTTCAAGGAGTTGGACACTGTGTCCAATTTAAAGTTTGAAGCGGTGGCGCCGATCCTGTTGTTCGTGTTTTGTTTTTCGATAGAATGGTTTATGGTTCATTCATGATTGGGGGAAATAAACTCAATGAGCGGCAATGAATTTATGTAAAACCAGTCCATTCCATAAAGCCGGAAACACCCGAAGCAAACCCGAGTTTTCTCTTTACAAGGAATGGTTCACTAGTGGTAGATATATTGGTAGATAAAGGTAATGCTTGAAAATAAATTTAGATAGAACCAGTCCATTCCGTAAAGCCGGAAACACCCGAAGCAAACCCGAGTTTTCTCCTTTAGGTAAACCGGAAGCCACCTGTTTTGCTAATGGTATAACCGGTGTTAACATAACTTGTTACTCGTACGTATGTTACCGTTATCCGCTCTCCGAGCGCTTCGCGCTCTGAGAGAGCGGTATTTTATTTTTTGTTCTAAATAATATTTTTCTAACTTTGATATATTTTGAAAATGCATAAAATTACCTTTCAAATGATATTAAGTATTTGAAATTTGGACGAAAGATGGCTGAGAAATGGCTGTTCAAACATGAGTAATATGAAAATAGGCAAAGCCTAAATCGGGCGGAAAATTTGTTTTTCAATGTATGAACACTGCTAATTCTAGATTATTATTACACATGTTTCCTTTGTAATGTATCGGTTAAAGGCAAGGAAATAGGAAATTCTCATCAGAATGCACCTGTGAAAGAGTTCCATGTCCATTGTCAATATTCAAATTGGGGGTGTTTAATATATATATATATTGTCTACGACACAATCCACTGTAATTCACCAGTATGAATAAACACGCTGCAAACCGTTTATGAATGGTACATCTTCATTGGACAGAACGTCACAGAAGTCTAGTTTGCATCAAGCTTGATATATCGATTTTGCATTTGATACCTCAGCTTAGGGGATATTCTTTCAAAAGTCATTTGACAATGATTAGTTGATTTCTAACAACAGAGCAACACTTTTTGTATAGGTTTAGCAATCAAAGGCCTGAAGTAGTGAGGAAACAATGGGAGTAGGGATATGTTTATTGATACATATGAAACTCTCTGTTGAAATTGTTGTTTAACCATCATCCAACAATAGCATCTAAGACTCACTACTATCTATGTATTGTTTGATGCTATCAATTGATACTTCATATCCATATTTTAGCTGAGACACAGGTCCTTCCCTAAACTTTCCCATTTAAAAACGCTGCTTAACATCAAATTATTTTGACAAAAGCACAGACTAATGGGTTCCATGGTTAGTGTCTTGGAAGATAAATTGGCAGGAACTGATGAGTTTATAATAGGAGCAGGGATTTGTTCATTGATACAACTGATACATTCTGTTGAAAATGTTGTTAAACCATTGTGCAACAATAGCATCTAAGACTAATTATCATGTATGTATGGTTGGAGATACTCGCATGTTTTAGCTCTCCTACCCATATCAGTAATGAAATGAGAAATAGAAGACACTGTTCGAGCCATATCAAAACCACCAATCAAACTATAGAATTTGAATCCCTAGATTATCTCTGCATGCTAATTGAGGATTCAAGGCAAGACTTCAGTAAGTGCTTCACAAATGTGAACATTTACTATAGGTCCAGAATTAAAACCTTGTCAATATGTAAAATTAACACTTCACCAAATTTTGTTGTAAGTATATGTTTTCCTCTGAGCCATTCAAAATTATAACATTTGATTTAAAGTTGAAACAGAGGAGAAATTTGTATACATTTACTATTATGAAGGAAATCCACCAATTCTTTAAAAAAATGTACTGCTGAAAAGGATTTGTTGATAGACGTTTAACTTTTTTCTTTCAATTTAAATAGCACCAAAAGTCCTTCAATAAAAAGATGAAATAAAAAAAAGTCAATTCTATAGATAAACAATTGACAATGTTTAATCATATCAATAATCAGTTTACATTCTTATCATTGTTTATTATTACTTTATCAACCATTCTTATCATTTAAATATGTCTTACATCCAATAGCTAAAGTATCTGAAGTATATACAAGCCAGAGAGTCCAACTGGGATTCGAACCCAGAACCTCCTCAGAAAAACTAAGATGCTCTAACCAGTTGAGCTATCAGACTTAATTCTGGCTTTGTATAATTTTTTAACAAATTTAATATGCCTTATTCAATTTCCACATTAGTAGGATTAAGTCGCATACACTGACAGCCATCCTTTCCTCTTACAACACAAAAACAAATATGTAATAGTATTTATACAAATGTATTTATGGGTAGTCACAATTCTTTCTAATAGGTATTGGTAACAGTCATTTGCTGTTGTTTCAATATTGGACCAATCACAAGTACCTAAATTCGATAAAATGATACTCCTTTTTCAAAACTAGTGTCATACTTTCAATAGCATTATTAGTAAAATATATTTGAAACCAATTAGTAACAAAGAAAGGAAAATGTCCATACTAAAGCACTTCCTTCACAATATCCAGTGGTAACAATTTGGCAAGATGTAAACCCAGGCATTAATTCAGATATATCAGTACTACCTCATTTTATCAAATCTGCTTCATAAATCAGTATAGAAACCACTGTGAGAAAATGACAATATGGCCCATAAAAGACACCTTCCCAATTGGAAATTTCCTGTAAAATCATGCAGTCTTCCCAAAAATTCAAAGTCATACCAGTTTTTTTGGCTTCTCAATTCAGTAATTCAGTAAAAAGACCTGTAAGAAATGTCCTGATGAGCAAATTCCAGTCTTGTAACAACAATCTCTATTTTAAAAAGATGAACATTTAAATATCTTTTTCCTTTTAAAATTCAACTTGGACCCGTTACATGGCTGATTCATAACAATGTCTATGATGCCTATATGTGAAACATGGTTACGAAATGGCTATGACAGGAGGAGACCTGTAAAACATAACAAGGCTTCAACAAAAATTACGGAGCAGAGACCTCTCAAAAGGCAATCACTATTCAATTCCCTAATGGTTTGTGAATAAGAATAGTGGGAGTATATTCCTTTGTTACAATGCACAGCCATTTAATTTGCATATTAAAAAACATGCACATGTAACACACATGCAACAGACTAATAATTTAAACATTATTGGAATCAAGAATGGGACTGTATTTAAAACTACACACCAGCTGAGAAATTCCTGTGTTCATCATTGGGTTTTGTGGTATTTCAAAGCAGACCAGTCACCATGGTGTTATCTGCAAACATTCTAAAAATAAACACATGTTTACAGTGAACATAAAACAGTCTCAAATTCAATGATGTCGATATTTACATCCTGTACCATTGTATGGTTATTTCATATTGGAAAGAATCTAATGCCAAATACAATCAAAATCAACAAGAAACGACTTATTCCATCACTTTTATGTATGATATCAGAGATATCAGAGACATAGATATGTCTCTGATGATATGAGACAGCTGAACTAGGCTATCATTTACATTGTTGACATAATAACACTGGTTTAACATTTACACATCTCTCGGTGTTTGATTTATTGTTGACGGAGGTCATTCATCATTGTTGTAAGCAGTAAGTCTGTGAAATAACTTGCAAAACTAGACTGTCTGGATTCGATAGATATTGAAAATGTGACGCTTCAATGGGCGTAATCAGAAAGAAAAAAACTTGTTCTCCGACTTCGAGCGGCACATTTTCGATATCAAATCCATTTGTTTATGCTCTAAGATTGATAGTGGGAGTTTACTAATACAACCTCGACACATAGAGATCTAGATGCGGTTACATAAAATCGATATTCGGTGTAAGACCGTGATCGTACGGCGCATAGTGTTTACATTAGACTAGGGTAGAATGGCTGTCCTGACATTGCCAGAGCTTCGATTTATTTATGTCGCTTTTTATGGGAAAAAGGCCCAATAAATTACGCCCAAGTTATATGAAAATGAAAGTGTACAAAAAGTTTTCTAACCTGCTATCATCGATGTTGGTATTCATTCAACAGGGTGACCAATTTATTCGATTTAAGATTTGAAGCGGTGACCTGATTTTTTTGTAAATCCTGACTTGTCACGTGATATACAAAAG
The DNA here is from genome assembly GCA_947846245.1 of Cerastoderma edule. Taxonomy (NCBI): domain Eukaryota; kingdom Metazoa; phylum Mollusca; class Bivalvia; order Cardiida; family Cardiidae; genus Cerastoderma; species Cerastoderma edule. The sequence goes on along the minus strand of OX401407.1, from coordinate 29,845,026 downwards.
CAACAACAACAACAAATAAATATAGTGTAACACGTCACAGTTCTTGGTGTATGCATCATGTAAACATGTGTAGAATTGACTGGTTTTAGGATGAGAGACGCTAACTTCACCAAAGAAACGGAAAGGAACGCAATGCAGACTAAATTTTACAAAATTATTTTTTTATTTAGATTTTTTAGAAAATATTTGGATGAAATTTTTTCTATCAATTTTTTTTAAACTTTGATTTTAAAAACCATTGCTTCCAAAAAAAGCCCAATAAAAAAACGATTAAGGCCACATGAAATTGAAAAAAATGCAAAACAGACATGGCCGAAAAAAGTCTTATGGGGTTTGAAGTCATTCGGAATATCCTTTGTTTTGTAGGTATATTCTTTGGTTTCGTATACGTGTAACATATAGGCGGTCTCCAGACCGTGCCTTCGGCACGGTCTTCCGCCCGTATTACTCTAGCCATTTCGACTCACTACAGATTCAAGTTCGGAAAACACGGCGCCCCCTACTAACTTTTTTATTTGTTCAATGACTGTACATTATGTGGTAAGTTAATTTAGAAGACACTTTTTCCTTTCATATGATGTTAGTTTTGTTAAAATTGACCGAGATATGGCCTGTTAAAGATGGGCGTTTTTTCCGTAAGTCCCGTCGCAAAAGATTTTGCTTGGAAACCGTTTACAGTTACACAAGAAAAACAAGGCTCCCGTATTAACTTAATTATTTGTTGAATTTGTAGAATTTACACAACAAATTTGGTATCAGATGAAAGAACACACATTAAACTCTTTTATGGTATGCAAAGAACTTAAATATATGGACGAAGTACTGGAAAGAATTGATGGCGAATATTGTTAGTGTTTTACCAAAATGCCGCTCACGGATAAACCTCGGAAAACATCACTCTCCTATTTTCTTTTTCGTTATTTGTCATATTTCTTTAATGTTAACTATGTTTCATAAAAACATATGATACACGTTCAAATGATGAAATAGTTCAAATGATGAAATAGTTTTAAGATATGGATTGCAGATGGCTAAGAGCAATCTTTGCAAACATGAGTAGGACTAATATTTAAGCCGTTATATCACTTGACATGAAATTTCGGATCACTGTATCTCACCATTAATGCGTTTGATTTCCAAAATATCCTGCAAAACGTTAGAAGGCACATACTTTCCCATTTGGTTAGGTATTAATCTTGTTAATTTTGGATAAATAGTGACTGAGAAATCTTCTTTCTGCCATGGATCTTTAATCCGTACGTCAGGTCGCTATAAGATATTATTTTGAATTAGTTGCATGCCGCATCTGCTTGTTTATTTCTGTGTTTAATTAACATTACCATCTTTTTCCAATTTAAACTAGTCATTAAGTACATATATTTCATTTTTATGCGCCGTAATGATATCAAAATTTAGATGATAGATGGCCGACAAATATGCCTTTTCAAACATGAGCAATATTTCAGCCATTGAAGTTTAGAAAACACGTAGCCCACCGCTAAATGTTTTATTTCTTAAAAAATTATTCAATATTGAGTCTTATTAAAAGCATGCTCTATTATTCAATAATAATGATACCAGGTTACTCTTTACATACATATGTCATGTCCATAAACATTTTCTGATGAAGAGTGTTTCTTTAACCACTTTGGTGTTAGGATGAATTGCCGGTAAGTTACCCTTTAGTCAAGTAATATGTACCGAATATATCAATAAATATAATGATTCTATTTTTGAAATAAGTATTGTCCCCTTTTGTTTGATTTTGAGCCAGTCACAAATGCCTGGTTGGGGAATAAAAATAAACGGCTTGAGGTTATTGTTGATAAGTCACAAGAGCTCGACTTGCTATTTTCTCGTGTTAAAAGGCGCATATTCGAAAGATTAAAAATAATTTGTTTGAAACTACACAACAGATGTACTGTTATATTTTACGCAAAGTTGAATATTACATCGTTTTTTTTTTTTAAATTTTATTAAGTGGAATACTGTGAATTAACATGTTTCTAACTCCAAAAGCGTGGCATCGCCTTCGAGATCTAACTTCTTCAACTGGATATCTAGCAACACAAATACTGTATTGTTTCATTTTACGTTGGTTTTCAAATTAACTCTTCTGTGAACAAGCGCCTTTTACATTTTACAACTATGTGGAATATTTCTAAGAGGAAGGCAATCGGAAACATTTATAGCAAACGAGTGTCATCCGCAGAAATTAAAACTGGATTTTTTTTTACCTGAAGTCAGGTAATATGTTATTTTAGGGCATGAAATATATTTCAGTTAGCATATTAGGATAACATTCCCAATAACCGTTTCTCTTGTTTTATATCGATAATGGCATTCATAGGGAAATATCCTTAAATAACCTTTACAGTTTCATTTTTCACTTTTTCTTTGAAATTACCTGGTTTATTAAGGGTCGAAAGAGAGCATTTGGATAATGCTTTAACCCTTACAGTGCTGGAACCGATTTCTTGCTAATGAAAATAGGTAAGATCATAGACCAGCCACCAATTACTTGGCGGCTGGCCTCAGTTGCCCGTGATCATAGGCGTAGGAGCAGGGGGGGCCAGGGGGGGCCCGGCCCCCCCAATATCCAGACTGGGGGGGCCAGAGTATACTTTGGCCCCCCCAATATTCACAGTGGCAAATGAAGATATTTGTATAGAAAAATGAAAGAAACGAAATTTAACAGCAGAATAAAATTAATGTGTATTTTTGTGCTCTATGTAATACCAATTCGCCTTTTGTTACGAACAATAACCAAAATCTTTTTGACGTCATCATCGCAAATGGCAATCCGAACACATCGGGTTTATCCAATGAAAACTCAGCTCACTAAAATACCCGGGAAGTTTTGATCGACGGAAACAGTGGTGTAAAACATGTTCTTTAAAAGGTGTCAGATTTTATATTGTCTTTAACCTTAAACATCAGTAAGTTGGATCCGTGGCTGTGACAGTCTGGTTGCCGCTACTTTTTGTTTAGTTCAACACAATTGATTTCCGCGTGAGATCGAGACCTGGCATATCCTTTTTTTTTTTTTTTTTTTTTTTTTTTTTTTTTTTTTTTTTTTTTTATTATTAAAGATACATGTTTTCATACGCTTTCTTTTAATTCTTATAATGTTATTGAATTTGTACATGCATGAATAGTCATGAAAAAGTTTAGGAACATTTATTCTTAGACCGGTCCTCATCTGAAGTTGGCCCCCCCCAATGTTGAAAACGCTCCTACGCCTATGGTGATCTAACCTGTTAGACACGCTGAGTATCTTTTCTCGTTTCAATTAAGCAGATATTTAAGCTTTTTGGAAGCAGACGACACAAAAGTCTAAAATTGCACAGCATGTTAAGGATTAATAAAAACAGACTATGACTGAGTCTTTTTGAGTAAGGCATTTTAGAAGGGCCAAATTGATCATCATTTTAAAGGTGAGTGTCCACAAATGTGAGGAAATCGGAAGGTAAAAATATGACACCCCCCCCCAAATTGATCATCATTTTAAAGGTGAGTGTCCACAAATGTGAGGAAATCGGAAGGTAAAAAATATGACCCCCAAACACACACACACAAAAGTCATTGAGAGCAATCCTATATCTTTAAATTCGTTGAAGTGTGTATACAGTGAATCAAAATCGGAAGGTAAAAATATGACACCCCCCCCCCCCCAAACACACACACACACACAAAAGTCATTGAGAGCAATCCTATATTTTTAAATTCGTTGAAGTGTGTATACAGTGAATCAACATACAATGTATATACATGTAAATCGTAATCCAAGAAGCGTGGCATCGCTTTTAGATCTACCGCATATTATGCTTTCAAAAGTTACGTTTAATTATATACCGAACAGCAATACAAAAAAGTGTATTGTATCAACGGTATTTTAGTTTGACTTTTACATTTCCTCTTCTCTGAACAAGCACCTTGAAAATAAAAAGGGGTGGGGGCGATTGGCTGTCTGTTCGCACCAGGGATTTGTCGTACCGCTTAGATCTGTAACTCGTTGGCACTGTGCATAACGTTTGTGTAATACTTATACAAATTTGGGAACCTATCTAGTTCTTGGTAATTATATAGACAACACAACCGATCAGTGAACGACAATATTTTAGACTGTTTGGAAATGAATGTGTCTTTGGGTGTTCTCTTTGCTCAATTCGTTATGTAACGAACATGTTGTACAGGCCTAATGCAAAAATATTATCATAGAACATTCCAATTGACATTTTTAGTTTGGCTCATATTTTCTGATTTACTGCGAAATGAAAATGCTGCATGATTGAGTATTTAGACCGATACAATGCAATGCAATGCGATATAATTCATTTAATACAATACAAGGTAATTTGCATATTACAAAATGAAAACGTTGATTTCAAATGATTGTGATGTTAAAAAGAGAAGGTTTTGTTGACTACCAAATGTCAATAGTTTTCGTTGTATTTCAGAACTACTTGGCGAGAGGACGGATTCTGACCTTTGATGTTGATTGGCTGGGGACTCTTTCTGACACAAGATTTTAACATCATGACGTCATTACGAATTCCCAATTATGTTAAAAAGTCCAGACAGATGACCTACCATTTGCTGGCCATTCTAATGGTGACCACGAACAAAATTACTCTGATTATTGCTCGAAATGTGTCTAAGTATAAGAGCGGGAAGGTCATTTTGTCCATTTTAATATAGGACGAACAGCATCACACAGAACAGGTGTGTCCCCTTTTCGACCCATTTTGTTTCATCATTAGACGTTTTTCTAACAATTTTGAATTACCTAGACGTATCGGTAGGCAGAGTGTATTGTGATCGATGATGTTCGAAGTATAAATGTTTGAATAAACACTATTAAACAGAATCGAAAGATTAAAGCGGGCATTTTTTTTTATTAAAGAAAAAACACATTATAGATATACCCTCGATGTGCTAAAAGTTAGACGGTCGTTGTTTTAAAATAAATTGTCATTTTTCATTCGTTCGTATTGCACCCATTGAAATTCTGATTTATTCATTACAAATGGATTCATTATCAAAATTGACTCAGTGTCAAGCAAAAATGGTAAATCATGAGGTGCCTATAATAGCAAACTCCCAAGCCGTGACAACAGCGAGTTAACGCAAGTCCCGAAGCAAAACTTACCAGCGCAAAACATAGATCTATCGCATTGTACACGTAGCCCAATTCAAACCAATGACATTGATAAGCGAAACCAGGTTGTGGTATCATACTAAGATTATAAGTTCAACATGGTGTCAGCAAACACAGACAGATGTACATTTACTATTGTTTAGCAAGATTCGTCGTCTGTTGACCTGCCTGATTAGCATGAATTACACGCTGTGCTGTGAATCTACGTGGTTCGACTTCGTGCATTATTTAATAAATGGTACTAAGATGCTATACGGTTATGTTACATTGCCCATACTTCAAATCTGTTAAAAATACCAAAGACAATAAGGTAGTTAACAACATTCCATCGATAGGCCTATATATCGTTATTTCCGTTGTGTATTTCTCCAATTAAAAAAAAAAAAGACGTGACGGACTTTTTCGGATAGTCTCGACTGTGTTCGGAAGACTGTCGAGTATTGAATAAGACACCATACTGAGTAACATTAATTCGACGTGTCCCAAAATTCTAAGCCGTGACAGCAACGACCAAATGTCGATATGTAAAGAATTCAGATCATGACAGAAGCAAACATCCGCCGATATATAGAAAATCAAGGTCATGAAAGCATCGAACACATGTCGATATGCAGAAATTAAGGTCATGATATCATGATAACGATATATTAAGGCCATGACAGCAACGAGCATATGTCTATATGTAGAATTCTTAGGGCATGAAAGCAACGAACACATTGATATGTAGACAATTCTGATCTTGAAATCAACGAACACAGGTCGAACACTTTGAACTTTTTTCTTCTCTTGCCACTTTGGCGTATGCGCCAATACAAGTATGAAACAATAATTTCAGTAATTGTTGTTTATACTTATCATACTCCTCCTTTCGAATAGTTCATGAATACACCAGAAATCCTGGGGAAAGTCGACTATTTTCCGCCGTATAACACGTTTGATTACAACATTACGCCCTTATCTTATCTATATAAACACAAATTGGTTTAATATCACAATTGAATGGGTCTGTTTCACTTATTTCATTAAACATTATCATATCAACACATCTGTGTTTCATATTTCTACCTCGTATCAACTCGGATTTGGATCAATGCGGAGAGGGCCGTGCGATTACAAGTACTGTACTCTAATCATTAGGCCAAAGAGCCTCCGCACATTATAATGTATACATATACATGGTCCCCAGATAATGTGCGAGTTCTAAGCAAAGAAACGGTGTCTTGTCAAAGGAACCTTACTTGTGAAACAATAAGTTTAAACTTATTTATTTTACATCGATTGTGAAACAAGTTCTTACAACTTAGATTAATCACTCTCGATTCTGCTTCCTAGATACATAACCAGTACTCGCGCCTTATGTGGATTAATGAAAGGTCTGTAACAACCCGTTATGTAATAAAGTTGCATAATGTAATAATAATTACAAAACGGGTCGAAGTTTATTACATTTTGCGTTTTTCGATGCCAACCCGTTATGTAATAAAGTTGCATAATGTAATAATTATTACGAAACGGGTTGAGATGTGTTACATTTTGCTTTTTTCGGTGCCAACCCGTTATGTAATAAAGTTGCACTATGTAATGATTATTACGAAACGGGTTGATTTTTTTTCAAAATGATTTTTTTCTATACAAACCCGTTACGTAGCGATATTCATAATGGTAACATGGTGATATTTTCACGCAAAATGTAATCTTTTCCAAGCCAAAACAGGCTTATAAGCAGAAGCCACATGTTCTAAAAATCTTTATTTGAGCAATTGTCAAGCAAGAAACCATTCCAAATGACTAAACGTACCAAAAAATGTCAAAGCAAGTAACTAAGAATGCCGAAATGGGCTTATCAGCAAATTACAGAAACTATTTCAAATATCGGATTTAGCGTTTAAATGGTCAGAAACTCGTCGCAAATGGCAACATGTACCAAAAGATGGCAAACAGAGATGCTTGAAAGCCAACATGGGCATATCAGCATTATGAGAACATATTAGAACACTTGATTGTTTGCGATAAATATTTCAGATATGGCACACACATATAGCAGAAGATTTCGAAACGAGACAAATCAACTTATTTTCGGCCAAAAAAGGCTTATCAGTGATATTGAAATGGACTAACATATCCTTTTTCTTTCCTCAGTCAAACACGAAATGAATTGAATACGACCAACATATGGCGAGAACCGTTGATGAACAGTACATATTGCTTATGAGCAATAAGATCAATTGGCTGTTCTAGTTATATGATAATTAGGTTTAGCACAGTGATAGATGCTACGAACATACCAAACATAGCAAATATCGTATTAGTACTGTGCGCTGACAAACTGAAATGATGTCTTCAAAATGGGTAACTCTTAGGTTTTATATCAAAGTGCAATTCTCTAGGTAAATCCGTTTTCTTATATCGTTGCATTATGTAATAATTATTACAAAACGGGTTCAGTTTTATTACATTTTGCGTTTTTCTATGCGAACCCGTTATGCAATAAAGTTGCATTATGTAATAATATATACGAAAAAGATTTATATTCTACATGAAATTTTCACACAAAAGGTAACCTCTTCCAAGCCAAAGAGGCTTATGAGCAAAGGTCAGAAGTTATCAGAAAACTTTGTTTGAGCAATTTTCAAACTAGGATACCGTTCTAAATGACTCAATTTACTGAAAAGGTTGAACTGAGGATATAAGAAAGTCAAAGCGGGCTTATCAGCAACAAAGGCAATTTAATTGATCTTTTCTAGTGCTTATATGGTGAGAAATCTTCACAAACAGCAGAACGTACCAAATTGCAATTCTCTAAGTAGAGCTGTTTTTATTACATTTTGCGATTTTCGGTAATAAAGTTGCACTATGTAATAATTATAACGAATCGGTTTGTTTTAGTGAATTTGTCTATGTTAACCACGAATGTAATAAAATTCACATCTATTAGATGGTGATATTTCATAAATAGGAAACTTGTTAGTCACATCATTTTACAAACCAAGGCAGAAAAGTTATGAAATTTGGACCGTAGATTATGACCCTGAACACATGTGTAAAGTAGTAACCCATTCCATACAGAAGTTCAAGAGATAGAAACTTGCATGAAAAAACTTAACCAATGTGTAACGACGACGACAACGCCGACGCCCAGGGTACCGTTTTACTAAACAGTTTACGCTTAAGATTTGCGTAAGTCTAAAACAACATTTCCTCTTATTTCAATATTGGGTGCAGTAATATTGCAAAGTAACACATCATTGGAAACGTCTCTCCGAGACGCTTCCAATGATGTATAACATTGCAATATTGTGCTTTCATTGAAGATACTATCCATGTTTATCAATTATGACTTACGCAAACATTTTCCGTAAGTTGTTTAGTAAAACGGGCCCCTGGTGAGTAGTATAGCTCTCCTTATTCTTCGAATAATCGAGCTAAAAAGTGATAAATGAATCCATATTTTTATAATAATAAAACGACTGTTTCGGTCACCAAACAATGGTTTGTCTCTATTTTTTTCAAGGCTTATTCAAAACTGAACAATTTTCAAACTTAATGTTGCCTCTATTGGCTTGGTAAAGGTTATCTTTTGTGAGTAAATATCGGTATTTGATCGTTATAGATTCTTATTACATAAGGGATTTGCATCGGAAGATTCAAAGTGGAATAAAACACAACTCATTTTGTAACAATTATTACTTAGTTCAACGTTATAAGCGACCATCTTCACTTAAAGCGCTGTCATTTGCAAAGTTTTTCTCACCATATAAGCGCTAAAAAGATAAATTCAATCGCCTTTGTAATTTGCTGATAAGCCCACTTCAGCTATCTAAGTTATTCGGTTTAACTTTTTTCGGTACATTTAGTCATTTAGAAGGTATCCTCGCTTGAAAATAGCTCAAACAAAGATCTTGATAATTACTGAAATCTGCTCATAAGCCTCCTTTGGCTCTGAAGAGGTTACATTTTGTGTGAAAATGTGACCATGTAACCAACGTGAACATTATAACATAAAGGGTTGGCATCTAAAATTTCACTTTGTAGAATATCAATCTTTTTCACATATCTTATTACATAATGCAACTTTATTACATAACGGGTTCGCATCGAAAAACGAAAAAAAAAAACTGAACCCGTTTTGTAATAATTATTACATAGTGAAATGTTACTAAAACAGCTTTTCTTAGAGAATTGCACATTTGTCCGTGCTGACATTTGCGAAGTTTTTCTTACCATATAGGCTCAAAAACAGACATGTTTATAAAGGCGTTTTTGTAATATGCCTATAAGCCCATGTTGGGTTTCTTAGTTACGTGTTTTAACTTCTTTCTGTACATTGAGTCATTTGGAACATTATCCGCGCTTGAAAATTGCGAACAATCAAGTTTTCTGATATTTTTATAAATTGCTGATAGGTCCATCTGGGCTTTCAAATATCTCTGTTTGCCTTCTTTTGGTACATGTTACCATTTGCGATGGGTTTCCGACCATTTAAACGCTAAATCCGATATTTGAATTTTTCTTTTAATTTGCTGATAAGCCAATTTTGGCTTTCTTAGTTATTTGGCTTGACCTTTTTTGGTACATTAAGTCATTTGGAATGGTTTCTTTGCTTGACAATTGCTCAAACAAAGATTTTTAGAACATGTGTCTTCTGCTTATAAGCCTGTTTTGGCTTGGAAGAGATAACAATGTGCGTGAAAATATCACCATGTTACCATTATGAATATTACTACATATCGGTTTCGTATAGAAAAAAATCATTTTGAAAAAAAATCAACCCGTTTCGTAATAACTATTACATAGTGCAACTTTATTACATAACGGGTTGGCACCGAAAAAAGCAAAATGTAACACATCTCAACCCGTTTTGTAATAATTATTACATTATGCAACTTTATTACATAACGGGTTGGCATCGAAAAACACAAAATGTAATAACTTCAACCCGTTTTGTAATAATTATTAAATTATGCAACTTTATTACATAACGGGGTGTTACAAAGGTCGCAACGCAGATATCGCTGCTCACAGGATTCGAACACACGACCATCGTGTCCAGAAGCCGACGCTCTACCACTGGACCACTGTTCTCGACATTGTGAAACAATTAGCTGCCATCGGATATCGAACAGGGAGCGTCCACAAACCACAACACCAACAACAGGTCCTTGCTTTTGGACGGACTAACCCTTAGAATGCTGGGTTATTTTCTTAAAAATAGATTTTTGTGTCGTCTGCTTTCGTACAACCTTAAGTATCTATTTAATGTTGAAGAGGAAAGATACTCAGAGTAGCAAATATTTAAGATCACAGGGCAGCCGCCAATTTACTTGGCGACATGACTGGATCGAACCTGTGTGCATAAGCATGAAGTCGGATCCTGGGGCCCGTTTTACTAAACAACTTACGGAAAATGTTAGCGTAAGTCATAATTGATAAACATGGAATGTATCTTCAATGAAAGCACAATATTGCAATGTGACACATCATTGGAAGCGTCTCGGAGAGACGATTCCAATGATGTGTTACTTTGCAATATTGCTGCACCCAATATTGAAATAAGAGGAAATGTTGTTTTAGACTTACGCAAATCTTAAGCGTAAACTGTTTAGTAAAACGGTACCCAGCAGTATAATGGTCACAATGTTTTGTTCGTAGAGGCTTTGACGCCGATTTCAACAAAAGTTATTATTTAGCAGCGACACCTTAGTAATAGTTTATCCCTTAAACTTGTTCGTCTGTTCGTTTTCTTCAAATGTCAACCGCTTTTTATATATTTTTTCCCCTTTGTTTTTTCTTCAGATAATGAACACTACTTTGAATAAAGGTATTATCAAACATAAGGCAGTTAGAATTATTTTGCAGTATGTTTAAGTATATCGTTAACAAATATAAATACTTGAAGTTATTGAAAATAATTGTATGGCTAGGAACTGTAAACTTTACTTCAATAAAATTATGTATCTCTTTCTATCGTAATCCGATCATAAAATTTGCAAAGGTGACTGAAAAAAATGATCGAGGCCTACAATTTAAATCGTGATCGAAGTATAGAATACGGTTTTGATTGAAATGTTATAAATAAAAAAAGAACCCATTACAAACAATAAGAAGTTAAAAGGTAAACCTTGGGGCCCGTCGATTTATCAATAAAATTTTTTAAAAAATCAATACATGAATTGCTCGTGCACAAACAAAGACATGAAGTTTGCGCCATAGAATTGACTGTCTATCCATTGTATTTATTATTCAACTTATCGACTCTCGGTACAAGAGACCGACGCTTTACAACCAATGCCGCTTATTTCGGAGTGCCGAGACATAGTATGGAATTCGATTGAAGAATGTATCGAAGTTAGAAATACTTTTTTTTTAAACGTTTAGAAATGTCCTGGGCTTTAACACGGACGTGCACAACGCCTAATTCAGTTACCTACCCTCCCCCATACAGAATTTTGTAACTGGTCCAATTTGTATAGATCGGTTAAGACCATAAATGAACTTGAAGAACTGCAATTATTAATTGTTGTTTGGTGTAAACCTATGTGACAAATAGGTGAAATTCTCATCACAGATCATGAATGATTTGTCCCTTTGTTGCTGTGGTTTGTTAATAGTTTTTATTTTAATCATTTAAGGGTTTGGTATAAACAGACGCAAAAGGGATAAAATGCTCATTATGAGCAAATCATCCTTTTGTCTCATTGTTTTCCAAATACTTCTGTAGCAGATGCGTAGAAAGAGAGATGCTATGGTGTGAGGGGCGAATCAAAACATGATCAAACGATATTTGACAAGTTTGTTGCAGAAGACTATGAAAAACAATCCGGGAAAAGGAGAAATTACTCTTAACGAGCAATTTCTCCTTATCCCACAATGTTTTCTGCCCTATAAGGATGGTTTTTCAATCATTTATTCAATTTCATCACATTTTTAGATGTCGTCTGCAAACTCTTTCAATTCGGGACAATCGAAAATTCGTTCGTTAAAGGGTTAAAAGAGATCTAACTTTTTATCCGATCGAAAAGTACAACGTTAGTCATATTCATACGAACCATAACGCCTCGATAGGCTAAACAAGATGGTACATGTATTATGATATTATTATACATATCATGATTTTTACGTTACACTACACGCTACGCGTAAATGCAATGGTAAGTTTTGTAAACGTTTTGAACCTAGATGCATCATTTACTCATCTCAAATCTATTGCAGCGAACAAATGCTTCATTTTTGTTACGACAATTTCTGCGAGGATTTCCAAAGTCAATATATATCAAATTATCAATATATCAATAGCAAACGATTCGTGTCGACTGCTGCTTTGAATTTGAACACGTCAAAAATCCCAAACAAGAAAGTGAGTCAATTCATTTGAAGCAGCGGTAAAAACATAAGGTACTTTTGCACATCAACTGTAGGTCTATTCTTTAAACTACAAGAACTACAAAGTTGTTTGTACGTACGTTCTTGAATACATCAAAACGAATCTACCATTTTATTTCCACCCACTGTTATGGACACGCAATGGTGTTAAGTTGCTTGTTCACAGAATAGACAATTTGAACGGAATTTCTAGACGGCTATTTCTAGAAAACATTACAAAAAATTCAATAAATATAGTAAACGTGAAATTTGCAATTGTAAGTCATTTTTTGCATTTTCATTTTTATATTTCATTTTACCGATAGTATGATAACTTGTATAAGTACCAGCACTATTTCAACATAAAAGCGATTTCTGAAAGTACCGATAGTACGGAATTCCATAAACGACAGCTTACTGCCAACTGCCTACTGCCTAACAAAGATTGATTTGCAGCGAATAACTCTGAGGCATTCCGAATGTAACAGTTGGCAGTAGACAGTAATTGTTGGCATCAAGCAGTAAGCAGTAGGCAGTAAGCTAAATCATGCTGGTCATGACCCTCCGATTAGTTCACGTGGTTAGCTGGTATTTGTGTTTACAAGTATTTTGTGAAAATGACAGTTGACGTGTCGTAGACTACAACTGACAAATATCTCAATCGAACAACCAAATTTGTGTTATTATGTTTCAGATGACTTGTACGTATAACAGAAAAACAGAGAGAGGAAAAACGCCCCGTGAAGTGTTCGAAAAGAGAGTAGATATGGTAAATAATGAAAAAAACGATGTATACGATCTGTGGCCGAGGGACTGCAGATAAACAAAATGACGCTAGGAAGATTCATTTTAAAAGGCCGAAAACAGAGGAATCCCAAATGTTTCCATTGACTTTTACGGAAATAGAAATATCTTTAGTAAGTACCAAGAAGAAGCTCTTCAGAAATCTATACTGCAAATATCGAATATCTCCTTTGCGCTAACACCCCATCATGTTAAATAGCTGGGATATCGTTATGCCAGATAGTTGGACCACAAATGAGACAGCAAAGAGGCATTGTTTAACATCGTTTATGAAAAGGCACCCAGGACTATCGATACGAACTCAATCGGCAACAAGCCTTTCGCACGCAACAAGTTTTAATAAAACTAATGTAGGCAATTTTCTAAAATGCTTAACGATGTGATTGAAAAGTATAATTTCAATGCGTCTGATATCTGGAACGAAGATGAGACAGGGTAACAGCAGTCCAATAACCCAGAAATTCAGTAGCGGCAAAAGGCACAGAGCAGATAGGGGCACTTACTTCCGCCGAGAGGGGTACATTTGTTACGGTTTGTGGTGCGGTAAACTCAGGTAGTATTGCTCTTCCTCCTATGTTTGTTTTCCCGAGAAAACATTTCAAATAACATTTGAAACGGAATGGTCCAAACGGCAGTGTAGGCGAGGAGAATCCATCGGGATGAATGGTATCATAAAACTTTTGGAGTTTTTAAAACATATGATCACGTATCTGAAACCTACATGCGAGAAACCTATACTGCTTTTGCTTGACAACCACCGTTCTCATTGTTCCTTGGATGCCTTTATGCAAGAGCCAATTGAATCGTAATGTTGTCTTTCCCTCCGCACTGTCCTCACAAACTTCAGCCACTTGACAGAACAGTGTATGGACCTTATAAGAAAGCAGTTGTCGTAACACAGGATACTTGGATACGTACACATCCGGGAATACCGATGACCATCTACGATCTACCAGGCATACTAAGGAATGCTTGGCCGGTGGCAGTAACACCAAAGAAAATTGTAAAGGGCTTCCAAAAACAGGGAAACTTTATCATGAATTCAGGGATCTTTGAAAAACAGGACTTTGCACCAATCTTTCTTACAGATCGACCAGAACCGAAGGGGGAGCATGCACAGTCTGCAATTAATTCAACAGAAACAGTTGAGAATGTCATACACGATCCACCCAGAAGGGGCACCGATTGCCACTTCAGGATTGGGCAAACAACGTCGACCCAATACCATGTTGTTTCCCCAATGTCACAGGTAGATACATTTCTTCACGAAAATGGAATTACAATAATAAATGTTAGAGGAGATTGGCATTGTATATTTTCTATGCAATTGAGATGGCTCTAAAATCAGGTCATTTTGAGAATTCAACACTGGACTTTGAGAAGATTTGCCATGACCTAGAAGCTGAAGTTAGACAAATCAAAGGATTATTATGCCAACTTCCTTGAATCTGGATCTGATCCTATCCTGTGAGTTAATAAATATATCAAGTCAAAAGAGTACAACACACCTATGGGCGATTTGATAACCGCAGAACTTAGTAATGCATATCGAATCCAGGCAACCGTCTACAAAATTCTTGATCAAGGCATTACTGAAATGAAGCAGGTACCTCGGAATGGCCAAGGTTGCAGAAGAACTATACTACTAGTCTTACAAGGAAATGGAGCCGACTCCCATTATAATTGTGCTGTACGCAAACTAACCAATGGAACATCATGCCCATTCAGGCTGATGATCAACAAACAGACCAGTTCCAGCCCGAAAACATACGACCATCACCGATAGCAGCAGAGAGAAAATCAACAACGAAGCGTGTAAGGAGGAGAAACTTTACTGTTCCAACATATACACCGGAAAAGGATCGTCTCGTTGAGGAGTCCAAGTTAAAGAAGAAAATCGCCTTCACAATAAGAGAAAGCTTTCTGCAGGAAAATCCAAGAATAATGAAGACACTGTTTCATCTGAAGGAGAGTCTAGTGATTGCTGCATTGTTTGTTGTACGCCGTACTCAAATAGAAAAAATAGGGAGAAGTGAATACAGTATATTGTGTTCAAGAAATGGTCACATGAACAATGTGCAGCATGAGACGCGGTGTACATATACCAAAACTGAGAATCGGATGATGAGTAGGCCTACTATGATGAAACACATGGAAAATGCTAAATCGGCAAGACGTCGGCTTAACGTCGAAACGACCTCAATTTTTGTTGTGGATATCTTCTATCTGGAAAGCATTGAACCTCTTGATTGAATATTCCTGAGCATACCATGAACAAGGAATGTTCCGTTCCGGATCCGCCTGAACTAAAACCGATTTCTCAAAGAGATATTAACGACACAACCTGCCCTGTTAGTTGGTTAGCTTGTGCCAATTTGAGTCCGCGTCTTTTTGTTAAAGTGTGAATATACAGCTTAGTCTTTAAAATTGGTTTTATAAAACAGCAAAGGTGTTAAAGTGTAGTACAAATCCTTTGAACCCATGTAATTTAAAGTTATAGCTTCCCTTTCAATTAAAATACTAAAATTGGCACTTTCATCCCCAAACATTTAATGCACTGTATACACACTTTAAAGAATTAAAAACGATCTTATTTTGCTCCAAATGACTATTTTTCAATGCGTACAATACAACAGTAAAGATCTTGTGCAGTTTGGAAGAAATTTATTTTCAACTTTCAAATTTTCTCACATATGT
The DNA here is from genome assembly GCA_947846245.1 of Cerastoderma edule. Taxonomy (NCBI): domain Eukaryota; kingdom Metazoa; phylum Mollusca; class Bivalvia; order Cardiida; family Cardiidae; genus Cerastoderma; species Cerastoderma edule. The sequence continues at coordinate 29,829,005 of OX401407.1, read as the reverse complement.
TAACAAGCACCTCTATATCATTAAGGTATATTTCATCATTAGCCCGTCCCTATCTCCTCTTCTTTCTCTGACCCCTCTGTCTGTATATTTGTCTGACTATCTCCATTTCCCTCTCACAGTCACTCATTATCTCGCAAGCATATGACATAAAAAGACATACATAACTATACACTGACAATGTTTCATTTGTCCTGACTCGTGGCTGAAGAAAAAAGGGCATCGGATTGGAGTTTTAAGCCGATTCCATCAGTATTTCAAGGATATCACAGATGTCAGCATTTCCACATCGGCGTTGGGCAATAATTTTAAATTCATATCAACTGACTACACAATCTGAACTCATCCGGTTTACCAAATGAAAACACCTGTGAAATAGAATGGAAGCCGCCATATTGTTTCTAGCGAGATTTCTGTCATTGTACTTTCGTCATCTAATATAGATCTTAACAGTAATATCGAAATAGTCATTTAATTTGATTAAGGAAACAGACATATATCACAACTTATGAATCACTATTACGTATGAGTGACCGACCAAAATTAATGGTTTTAGATGATGTTCACCACTTCCATATACATTGAACTACTCAACGAGAACGCTCAAAGGAAACGTGTAATTTGCCGGGAACACATAACAGCAAAATCGTAGCCCTACACATACACGTATAGTTATTTTGCATTTAAACATTTAAGGTGACTTATAGGCACATTGAGCCGGATTCTTTTTTTCCTTTTCCGTTAATCATGTATTTATATATGTTATATATGCACAAGTCACTATAATAAACAAATGTCTTATATTTTATTTCTTAACACATATACGAGCATTCGGAACACCTCGGCCATTTCTTAAAATAACTATATCTACCGACTTGTTACGGGGATTGCCGAGTAGATACGATTGATATACGAGGGGTACTTTTCAGGTCACGGAAATACCCGAGTAGTTACGATTGCTGACCACAGTGTTGTACCAGTTCGCGTCGAGAGAGGTCGGACAAACTCGAGTTGGTTCTCAATGGCAGTTTATCTAATCCAGACGTAGATGTTTCGTCATGTTCACTCTACATCTGGTTTGATGAGTAACAGATGGGACTTTCAAAGTTGGATGGCGATTTATCATTCCACTGTTAAGCGTCTTTTAGGCACGACACTATTTCCATGCCTAGTTATGGTGCATTATGTGGTGAACTCGTACAGGTATTCATATACATGTACAAGAGAAAATTGATGCAAGCCTCAAAGTCGCCCGCAAAAAATTTGATTTGTCTTCCTAAACAAAACCTCCAACATAACATAAAAAGAATAGAATAGAAATGTATTTATAAAACGTCCAAACATATCTCGTCATTCTAACTCATTAGAAAGAGCCTGTTACTCGGCTAATGAAAGCAATTGCCGAGGGAATAGCTGTCACAAAGTTTAAACATAGATTTGTGACTGACTGTTTCACCAAAAGTAGAAGAAATTAATCTGAAACGACTCATGATGAAAGTCAATCAGATCTAGTCAACATATGTGTTCATTTTGTTAAAATGTCTACCAACAATGATTAAACAGATAAACCTGAAACCTGTCATTTATATGACAGTTTGGGAAATCATTGTGATGGAAGGAGAAATTCCTTACAATGAAGCACATTTCTCCCGTTATTATTTACACTTGATATCCTTTTCTTTTTTTATAATACAATCAATTTTATCATAACCTTAGATGTACCTTATAATGAGTTTTGTTTTCAATATTGATATTGAGTACTTCGGAAAAAGGTATAAAATGTATGGCAAATTACTAAAGATAACTAATTAAATATGTCTTTTAACCCTTTCTCAAACGGCAACTTTTCGACTGTCCGAAATCGAAAGAGTTTGCAGACGACATTTCAAAAAGTGATGAAATTGTAAAGTATTCTTCAGATAGAGCAGAAAACCTTGTGGGAAAAGGAAAAATCGCTCTTAGCGAGCAATTTCTCCTTTTCCCACAATATTTTCCAGAGTCGTCTGCAACAAAGTGGTTAAATGTCGTCATTGTTTGGTAATGGGTTAAGAATGTTATTAATATATATTTACATGGCATAATATGGGGGGAAAAGGCAATAATCTTTAATTCTAAAGAACGACGAAAATAAATTCAGGCAGCAATAATAAGATATGAAGACAATATTTTAATTGCATTATTGGTTAGTTGAAACAGAGACATATATAACAGTTATCTATATCTCTGGTTGAAACCATAGCAAAAGAAAAGCAATAAACAAACTGTCTTCTTATTACTTATATAACTTCTTTTCTTTGAGACAGCATTGATAGCACACTACAACTTTTAAGTGAGTATTAGCACTAATCGGTCTAAGCCTTTAAGAATGTGTCATCAAGTAAAGTGATGTGCACCAACTTCGTACAGAAGACACATTTGTCTTATGCCAAAACAAACTATTACATATAACAACTTTAAGAAAGAGCAGGACGTGGAACATTCTATGTTGACCTAATTATAACTACACAAAGACCACATCTTCACATGTTCACATTTTACAGATGTCTTACTACTGTCATTTTTGAAACACAGACTTCGCATCACATTTAGGCTTGTTGTTGAAACTATCGAGCTAAGTGACTTATAATTAAATGTACGGTACGAACGTAATATGGGACGAATGGAAAAAGATCGAAGTGTTTTTGGTAATTACCTTTTTATTTTTAACAATAAAACCTAAAAATCATCTGTATATATACTTTCTGATTATGGGCTGTTTCTTTACCGAAAGAAACTGAGTGATTTAAAGGAACGATTGACCATAATTCTACTGAAAGGCTGAAAACCGCATTTTTATCGGCACGAAAACCGTAACAGCTAGTTTTTTTTTTTCGTCGATCAAAATAGAATTTGTAGGCGCTGAACAAAAGACTTAATCACTGCATATAAAACTTATCATTAAATCGTAGACAATTATTTACAATCAATGCTCAAGCGGTTAAAAATAAATGTTTAAGGGAATAAATTGAGAGGTCGGTATTTTAACAAAGGCGATTCGACAGTTTAGATGATACGGGCACCTAGCTGCAGACGTATTTCATTGGACTGTTATCTCGTAGATTACGTTATAAAGTATAGGGTTTTAGAATATTTATCAGAGAGAAAGTCTAATGGACCTCGTCAGACGACTTTACACATTGGACTGGTACTCGGTACCATCTTTTTGATAAAGAAAACCGATTTTAAGACCAACTGAAAGAGATACAGGCTGAAAAATGGCCCTGTTATTGTTTGAAATGGATCTTATTTTAAACTATTTCTCCAAATAAAAACCTTTTAAGAACACAAGATCAAACAGAAAACATTTTTTGACACAACGAATAAAGGAGAAAAGGTCAACGACTAAAAATAAAAGCCTTTTTTATGAACTATTTTCAAAAAAATGATAACAAAAATAAATATAGCCTCCCTTTCCCCATATGCACTAACCAAAAGCTTCTACAAATATGATCGCCGCCTTCTGGCGGGCGATCAATGATGTAGGCTACTGCTCAAGAATAAGGACTGTTCAAGAAACAGTGTTCAGGACCGGGCACCAATATACGCCTACATGTCGTATACAGCACGGTGATTCGAAATGCATTAGCGGATATAACGAACGGTCTTTAAATAGTATTAGACCGTCAATTATATCCTTATCATATATATATATCACATGACCTATATGTGTGTTTGCATAAAACAAAACGTAAACCTGATAACTAAAGGAAAATATCGGCGTTTGTAGGCTGTCTCAAGTTTCAAGTATTTACATTGTTTTACATTTCATTGAAGAGATCTCATTGCAGATTTTTTGTTCGTTCCTCACATATATTGGGGAAAATGTGGGAGCGTAGCAGGAACCGATTTACTCAGGAAGAGGGTGTTCATTTAGTTCACAATATTTTATGTGACCGGGGTATCATTTTGTATGGGCATCCGACAATGTGTATTGTTTGTATTTAAATGATTTATACACGGATGGTGCTTACAAGCTTTTTTTCATGAATAATTAGAAGGGGGTAAGGTGGGTTGGGGGCAAAAAGGAGGCGAGAGACCATCCCCTAAATTCCCTCCCTCAACCCTTACACAACCACTACAGAAAGTCCCATTGCTGGATTTATAGTGAACATCGATGTGTGTTAAGCAGCCAACCTGTCTTAAACAGCCAATTTTCTCAGTTCCATAGGCTGTCCTCTTAACACGAATTTGACAGTATTTGTGTTTTACTGATATGTATGGATTGTGTTGACCTGCTGTTATATATTTTTTTCCAAGAAAAAAAAATACAAGGGAGTACCATTTGAGTTTAAACGGGGTGGGTTGAGGGATTATATGATTCACCCTTTACATGTGGGTGACAAAAAGGGAACACCAATCCAAACCTCAATCACACCCGACCAATGTCGTTCAATGATCGATTGTGATGTGCTAATATATGACAAATAAATAAACTCCAAAATGCCGCCTAAAACAGAGTGTATGCTCTCCAATTGCATTTATATTATACACGTTTTACACGCGTAACATAATTGCTAACCACAAGAAGGCGAGGATGAAGAAACTGCCGGGACAAACCCACGAATCGGTGCGAGTAGGCTACTGGTGTAGAATACAAGAAGCAGTCACCGAGAGTGAGCTAAATAAGCTTCAAGCTTCCGTCACAATCGATGTAAAATAAATAAGTTCAACCCTATACCAAACAACAACGACATTTAACCAGTTTGTTGCGGACGACTCTGGAAAACACTGTGAGAAATGAGAAATTGCTCATAACGAGCAATTTCTCCTTTTCTCACAATGTTTTATACTCTATCAGAAGATTACTTTCCAATTCCATCACATTTGGAAATGTCGTCTGCAAACTCTTTCAATTCGGGACGGTAGAAAATTTGGCGTTTGGGAAAGAGTTAAACGAAATCCGAGAAGACCAGTTCCGAGTCATTGTCAATAGGAAATGCTTGGACACGGCGACTCCGATAGAAGGTGGGGATCATTATCTGATGACACACTTGCAGATTAACGGGAAAGTAGCATCATCCAACTATTCAGTGCTGGGATCAAAGGAATTTGACACAATTAAAAACAGATGAAGATCTACATGGATCTCCACATACCTTGAAAATGAATGTTTGATTCATAAAATGTTAAAAAAGCTTGGTTTTCTCCACAAAAGACTGATATCATGATCAGACTACACAAACAATGATATGTCATATTTAAAGGAAAGTGTTTACTGTTTGTTGGTACTGACAACATCAAAAGACAATGTATAAAAACTGTTTTGTTTTATGAGGGACCATGAAATATACATTAATGATAACAATTGTCACATGGTTCTCTTTTTCTATGATATTTTAGTTTTGTCATAAACATTGTGTTTTTCCCAAGAATACTTCATTAATTAAACTTAATTCAAACTAATAAGACACAAAGCTTAGCCAGCTTATTAAGCCTTTAGCAGACTATGTGGAGAATGCACATTGAGTCATCATTAGTAACAAGAAAGCTATCTGCTGTAAATGAATGGCCTTACCGAGATCAGCAAATCAATTGTTTAGGGCTTTTTTTTTATCTGCATTGAACAACATAGAACAATTTAACCAAATTCCCTGTTGACTTTCTGCAATATGATGTACTTAAGTTAATCATATGCAAGGATATGAGTATTTTGTTAAATCTTGTCTGATTCTGATAATGATGACTCGTCTTAATCACTACATCAACTTACATGTTGTGATCTCATGAGAATTTAAACCAGTACCTACAACATAGGATTTGGTGAAGATCATTCTACGATTCCTTGCAGAATGTCTAAGTCCCCTTAAGGGATTTGACATCATTGAAGATGGATAAACATATCGGTGGTTCAATTTTTATAGTTTGATGGTTCTGACATTATATGAGCAGAATTTCCTTGTTACATGATACATATGATATCTCATTATTGATGATAGGCCTTAATACACAGCCCAAGCAAACTGAACTAATACCCAAATAGAATATATACAATGAAGAAAATCTACCAGATTTGTTCTCGGTCTGAGACCTATTTAACTGTAACAAAGACGGAAACTTTGTGACAAAAGTTTTTTTCCCCCAAAGCAAGCCAATTTTCATTTTCCCACAATGCTATGAGGAATGTGTGTGCTGTATTGATATCAAAGGGCATATTCACCATGCAATGATAACCCATTTCAATCCCGAGTCCACGGTGGATGATACTTTCCTGTATCTAGTAACATGCAGCAGCCGATATCAAAACAATGGTCAAAGATAAAAATAATATGAAGAAGCCTTAGTCAACAGCTTTCAACGGACATTTAATGCCGGGAATAATGACGATCAAAATAACATCGAAATATGAGTAAGCATGACAATGTGAATTTGTTTACATGCCAACAAAACGATCCCGTTTAAATCATTTTTTTTAGTAATCATACCGCTTTGTGTAAACGGGTGTGTTTCATTTGGTTTTTAACGAATATATGTATGGGGAATCGATATACGACATGCGTGACGAAACAACCAGTTGGCAAAACGAATGGAATATTTATCCATTACGTATGTAAACAAACTTTTTTTTCTGACAAAAAGTCATGTTGATCTATTTTGAGACTGATCAATCGATTCATGTATTAACTGAGGTATGCGCATAAGAGTTTATCATATTTTTTCTTGATTTAAACCTAAATTTTAATTAAGTCATTTTGCCGAAATTGACAATGACAATTCCCGTACTCTCTCCTTTTTGAAGAGGTACCATCTTTTATTTCTATTTTAAGTAGAAACTAGCCTGTGACGTAGTACACACACACAAAATAAGCGACTTAAGTTTTTTATCTTTTCAAAACTGAGTCAAAACTTAAGTATTTTCGAGAAACCGGGGCCAGGACAATACCAACCAGGTTGGGGTATAAAACTTTAAAGCAGCATATCTGACGAATAGTCACTCTAGAAGTTGAAGTTGTGTGCGGATTGCATTACTTATTTGCATTGAATGACGAGCTCCATCAAAGAGTAGTGAAAATGATCTTTGTATCATATATATAAACATTCTGACTACTGAAGTATAATTTAAGCTTGGGATTATCTTTTTTTATATCTCGAGAGCTGTCCAATCAAATGGAGGCTTATGGGTGCAGCCAGAAATGCTACAACCTTTCCCCTTCTCTTCTTGTTAAGTTGAGAAAATATCTTAAAAACAAACATAACTGCATTACATTCTTTTTTGCTACAATCTATCCCTATTCTCTTCTTGTTAAGTTGAGAAATTATCTCAAAAACAAACATAACTGCTTTACATTCTGTCTTTGTAACAGTTAAATCAAATAATCTATTATAACTCAAAAACCAATACATGTGACTTCTCAAAATTTAAATGGCTCAATACGAGTTGTGGTCAACTATATTCATGGCCGCAGTGAGAATGTTAAGCCCTTGGGCAACAGCAGCCGAAGTGTTGCCATAGCAACCGTCATTTTGTTCCCGCTGATCGTAACCAATGGCAAGGTTTGAATGGACCCCAGAATGAGGCTGATAGAGGTCACACTGACCTGATACAGGCAAGTTCATGTTCACTAATCCATCCTGACCCATATCACTTGGTGTATGGCTTGTGTGTACGTGCAAGTATGAACTGCCCTGTAAAAAGTTCTGCACAGCTGTATCGCCGGGATATCTCTCCAAAAGCCTATGATGCTTATCAGTAACTCTATCACCCAATGGGGACGTCTCTGTGGAGTGACCTTGATGTTGACCTTGATGCTTGTTGTCACTCAGACTCACTGATTGACCTTGAGACTGATGAATAGGATAACCTCGGTCTTCTAATTTATCACAGTTTGTTTTTTCTCCACCTGGTATTGTTTTATCTGTTTTCTTCTTCTTTGCTTGGCATTGTCTCCCTTTCTCGTGAACCTTGAGGTGTGTATTGAGGTTGTACTTCGTGGAGCATTTGAACCTCGGACAAAGCGGACAGGAAAATGGCTTCTCCCCAGTGTGCGTCCTCTCATGCTGGGATAATTTGTAATTGGTATAGAAACCTTTACCTGTAAAAGAGCAATGAGATAAATTTACAGTTAGGTGCAGCAGTAACAAAAATTAACCCATAACCAAACAATAACGACATTTGACAAGTTTGTTGCAGATGGCTCTGGAAACATTGTGAGAAAAGGGGAAATTGCTCCTCACGAGAAATTTCTCCTTTTCCCACAATGTTTTCTGCACTATCAGATGATTCAATTAGGGGCAGTCAAAAATTTGGCGTTTGGTAAAGGGTCAAACCAAGGGTGGTGAACCTGATTTTTGAATTACTTGTCAGTAAATGCCAAATCTTTTCCTGAACTTGTCTGTATAATGGTTATAAAGTAAATTTTAGTAAAAGTTTGTCAGTCCCCGATGACTTTTGGACAATTTGGGTAACAAGGAAAATTGATTTTGCCACACCTGGTTAAATGCCATTGACTCCTGCCTAATCATTTCATTTTGGAGTTTCCTTTGGCAAGCAAAACCTTCCTAGCATTCTATTTGTAACTGTGATATAACCAAAGTGTTGCTGATGATTGGGTTAAAATCACTTCAATTTGTAGCCAGGTGTATTTCTTATACGGAGCCCCTGTGCTGCAAATATTGTATCATAACTTATTTTACCTCTTCCTTCTTTGGCATCGTATGTTTAGACAGAAATGAATGATATTTATGGAGAATGTGGTAATATGCGTGTGTATGTGCATAACAAACAAACAAACCCAAACCTAAGCAATTCATACAAAAAAGTACTTATTCATTTAACCATAAATTTATCTAATAATCAAAGAATAGTTAGTACAGGTCTGATAAATGTAGATCTATATATTTTATCAATCTTTGTGTCAAAAAGGAAAATTTTATCATTCTTCTTAATGAACAATTACCTATCAATTATAATTCTTTTACGATTGTCACCTATTGTTTTTAATTTTGGCCGAGTGCACCCTTCATAGTTTGTCAGTGATTCACTGTGTGTATAACATACATTATTAGGAAGGGTATATGATCTTATAAATAGTGGTCAATTGCTAGTGATCCTTTTAACCCTTTTAGAGCAGGAACCGACTTCATGCTTATGCAAACAGGTTAGATCCAGGCCAGCCGCCAAGTAAATTGGCGGCTGGGCTGTGATCTAACCTGTTTACTACTCTGGGTATCTTTCCTAAATCTTTTTAGCAGATATTTAAGGTTTAGGAAAGCAGACGACACAAAAATCTATTTGCAGAAAAATTACCTAGCATTCTAATGGTTAATCTACATCTATTCCCTGATATATGATTATGTAAGTAACTGAAGTCAGCAGCAGGGCAGACTACAATTATTGATAGAGAATAAATACATTGTACATGTAATGTAAAGAAACCACTAAGCAAAAGGGGGAATTACTTGTCATACTAGTAACCAATTCTTCTGTTGTCTCAGAGGTTTCAAGAGAAATATCTTTGAAATATTAGAAAGAAACCATTGTATCAAGATTTGAAAAGGAGGAATTGCCTGTTTAAAGCAATTTCTTCTTTTGTCAAAGTGGTTTCAAGTCATATATTTGCGGGAAAAAAGTACAAATGAAGGAAAAAGAGTTAAGTAAATGCTACTTAATAAAGCATGGTGATCTTAAAAGTACTAAAAACCAATAAATGAGACAACTCATACATGAAAAGTGTCTTGTATTAACCCTTGACCAAACACCAAATTTCTGACTGTCCCAAATTGAAAGTGTTTGCAGACAACATTTCAAAATGTGATGAAAACAAAAAATAATCTACTGATAGGGAAGAAAACATTGTGGGAAAAGGAGAAATTGCTTGTTATGAGCAATTTCTCCTTTTCCCACCATGTTTTCCAGAGTCGTCTGCAACAAACTCGTCAAATATCGTTATTGTTTGGTAATGGGTTAAACACCAAACATCAATAACCGTTTCATTTCTATCTTTTCTATTACATCATTCTTGTCATATGCTTGAAACAAGCAACTTATCCTTTTGTCACAGTGGATTCTATCCAATATCAATCACTTATTTCTGTTAGTCTTTCTTATTGAATTGTTTTTGTCTACTATTCTTTTTTTCTTTTCTTTTTCTTCCAAATTTGACTTACCCAAAATTCAGTAAGAGGGAATAGGTCAATTATTGTAACGCTAGAAATATGTCAGTCAGGCAAGATCAAACATGTTTCACATGTTCCATTTTCTTTCAACAGAAAGGGAAGATAAATAGAGTTTCCAAAAATTAATCTATTTAAATGTTTATCTAGATGCATGTCCATGCCTGTAAAATGACCATAGTATAGACCAATAACTCTTGATGGACTTTGATTTACTCCAGCCCTTATCATCTCCCTTAGTAAGCTTATTTGTGACTTTCCTTGATTTCTCATGACGCAAACACCCAGTATTCTTAGTGTCAAAACATTCATAGAAAATATCTAAAATAAATCAAAAGGTTTTGCCAGAATTTCTCAAAAAAAAATCTTTTCAGAAATCCATCATCAAAGAGATTTGAATCCTATCATTTCTTTTTTAACTACTCAGTCAAACGTGTCTTATTTCAAATTGGTCATTTTAATCATAGATCTACAAATTAGCCAATATTTTTGTAAATACTGCATGAAATAGCTTGTTTAATTGAATTGTTCATAACTTCATCATTATTCCAGTTATATTGTGATGCATGCATTATTATAAATGGAGGCATACTCCAAGCTAATATGCCGATTAAAGCTGGTCAAGCCATGGAGAACCATCGGCATTCTGTCAGTCAGGGTAGATGATCCCTCATGAAAAAAATCTGAATCTACCCTTCCATGATTTTAACCCACCAATAGTAGGGCAATGATTTCAAGTTTTGTTTTCTTACAGGGCCATGCAGGGCTTTTTCACATAATATTACTGGGCTTTTAAGGTAATCTCAATTGTAAATTTCCTTAAAATCATGCAATCCCCTCCTCACCAAGAAAACCCCAAACAATCACACAAGCTCTTTGGATTCCCAGTTCAGTACATGTAATTTAGCAATATTACTTCCCAAAAATAACAGGTCTAGGCCTCTTCCAAATTCAATGACAAAAAAGGCCTTGCATGAAATAGTCTCTGATAACAAATTTGCCTAAAACTCTTATAACTAGGGATGGGAACGAATATTCGAATATTCGAATAGCGGGTCGAATATTCGAATAGCAAAATAGTATTCGAATATTCGATTTTAATAAACCCATATTACTGTATGTTTACCATAAATTTTATTCAAAAATAATGTTGTTTTATTTTCATATTCTTCCTCTAAACCGATCCCAAATATCGAAGAACGTGCCTAGCTCCCAGGTGCAGTTACGATGTTTTTACAACGTATGTCACACAGTAAAACACCTGTGACAAATTACCACAAATCTTTTGACAGTTTGCAAAACGATTAATTCCTAAGTCTTAAAATAGTCGATTTTAAGCCGCTAAGTCTAACACCTTAATGATCTGCACTTGCTCCTTATTATCCAAAACAAGTCAATCACGTTAATTGACAATTGTCAGTGTCAACCAATCACGTAACTTGTTTGTCGTGAAATTAAACAATTACTCTTTCAACAACCAATCGTAATCATGATTGCATATCCACGAAGACCAATCAAATAATGTGTTAGAAAGTATATTTTTCTTCAGAATAACTTGTCAAACTTATCTTCATTCTAATTTCTACATCTATTCGATAAACATCACGATGTCTCCATCACGTGTCTGGAATTACTTTACTCGTTCTGCCGACAAGTCGAAGGCGACCTGTAACCTGTGTAACCAGGACTTTGTATTCAAGAATACAACATCCAACCTACTGAATCACTTGAATGGCAAGCATCCATCCGAAATAATGGTTATTACTGCTTGGATATTGCATGCACGTACATGTATACAGATATCGGCTATACACAAAAGGTTTGAACAGAGGACTAGTGTACTAGTATTCGGACATGCAGACATTCGGACATCAAAACGAATTCTAAAATCGAATATTCGAATATATTCGAATAGTTCTAGTCGAATATTCGAATAGTGATTTCACTATTCGTTCCCATCCCTACTTATAACCCTTCACGAAACGCCAAATTTTCCACTGTCCCAAATTGAAAGAGAAAGCAGACCACATTTCAAAATGTGATGAAATTGGAAAATAATCTTCTGATAGAACAAAAAACATTGTGGGAAAAGGAAAAATTGCTCATTATGAACAATTTCTCCTTTTCCAACAATGTTTTCCAAAGTTGTCTGCAATAAAGTGGTCAAATGTCCTTATTGTTTGGTCATGGGATAACTAAGCTGAAGACTTACCACATGTCTGACAATACACACTGAATTCTTTCTTGTGTCTCCTCACATGCTCTCGAAGCACCTGTACTTGGTTGAACGCCTTCCCACAAATCTCGCACGGAAATTTCGCATTTCTCGCCTCGGTGTGCGCGATTGTCACATGCCTCTTCAGACTGTGCACTCCTTTGAATGTTTTCCCACACTCCGTACACTTGGATTTCGGCACATTCAAGTGAACCAGTCTGTGGTGATTGTTGAGCACAGCTTTACAGCTTAGTTCTTCCCCACATATATCACAAAGCACCCTCGATTGGACCGTTCTACTTTTTGTCGCATCTTTAACATTCGTCTCTTTGTTAGGATTCGGCTTACATGATTTCTCATGAACTCTCCAGGTACATTTGTAAACAAACGCTTTTGAACAGTGACAGCAGGAGTAAGGTTTGATTGCTGAGTGCTTGTTCATGTGACCAAGATAATGTTGTCTATAGAAGAATGTAGAATCACAAATAGTACACTGGTATAGGACTTTCTTTTGATGTATTTGTTTTGTATGGTTTAGAAGACCTCCTCTGGATGAAAACGTTTTTTCACACTTGCCACACTGCAGTCGTTTCCCATGGGCTAGGAGAAGGTGAGATTTCGCCTCGTGTTTTGATTTGAATGTTTTGTTGCATTTAGAACATGGATGTCTTTGATCAGCATGAACTTCTGTTGAGTGGCGAATATAATTACTTTTATTATTTGTAGAATAGGAACATTTACTACAGCAGTATTGTGATTTGCTGGGTTCATCAGACCTGGTGGTAGTGCCAACAATTTCCCTTGAGTGTATATCTTCACATTCTATATCTTTAGCCACATCTGCATTTTTTTGTATGCTTTTCATTTTGCTGCTTTTTGCATTCACTGATTTCAGTTTCACTTTCACATCATCATTTGATTTTTGGGGTGAGGATTCCTTCCTGACGTTAGAGTCTGTATTTGGTTCCTTTAAAGCTTGTTTCAATTGATGCCGTGATCTAAGCATTCTAGAGCCAGTTTTGGATTTAGCATTTTCTTCATCACACAATTTCTGTTCTCTGTCTTGACTATCAACATTTTCACATGATATTCTTTTGGTTTTACCCTTCGCTTTTTGGGTCAAAGTTTCCTTTGCAATGTTTGTAGCCTTGTAAGAATGCTTTTTAGTCCCTTTTAAAAGGTTGTATATTGTGTTCTTAGTAACGGCAGACAGCTTGGGACCTGGAATGTAATAAAACAAAGTATAATTTTACATGTACGCATTGATGTTATCTCATTTTTCATTGAGGGTTCATTGCAAGACTATAGTAAGTGCTTCACAATGAAGCACTTACTATAGTCTTGCATTGAACCCTTGATATATTCTAGTGATTACTCAATACAAGGGCTAGAAATATATATTTATGATTTTTTCCAAATCAACCCATTTCCTGGCCTAGCCTCATATGATATTTTTGTAATAAATCTTCTTTTCCAATAAATATGTTACAATATTTTTATAATGAGGGAAAGGCTTTTCTACGTAGACCAGCATCGGATTTGATTGATGCTACTTCAACCAAATAAATCGCAGTGCCATGCCAGTTTACATTTCTATGCTTTCTTGATACAAATGAGTCCATCCTTTTTATGACCTGGATTTTGTTGCATTATTGTATCCGCAAGACAAATGTTCTATATATATCTTTACCAAACAGTTATGAATGGGGTTGAGATATTTCCAAAAAAACTTTTCCCAGAGGAATTTTTCATTTACAAATATTGATTTGTGTGATTTAAAAATTGATTGCAAAAGCATTCATCAATTGTAGCCAGTAAAGATAGTGTTTCCATGTTTCAATTGCATACAGAATTGGGAGAATATGGTGACAAAGGGTAATTTTTCTCCTTTTCTCAAAGTATCTTCTTTGTACATGTAATTCAAATGTGACAACATCATTTATTGTCCTTAATTGTTAACTGCTTTTGCTTTCAATGTGGCATGATCCTCTATCTGTCGCACAGATATCATGGTAAAATATGTCCCTTAACCCTTCACCAAACACCAAATTTTCAAATCGTCCCAAATTTAAAGAGAGTGCATGGGACATTTCAAAAAGGTATGAAATTGGAAAACAATCTTCTGATAGGGCAGAAAATATTGTGAGAAAAGGAGAAATTGCTCGTTAAGAGCAATTTCCCCTTTTCCCACAATGTTTTCCAGAGGTGTCTGCAATAAACTGGTCCAATGTTGTTATTGTTTGGTAATGGGTTCATAACATTATTTACTCTTATATGCTTCAAATCTAAACTAAGAATAAGAAATAAGTTTATGTTTACCAAGATTCTGTAGCTCCCAATCATGTGTTTTATAGAGAGTCTGTACGCTTTCATATTGTTCAGTAGTAACAAGTAGTACCAAAAGTTTCTCCATATCTATTACTTCATGTCAAACAAAAATGTTTCTCCAGATCTCAAACTGCTAGTGAACTTATCATCGTCATCTGAAATGGATATTGAAATTAACATGTACATGTAACTAAATTTCTTGTTGGTATGTAATTGCCTTAGATCAATTATTTGATATTATTATGGTTTACACAATCACAATACGGTCTAAAAATTCATTAAGAGTGATCTTAATTTTTACACTTCTTAGTTAAGGTGACTGGTTTGAATGTCTTGATAACATAAAAAAAAAATATGTGATTTCCATTGTACCGAACAATTATCTTCTTCACTGAAAACGGTTTGCATCTTAGAACAAAATGCAATGCCATTTCTCTATCAATAGTGTGTTCAATTTGAGCATAAATCTCATACTTCATTGGTAACAGATAAATCAGTTACTCCATTTCTTCAAGAACATTTTTCCTTTTCTTTAATATCTGGTATCAATAGCATCTTATAAAACACATGATTTTCTGAAGCATAACCTCAAGATCAATGCCCTCATTGTAAGAGTATATAAGTTGCCTTGTTGCTGAATGCATGTGTGCTGCTTAACTTTCTCAGTCCCCAACATGGGTGGCCAAACCAATTGTCCATATTGTCAAGCTTGTACAAAAGCCTTAACTGACAAGTTAACTTTTACTGCATTTCTCGTTATAATCATTATACAGACAAGTGCAGAATTAGATTTGATATTAACGGACAAGGAAACCAAAATCAGATTTCACAATCCCTACAGAGTCAATTGTACCACAGGTGCTTGAAACAATCTTCGATAATATCCCAATATATGCTCTATATACTATAGAGCACATAGGCGTAGGAGCCGGGGGGCCTGGCCCCCCAATATCCAGACTGGGGGGGCCCACAGTATACTTTGGCCCCCCCATGTTGAAACCGCTCCTACGCCTATGGAGCATATATATATCATCGAAGATTGTTTCAAGCACCTGTGAATTGTACAAGCAAGGACAAGAAATATGACCAAATTAATATAAGGAGAGGCCAAGGTTGATGTCACTATGGTACTAACACAATACCTACAGTGTGACTGATATGCTACATATTCTGGAGTATAGCCCCTAGCATACAGTGTTCTAGAATTGGTTGAACAGGCAAAAACAAAATCTGAACAGGCCACTCGGAAGGAGGGTCCATAGGTGTTCTTAACATCTCTGTGGTCTTGAACCGGCCAAAACACAATTTGAAGAGGAATTGAGAATACACCTACACCAGTTCAAAAAAACATTTAGAAATGGAGTAATCATTTTGCCCAAACCTGCTTGTATGTCACTGAAATGCTTCAGGAATCAAGATTGATCTCTAATCGAACTCAAGAGTTTCAAACTCACATCCCTCTGCTTATTTCCTTCAATCTGTCCAGAACACTTTATCCCAGGAACCTCATGACTCTATCTCTTCTTTAACAACCTCTAACAGCATACAATTGCTGCTCCCACTTGCAAGAATCCTCAAGCCTTGGGAAATACCTGTTTAATGACAAAATACTAGTATGAATAACAATTTTGGACATTGCTATTTAGACTATATATGTACATTTTCACAAAATGTTAGGCTTTGAGAATGTCTTAGTGCCTGTGATGTGATTCCTAGTTAGATATCTTATTTGTTGTGTGTGTAAAGTGCATGAATGATAGTTTGAAATACCATATAGAAGAAGCTTGGAAGGCAAATATCAGAGGGATGTCTCATTAGAATGTAGTACCGATTTCCCTCTTCACAGCCTTTTTATGTTAAACATTGAAAAACATCAAAAATGAATGAAGAATAAGGAAAAGGAGTTAATAAAACTTGAGGGTTTAAAAAAAGAGAACACTAAACAAATGTTTCATTTCAACATTAACTCAATGAGCGTCTATTGACATCGATCAATTAATTCACATTCAAGTCACTGATTTCTATCATTTAACACCTTTTTCCTGATTGTGAAGCTTTTTGACATGGCAATATCGATTCGAAAAACACTTACGAAGAAGATGGATAAGAGAAGTTTTGATTTAACGGCTTGAAAATTGTTCTTTATTCCAGAAACGATACAGAGTAGTTAGCTTATGCGCTTAAAAGACACTGATCACTGATTGTTGTTGTTTATTGATTGTTGTTGTTTCATCCAAATTATAAGAAAGATAACTCTGTGCAATGGACGAACAAATTTATACGAGTTGGTTCCCTTAGACCGTATTTAGTGTTTCAATTACACGTTTACTCGTTTTAAATAGTCCAACCAAAGACCTAGATTAGATTAGATCTTTGGTCCAACCTGAGCATGAAATCTAAGAAACCCAGCGAACAAAAGGAGAAGTAGAGCCATACCTTTTACAAAATGAATTTTGGAAAAGGGGCTTGATGATTACAGAGCCATATATATTCATTATATCTATGTTCTTGGTGATTCTAACTTCAGCTCACAGCTGATATTCTTGAGTGTGTAAAAAATGCAAAACAGGGTGAGATATCAGTCTAGAACAGAAATGATCTCTAAATAGAACACACCACAAATATATATGGGGGTTCCCGAAAATGGTTGACACAAGATTTATGCCGTTTTGAGCAACAAACCATTTCTTCTTTTTCAAATGAAAAAAGCACAACTTTCATTTCACATTGAATTTTCCTTTCCAACATCACACTGTTTTTTTCCAAACCTATTTTTCCAAGCGCAAAATCCAATTTATTCATACGTTTTCATAACTTTAAAACAGAGGCAACCAATCTGAACTCAACATGTTTATTCAAAGAAAACACTAATGTTGTTATACAACGGGCGACATTGGTGCAGGGGTAAAGCGTTGGGTAGAGTGTCGTTTAAATCGTGGGTCCCGGGTTCGAATCCCCGATAGGCCGGGGTGAAAATATTCGGGACTAACCACAAACCGGTTACTGGTTTAGCATCCAGGAAGCAGTCATCGAGAGTGGCTTTGAACAAGTTTGAGCTTCCTTCACAATCGATGTTAAACAAATACGGTGAATAACTTGTAGCCAATTACAATTATCTTTTGCCTTTTGACATCTTCTTTAAATACATAAATACAAAGACATAGATAACTACATTATCTATGTCTTCGATAAATAGATGTATATTTCTGTTGTTGCAAATATGTCATGTGCCTCATGTAGAATGAATGCGATAAAACGGGATTAACCCTTTACCAAACATTAATATTCGACTGTCCCAAATTGAAAGAGTTTGCAGACGACAATTCAAAATGTGATGAAATTGAAAAATAATGTTCTGATAGGGCAGAAAACATTGTGGGAAAAGGAGAAATTGCTCGTTAAGAGCAAGTTCTCCTTTTTCCATATTGTTTTCCAGAGACGTCTACAACAAACTATTCAAATTTCGTAGTTGTTTTGTAATGGGTTAAAATAATGAAAACGCGTTGCTCAGGTCACGGGAATACCCGAGTAGTTACGATTGAGGAAAGTCTACATGCACAAAACCAATCGGAACTACTCGGGTATTTCCGTGAGCTGTGAAATACACCTCGGATATAAGTGTAGGGTTACAATTTTTCGGGTAAATCGGCATCCGGCAATTAACGCACTTTCTAAGCGTGCAAGTTAAGTAGTTCAATGTGTATGGAAGGGTTGGACATCCGTTTAAATAATCTTTTCATCAGTTACTCATACCAAATGGCAAAATTGTGGTTGTGGCATGTGAAGTTGTTTCCTCAATCAAATTTAACGACTTTTTAGATTTCACATTTAAGATCTATTTTTAAACACGAAAGTGAAGTGACGTCATTTCGCTGGGAACCAATATGGCGTCATCCCTATTATTTCAGAGGTGTTTTCATTTGATAAACCCGATGTGATCAGATTGGCACAAAACACCGGAAATCATTTCGTGTGTTTCCGTAAAGAATCGTAGATGTAACAGAAACGTACGAACAAAAGATGGCGTTGAGGTCGGGTATATTACATGTATAAAAACAAATAAAGGTCACTGTGGCTGAACCCTGTCTAGCCAACCGTGCCTCTCAACCCATTCCTCCTCCCCCCATTACTGAAACTTTGGACTGATTCAAATTGGAAACTAGAGCAGACGATGCGTTCAAAAAAGGGAAAAAAAGATCAAGAAATGAATAAATACTAAAAAAGATATCACGTTTTCATTGTAATAGATGATAGAAACTATTTTGACAAGACCACATTTTAATTGTGAAACCTGACAGAAACCATTTTGACAAAAGAAGAAATTGTTCGTTCCGAGCAACTTCTTCTTTTGTCAAAATGTTTTCTTTTTCTTTTTCTGTCTACTGTTCACGCTTTAGGATGTAACGCACACGTAATTAAACACCCGTATCGTCTGGTCTAAAATGAGGTATACGTATCGTCTATAAAGTCTAGCCGTTTTCGTTTTTTCCCTGGTTATCGATAGTCTGCAGAAGTAAAAGAAAGCCAAACATCTAAAGAAAACATAAAAAAGCCTTAAAGTAAAGGACTAAAAAATAAAGGAAAGAAGAAAATAGAAAAAAAAAACCACCCAAACGGTTCAAAGATCAGAATATGAATAACCAGGATATGTGCGCCAAAACAATTTCTTCATACTAATTTTGTTTCATATTTAATACTGTTTCAACAATGTTTTCGATCTTTTGCTGATTTTCCGGAGATTAAATTAAAGACTTTGATTTCTAACTATTTTAACAGTTTTGTAAACAATGATCATTTATTTCCGTCCTGCGAAACAATAGAAATAGGTAAAAGTAATTTGGACCCAGAGAATGAACTGTACGTCACTCTTATCATATGGCACCAGTATGATGGGTTTGAGAGCAACCCATTTTTGTTTAAAGAAAACAACAACAAACTAGTTTTCAATCAAAGTCTTGAAGGCCCTAATGCTCGATTCACGAATATTCAATGAAAACACAGATTATTAGCATCTTTAAAATATAAAAATTCTAAACAGTCGTTTATTTAGTAATCATCCTTGTTTAGATCATCTTTTTCTTTCAACATTTCGTTACTCACATAACACCTTCTGTGAGATTGCCCCTGTTAATGTAAGCCTATATATATATCGGAAAGCATACGCGCGTATTTATATTGAACCGTTTGATTTGTTATCTGAGTTTGCAAATTGCATGCATGTTTCTGAAACGAGGAAAAAATGTTGAATTCAAATAGCGTTATAAAGCCGTCTGCTGGGAACGCGTCAAATTGCGTCTGGCTGACGAGGAAAAGAAATCAGAGAGAAACCGTTAAATTGATCTCGATTAAAACATTATTTATGCACGCTGCACTAACGGCTGGTATTACTCCCTCCCGCTTCTCTATAAATCAAATTACCGTCTTAACCCTTTACCAAAACGCTAAACTTTCGACTGCCCCAAATTGAAAGAGTTTGCAGACGACATTTCATGATGTGATGAAATTGAACAATATTCTTGAGAAAGGAGAAATCGCTCATTGAGAGCAATTTCTCCCTTTCCCACAATGTTTTCCAGAGTCGTTGGCAACAAACTGGTAAAATGTCGTTATTGTTTTGTAATGGGTTGATCCATTCCCCCATATGATATTTGCGACTGTTCAAAATTGAAAGCCTTTGCAGAAAATTAAGAACAAAGATTCGCATTCTTTAAAATATCAATTAGAAACCCTTGTGACAAAAGGATAAATTGCTCATCATGAGCAATTCATCCTTTTGTCACAAGGGTTTCCAAAGACTCTGAAAATGAACAGTATATACGTTAACGCGGGGTTTCATTAAGCATGGGATTAATTCGGGTCGGCGGGACAAAGTATTTTATCGGCGATCTTTATACAAAATTTGAGAATTTTAAATTAAATTCAATCATAGGGTTAGATCTGAGCTATGTATCGGAAACCCCTGAGAACCGTGGGTAAGGTTACGCTTGGTTGTTAGAGTAACGGTTTATGCCTTTGTTGGGGTTGTTAATAGCCGCTCGAGTAACGCGGTAATGCATCCACTAGAGTTTCTCATGAACTTACCCGCGCGTGACGACGACGTGATTGTGCGGATTCGGTTTTACGGCTGCGGCAATAGAAAATGGATTCGAACGAATCTAAATGCGAAGTACATGTATATCTTTTTCCTTTTCAGAACGCTTAAATCAGAAACAAAATTATTTGGCAAGGACAACTGGAAACAAAGTAACATTTGAATATTCTTTTCTTTTCCAATAAAACTTTCAAAAGATTTCGACAACTGATTCGCAAAATCATGATAATTCCGAATGAAAGGTTAGTCTATATGCCTGCTTTCCTTAAATAAACGGTATAATGTAAGTGAAGATCTTCAATGCTAGTGAAGATTTGTTCCGAGATGATTGTGTCGTTAATTTATTGATTAAATAAGGAGTAAGCTTTACTGCTCCAAAAAATATCGACTTCACATACATGCGCCGTTTCGTGGGATTTTCCTATCTTGTATTGTTGAAGAAAATACTAAGCCATGAACAACAACGGCAACAACAATAACAACAACAACACTTACAACAAAAATGCAACAAATAACTTGAAGAAAAATGTCGAAAGGTGAAAAGTATCAGTATAGAAATATTGAACAATCAATAGATTTGCATCGAAACCCCGTTACACTCATCATTAAAAGGAATGTTCTTATAACAATGTGGTTTAAATGTCTCCCACTGAAATCACGTTTTAATTCGTATAGAACAAAACAAACGAAAAAAGTAAATGACTTAAAACCATAGGTAAACACGTATCTAATGTAGTTTATGTGTAAAAATGAACGACACCTCTTGTTTTATGACTCGACGCGTCGCTATTTTTTTTTATATCATTATTTTAATTTCCTTCGTCATGCCATTGTCCTGGTAACACAACTAAAATCAACAGATATTTTTTTTCATTCAATATACTACCTTAACCCTTCACCAAACACCAAATATTCGACTGTCCCAAATTGAATATTTTGTTGACGGCATTTCAAAGTGGGATTTTATTTATTTATCTATCTATTTATTGAAATTCTATGACTGATTTAAAACTGTTGCTCGGTCGATTAAAAAAAGTATTAATATGAAAGTTAGTTTTCCTCATTTGAAATACGTGTCTGTTTGAAACATTTACCTGTCAAAAAAACTTTCGTCACTTAGACAGTATGCGTCGGTCACGTGCTGTCGAGAAATAACTAAACATTTGATAAATCCGTCGCTAAACCTCATGCACAGAGAAACCAGAGACATAGATAACATTATCTATGTCTCTGGAGAAACTTATGAACTTACTCGTATGGCTTTTCTGGTTTCAAATGTGAATCTTTTTTAATTAAAATGAGCTTTTCAAAAACAGGTAAGCTACCTCCAAGTAACACCTTAATTAACGAGGAAGAAGATGGCGTAAATGCATAAGATTCCGATGTTTGCACGTTAGGGGCTTGCAAATGCCATGTCGTCATATTGAACATAGATGGTTTGGTATACATTAGTATTTAGATTTAATATACACATATCTTTAAAGTCGCATTCTACGATAATGTATTAACCGTTAAGTTAGAGTCCTACGATTATTTATGTGCTTCTTTGACTCTAAAATTAAACATGTATTTTAAAGTTTGAGCTCTATCATTTTGCAATACCCTGATTTTTGAGCTATAAGATTTTTATAGATATAAAGCATCGACGTTAGCCTTTTTGTTTGAATACCTCGAAACTCAAATGTGCTTTGGTATAATTCTGCGATTAAAAAAACATAAGATGACATGCCACAAAGTTCGTTCATCATTTCACTCTTCGATTTGTAAATTTGTAATTTCGTCCGTTGAACCCAATCCGGCCTTCCATTCACCCATCCAGTCTTTCGTTTTAAAAATAGTTCATCACTTAAGTGACGTGTTTGGGAGATAACGAATAGTGTTTCTTTTATATTCAATTCAATTCAACTCGCATAATTATCTTATCTCAGAAATCTGTACAAGCAAAAAAAGGAATGTAGAACCCCTTGTACAAACCAAATCGCCCAGGGTCTATACCGAAAATATTAATAAGTTTAAATAAAGCATACCCTCATACATGTTTGATTTCTATGCAGATTCCGAAACATTGTGACAAAGGAGAAGATTGCTTTGACAAGCAATTTTCCCCTTTGTCACAATCGTTCATACCATGAAATGTTGAATCTTGTTACTCAAACTCGTTTTGGGAAGGTACAGGGTTAGGAGACAATAGAAGAGTGTCTTCAACAAGTTGAAACATTTCAGTTATTTTTTTGACGTTGTACAATTGGGTGTATCAGGTTACATCACCATCTCGCGATACTCCGCCCCCTGCTCTTGTTTCAAAAATACTTGCCAAAGACATTCATTACAAGATTGACGAAATAGCATAAGAAATAACAATGACTATGGAAAAATAAGCAAATGGATTAAATGCTTAGATGAAATGAAGAAGTATTATGTAAGGTCCTGTGTCGCTCATTGCTTACGATAAAAATGCTCTTAGACCTTTTTTTATCTTCTTTTACAGATTCCAAGTAAGTCGAATGAAGAAAAATAATCTCTAATGTGGTTATTTGTTTATGGTTAGCTAATCTTAAGTCACCCTCTTTAAATTTTAGTGCCTCGGTTTTATCGAAAAATGAATATTTCCATAAAAAACAATCTTTCTTTTACAACATATACGGCCGGATCAATACTTTGCCATTTAATCAGATCTCGAATAATCGTCTGGAAACGCTTTCAATTTGACCAAAATCAAACATTTGTCGTTAGGTAAATTTATTCAAATTTTCCTTTTTGAATATTCCCCTCTGTTATTTTGTCGTTTGGTACGCACTATAACAATTTATACTTACTTACTATGCAACACACGCATTTTGAATAATACGGAGGAAAAAAACTGAAGGAATTTTAAGACGACATTTCATTTTTTAAGACGACGTTTAGTTTTTTAATTCGACGTTCAGTTTTATCAGACACGTCCTGGCCAGCTGTATCAACAAAACTCGAAACTTAACTTTATATCACCCACGGGTAATTGTTTACATCCCATTGCGAATTATTTCCAACTTCTTTTCTCTTAAGAAAGGAACACCAAAAACATTTAATTCCGTCTTCGGATGTTTTTTTTCTTTTTCAAAAACATTGCGACAAAAAGGGGAATTTGCTCAGGATGAGCAAATCCCCTTTTTGTCACAAATGTTTTCGAAATCGAAAACAAAATCGTTATAAAGAGGGGTAAAGAGTTAGATATTATAATAATAATAATAAGGGACACGGTAATCCTCGGTAAAGTGTCGTCTATTGTTTGGCCAGTGACCTGCATCTTGGGTTGTAAAGAAAACGCAAGGTTCTTAACCCCAACCACTCGAAATGAATTGTTTATCCCTTACCCCATATACACATTTCTCACGAAGCGCTCTTTCGATTTATCTTTTGTCTATCTATACGGGCTTTACATCGCGTCAACAGTATTACAGTTATGTTGTGATTCGCGACTCATAATGACGAAGACAGACCCAGTAAATGTTTATCAAGACGCATAGAACCATCGACACTCCGTAAGTTGGGAGGGGGTCTGCCTCTTATGAAAATCAAAACGCTGTCGTGGGACATTTGAACCATTTGTGACTTAACGCTGATTGCAATTATGTTTAAAGTATACACTCGGTGTTCCCTCGAAAAACACAAGCACAGTCGGAATTTGTCGGTGATGCTGGCAGGCTGCACTGATCCGGTCTGTCGGAATTTGTCGAGGTTTTCCGATTGAAACAAGCACAAGTTTTTTTCGACAGGGAGCTAACCTTTTCAGTTACCATGATATCATCATTTCCAAGAACTCATGACTCAAAATGTTAATTGTTGGTATTTAGCGACCTCTTGTCCAAAATGCAATGGACTCGTCGTTTGTAACAAAAGTCAAATTAGGTAGAAAACGATTCAAGGGCGACTTATAACCACATTAATGTATTCAGAAACATGACGAGATCGCGACATCCTATGGTACGACCTAATGCAGAGCACAGATACTTGCTCATTAAATTTGTTGCATTTTGCAAGAAAACCATCCGAATGAATTATTGAATTGAATGAAAATGTTATTTATTTTGCTCTTAGTATTCTGGTTGCATTTCTTTATGGTTTTATACAAACATACTGCAGCGAACAAAATTGTTTTTGTCTGGTATTGATTTTAGTTCGGATCATTCACGTATTCCCATAGATGATAAATGAATCAAAAGAAAGTGGTCATAGCTCCTTAATCAAACGCTGTTGATTAGAATAGAAGAAAAAATGAAAAGACCAGAACCTTAAAAAATGCTGTGTTATTACCCGTTATACATTTTCTTAATTACATCAACACGATAAAAAAAGAAACAATTATAATAATAATAAAAGAAAGAGAAAATCGTATCGCCTTACGATCTTTTTAGCTCTTTAGATCTGGGTTTCTTTGAATATAAATGAAGAACGGTTAATCTTACACCCTACCTTAATTCCAAAAGAGAAGAAATCCCGCTTAAACGATTGATCAAAAGATAATTGTTAGCAGAAATCCACGCGTCGTTTGCGATTAAACTGGCTAATGATTTACAGTCACTTCTGCAGGTGGTTACGCAAGACCCCGGTGTCGTCTGTAAACAATTTTAGAACAAAATAACGGAAAGCAGATGCGATTTTCTGTTACTAATTATGCAGTTGTTTGCCTTACCGTTATAACCGGATACTATAAAGGAATCAAAGCACTGCACGTATTTAGCCTTTTGACCCTTTTTAAGGAATGATGCTATCTATTTTGGCTGTGTTTATTGAAGAACTTGAATTTAAAACTTAGAATTGAAAAATACTGCAAAGTAGTCTGTTAACTCTGACAAGAATAAACTATTCACATAGTTTTGCAAAGAATAGTTAAATAAAATTCACAATTAAGATAAAATCGCCTCAAGTAAAGACAATTAACCCTTTACCAAACGCCAGCTTTTTGACTGTCCCAAATTGAAAGAGAATGCAGACGACATTTCAAAATGTGATGCAATTGAAAAACGATCATTTGATATGGCAGAAAACATTTTGGGGAAAGGAGAAATTGCTCGTTCAGTGCAATTTCTTTTTTTCCCACAATGTTTTCCAGAGACGTCTGCAACAAACTGGTCAAATGTCGTTATTGTTTGGGAAAGGGGTAACCAAAGTAAGCTGTACCAACTCGCGCCGATGAAAATATAAGGGTAAATTTAGGGACTAAATTAGAATTACGGAACAAACAAACAAACGATCGAACCCCCAAGCCCCAGATGTCGATCGACTTTGATCTCCAAAAATATGAACTCAAATATAGAACGCGTGTAGTTAATTGAATCCACGGCTACCACATTGTTCTTACCGTTAGGGAATCCGAAATTACCAACCAATATGTTACGCGTCTAAAAGGTGCGGGCCTCTTTGTCCGCTCCTGCGATCGTGGAGTACGCAAGGAAAGGGAAACTGAATTATATCAGAAAATTATGATCAGAATTTCTTAGATCAAAGTTGAAATGTTGTTATGAAATGAAAAGTTGCTCATGATGAGCAACTTCTCATTTGGTGACAATGTCTTTTCAAAAATAAATTGCTTAATCATTTTAATAAATGATTAATTTTTCGCAAAAGTTGAACCCTTTCCCTTATCACTTTTTCATTTACATGTAATTCACCTAACATGTCTAAATCCAATGCGATAAGTAAGAAAGATACTATTTAAAATGAAGTTATTTTATTAAAGGTCGCTGCAAACGAACAAACCGCCACTTACAACCGAAACCAAACTTAACTATTCTTTAGAATGCAGCCAAATGCAAGCATTTGATAACACATCAAACCTTCAAAAGTTGCAAGCCCATAACTAAAAGAATAGGGTTCAATCTTGAATTCATAATACGCCCCATTATAACTCTCTTAAAAACCCGAAAACAAAGCGGTCTCTCGCCATTGGTAGCTCTTATTCAACGCACCCGCGTGCCTTTTGTATTCATTCAGCGATCTGATTTCTTAGGGTAATTTCTTTGGTTCGCTTTCTATTAACGCGAGGCCGACAGAAAACTAGCTCTGATGTTTAAACGAAACAGTATCTCTGATAAGTAAGACTTCATTGCTCCAAAATTTGAGCAATTTCGTCATTTTCTCTCATACATATAGGTTTATCTCCTCAATAGTACTTGTATTTACAATGACAAACTAGGCTTTGTTATGGTTTGGTAATGGGTTAAAGAAATTATGTATTCTGTTTTATCATTGTTCTTTAATGTGTCTACCCAAAATTGATGATATGCTTGCTATATCTACCTTTCGTATGGCTATTGTAGAATGTGAGATTAAAAAAAACTTTGAATCAAACATCTACGCCTGAATCATTAATAAATAACATGCGACGGCCTCAGGTTTGAGATTTTAACAAAGTATCTTACTGAACGACCAAGTTACATACATCTACGTACTGTAATGACAATCGCTCGCAGCCACATTAAGCCTTGTCAAAACAATAACGACATTTGACGTGATTTTTGCAGACGACTTTGGAAAAAACATTGTGGGAAAAGGAGAAATTGCTCATTGTGAGCGATTTCTCCTTTTCCCACAATGTTTTCTGCCCTACCAGAAGATTTTTTTTCAATTTCATCACGTTTTTGAAATGTCATCTGCAAACTTTTTCAATTTGGGAGAGTCGAAAATTTGGCGTTTGGTGAAGGGTTAAGCATTCATTCGTTCTGAATTGTTTCTATCGTTTTATTATCGTTGTCGTTGTTGTTAGAATGGTCAATTAGGAAGACACAGCTTCAACAATTCGATGGAAATGTATACAGGGTCTAACCTCCGACTTGGAGTCGTCTTAAGAGTAACACATTAACATGTACTTAGATTAATCCTCATATCTTTATAAATCTAAAGCATCATTCGTCTTGATTAACAGCTGTCGTTGGCGCTGTTATTAATTAGGAATTTTAGAATTGGATTTTCTTTTTTCTATATCGAGTTAGGGCCAAAGATTAACTAATTCATCAAGGGGTCATATAGCCCAATTGCTCATAATTCATCCATGTGTCATATTTTCTGCGAAAGTCTTTTAAAACCAGTGTGACAAAAATAATGTTCCCAATGAGCAATATATCTATAATCTTTTCTACCCAAAATGTGTGGTTTGGTCGTGAAATCGAAATGAAGGTGTCTTCTGTAAACTGTTTGAATTTGGAAACGTCTTAAAATAATTCAGTTCGGGAATGGTTAACCCATTATTATAAAATATTCACGCATTTAGAAGCACTCCCAAAATAAGAGTTCAAAACATTTGTCAAAGTAAGAAATTACTCGTGACGAGCAGTTCTTCCTATTCATCGAATTTTGTTTACTTGATACCACAAGAAATTGCTTTAAATCGAAAGTTTCTGCTTCCCGATATTCATTCTTTTCATAGTTCATTATCACCGTCTGCTCTTTCTTTGAATTTGGAACAGTTACACAAATTTGCTTTGTAGAATGAATCAAAACTCCAAACAGATCCTACAAACACAAGCATATATTATAGAAGAGTTAGAGAAATCAGGGTTTCGCGCACGTGTTTAGCCCTTTTAGTGCTGGAACCGACTTCATGCTAATGCAAACAGATTAGATCCAGGCCAGCTGCCAAGTAAATTAGCCTGTGATCTTACCTGTTTGCTATCCCGAGCATCTTTCCTTATCAAAATTAAGCAAATATCTAAAATTTTGGAAAGCACACGACACAAAATCTATTTATATAGACAATTACCCAGCATTCTAAGGGTTATGTATAAACTGCGCGGGGCAGGGCGATAAAGCTGCGTGCATGCTCGAACCATCCCTATAAATCTTAATGTGTCGCAAGTGAAAGCGAAAGGTGAAACGAAGCTGGGGCGTTGTTACGGAAATTTATGGATGTTCGCGGTAGGCTAGGGGGAAAAAGAGACGGTTTCACGTTTTGAGAAATGTGTTTTTTTCCTCCTTGACTAGGAATTTGAAAAGAAAACAGATAAATAATGAAAAAATAAAGTAGAATAAATCAGAACACATCGATGATATGATGCAGTAGATAAGGTAAGATAAAGTAATATATACATATATATCTGAAACAAAAAAATGTCGAATCACAGAATTAGAACAAAAAGAGGGAGGAGGAGAATAAGGAGGAAGAAGGAAGAATAAACCATCAGAATAACCCATATTGCCACAGACCTTATGACCTTTTTCACAATTTCAGGCAATTCTATTGAATGTCACTTAAATGCTTTTTATTCTCGCGAGTCCAAAACAAGAATCATTTACCCATGAAACCTTTACAAGGGATCCGTGAAGAACCACCAACATTCCGTTTAAAGAGCAAGTGACTTTTTTCCAATACAAACCAACCTACCGTCAACTCTGTACGGAAAAGGCCTTACTAAACTAAAAGTATTTATTCCTACATCACTGTTTCGTTTTCGTTTTTTTTCTTTCTGTGGGTTTGTAAGGGTGCAATACTCGGTGCACAGGAACCAATGCCGTTTAACATACCTTAATTATAGACACAAGATTGGTGCTGTCGATGACACAGCAACTAAGAGACAGTACTAACCTTTTTTCGGTCAAAGTATATCAAAAAATATTCTTCATTGTATTTGATTAATTTTGTATAAATCTACGTGCTCATAAGAGCGGTTTGTTCTCTCTTACATCCAAACCCGTATGGCAGTTATTCATTAGGGTGGTTTCAATATTGCCCCGGCCCCTAGAGACACGTATCACCTTATAATGGCTAGACATTGGATGCCCCCATCTAAATCGAATAAAATGATACATTCATTCACAGATTGAATTCGTTATTTAATACAAGCCCAGTCAGTCTTCATTCCTCTCTATGAAACATGCATGTTGGAGACATCTTATTTTCCCCTTTTGTCGTAATGGTTACTGTTTTTTCCACAATTCTTACATATTGCAAAATACAGAGAACAATATCATCTACTGGTCCTTTTTCAATTAGGAAATTTAAAAAAGTAGTCCATAAGTGAATAATAGTGAAGTTATCGCTTTCTAAGAATTCGTCTGTTGTGTATATGGGAAAACGAAACAAAAAAGATAACATCTTAATAAGTAATTTTGTTTTCAAAATTCATTTCAAGCAACTGGCAAATAGATATTATATTGGGGATGATTTATCTATTGAAAGCATAATGGCTTTTAACAATGCATAACCTACTTAATTCATTTACTGATGCTTGCTTTCAATTGCAACAAGTCAAAGTGTTTAGATATTTAACCCTTTACCAAACAATAACGGCATTTCATCAGTCTGTTGCAGACGACTCTGGAAAACATTGTGGGAAAGGAAGAAATTGCTCGTTACAAGCAATTTCTCCTTTTCCCACAATGTTATCATCCTATATGAAGATCATTTTCCAATTTCGTCACATTTTGAAATGACGTCTGCAAACTCTTTCAATTTGGGACAGTCGAGATTTTGGCGTTTGGTAAAGGGTTAGCTTTTTTACAGTTTCTTTTTTTACAATGAGGGAATGGGTGCTAAGCGACAGGTCCATAAATTTCGCGTTTTCCCAGGGAGGGGGTGGATACCTAGCGGACATAATCCCCGCCATCAATAAGGACTTAAGTACAGCCTGTCAGAGCGCAGTATGTATCTTTATAAGCACAAAAAGGTCGGGGGTCAAGTGGCGTGGACCGGTCAACCACCTGTTTTTCCACATCCCTGTAACCGCCAAAAACGATGTGCCACAACCTTAGGATGTCTTATCTATCTATGTGAGGACGGTGGGCCGGCCTTTCGACATGAGGGCCGTGGGTTCGAATCCTGTGAGTAGCGGGATCTGCCTTGCGACCTTTCATTTATCCACATTCGGCGCATGTACTGGTTATGTATCCAGAAGCAGAATAGAGAAAGATAAATCTAAGTTGTAGGAGCTTGTTTAACCATCGATGTAAAATAAATAAAACTAGTATCATTGGCTTACATAACCACCAAACTAAATCTCGTTCAACCATAACGGGCTCAACTGTCTATTACTCTTTATACATCCATTGATTATTGCGGCATGAGAAGACAATACGCCATATGTGTAATAAGTTGAAGGTCCAAACCTTGCCGCAACTCTATGTATCTTTATAATCACATCAGGTCAGAGGTCAAGGCCGGGCCAATTACCTGTTTTCCCAATCCGTCTAAAACCGCCAAGAACGATCGGTACAAGTACACGGTACATGGCTCGTGTCTCGAAGGTCTTGGGTTCGAACCAGAACCGTGTCAGGCCATAGAACATTAGTGGTAATGGCTTCCGTTGCCGCGAAATTGAATCTATATTAACCTAAGAACGATGCATACTTCTATCGATTGTTGTTGCATGCTAAGACAATACGCCCTTTGAAGTAGGTTGAAGGTCCAAATCACAACTTTAAATATCTCTATGAGCACACCAAGTCAGGGGTCAAGTGGGATGGACAAGTCAACCATCTGATTTCACCATTCCACTGTAACCGCCATAAACGACGACCTGTCGCAACCTACGAGTACCTAATGTATCTATGTACGATGTACCTTTATCAATCGGCTGTGCATTACTCAACTCGTTTGTCGAAGGTTATAGGTTCGAACAGAACCGTGTTTGACCCAAAATAGTTAGTTGTAATGTTCTTTGAAACTATCAATTTGATTTTTGTGAAGAATCTAATTTTTAAATATTTGCACTTAATTCTTCAGTTTTTTCTTTAGACGCGTGTACTCAGATACAAAATAATGATTCAAAAGTACAGGTTTGAATAAAAGCATCACTTAAACAGAGAATATATATGGATGGTCTTACCTACCATACTACCTCTGTTACGATTCACTTGTAGACACAATCGGACAAGCAAAAACAGTTTGATCCATTACCAAACAATAACGACATTTTTACAAGTTTGTTGAAGACGCATCATCTGGAAACCATTGTGTGAAAAGGAGAAATTACTATTAACAAGTAATTTCCCTTTTCCCCACAATGTTTTCTGTCCTATCAAAAGATTATTTTTTTCAATTTCATCACATTTTGAAATGTTTTCTACAAACCCTTTCAATTTGGAACAGTCGAAAATTTAATGTTACGTAAAGGGTTAAAAGGGCGGGAATTACAGGTGTTTAATCGATTGCATGTGGGGAGGGAGAACATGCATGTTTTGGGTTAGGAGGCGGGTCTTTGTAAAACAGAGACATATGTTCCCATAATGAATGAATTTTTAGCATTTATTTATGTGTTAGTCATATGAAGCATATATACATGAATACAGATACATACACAGTACATATTCCAATTAAAGCCCACAAACCATTTTTCAAATGAAGTATAAGAGACAGTTTCAGACGCAAACTTAAAAATATGTTTGATTTAACTCTTTGCCACATGCAGACGATTTTTATTTGTTCTTGAAGCTGCTTGTCAGCAATTGCTTGTCACAAGCAATATATCCGTTTGCCGCAATGCCTTTTCTGAAAGTCGTCTGCTGCAAGACGAAAAACTGTGGAGGTAATGTGTTAACATATCCCATAATAAAAGTGTATTAGATAAAATACATTTACTATAAACTACCAAAGAATGTCTGCTATTACAACCCGATGTTTGTGAGGATGTTCAATCAACACATCTTTACCTATTGGTAGTATTCAAAAAGAATATAAATCATTACAATTGATTTACCAGCATAAGTACATGTTACCTTTAATGAAAGAACATAAGTTTAATGGCTATTTAACGCACATTATGATGAGGTAAAGGTATATTGAATTATCTATTTAATAATTTAATAAATCAAATCATTTGCATACTATGGTCATATGAAAAGGAAAAATGTTACAAACCATTTATGTTTTTGTTTTGGGAAGCACAAAGAGCCAAACTAGGCTGTCCTTTATTTAATATTTTTCATATCTCATAAATAAATGTGAAGGCATTCGCATAAATGCACAGGGAGCCTACGCCGCATTGGGGGAAAATCTACCTGGTTACTCACCTGTCGCTGAATATACGTCACAAGTAAATACACCGTACAGTTATTTCTACCTGTGTATTTCTCATTGTGCATATCGGGTAGCGTGGCCGAGCGGTCTAAGGCGCTGGTTTAAGGCACCAGTCTCTTCGGAGGCGTGGGTTCGAATCCCACCGCTGCCATTATCTTTTGCAAATACCTATAATTCCTTCTCAAAAGAAAACTGTATAAAAAGGTATGATTTCAATATTCTTACGAGTCATATCAATTCTTCAATGAAGTAGTTATACTCACGTTAAATCAGAACGATCCAAATCGCGTTTGTTTTTACCAAAATACCAGCACTACTTCAAACCGATTCAATTCCTCTTATCGTATTCCCCTAGAATTCGTTCAATGTATTAAGCTGGCCCAGATAAAAGCCAATTATCATTATATGTTACAAACAATCATGAAAATAGTTGTATCATTGCTAAAATGAGATTTTTGACCGTTTTAATCCACACCACGGCATTCATTTCATATAGTCATGTCCTTGGTATTTCCTCTAATGTTTTTCATGTTTAGTCTGTTTGCTTCTGACTGCTTTCCCACTGTTAATTATTGTCGAGAGCGTAAGATGGAGAACTTGTCATGCCAAAGTCTTAAACACGAAACCGTTGTATAGATTCGCTCTCTTAGTCTAGCTGCAATGTACTAATAAGCGATTGGCGATAAAAGAAATGTGACAAACATAAAATTGACAAATGATAAATGAAATTTACCTACAGTAAATTTTACCTGTGTATTTTTAGATGAACATATACGGTAGCGTGGCCGAGCGGTCTAAGGCGCTGGTTTTAGGCACCAGTCTCTTCGGAGGCGTGGGTTCGAATCCCACCGCTGCCATTATTTTTTGCAAATCCTTATGGTTTATTTTTCATAAAGCTTATTGGACACTATGGATCAGTTACGAGAATGTAAGAGAGAAAGTCTGCATTGCAACGTTCTTTAACTCAAGACCGTTGATTCAATTCAACAAACCAATTCCTTTTTTCGCAAAAGGTTGCACTTTAATCATTCAGAGATTTTAGCAGAACGCTTTAAAGCCAGCAATGGCCGAGCGGTCTAAGGCGCTGGTTTAAGGCACCAGTCGTTTCGGAGGCGTGGGTTCGAATCCCACCGCTGCCATTATCTTTTGCAAGTCACAATGACTCCTTCTCAAAAGGAAGCTTTATAAAAAAGGCATGCTTTAAATATCCTTACAAGTCATATCAATTCTTCAATCAAGTAGTTTTACCCACGCTAAATCCGAACTATTCAAATCGCGTTTGTTTTTACCAAAATACCAGCACTACTTCAAACCGATTCAATTCCTCTTATCGTATTCCCCTAGAATTCGTTCAATGTATTAAGCTGGCCCAGATAAAAGCCAATTATCATTATATGTTACAAAAAATCGTAAAAATACTTGTATCATTGCTGAAATGAGATTTTTGACCGTTTTAATCCACACCACGGCATTTATTTCATATAGTCATGTCCTTGGTATTTCCTCAAATGTTTTTCATGTTTACGTTAGCAACATTCTCAAACTCAAGAACGTTGATTCAATTCAACAAACCAATTCCTTTTTTTGCAGGAATTTCTTCAGAGATTTTAGCAGAACACTTTAAAGCAAGCAATGAATTATTCATGAAAATACCAGAATAATTGCTGTCATGAATCTTTTAACCGTTTTCAACCGTATTATAGCCATGCAACGCCAGTCAGTTCACAATAAAGAAAGCTTGTTAAGCTAAGATCTTAAATTCGAGACTCTTGTATAAAATTGCTACCAAAGTATTTTTCTTGTACTTATAATCAGTCACCGCTAAAAGCATTGTGCCCAAAAGAAAATGACAAAAGATATATTGACTTAACCTTATGGAAATTTGCACCTTCGTTTTTCCTCATGAAGTGTCAAGTAGAGTGGCCGAGCGGTCTAAGGCGCTGGTTTAAGGCACCAGCCTCTTCGTAGGCGTGGGTTCGATTCCCACCGCTGCCATTATCTTTTGCAAATACCTACGATTCCCTCTTAAAAGAAAGCTGAATAAAAAAGGTATGCTTTCTCTATCCTTAAGGGTCATATGAATTCTTCACTGAAGTAATTATACTCACGTTAAATCAGAATGATTCAATTTGCGATTGCTCTTTACAAAAATGCTGGATCTACATCTAACCGATTCAATTTCTCTTTTCGTATTCCCCTAGAATTCGTTCAATGTATTTTACTGGCCCAGATAAAAGCCAATTATCATTTATGTTACAAACGCTCATGATAATACTTGTTTCATTACTAAAATGAGATTTTTCACCGTTTTCAACCGGTTTTCCGCCATAACACGAAAGTAGGTTTACCTTACAATATTATTGGTATTTCCTCAAATGTTATACACATTTTTGTAATAAATCCCCTAATTGCTTTCCGATTTGATCACTATTAATTATTGTTAAGAACATTAGATGGAGAATTTGCCATGCCAAAGTCTTAAACCCGAGACCGGTGTACAGATTCGCTATCTAAGTTTAGATGCAATCTATTAATGATCGATTATCGATGAAAGGATTGTCATAATGGTAACATTGACAGATGATAAATGAAATTTACCTACAGTATGTTTGACCCGTGTGTCTGATCGTATAAGGTAGCGTGGCCGAGCGGTCTAAGGCGCTGGTTTAAGGCACCAGTCTCTTCGGGGCCTGGGTTCGAATCCCACCGCTGCCATTATCTTTTGCAAGTCACAATGACTCCTTCTCAAAAGGAAGCTTTATAAAAAAGGCATGCTTTAAATATCCTTAAGAGTCATATCAATTCTTCAATGAAGTAGTTTTACCCACGTTAAATCCGAACGATTAAAATCGCGTTTGTTTTTACCAAAATACCAGCACTACATCAAACCGATTCAATTCCTCTTATCGTATTCCCCTAGAATTCGTTCAATGTATTAAGCTGGCCCAGATAAAAGCCAATTATCATTATATGTTACGAACAATCATAAAAATACTTGTATCATTGCTGAAATGAGATTTTTGACCGTTTTAATCCATACCACGGCATTTATTTCATATAGTCATGTCCTTGGTATTTCCTCTAATGTTTTTCATGTTTACGTCTGTTTGCTTCTGACTGCTTTCCCACCGTTAATTATTGTCGAGAGCGTAAGATGGAGAACTTGTCATGCCAAAGTCTTAAACACGAGACCGTTGTACAGATTCGCTCTCTTCGTCTAGCTGCAATGTACTAATAAGCGATTGGCGATGAAAAAAATGTGACAAACATAAAATTGACAAATGATAAATGAAATTTACCTACAGTAAATTTTACCTGTGTATTTTTAAATGAACATGTACGGTAGCGTGGCCGAGCGGTCTAAGGCGCTGGTTTTAGGCACCAGTCTCTTCGGAGGCGTGGGTTCGAATCCCACCGCTGCCATTATCTTTTGCAATCCGTTATGGTTTATTTTATATAAAGATAAACACAATTGATCAGTATCGAGAAACGTAAGAGAGGAAACTTGCCTAGCTAAAATTTTAAACTCAAGACCGTTGTTTAAAGTCACCGAACCAATTGTTCTATTCGTAAAGGGTTGCTCTAACTCTTTCAGAGAATTTGAAGCAGATCACGTTAAGAGCCAGTAATTAATTATTTATACAATAACCATTATCATTGGTGTCATGGGATTTTTAATCGTTTTCAACCGTATCATATATATGTAACGCCAGTCAGTTCACAATAGAAAAACTTGACTTGCTTAGGTCTTTTACTCGAGACCGTTGTATAAAGTCGCTACCATAGTCTCGCTACCCTGTACAAATAACCTGTTAGGAGATTTTCAACCGCTTTCAACCGTATCATATATATGTAACGCCAGTCAGTTCATAATAGAAAAACTTGTCTAGCTTACGTCTTTTACTCGAGACCGTTGTATAAAGTCACTACCGTAGTCTCGTTACCCTGTACGCAAAGTCAATTCACAGTGAAAGCATTGTGACAAGAAGAAAACTGACAAAAGGTATAGGAATTTACCATACACTTAATTGTACCTGCATTAACCTACAGTCATCGGTAGCGTGGCCGAGCGCTCTAAGGCGCTGGTTTAAGGCACCAGTCTCTCAGGAGGCGTGGGTTCGAATACCACCACTGCCATTATCTTTTGCAAATACCTATTATTCCTTCGCAAAAGAAAGCTTTATAAAAAGAGTATGCTTTCAATATCCTTAAGAATCATTTGAATTCTTCAATGAAGTAATTTTACTCTCGTTAAATCAGAACGATCCATATTGCAATTGTTTTTTACCAAAATGTTGGCACTACATCTAACCGATTCAATGCTAAAAGCATTGTGCCTACAAGAAAATGACAAAAGATATACATGGATTGACTTTACCTTATCAAAATTCTGCCTACGTTTTCCTCATCGGATGTCAGGTAGCATGGCCAAACGGTCTAAGGCGCTGGTTTAAGGCACCAGTCTCTTCGGAGGCGTGGGTTCGAATTCCACCGCTGCCATTATCTTTTGCAAATACCTATGATTCTTTCTCAAAAGAAAGCTTTATAAGAAAGGTATATGCTTTCAATACCCTTAAAAGTTATATCAATACTTCAATGTAGTAATTGTATTTTCGTTAAATCAGAACGATTCAAATCGCGTTTGTTTTGACCAAAATGCTTGCTCTACATCTAACCGATTCAATTCTTCTGTTCGTAGTCCCCTAGAATTTGTTCAATGTATTTAACTGGCCCAGATATAAGCCAATTATCATTTACGATACAAACGCTCATGATAATACTTGTATCATTACTGAAATGAGATTTTAAAACGTTTTTAATATTATTTCCGCAATACCACGACAATAAGTTTACCTTTCAATGTTCTTGGTATTTCCTCGAATGTCATACACATTTGTGTAATTAGTCCCCTGACTGCTTTTCCACTTGACCAATTCAAGTTAGTGTCGAGAACATTAGATAGAAAATTGCCAAGTCAAAGTCTTACACTCCAGACCGTTGTATCGATTCGCTGTCCTATTATCTTCCATGTTCTTATAATCGACGAACGATAAAAGGATTGTGACAAACAGACAATTGACAAATGATAAATGAAATTTACCTACAGTTAATTTTACATGTGTATTTATTATTTAAAAGTCAATATATACGGTAGCGTGGCCGAGCGGTCTAAGGCACTGGATTTAGGCACCAGTCTCTTCGGAGGCGTGGGTTTGAATCCCACCGCTGCCATTATCTTTTGCAAATCATTATGGTTCATTTTACATAAAGCTTATTAAACAGAATTGATTAGTATCGAGATTTAAAGGGAGAAAACTTGGCTAGCTAAATTCTTAAACTCAAGACCTTTGATAATAGTTTACAAACCAATTTCTCTTTTCGTAAAAGGTTGCACTTAAATCCTTCAGAGATTGTTGCAGAACACTTTAAAGCCAGGAATGAATTATTCATAAAAATACCAGAATAATTGCTGTCATGAAACTTTCATCTGTTTTCAACCGTAATTTAGCTATGCCACGCCAGTCAGTTCACAATAAAGAAAGCTTGTTTAGCTAAGATCTTAAATTCGAGACTCTTGTATTAAAGCGCTACATAGTCCTAACCTTGTACTTATAATCAGTCACCGCTAAAAGCATTGTGCCAAAAAGAAAATGACAAAAGATATATTGAATTTACCTTATTCTTCCTGCGTTTTTCCTCACAGAATGTCAGGTAGCGTGGCCGAGCGCTCTAAGGCGCTGGTTTAAGGCACCAGTCTCTCAGGAGGCATGGTTTCGAATACCACTTCTGCCATTATGTTTTACAAATCCCTATAATTCCTTCGCAAAAGAAAGCTGTATTAAAAAGAGTATGCTTTCGATATCCTTAAGAATCATATCAATTCTTCAATGAAGTAATTTTACTCTCGTTAAATCAGAACGATCCATACTGCAATTGCTCTTTACAAAAATGCTGGATCTACATCTAACCGATTCAATTTCTCTTTTCGTATTCCCCTTGAATTCGTTCAATGTATTTTACTGGCCCAGATAAAAGCCAGTGATCATTTATGTTACAAACGCTCATGATATTACTTGTATCATTACTGAAATGAGATTTTCACCGGTTTTCAACCGGTTTTCCGCCATAACACGAAAGTAGGTTTACATTACAATATTCTTGGTATTTCCTCAAATGTTATACACATTTTTGTAATAAATCTCCTAACCGCTTTCCCCTTTGATCACTATTAATTATTGTTAAGAACATTAGATGGAGAATTTGCCATGCCAAAGTCTTAAACCCGAGACCGGTGTACAGATTCGCTATCTAAGTTTAGATGCAATCTATTAATGATCGATTATCGATGAAAGGATTGTCATAATGGTAACATTGACAGATGATAAATGAAATTCGCCTACAATATTTGACCCGTGTGTCTCATATGATCGTATAAGGTAGCGTGGCCGAGCGGTCTAAGGCGCTGGTTTAAGGCACCAGTCTCTTCGGAGGCGTGGGTTCGAATCCCACCGCTGCCATTATCTTTTGCAAGTCACAATGACTTCTTCTCAAAAGGAAGCTTTATAAAAAAGGCATGCTTTAAATATCCTTACGAGACATATCAATTCTTCAATGAAGTAGTTTTACCCACGTTAAATCCGAACGATTAAAATCGCGCTTGTTTTTACCAAAATACCAGCACTACATCAAAACGATTCAATTCCTCTTATCGTATTCCCCTAGAATTCGTTCAATGTATTAAGCTGGCCCAGATAAAAGCAAATTATCATTTTATGTTACAATCATAAAAATACTTGTATCATTGCTGAAATGAGATTTTTGACCGTTTTAATCCATACCACGGCATTTATTTCATATAATCATGTCCTTGGTATTTCCTCTAATGTTTTTCATGTTTACGTCTGTTTGCTTCTGACTGCTTTCCCACCGTTAATTATTGTCGAGAGCGTAAGATGGAGAACTTGTCATGCCAAAGTCTTAAACACGAAACCGTTGTATAGATTCGCTCTCTTCGTCTAGCTGCAATGTACTTATAAGCGATTGGCGATGAAAGAAATGTGACAAACATAGAATTGACAAATGATAAATGAAATTTACCTACATTAAATTTAACCTGTGTATTTTTGGATGAACATGTACGGTAGCGTGGCCGAGCGGTCTAAGGCGCTGGTTTTAGGCACCAGTCTCTACGGAGGCGTGGGTTCCCACCGCTGCCATTATCTTTTGCAAACCGTTATGGTTTATTTTATATAAAGATAAACACAATTGATCAGTATCGAGAATGTAAGAGAGGAAACTTGCCTAGCTTAAATTTTAAAC
Source organism: Cerastoderma edule (assembly GCA_947846245.1). NCBI lineage: Eukaryota > Metazoa > Mollusca > Bivalvia > Cardiida > Cardiidae > Cerastoderma > Cerastoderma edule. The sequence goes on along the minus strand of OX401407.1, from coordinate 29,788,916 downwards.
TCAAGACCGTTGTATAAAGTCACCGAACCAATTGTTCTATTCGTAAAGGGTTGCTCTAACTCTTTCAGAGAATTTGAAGCAGATCACGTTAAGAGCCAGTAATTAATTATTCATAAAATAACCATTATCATTGGTGTCATGTGATTTTTAATCGTTTTCAACAGTATTTTATCTATGCCACGCCAGTCAGTCCTCAATGGAGAAAACTTGTCTAGCTTACGTCTTTTACTCGAGACCGTTGTATAACGTCGCTACCATAGTCTCGCTACCCTGTACAAATAACCTGTTAGGAGATTTTCAACCGTTTTCAACAGTATTTTATCTATGCCACGCCAGTCAGTTCACAATCGAGAAAACTTGTCTAGCTTACGTCTTTTACTCGAGACCGTTGTATAAAGTCGCTACCATAGTCTCGCTACCCTGTACAAATAACCCGTTAGGAGATTTTCAACCGCTTTCAACCGTATCATATCTATGTAACGCCAGTCAGTTCACAATAGAAAAACTTGACTTGCTTAGGTCTTTTACTCGAGACCGTTGTATAAAGTCACTACCGTAGTCTCGTTACCTTGTACGCATAGTCGATTCACACTGAAAGCATTGTGACAAGAAGAAAACTGACAAAAGGTATAGGAATTTACCATACACTTAATTGTACCTGCATTAACCTACAGTCATCGGTAGCGTGGCCGAGCGCTCTAAGGCGCTGGTTTAAGGCACCAGTCTCTCAGGAGGCATGGGTTCGAATACCACCACTGCCATTATGTTTTACAAATACCTATAATTCCTTCGCAAAAGAAAGCTTTATAAAAAGGTATGCTTTCAATATCCTTAAGAATCATATCAATTCTTCAATGAAGTAATTTTACTCTCGTTAAATCCGAACGATCCATATTGCAATTGTTTTTTACCAAAATGTTGGCACTACATCTAACCGATTCAATGCTAAAAGCATTGTGCCTACAAGAAAATGACAAAAGATATACATGGATTAACTTTACCTTATGAAAATTCTGCCTACGTTTTCTTAATCAGATGTCAGGTAGCATGGCCAAACGGTCTAAGGCGCTGGTTTAAGGCACCAGTCTCTTCGGAGGCGTGGGTTCGAATCCCACCGCTGCCATTATCTTTTGCAAATACCTATGATTCTTTCTCAAAAGAAAGCTTTATAAGAAAGGTATATGCTTTCAATACCCTTAAGAGTTATATCAATACTTCAATGTAGTAATTGTATTTTCGTTAAATCAGAACGATTCAAATCGCGTTTGTTTTGACCAAAATGCTGGATCTACATCTAACCGATTCAATTCTTCTGTTCGTAGTCCCCTAGAATTTGCTCAATGTATTTTACTGGCCCAGATATAAGCCAATTATCATTTACGATACAAACGCTCATGATAATACCTGTATCATTACTGAAATGAGATTTTAAAACGTTTTTAATATTATTTCCGCAATACCACGACAATAAGTTTACCTTTCAATGGTCTTGGTATTTCCTCGAATGTCATACACATTTTTGTAATTAGTCCCCTGACTGCTTTTCCACTTGACCAATTCAAGTTAGTGTCGAGAACATTAGATAGAAAATTGCCAAGTCAAAGTCTTACACTCCAGACCGTTGTATCGATTCGCTTTCTCATTATCTGCCATGTTCTTATAATCGACAAACGATAAAAGGATTGTGACAAACAGAAAATTGACAAATGATAATGAAATCTACCTACAGTTAATTTTACCTGTGTATTTTAAAGGTAATATATACGGTAGCGTGGCCGAGCGGTCTAAGGCGCTGGTTTTAGGCACCAGTCTCTTCGGAGGCGTGGGTTCGAATCCCACCGCTGCCATTATCTTTTGCAAATCATTATGGTTCATTTTACATAAAGCTTATTAAACAGAATTGATTAGTATCGAGATTTAAAGGGAGAAAACTTGGTTAGCTAAATTCTTAAACTCAAGACCTTTGATAATAGTCAACAAACCAATTTCTCTTTTCGTAAAAGGTTGCACTTAAATCCTTCAGAGATTGTTGCAGAACACTTTAAAGCCAGGAATGAATTATTCATAAAAATACCAGAATAATTGCTGTCATGAAACTTTCATCTGTTTTCAACCGTAATTTAGCTATGCCACGCCAGTCAGTTCACAATAAAGAAAGCTTGTTTAGCTAAGATCTTAAATTCGAAACTCTTGTATAAAAGCGCTACATAGTCTTTACCTTGTTCTTATAATCAGTCACCGCTAAAAGCATTGTGCCAAAAAGAAAATGACAAAAGATATATTGAATCACTTATTCTTCCTGCGTTTTTCCTAATAGAATGTCAGGTAGCGTGGCCGAGCGGTCTAAGGCGCTGGTTTAAGGCACCAGTCTCTTCGGAGGCGTGGGTTCGAATCCCACCGCTGCCATTATCTTTTGCAAATACCTATGATCCTTTCTCAAAAGAAAGCTGCATTAAAAAGAGTATGCTTTCTCTATCCTTAAGGGTCATTTGAATTCTTCAATGAAGTAATTATACTCACGTTAAATCAGAACGATTCAAATCGCGTTTGTTTTGACCAAAATGCTTGCTCTACATCTAACCGATTCAATTCTTCTGTTCGTAGTTCCCTAGAATTTGCTCAATGTATTTAACTGGCCCAGATATAAGCCAATTATCATTTACGATACAAACGCTCATGATAATACCTGTATCATTACTGAAATGAGATTTTAAAACGTTTTTAATATTATTTCCGCAATACCACGACAATAAGTTTACCTTTCAATGTTCTTGGTATTTCCTCGAATGTTATACACATTTGTGTAATTAGTCCCCTGACTGCTTTTCCACTTGACCAATTCAAGTTAGTGTCGAGAACATTAGATAGAAAATTGTCAAGTCAAAGTCTTACACTCCAGACCGTTGTATCGATTCGCTGTCTCATTATCTGCATGTTCTTATAATCGACAAACGATAAAAGGATTGTGACAAACAGAAAATTGACAAATGATGAATGAAATCTACCTACAGTTAATTTTACCTGCGTATCTAAGCGTTTATATAAACGGTAGCGTGGCCGAGCGGTCTAAGGCGCTGGTTTTAGGCACCAGTCTCTTCGGAGGCGTGGGTTCGAATCCCACCGCTGCCATTATCTTTTGCAAATCATTATGGTTCATTTTACATAAAGCTTATTAAACAGAATTGATTAGTATCGAGATTTAAAGGGAGAAAACTTGGCTAGCTAAATTCTTAAACTCAAGACCTTTGATAATAGTCAACAAACCAATTTCTCTTTTCGTAAAAGGTTGCACTTAAATCCTTCAGAGATTGTTGCAGAACACTTTAAAGCCAGGAATGAATTATTCATGAAAATACCAGAATTATTGCTTTCATCTGTTTTCAACCGTAATTTAGCTATGTCACGCCAGTCAGTTCACAATAAAGAAAGCTTGTTTAGCTAAGATCTTAAATTCGAGACTCTTGAATAAAAGCGCTACATAGTCTTTACCTTGTTCTTATAATCAGTCACCGCTAAAAGCATTGTGCCAAAAAGAAAATGACAAAAGATATATTGAATTTACCTTATTCTTCCTGCGTTTTTCCTCATAGAATGTCAGGTAGCGTGGCCGAGCGGTCTAAGGCGCTGGTTTAAGGCACCAGTCCCTTCGGAGGCGTGGGTTCGAATCCCACCGCTGCCATTATCTTTTGCAAATCCCTATGATTCCTTCTCAAAAGGAAGCTGTATTAAAAAGAGTATGCTTTCAATGTAATTATACTCTCGTTAAATCAGAACGATCCAAATTGCGATTGCTCTTTACAAAAATGCTTGCTCTACATCTAACCGATTCAATTCTTCTGTTCGTAGTCCCCTAGAATTTGTTCAATGTATTTAACTGGCCCAGATATAAGCCAATTATCATTTACGATACAAACGCTCATGATAATACCTGTATCATTACTGAAATGAGATTTTAAAACGTTTTCAACCGGTTTTCCGCCATAACACGAAAGTAGGTTTACCTTACAATGGTATTTCCTCAAATGTTATACACAATTCTGTAATAAATTCCCTGATTGCTTTCCCACTTGATCACTATTAATTATTAAGAACATTAGATGGAGAACTTGCCTGCCATGCCAAAGTCTTAAACCCGAGACCGGTGTACAGATTCGCTATCTAAGTCTAGATGCAATTTACTAATAATCGATGAGCGAAGAAAGGATTGCCACATTGATAAAATTGACAGATGATAAATGAAATGTACCTACGGTAACTTTTTTCTGTGTATTTTCAATGGAAAATAGACGGTAGCGTGGTTTAACGCACCAGTCTCTTCGGGGGCGTGGGTTCGAATCCCACCGCTGCCATTAATTTTTGCAAACCGTTATTATACCTTCTATAACAAAATACTTTCAATACCCTTTAGAGTCATATCAACAATGAAGTAGGAAGACTCACGTTAAAAGCAAAACAACTCCAATCTAGTTTTTTTCAGACTGGTTTTAATATGAGTATTTTCACGGGGAATTCATGATTGGATTTTAACTTGAGCTTTCGATACTAAGACGGAACTCAGGGAAATATTTTAGGAAGGATGAATTCAAATGGTTTTGGAAAGGCTTTCCTTTAATTCTTTCGAAGTATTTTGCAGTTCAAGTCAGATTTAACGAATTACTCTGTAAAAAGATTATTTTCCAATTTCGTCACATTTTGAATTGTCGTCTGCAAACGATTTCTGGGACTGGGACAGTCGAAAGTTTGGCGTTTGGTAAAGGTTTAAGGGCAAATGGAGCGTAGTTCAATAGCCTATTTCTCTCGTCTCATCTCTCAAGTAGGGTCCCCCCTCGGAGTTACATCAAATAATTTCGTGAACAGCGCTTCACTGATTAAGAGCAATTTAAAGGGGGACTCATCAAAGCGTCTATGTCATTTAGGTGATAATTTTATCATTAGACGATTGTCTCAAAAACACGCTTTGTGATTCACCAATCATTACGACATTTCCCCCATATGGGCATTTGTGTCTGGTCCAAATTGAAAGCAACAGCAGAAGATAAAACAATCGCACTGAGAAAAGGACAAATGTATTTTCTTTTTTCTTTTTGAGAATATGCAGAAATATTTGTGAGAAAAGGATAAAAAGTTATCCTTTTGTCGCAATGGCTTTTAAGGCTTCGGAGGCAGAGGTCTCAAAGTAAGTCAGCATTGAGCAAGGTGTTGACCCCACCAAACAATACCGGATTATATTCAACTTCTGTAAAAGATTTATGAATTCATTATTGGAACAGAAGAAAATATCACTTAAGTCAATTTCTCATTCAAACAACAACAACAACTCATAATGAACGAGAAAAGTTTGTTTTCCGTTTCGAAAGCAAGACTTCCTCATCGTTAGGAGCAGGGTCATATGTTAAATTCTCGTAAGCGTACATATAAAGAGGAAACGAATACACCAGAAAAGCGTTAACGTAGATGCAAACGGAATATGAGTCCTACCTGTGAAACCTTCATCTTACTGTTGAAAGAATGTCTAGTTTCTTTCATGAACCCCCAAAAAACAAAAAAACTTTAAGATTCAAGGCTTACGACAATTCTGTAAACATAGACGTAAAGTTACGAATCTTTGTGTGTCTATGTGAAGCATCAATGCAAAGACAACCCCTGAAGAGCTGGTACTACATTGGTTCTAGAAATTGGTTCTTAAAATTAGTTCTAAAAATGCTGCACTCCTGCACAATTCTTGAAGATCCAAGAATCCTGTTTTGGGTTTCGTTTGATAGGTATGAGGACATTTTTTCAGAGAACTATTTTCAGTTGCTTTCGAATTTATACCAAGACCAAAATGATATAAAGAATGGCTTCATAAAACATGGATGTGTATACAGTGAACCCTCGTTTATCCGAACACGTCCGTTCCCAACAAAATGTCCGGTTTACCGAATAATCCGGACTAATGAAGCAGAGCATGTTCTTATTCACATTAAGACATAAACGGTCTGTATGAACGGTGTATACTTATAACCCTTTAGCAAACGCCAAATTGTCGTCCGTCCCAAATTGAAAGAGTTTGCAGAAGACATATCAAAACGTGATGAAATTCAAAGATAATCTTCTGATATGGCAGAAAACATTGTGGGTAGAGGAGAAATTGCTCGTCACGAGCAATTTCTCCTTTACCCACAATGTTTTCAAAAGTCGTCTGCAATAAACTGGTCCAATAATTCCGTTCCCTCACAATTTTGTTCGGATTGCGAGACATCCGGATAATCGGTGTCCGGATAAACGAGGGTTCACTGTATAACATTGGGACTAATATGCTGTGCATAATACATTCTAAGTCCCCATATCGTTCCTCCATATTCTATGAAATTCTTCGATAACCTGCAAAGCATTACAGGAACCTGCATCGTAAAATGTATTCCATTCCGGAAATAGACGTCAAGGCACGTCTCTACACTGCTTATAGGAAGATACGCAACCAATAGTCCTGATGATCAAAAGGTCGATGCTTCACCATGTTCCATTCTGATGGCAATTAAGCCCTTGGACTATCCGAGTTACCCTACCTATAGAATGGAATATCTGAGTCTGGATATCGGACATCGCCATCAACTGACTCATTGAAGGTCAAGGCCGTTCGTTAGTCATTGACGTGGAAAATGGCGGGAGATTTGCGGGGTTTAACGAACGCGCGTGGGAAGGGAAAACCCACCATTGATATATCTCCATTGACCATTGACTGACGTTTTCAAGTGGGCCCCTATTTTCATCATCGGGCCCTATCATCCGGCCCTTTTGTACGCGGCCCCTCGACATTACATCAAACACTTTAGGGAGAAAGCGCTTCACTGATTAAGAGTGAGCGATTAAAGTGAGGGTCATTGAAAGCACCTGCGTGATCGAAATGATCATTTTGTCGTTAACTCGATCCTTTGCGTCTTTGTCTAATCAATATGGTCACTCTTCTTGCAATGCTCTCGATTTCATAGGTTATGATATTAAGACGTGTTATATGTTCTATTATGTCGTCTTGACATCTTTCGTGATAACATCGGAACAGATTCTCTGAAGGTGCGACCTTTGTGGGAAAAAGAGCCATTATTCTATTTGAACAGTGTCTCGTTTACAGCAATGTATACGGAAAAAGCCTAACAATACAAAAATTCTCAGCGTTTACGTATTACGTAAAGGAAAGAGGTTAATTAAGGATCACGGGAATATACGCTTTTCCAAGAGTCTAGCTATGGAATTATTGATGTGAAAGCCGTATGCAAGCATCAAATATGCAATTTAAACCAACACACTAACAAGCTTGATATTGATTATTCAGTAAATTTAATGATTGCATTGGCCAAAATATTAAAATGAACAGTGTAGCTTTGTGTCATGTCAAATATGACAATGACAAGCAATAGTTGTTATGCTTTGGAACCATAACCCCAATTATTTTCAGTTTTATCACTTTCAATTTCTCCAGCAAATATAGTTTTCAGATAAAGGAGGTCTACACATGCGCATGAACATCTGTACGTGATTATTGAGTACGATATGACGTATTTGCTCTAGCTAGACGATGAAGTGAAATGTCGTCATATTTGAGATGAACCGTTATTCAATAGGCGCCAAGTGTCACTAAATCAATCAATACTTATCGATCATGTCCACCATAAAGATCGAAGTCGTTAATCAAGTGGACTCATGGTTTACATCAAATTAACTTCAAAGCAATCTAGATTTGGGATACTTAAGTTCTGATCGTAAAGTTCGATACCTTACTTCACATTACTTCAGTTTATGAAGCTACTGCAAATACTTTAGAAATCCATGTGGTGATAAAAGAATACCTTGCAATGAATGATCAAGTTGTCCTTATTTTCCAATGGTTTCTACTCAATGCCGTAAAGAATGCATATTTTTCTAGCTAATATTTCGTGGTCTGGGCTTGCTTTCAACTTGGTCATAACTTCACATAAAGGGACTGGTTTACTCATGTCTAGTGATCAACACTGTGATTCAGGATGCTGTATTATTAGAAATGGAGGTCAGTTGTCAAAGGGTAGAGCATCGGCTTCTGGTTCGTAGGTTTGTATCCCGTGAAAAGTTGGATCTGCAAAGCGATCTTTCATTAATTCACATTTGGCGCGAGCAATGATTATGAACAAGGAAGTAGAATCGAGAATTATTGATCTAAGTTGTAAGAACTAGTTTTATAATTGTAAAATTAATGAGTTTAAACTAAACTTAGTTATAGTGCCACAGGGATTCACAAGTTTCGACCTTCTACAATTATTATTGTCACGTGAAAAACTTATGTATTCATGGATTCGACTTTGCGTCTGGCACATGTCGACCATGAATTTGAAACAGTATTTTTCTCATGTACACAATCAAATTCATGCAATCAAATGCCACTTTAATTTTTCCGGAAGTCCTTTTTGTTGAAATGAAGATTCTATTCTTGAGCACATCACCTATGAAATGCCGCTTTCAGTCCGGCGGGACGTTAATAAAGTGAAAAACATTTCGATTGAAAACAAGTTCTTGATGAAGTGTGGGTCCAATTTTAGGTTACTTAAGGCTTCCTCATTTGATGGGATTAACTCAACAAGAGAGACTATTATTTTGTCGTCAAATCAAGAGAACAATGATGGCGGCTTAAATTACACGCAAAATCCGCCTATCAAAAACGCGTTTGACCCTTGTTCCAATTGCTTTCGATGGAAGCGTCTTTTAACCTGGTTACGAAGAGCGAGTTGCTTAAGAGAATATTGTGACAAAAGGAGAAATTGCTAAACTTGATGTGTTATTGATTTGATGAAAAAATAATGTAATAACGGTTACATGACAACTTAAGCAAAGTTTGTCTTTGTGAGTTATATACATCTTTAGCGCGTTTTCGTCGAGTTTTAATAGAGACTTGATTAGCCAACCCTTTCGAATATTGGTTCATTCGAAGAAATCCTTTAGAGGTTGTCTTCATGAACACAAGGGTCGTAGGTTCGTAGACTGTGAGCAGCGGGGTCAACCATGTGACATTTTGATAATCTAAACTCGGCGCGAATACTTGTTATGTATCAAGGAATCTGATTTGAGAGTCTTTGATACAAGTTGTAAAAACTTGTTTCAAATTTGATTTGAAATAGTTAAGTTTTAACAAAACCAATTTTTGGAATTTGTGAATTTTGACATTTTTATTTTTTAAATTTCGAAAGAAAAACATTCTCTGACATCTAAAATTTTAAAAAACCCACAACATACCAGAGCAAAAAGCTAGCATTTTAATCAGATTTCTTTTTCGAAATGGACGCGAAAATCTGAAACATGCTTTTGCTTTCCATTTATGATCAAACGAGTTCACAAAAAAGGTTCAGTGTTTGAAAAATAAAAAGATTTATAAGATAACGCTTGGCAAAGGGCATCCGATTTCCATTATATCGGCCATATTGTTTCCATGAAGTGCCCGGTTATTTCAAACTCTCGTAATGTCTCAAACGCATCGAGAAGTGATCCCTCCCCCGTCTTATGATGTTTTAATGAAGTGGACGAGCTCGAATTACAGATTTAAATGAAACCAATTTACTTGCAAAACGAGTCTTAAGAGTTTATTTGTGTCCACTTTTAATTGTATCAATGTGTTTTTTAAGCCACATCTGTCGCCGGACAGTCCAGTCGTTGACCCAAATATGTTCAAACTTTGCTATTTAAAAGTCTTGTACTTACGGATAGCGACCATCAGACTATGTCTGTTTGCTCTTTCCGGGCTTGAGTGAAGAGAAACGTATTTTCGATTTGTAATCTCAATTGACATTTATAGGTTTTTAATTGTTTGCCACGTCTTAGAAAGAGACACACTGTTTTATATGTGGTATTATGTTTACTCATGCATTGTATTACAATTTGATTAATAAAATGTCTCTAAATTGAATCAAATTGACAACGGGAACTCCGTGGTCATATGGTTAACGTGCTCGGCTTGAAATCGCTAGATATCCCTCTTCATGTGTGTTCGAACACCGGTAGAAGTGGAATACACGACGTTAAGTTTATCAAATGGCTATTGAAATGCAAATAGCTCATTCCTGACGAATCCAACCATATCAATAAGGGCTCGATCTTCCTTTATCAATTAAAAGGTAAAAAGGTACAAGGCCATGTCTCTTAAAGATTCGTTACTTAACGTTTAAGTTTATAAAATTATCGTAATCTCAAAGGAACCTTTGTTTTTGAGAATGAAACATTAAAGAAGCAAATACGATAAATATTTTACATATTAGACTTATGTTCCGTTCATGTCTAAGTCAACGCTTTTCTGAGATACTCTTTTACTCATTTATGAGGAAATCTATCATACAAACATTTGTGAGACAGACTCAAGGTACGCCAAACCTAATTAGAAATCTCACTGGATGAGAACGTATCCATGCATCAGTTTGAAAAACGTTTGGACATACAATCTATCACAATGTTCGATGTAAAAGCTCGTTGTATTTCAATTGTGGTGGCAGTTCACCATTGTGATGGTTCCCTTACAATAAACCATCATATAAGGTACATATCATCTCAACACAATTTTGAATAACAAGAATGTCTACAAACATTATATAATTTCTTTTATAGCAAGTTGGTGTAACCAAGTCGTTTCACGAAATATCGAAATGGTTGTGTCAGCGGAAATCGCATGAAACCTAGAGTTTGGAAACCGTCCTTTAAAAGTATTATTTTTGTAAAAGAAAGTACCTTAAGATCGGATAAACAGAAGGAATGTAAACTGAAGACTAACTTGATTGTAAACGTATGTTTAAACTATAAATATATATTTGATAAGCCGTTATGTAAATACCTGAAACATCGTGTTTTGGCGGGAAAAGATCAATTGAGCCTAAGTCAAAATTAATTACTACATTTCCTTATTGATCAGACATAAGCGTTCACTAAGAGCGATTGCACAAGCATGATTTGGTATGTACTCGCAAAGACCTAATAAACATCTTTGGAACTCGTTTGTATTCGACGGCTTTACTGTTTAGATAAACAAGTTCGTAAGCTTTATTTAATGACGAACATATAGAACAAATGTCCCGATCTTCATTCTTTTCATCTTGATCAAAACGTTTATGAGAATCAAATTGGGATTAACCACCTCTCCAGGGAATCGTTTACACTAAACAACAACCATTCGTTTATGTAAAACGCTGTTTTTCTACATGATTTTCGGCCACGCCAATGGAAAATGGGCTTATGTGCTCATCAAATACAATGGATTCGCCATTTCGCATGCCGTTACCTCGTAGCATGCAAATCGCGAAATCCTTATATAATGATATACATATTGTCTGTGTTGGTCTCTACTTGTTTGATGCGGGGAAGATCAATCAGGACCGAGTAAGAATTAACCCCGTCCCCGGGAACCACAAATTCCCCGCCCATCACGCGTCACCGTTTGAACTCAACACCCACGGGGGTCATAGGTCACATATTTGGGATGCATTTCTTGGCTCTAACGAAAGAGATGAACTTGAACCCTACATATTTAGGCAAGCCTGTTTACAACTGCATATCTTATCTTTGTTCTGGAAAAGTTGTGATATTTTTTTTTTGATTGAATTATCGTTATAGAATGTGCCTACATATATCTTATTCCGATACAGACGCCGATACATACACCTAACACCATGAAATAGATGTATTAAACAACCACCGTATCCAAAAGAGGAAATGGTCCTTTTGGAAAATGAATCATTTTGTCAAAACGTGCTTTACTCAATGATATAAATAGTTTTAAAAAGAATCGGTTTCGACCTATTTTGTCATATCCTGATGCCTTTATTCACTTAAGGCAGCATTCGAAACGAATTTGTTGTGTTTTTGAAAGAAACGTCGACGTTGTGTAAATGCAACCATGTTCAGTCACTGTCAGCGTTTCCTTAAATATTGACGATTCCATATTTCAGCCCTTAAAACAAACTATTCAAATGATAACCAATCAATTGAAATCAGGAACAAGAAAAGGGCGGGAAATATATGAGTGCGCCTCATGAGTTCAAAGACTAAAAGGGATGCCATGAAAAACTCTATAATGATTCCAGAATAGATTTATTCCTGCATTCATGTCCAAAGTTATCGAAAACGTGTCGTTAAATCGCCTGTATTCCTTATACAGTCGTCTCAATGCCGTTCAAATCCCCTGAAAGGACGCTTTCAATAATCATGTTCAAAAGCAAGCGTCTGATCGAATCTGCATCGTTATCAATTAGCTAGCATTTGTTCCTCCCCTTTGATGAATTATAGGAGCCGCGTCATTGAGAATATGGTTTGTTTGGTTAGCTTTCAATTAAGACGGGCGAATATGTAGTGTGATTTCGTGGGCGATGAATTGTAGGTCAGAGTACACTGAAGAATTACTTCCGGAGGTCGTTGTACAGTAAAAAGTAGTTCTTGAAAATTTAGAATGTTACTTTGAGTGTTGATTTTATGCTTTTAGGACATAAGAGGGGGTGTTTTTGACTGTTTTTGATATTTTGTGGGTGTTGGCCATGTTTTAAACCCCTGGTTTGTTGTTTTTTCCAGAACTACTTCTCGCGGAAGGCGAAGCGCTGAGGGAGACGTCCTTCGCTGACCCACCCATTTTTGTAGGCGATTTAAGAGGTAGGTAAAAAGAAATGGCCGGTAGTGAAAAAAGTAGCTGATCTTCGATATGTTTGCTTGTCAAATTCTGATTGGCAACAGAGTGTGGAATAGTGAAACAACAAGGATTAACTCTGAATCTTTTCATGGAAGGTACTGTGAACATGCCAAAATGACTGTTTTTGTATAGAACAAAGAAGGGCCAAATCATGGCAGAGTCTGACCTAGATAAACCAGTTTATTTTGAATATCTCCAGAAGTATTAGGATAAGGACCCTGAAATTTCTCCCACAAGTTGATCTACTCATTAGAAGCCTATGGATGTAAAAAAATTATTCAGTTTGTATTTTTTTTTTAATTTTGATGATTTTTGTAAAATATTGCGTAACGAGTCGGGCCGAGTGAGCCCCCCTGAATGAGAATAGGCGGTGTTGATGTAGAATTTGTTCTTCTGCTACAATTCTTTGGACATTGTGATAGATTGAGACCATATTCACACAGAGGACAGCAGAATTTGATTCTAATTAGTTAAAATTGGATAATTTCCAGTGAAATACATAGATATATATATATATATATATAATTTCATAACTTTGCTAATTGTGCTCTATACTGTGTTTGTCATGGAATCATTTCATGTTGAATGTGAACAGAAATTGAATGAAAACACTCTGATTCATGAGAATAGGGAATGTATTGTATGGAAGGCTGTGTTAATGCCCAGGTTTATGTTCAATTTTGATATAAGGATCCGATGGCTAGTCCCACGGCTGAACACAAGACTCAAACAGCACACCCAGTTGCCTTGATGGTTAAACTAATGGATTTTTCTATTTCAGCTCAGGACCACGCATCACATTCACTGCAACAAAAAGCTCTGCAACACAGATCACCTCATATTTGAAACCAGCCATAATAATTGCCTGAGGCGGAAGACATGTTTTCGGTTAGGAAGATGCAGCGAACATTTTAACCGAAATGAGAAACCGACGGCAGGATGCCGCGTGGACCTTTGGATTTACTCGTAAGTGATCACCAGAATTGTCTGATATTTGATTTCAATATGATTGATTTCAGGCTTGGGGCTTGTTGGGTGGTAGGTTTGGTATGTTTATTCAGATATTCAGATGGGGGGGGGGTGGGGGGCTAGTACCCAGTATGAGGTGATGATGATGATTATTTTGATGACTTCTTTCTCTGTGTTTTTTTTGTGTAAATACCGTTTCGGCCGGCAGCAGGCCATCATCAGGGCTTTTGCCTTTAACCGGATGTTTTTTGTGTTGTTGTTGTTGTTGTTAAGCTGTCAATTTTTTTAATCAATCGAACATAGAGTATTTATTATTACTTAATGTTTTAGTCAAGCTGACCTTTCGCATACTCGCGCTCTTCATGCCAACTTCCTTTACCTAACGGACCCCTAGCTCTGGTGTACCGGTATTCAAGATTTGCTCTTCTTTCTTTTCATTAAGTTTTGAAGTGTGCAGGTTTCTTTCTAATTTTCTTTTTAGTTTCATGTTTGGAAATGTTTTCTAAATAATTGGTCTGGTTCGGTGACAATTTTTCCGGTTATCGATGAAACGTTTGCGTGAGTCGCATTTTCCGAACTATTGTTTACCTGTTAAGTTTTTGAGGCTAGCCTTCCTGCAAAATTCTTAGAGTGATTTATTTCCTTAGGAAGTGATAAAAGGAGTCTGCGGTCTCCTTACAATTTTGTGTTGTTGTGTTGAAAGAAACACTGTAAACTGCTTTCTCGCAAAGCGAGACCTCCAAAATTGTTATAAAGAGTAACTTGTTATTATCGGCCATTTTCAGTTGATGGATATTGTGTGTCGGTAGGAACTCTGAACGTTACCACCAGTCCCCTCCACCACATTTGCCAGCATAGAGGAGACTATCTGACCATCCATAGCTGAGATTGTTTCGGGCTGGTTTTCATCTTCAACGCGTCTCTTTCGGGTAAGAACTTATGCATTTCCCTGCTCGTAAAGGCTTCCTGCGGCTTTCCTTTCCAATTTTCATTTGGCCATAGTAGCAGATAGAAATCTTGAATTTGAATGGCTTAGCTCTGGTCATGATCTTCTTATATAGTCCTATAGTGTATTGGATAAGTATGCAGGAGAAGTCAGTTAGACTGGGCATGATATTAACTAGTGAATCAGCTCAGAGTGGCAGGTAAAGGATGTGGGATTAGGGGGTGAAAGGTGTGAAAAGTCAACACCATTCCCTCTCAATTCTTTCACCCTTGGACCAAGTGGGATTTTTTACCCTCAAATATGATTAAGGTATTATATGTAAGGCAAATTAATGACAAAACATTATAAATATTATGTTTTTAATTTAAAATAACATATAAAATGTCGAAAAAATAGGGAAAAATGCAACTTTTTTGGATAAATTCACTACCCTATTACTCCCATGTCAGTCTTTAAGGGACAAAAAGATCATTTTCAGAGAGAAGAATATGTTTCCAAACTGAAAATTGTGGTTTGGTGAAAATTCATAGATTTTTTAATGAATGAGAGTGGTTCTCATGAGACCCCCTTTTCGCATTGATTTTGAAAGTTCCGAGCCCAATTTTAACAAATCTGGGTACTTTGCTTCGACACGCATAGATCTGTGAAATATTGATAGAAATGCTTGCGATTGGTTCCGTTTCACTTGAAATTGGCTTAGAAACTTAAAAATATTCTATCGAAGCGATTAAACGAGATTTTGATTTTTATTTTGGTCAGAGTACACTGAAGAATTACTTCCGGAGGTCGTTGTACAGTAAAAAGTAGTTCTTGAAAATTTAGAATGTTACTTTGAGTGTTGATTTTATGCTTTTAGGACATAAGAGGGGGTGTTTTTGACTGTTTTTGATATTTTGTGGGTGTTGGCCATGTTTTAAACCCCTGGTTTGTTGTTTTTTCCAGAACTACTTCTCGCGGAAGGCGAAGCGCTGAGGGAGACGTCCTTCGCTGACCCACCCATTTTTGTAGGCGATTTAAGAGGTAGGTAAAAAGAAATGGCCGGTAGTGAAAAAAGTAGCTGATCTTCGATATGTTTGCTTGTCAAATTCTGATTGGCAACAGAGTGTGGAATAGTGAAACAACAAGGATTAACTCTGAATCTTTTCATGAAAGGTACTGTGAACATGCCAAAATGACTGTTTTTGTATAGAACAAAGAAGGGCCAAATCATGGCAGAGTCTGACCTGTAATCAAGCGGTGACTTCCAAGTTGAAATAACCCGTCCAATTGTTGTTGTTTTTATCATGTATATCAATGGTACGTTGTATTGTTCGTAACTGAAATATTTCCCCGAAGTCATCCAGAAGATTTCGAAGTAGAAGCTTCATGGATTACCGTTAGTACAAATTGCTTTGAAGGAGAACAACATTATTGTGTAAATAATACATTATTTATCTCAATACTGTCATTCAATCTTGATTAAAGAACAAGAAAAGGTACCACATTGACCATATCCAAAATAAAGCAGATTATTTAAAGCTAATACGGCATCAATGAATCTCAAAACAATATAACACTCACACACAAAACCCCGACTTTCCGGTTTGTAATGCAGCCGGGATCTAAACAATTACTATACGGGGCGAACAAGTCCTAAAGTAAATGACGTTGTTGGAATTTTATTTTGACAACGTAATGAAATTAAAATAACAGAAACGAATATGATTTGAACTCGCTCAATGCACCATCTTAAGGCCATTTTCTTTCATGTCGCGAATGAGTATTATCTAAATCATGACCCGCGAGAAAATTATATAAACAATGCAGAACCGGTGCCCAAATAGAAACCATACTTCATTAAAAGCGAAACAGATGCTTGTGTCCTTTTGATGTTCCCATAATAGACTCCGCTGAAGAATGACCGGCGCGTCGTATGAAAAACCGAACACAAAAAGTAGCCACAAATTATAGGAAAAATAAGAATGAAGCCAATATTTAGACGCCTTGCCTTTAATGCAAGCCCTTCCAACACGAGACCTTTCGATTCTTGGGAAATTTATTGCAAGAAAGCAATGTTGTTTTTGTATATGGTCAAATGCTTTCCATTTAATGGGGTCTGCCGCTGTTTTTACAATTTTCAATTTTTACATTTCAAGTTTTCCAGTGATTCACAAGTGCTTGGTCATGACCCTAATGTGCATTGCCTGCCAAAGGACAATCCCATAAAACCAACAAAGCTGATAAGGCTCGAACCCAGGAAAGCCGAGTTAGAAGACCGTAATATTACCCACCTCACTACCCAGAATCAACATGGTGCCCCGTTACAACAAAACATAATTAGAAATAAGGAAAATGTGAAGTCATGGATCAGCCTTTGCGGATTCGCACAGGCTGTTTCAGGACTTCACATTTTCCAATGCCATGGACATTAACCCTTTCCCAAACAATAACGATATTTAACCACTTTGTTGCAGACGACACCGAAAAACATTGTGTGAAAAGGAGAAATTTCTCATGACGAGCACTTTTTTCCTTTTCCAACAATGTTTTCTGCCCTATCAGAAGATCATTTTCCAGTTTCATCACATAATGAGATGCCGTCTGCAAACTCTTTGAATTTGGGACAGCCGAAATTTGGCGTTTGGTAAAGGGTTAAAGAGACCGCCTTGTGTTCTTCGTTCATACGCCAAAGAGCAACCCGTCACTATTGTGAAGACCTAACGCGAGTCCCAACAATTATTCCTTGAAAAGACAGATCGATCGAATCTTCAAAATCAAACGTCTTGTGGGCTTCCCTCGACAATAAAATTCCATTCAAAAACGCCCTTCCTCACTTTAATACGTTACGCGTGGTCGCTGGTGTTATTTTGTTAAATGAATAGAGGGAGGTTATGTAAATTAGCCGGTAGAAATCATCAATGAATGGGGGCCAGCCGCTCGTTTCTTTGACAAAACACGGCGTAGTAAAATTGATTTGGTTTCGAGAATTTATTTTCGTTCGATTGTGGGCATTTAGTGAATGAGTGCGTCGGTAATTAGTTGTTGAAAGACGAAACGAACACGCCTCACACATTTTGGAAAGATGTTCTCGATTTCCATCAACGGTCTTCAATACAAAATACAACATGCGTTTCTCATCGTTATGAAGACATGGATAACTAATATACGCCGATCCCGAGCTCTAACTGTGTCAGTTCCAAAGACTTAGGGTTTCCGATATGTCTCCAAACCGAAATAACTAAATGTAACAGTTCAATGAATCAAAAACCTGGAAGTACGCTTTCAACACCTTAAAATCTTAAGGTAGAATACCCGTAATCCGCCATTTTAAAACTCATTATTCCTTCAGATTATTTCGGCCGTTCTCGGTACGCATCGGTCAGGGCCGAGACTATTCGGTTTAATAAGAGTAGTTCCCGCCCCGACCGATATGTACCGAGAATGGCCGAAGTAATCCGACGATGAATAAGTTTCAAAATGGTAGATTACGGGTATTCTACCTTAATCCCATTCTAAGACACCTTGAAACACCGTCACGACAAAAGGAGCAGTTGATCATTCCAGACAGTTTTCTTATTTTGTCGAGCATCTACTTGTTGATGAATACCACAGTGACATTCACGTCTCACAAGACAATTGGAACATGTTAATAACAACAAGTTAACCGTATAATAGGTAGGAGGGATCCTGTAAGAAATGTTTCGTGTCATTAAACAGTGGTTTTAAAAAGTGACATAAGTGTTTTTATAAGTATGATTTAAACACCAAATTATGCTAATAAATTCCTGATGCAATGCCTGTCATATTACAGTCCGACATAAATACCCTATAAATGCCCATAAAGATTAGCCAAGGGTGGTCTTAAGCCTACACCTGACAAAAAGCGATTTCTCCTATTTCTTTTATCAGATCAATCCAAGATCAGACATTACAATATACACTGCACAATCCAGAATACATTATGTGAAGCTCCGTGCAGATCGACTCTTAATTTAGATAAGACGTAACGTCACGTGTTGGTACCTTTGCGCGTTGTGTTAGTCCGAGATTAAGCTTTGATTGAAATAGAACGTGAAAGTCATTTGATCTTTTTATTTCTAAATAATAAGATCGCTTAACCCTTTACCAAAACTTCAATCCTCAACAGTCCCAAATTGAAAGACTATGAAGATGATATTTCAAAATGATGCAATTGAAAAATAATGTTCTGATAGGGCAGAGAACACATTGTGGAGAAAGGAGAAATTGCCCAGTAAGGGCAATTTCTCCTTTTTCCACAATGTTTTCTAGAGTCATCCGCATCAAAGTGGTCAAATACCGTTATTGTTTGGTAATGGGTTAATACATGTCAAGAGGTCAATGCAAGACTATAGTATGTTCTTCAAAGAACTTGAAGCACTTTCTACAGTCATGTACCGGAAAATCGATGTACATGTATGTCTGTTCAAATCTGGCTGACGTACATTTGTAGTAATTTGAATTTCATGCTGAATTGCACATCCTTGCTCTCTGGCCATAAATATCAGTCTTGCATAATCACCACCCACTGCAATGCTGAAGTGCTGACAGATGGTACATGTTATTACCACAACTTGAGCATGTTGCATGTTTGACTAATCAGTCAAAGGTTCGATATTGGGATATGTCAACATCATTTCCATTGTTAGAATGGAACAAAACCCACAATATACATTTTCTCTGCTTGGTGTAATTGAGACGGTAGCAACACGCATGCAAAGACAAATTGTTCTCTGTTGTAAGCTAAAACCCTGAAATACAAACAATACAAACACTATGTGATTGTACCCTTACAGACGATACAAAACACGACGAAACAAAGGAAAGTAGTTTTTCTGTCATAATCTTATTTTTTCTGTGATATTTTAACATGTAAATGTTATTTTTAGATGTACTCTTGTTTGATTAATGTTTACAAGGTGGTTTGCCTGTTTTTCAATCATTTATGATTAAGTGTTCAAAGGAACGTTGATTAGGTTTCGTTTTCAAATTGAGGAACAAGTCTGACTTTCGGGCCTATGAATTCGGTATTCCATTTTATTTCAAAGAACGTTTTATATTGCATGAGAATTGTATAAGCAATATAAACATTCTCTCTTTTGCATCACATGTCCTCATTTATAAGCAAGTATAGTAAAGGGTTAGATATGCCAAAGACCTAATAAACAGGTCTTTGGATATGCATATTTCTCAATAGGGGACATTGCTATTTAGGCCACGTATCTTCTGTCAGCACGGTTCAACCCAATATCAAGAGGAAAAAAACTAGTCCAATACCAAGTAATTATTGCATGTAGTAACCGTAAAGCAACTTCAAGCAAGCACACAATCCAAACTGATGAAGCGTTTTAAGAAAAGAGACAAATACTTGCATACATGTACTTTCATGTCGTATGTCGTTACCTTTAATTTCAAACTGTAACACAGCCCAAACTGAAGGAACCTGTTACGAAAAGAGACAAATATGCGTATACGTTTATGAAGTATATCGTAACCATCAATTTCAAACGGTTCCACTATATAAACTAATGAAACCTGTTACGAAAAGAGACAAATACGAGCATGCATGTACTTTCATGTCATATGTCGTACCCTTTAATTTCGAACTCAAACACAATCCAAAATGAAGAGACCTGTTACGAAAAGAGACAAATATGCGTGTATACGTTTATCCAAAGACCATATAATGTTATTAAGGTCTTTGGTTCATCTTTTCTTGTTAGGGGGTGGGACACAAGTCACCTGTCTAGACCACCGCTGGGCCCGGGGACGCTCGGCCATATTGTCTTCAATTGGCCCGATCAGTCAACGTCCCACCAGGTCGTCACAAAGACATGGCCTCTTAACTCTTTAACAAACGCCAAATTGTCGACTCTCCCAAATTAAAAGCGTTTGAAGACGACATTTCAAAATGTGTTGAAATTTGGAAGTACTCTTCTGACAGAGTAGGAAACATTGAGGGAAAAGGAGAAACTGCTCGTTACGAGCATTTTCTCCTTTCCCCACATTGTTTTCCAGAATATTTCTACAACAAAAATGTCAAATGTCGTTATTGTTTGGTAATGGGTTAAATTGATGTTACGGTTTGCGCTGTTAACGGCAGTTAACGGCAGACCACTTATGAAAGCATTTCGACAAACTTTGTCGAGACGCTTCATGAGTGGTCTGTCGACAAACGGACAAAATCATCTTGTCAGAATAGTTTCTATATGATATCTCACTTTCACAAAGCAAAATACTATGTTTCCTTCCTACCGTCTACTAATGGTTTCATTCATAATCAGTCGGAAATATCGTTTGAAGAAAATGTTGAAGTTGTTTCACTTGGTGCGTCTGGTAACGTGGCTATCTTTAATGCTTTCCCAGAAAAACCTTATTGATTTGTCTATTGTAACGAATTGGCATCCAATTACAAACAAGAACTGTAGGAACTATTCGACTAACGAATGGTTAACGTGCATAGCTCTGATGAATAAAAACTTTGTATTGACTCCGTATCGTTTTCCCATATGTTTGGAACAGTTGGTGATGTCAAGAAGCCATGCATGTCGACCTCTGTGTAGATGGCACAATATACTTTCAACAAAAGGTCTTCATCTGTCTCTCTAACGGAATATGGGTGGTTCTACATAGATTTGGCAGACCTTTACGAAAAGTCATAGTTGAGGTTTTCCCCAATCATTCTCAAGTCTAGGTCGGGGTCCTGGCCCGTGTGTATACCTTGCACTAGTGACTGTCCAAAGTCGTGCATCGTTACGTTACTGAAATACAAGTGAAACTATGTAGCGGTTCATCGCATGAGTTTTTATTTTTTATTTCTCTCGTCTTTTCCTTAATTGTATGTCTTTTATCGATCTAATTGATAACATCCTCAATCCTTTCCATGCACAGTATTATGTCTCTCTTAAAGTGTAACATTGCATAGATATCACATGACATTCAACTTTGCTATGACCACCAGCATAAACTTTAAACCATATTACTTATCATATTGTACTGTACACACGATAAGAATGTTTCTTTTGTTCTTATCCCTTTGTTATGAAGGGTAAAATACTGAATGTGCCGTGTTTAATTAATAGAGATAAACTAAGCTTTCTAGAAAACTATCGAAATAAACCAAACAAAGCGTTCTTAATGTAGAATACCCATATTCCGACATTTTGAAACCCATTATGTCATCGGATTCCTTCGGTAGTTCTCGTTTGCTTCGGTCGGGGTCCGTAACTATTCGGTTCAATGCGAATAGTTGCGGCCTAGACCGAGTTATACCGAGAAAGACCGAAGAAATCCGACAAAAGAATGAGTTTGTGGGTATTATACCTTAACGATATCGATCCGTTTTTCTCATGCCGCTTCAATTCCAACGTGACGTTTTCACCTGTTACAATACACGGCTAATTAAAACTACCACTTGTTACATTCCGGTTACATCAGCGAGCAATAGTAACCCCCACCTTCCCATAAAGTGGGCGTGACACTTAACCCTTTACTAAACACCAATTTTTCGACTGTCCCAGATTGAAAGAGTTTGCAGGCGACATTTCAAAAATGTGATGAACTTGAAAAATATTCTTCAGATAGAGCAGAAAACCTTGTGGGGAAAAGGAGAAATTGCTCTAAGCGAGCAATTTCTCCTCTTCGCCATAAGGTTTTCCAGAATCGTCTGCAACAAAGTGGTTAAATGTCGTTATTGTTTGGTAAAGGGTTAACCCGAAGCAAGGTGTTGGCATCAAGGACATGGGCTTTATGTTAAGTGATGACACAGTCGCCTCGATTTATAATAGTAAGTGTCGGATCGCTATTCAATGTTTTTGTATGAATGTTGCCAACCCTTTCTTTTGAATTAACGGGGTATTCTTTTTAAAATCGATTATTCCCAGAGCAGTTCACATCACCACCTGTGGTCATTCGATATGAACTCGTGAGAAAATTATAAATTGCTGGCACCAACCAAATTCTTTTATTTACCACAATTTCATTTTCATGATGTTTGAAACTCGCCATTGTCTTAATTTTGCAAACGTCACATACTGTTCCTTTCGATTGAGGCGATACTTCTCTATATTGCATTTCTTTCAGTCAGAATAACAGATGCTAGAAATACTGGATGGTACATATTATTATATTTGAATAAAACTGTGTTGTAAAGAGTTATCCTTATTTTGTTTTGCAAAATCTTTCAATCATGTATACTAAAACCAAAGTAGGTTGTCAAACCACAAGGCACTTGTATCACAAAGTTTCGAAACTTTAGATCTACGTTTTACAGACTTGCCATAACACGTGAAACTCAAGGGTAGCTTTTTTGCTAATGAAAAATTAACATGCGTTTTAAAGCATGCTACAGATATCACAAGTGCTCCGTTCATGTCTAAGCTTACGTTTTTCTGTATCACTCCTTTCACTTTATATCAACGTTTACGAGGAAATCTATCGTGCAAACCGTTGTGAGACGAGAACACATTGGTGTAAATTGCTTCCCTCCATAACACTATAGAAAATAGGGACAACCAACCGAAAGTAATGATTTGACAAATTATAAATGTCGAATCTTAACTGATAAGTTGTTGAAAACCGATTTTAACCACAAACGATTATTTCTTTCTGTTCCTATGACTCCTGAACACCACATACATCAATTTACTGCATCTGCCGCAGAGGAAGTTTGAAACCAATGTAACAAAAGGATAAATTGCTGAAATTGAGCATTTTTTTTTCTTTTTGTTACAATGGTTTCATCTCAAAACCTCAAATTATCTCGTTTTATTTTTCGCACGATAAAAATGTCGTCTGACATTGGTTTGCATTTGGACTTTCGAAAATTCAAAATGGCGGGATTTATAAAAAAGAGTTTTCAAACCGGAAGTGGGTCGATTTAGACACCACCGATGGCAGGCGAACGTGTGAAGAAGTGTCCACTCGTATATAATTAAACCGGTTCATATTTAACACCGTGTCAAACCTATTTCATTGGTTAATTTCGAATGACAGTTACGAAGTAATTAGTTTTCATTTATGAACCTACTTTTACTGATATATCATTACAAAGAATTAAGTGAGAAAAATCGTACCTTGTCAAAATGTCACATTGGGTTGAACAGTTTATACATATATTTGTATCTTGTTCGAGCAGAGGAATTCTTAATCTTTTCCAAAAATCGTATATTGTAACTGTTCCGAACTGAACGCAACAGTAGATGATGTTTATTGATATGACGTTAAATGTCCTTAACGATACCAGGAACATTATGACAATCTATACCACAGATAGTATATTTGTCCTAATCATGACATTTCATCGCCATCTACATCTGTAATAAAATATATGCCTAACTAACATACATGTAATTCGGTGCGTCCATAGACACATTAAAAAGGACAAACGACTGAATAAAAGGAACGATAAACAAAGCCATTTTCCAATATTATAATTTATGACAGGTCGAAAGTGAAAGGTTGCGAAGAAGGAGTCCATGCCACTCCTTGCTTGAACGGAAGCTGTTTGAAAATTGACGGGAAATGAAATGTTATCGTTCAATTTTGAAGGGGAAAAACTTGTAGAGTTTTCCTGACTTTTAATACCAATTCAAAACAATGCCCCCCAGCTTCAACATAGGAAATGCCCATCCCGATATCCTAACCCCTAACGTCATACTAACTAGCTTACTGATGAAAACATTGTATCAAATGGAGATATTACTCGTCATGATGCCACAGTCATTCCCATTTAATTTCATTAAAACTTAGTTATTCATTCTTTTTAATCGTTCACAAGCGAAATTCAGAATGTTGGAACGAATTAACACAAACGCTTTACAAATGATAAAGGGTTTTAAAAAATAATGAAACGAAAAAAAGTTATTTCTCAACGATATTCTGTTGAAACTATTGTGTCTTAACCATAATTTTATCTTTATTGATCAGATAATACCTTTTCAGGTTTTTGCAGCATGTGCGCCATTGTGTGTTATTATGGAGAAAGAGGTTAACCATTACCAGAAAAAAATGATATTTGACCAGTTTGTTACAGAGGACTTAGGAAAACATTGTTGGAAAAGGAGAAATTTCTCCTTTTCCCACAATGTTTACTACCCTATCAGAAGATTATTTTCCAATTTCATCACATATTGAAATGTCGTCTGCAAATTCTTTCAATTTTGGACAGTCGAAAATTTGGCGTTTGGTAAAGGATTAAGTAAATAGACTCCAGTTTTTGCGGTTAACCCACGTGTATAATATCGCTTTCAAAATCTGTAAGTTTATCGGATTTGTGTATTTTTGTTTTTGTGCACGGGAACGAACAAAAACTCTCGAAAACAATTTTGAGGCAATTTCCGCTTTCTCGCTTTTTGTTACTTTTAGTTCCTGTCGCTTATCGTCGATTTTAATCTAGCTTCAAACACACGGGCGGTTTCCGTTTGAAACGTTCCCTCATATGGGAATTTAACAAAGGTTCTGAATCGATAAAGACAACAGACGAAATCTTATGAATATTAAAAAGAAAGATCTTCTTTGAGTATTAAGTTGAAACCATTGTAACAAGTGTTGAAATTTCTCGTCACAAAATGTTCTGCTTTTTACGCATAGTTACTATGCTTTCTAGTACAAGTGTATCTAATCGAAGTTTCAAAGCATTGGGAGACACTATAATCGGAAGGTTGCCCTATTTATTTAATAACTGGAATTGATTCGATTGATCCAAACTCACATTTTACCTAGACAACAAATTAAACCATAAAAACGAAAACCATGACCTCGATGGGGTTTTAAACCATTACGGCATGCATTGTGTTACCCTAAATTGAAATTTTCTGTAGAAGGAACTAAATCGAAAAGAAATACGAAAGTTGTCCCGTTGAAGGATATAAATCCGCATTAACGAACTTCAAACTGCTCATTCCCCCACCCCCACCGCTAAAAATCATCGTATACATATTCTACAACGTCCTGAGCTTGATTGAATATGTTTGAAAAAGAGGACATGGTTCAATGTTTGAAATTGTTAGGAAATCTATATGTAAATGTACTTACATAATTATGTATTCGATTTTGAAATACATGTAATTATTTAGGATTATTCGTTAATGAAAGAAATTAGAGCTACCTTCAATTATATAATCAAAATTGATAATCAAATAAGGAATTCTATCAAAGGGTGAATAAAACAAAGAAACATATACTATTGTCATTTGACAAAAGGCGCAGGCACAGCGACTGCCAATAAAAAAAATTACGTAATACAGTCCAGGGGTAAATTAAAATTTTAAAGGCACGCGTTCTCAAATGCCAATAAAATACCGCAAATGGACGTTGTTCAACTGCCATAAAGTACGAGAGGCCCTTTGTGACCGTTACCTATGATTTCGTCACGTTCGCTAATGAATTGCCAGCACCTGTCCGTCCGAATTAGCCAGTGGCCAATTAATGCCACAGTGACCGCAAACACCTCACGCCGTGTCATTGGAAACGAGGCTATTGGTTGTATCAAACCAAATGTAATTAGTTATTGTATGAAGACAGTAATCCTGTTTCATTCAGGTTTAATGTCAGAAACTAAAGAAACTCGATTTTCTTTAATTGGAATTGTGTTATTGATCAAAATTGAAAGCAACAACACTAGAGACTCGAAAGGTATCCTGTTTGCCACCATGGTCAAGCTTGTTTTGTTATATAGAATTTAATAATTATTCAAGCTTGGAAACAACATAAAGGGACAGTTCTGAAGAAATAAAGTTCATATTCTGTTTTGTTCTGTTTTGTTTCGCCAAAGTTCTATTGGAGGTACTGCAAAACGAGTGTATACATGACAAAAGACACAGATTGGTATTTGTGGTTTCACTACATTCCATTCCCTTACAAACGTGCGGTTAATATCCATTACAATTCATACAAATGAAAATGTGTTTTTTTGCAGATAACATAAAAATGACACATCTGAAAATAGATTTAATTGCAAAACCCTTTGTATAAACATATTTTATTGTAAAATGTTTTTTACAATTCGATTGGATTACGTTATAGCAACCAAAGAGCTAAACCAAAATTTATTATGTCTGTGTTTAGCAGCAAAAATACCACCGCTGTTAGTCCGAATGATTCAGACGTAAATGTTTCAATCTAACACAGTTACAGCTTGGACCGTCCGAGTTATACCACTCTGACAGGTTTCCATGTGACGCGTCATTCTTACAGACAGGGTTGCGCAATTCTCTCGGAATTGGCAGGAACCATATGATTGGTACCGTTATCGGGTTACAACACTTGATGGAATCATTTGACACGTCGTTTTGGAAGCGTTCCCTAACGACTTCTCAGAAGTACATGATACGTTTTATACAATACCACCGCTTGGACTACAAGGCAATTATAACGTTTGGCCCAGACCTCCCTCCTTTACTACTTCTTAACATACCAATCTGTTTTGATAAAAGTGTGTTACGACAGAGGCGTCGCTGCCAAACAAATAAGGTCAAATCTGTTTTATACCATACTACCGATTTGATTACATTATAACGTGTTACCCAGACTTCCCTCCTTTACTACTTTTAAACATATTATTGAACTATTTGGTTTGGCCAAAAGAGCATTACGACAGAGTGGTCGCTCTCAAACAAAAAGTCATATCTTTCTCATAAAAATGATATGACCTTTTGGCTTTTAAGACGACGGGTTACAGGAATTCCAAAGAGCATATGTATGGTACCGTTATTGTTTAACAACACGGAAAGATTCTCATAACAAGTCCTTTGGGTCGCATTAAACCCTTACTCAGTTACGCTTCACTTTACCGCATCCTCTGCAGAAAAAATGTATACACGAGTCTTTGTACTTAAAAAGAAACCTTTTCCTTTTGTCATGGCGGGGGTTTTCTATCGTTTATCATGAAGAAATTGATGTTGCTTTTTCGGTTTTTTGTCCTTTGATTTGGCTTTCAGTTTTATTTAAGTCAAATATCCTCATGTGGCCAAATGGGTTATGATATAACTACAACACAACCACAGAAGCACATATTTCAAGGGCCAATAGTTGTATTCTCATTCATAGTATATCCGACAGTTCGTTAAAAGTTCAAAAGCCTGTGAGTATAAACCTTTCCATAGATGCTCAGCTTCATATATTAGTTACAGTATATATAAATCTATTCTTCTGTAAGAGATTGCTTAATTCTTCTTGTTAAGCTCCTAGAAAGCCCGCGTAAGCAGCAATATTTGTGATCGCACAACACACAAAGTACAGACAATGGCTTTGCTTGTCATTAAGAAAGCATTTTGGAAAATTCAATTTTTATCAACAGTCGGCACATTTTCTTATCTATATAGAGGTCATTACGTTGATTTGCACATAAGGCCGTAACCAAAGTTCGCCATTGTATCCGGTGCTTCACCCATATCTGTACTTGGCCCAGCCCCAGTTTTTCCTTCCTCGTCTCTTTCTCAACTTAACAGCCTGCACACACAACCTGCAAAAGAACTCAACGACAATTCTGACACCTGAGTGATTATTCCCCACCCCTGCCATGTATATCTTATATTGACAGTATAGCACGATATCCCCCATACTGGCATGAACCATGTGGTCGGTGCCTTACTCAGGTAACATCGTGCGGGGGTCGGGTTTACGTCCCGAAGGTACCGCTGTCAAATTACGACCAATTACGCTGACCGCTCTGTGTAATTGACCCTTTGGGAATTTCCCGCCAGAAAGATTCATTAGTCTGGTTTATAAAAACTGAGTTTGCGCGAATGGGTTAAACCGATGTTCCAAAACCAACTGAGCTGTCCAGTCCGGTACGTTAGATAAAGCTTTTGAAGGTACATGGCTTGAAGACAAGTGGGTTTCTCCAGGTAACCTACATATGTATCGAACATAAAACAAAACCATTCAGGAATATGTATTAGAAAAACCGAAATCATGTGAAAATACACATCATTTTGGCAATATCTATTCATTTGCTCCTTTCCCGAAACGGACTACCAAGTCCTGTATGGTACGTCAGATTAGGCATTTGCTGCTTGCATTGCTATTGGAAGCTGTAGTGTAAACGTAAAACCTATTAAAGGAAGATGACATTACATGTATAGACATGTAAGGATAGTCATGATGTAGACTTAGATTAAATAAATCTGGTATACCAATTCGAAGCATTTCACAAATTTGTGAGAATTGCTCGATTCGCCTAAATTCAATAGTTGCTAAAAAGTTAACATGTAAACGTATTGACTTTACATCGATTGTAATATATGAATTGACTTTTGCGGTTAATCATTCTCGATTATGCTTTCTGGATACATATTCCGCGCGCGTTCCGATCGTTGATAAAAGAGAGTAAGCTCAATTTACGTTTCCTTGATATCTCGTTTGTTTATAAACAGTACTGCAGCGACACTAGTAAAGAGACCTCTAAGCCATTACAAGAGACGAGATGGAAACTTCTGCTTTATAAGGTGTTTGTTCACACATGAGATAATTTGCAATTCAAAATAAAATGTCAATGAAACAGTGTTGTAAGTATATTTAAAGAAAAGTAACTACTGAACCTACAATGTTTTCAGTGCATCGAAGTACATGTATATACATATTCTATGCGATGGATTTCAATAACATTGCAATACATCTTGATCTTAATGCATATTCATTTATAGTAAATAATTTATATATTGATGAAATATTAAAGCAATTTGTTTTGCTTCTTCCGTATTATACACTCACTAGCTCAAAATCAATTCAAAAAGAGTAAAATACTGCAAAATAAAAATTGATTAAATCTAAAGCTCCATTACGAGTAAATGGACGGAATCTTCAAGCCAGTTTTTGTCGCAATGTTCAAAGGGCTTAGGTTTTCGTTAAGTCGTCAATGTACACAAAAGTCCGTGTGTTATCTCCGGTAAAATGTTCAAAACAACCTCGGATCTAGATGTTGCCGCGGAAGGAGCCGATAAGCATCTGTTGGCGCAAAGGTCCTTGTTTTTCTTTTCGTATTAGAGCAGCCGCGTTAATCCGGTTTATGCAGCGCGGCCGACGGAATAATCGCGCTTAGGCCGATAACTATCAACATTACCTGTTGCTTCATGGAAAAACTTGGGTCCAGGGTATCGTTTTACTGAATGATTTACGGAAAATATTTGCCAAAGTCAAATTTGATAGGAAGTGATAGTATCTAAAATGAAAACACAATATTGCAACGTGACACGTCATTGGAGGCGGCTCGGAGAGACGATTCCAATGATGTGTTACGTTGCAATAGTACTTATCTTACGGCATAAGAGGGAAGGTCGCAACTTCTTAGCAAATTCTTCGCGTAAATTGTTTAGTAAAACGCTACCCATGAGCTTGTCCTCATCCTTTACCAAACACAAACCACATCTGACCAGTGGGTTGCAGACGACTCTTAAAAACATTTTGGAAAATGGAGAAATTGCTCTTAACAAGTAATTCCTCTTTTCCCCACAATGTTTTCTGCACCAACAGAAGATTATTTTACGATTTCATCACATTTTTAAAAGTCGTCTGCAAACTCTTTTAATTTGCGACACTCGAAAATTTGGCGTTTGGTAAAGAGTTAAAAAGGTTCATATGATTGATCGCCGTAAATATAAAGAGAAAAAAAAATGAAAAGGGTAACTAAGAAAAGCGTATACGTTATACTTGAACTGAACATGAGTTCTAGACACGAGTGCTACCTGCAGAATCATTTTCGTACATATCTCGCATGGTTCGATAGCTATCAGCATCACCCGTTGCTTCATGGGTAGCCTTTGCTCTGGGATCCTGTTTTACAAAGAATCTTGCGATAGACTTCGGTAATATATAAAGAGAAAAAATGAAAAAGAGCGCCTAAGAAAAGCGTATATGTTAAACGTGAACTGAACATGATCTCTGGACACGAGTACTACCTGCAGAATCATTTTCGTACATATATCGCATGGTCCGATAGCTATCAACATCACCCATTTCTTCATGGGCAACCTTTGCTCTGGAAGCCTATCGCACACAGTTTCGTATGCAATAGATTTCCGTGTTAACGTAGATGTAAAGAGGAAAAGATTATCTAAGAAAAGCGTTTACGTTATACATGAACTGAATATGAATTCTGGACACGAGTCCTATGTGCGAAATCATTATCACTCATATCGTGCGTAGTCCGATAGCCATTAACATTCTCAATTGCTTCATGAGTGGCCCTTGCTCTTGGAGCCTGTTTTACAAAGGTTCATGTGCGATACATTTCCTCTAAAACGTAGATGTAAAGAGGAAAATATTACCTTAGAAAAGCGTGAACTCAGACGTGAACTGGACATGAGACGTACCTGCGAAATCATTACCTTACATATTTGGCATAGTCCGATAGCTATCGACTTAACTCATTGCTTCATAGGTCGGCTTAGGACCATGGGTTTGTCCCACAAAGGTCCATAAGATAGATGTCTTCGTAAACATGAATATTAAGAGTAAAAGAGTACCTTTGAAAAGCGTTAACTTACACATGAGCTGGACATGAGTTCTACATTTGTCCTTCATTCCATGCAAGTTATCTATACTTAAGATCATCATTCGATTTCTTCTTTTGTCATAGTGGTGATTGTACGTTACGCATACTCAAAGAAACCGTCGTCAATGATGCTTCATAATGGTTTCCTGGTGTTGGTTTGTTATTTGGTATAGGAATGGGTAAAGAGGTTGCTTATCACATGCCTTCATTCAGACTGTACGAATTATTTACATTTAACACTGACCATCTAGGCTGCTTGTATCATTTCGTGTATACACGTAAATTAAGTCTGGGGTTACTTTTCGGGGGGAAACAAAGAGCGGTTCGGCATTATTTCTGTTGTATAAAAGAGGAAACTATAACAAACGGCGCCTTAATCCGTAAACAAGGGCCGCGTAATCCCCCACGAAATTAGTCTTGCACCTTTATTGTGATACCGGACAACAAAAGGACCGGTTTCCCCTGATTAATATCATCCCTTGTGCAGGCACAACCAGAACCAGAACAGAACAGAACACATACTTATTACAACGAGATATTTACAGAAAACAACATTGGGAAATGGAAAAAAACCAATTGCTTGTAAACTTCTTCAACCGGTTGTTCTTGGAGAGGATAGACTCGAGCCTCGTACCATTCCAAAGATCCGATACGCTGTTGGCTGTAGAATCTACACAGCTGTGGAGCAATTACTCCATTTTTGGATACAATTGGTACAGCAAAATGCGCTAATTCTCCCATTTAAATTGTCCCTTGAAAATGTTTGTCCAACTATCTGTTAGTCTGTTGGCTGAAGATTCTACAAAGCTATGGAGCAATTAATCAATTCTATAATACAATGAGTACAGCAAAAGGGGTGGTTTCTCCCACTTATATCGTGCCTTGTGCATACTTTACCAAAACATCTGATACTTTACTGTGTGTAGAATCCACATTGCTGTGAAACAATTACTTCATTTTATCTCAATACTAGGTATACAGTAAAAACAAAAAGCGGTTTCTCCGACTTATATTGTGCCTAGAGGTGGCTTGACCAAAGATCTGATACTCTGTTGGCTGTTGAATATACACTACTGGGGAACAATTAATTCTTTCTTTTAATAAAACGGGTACAGTTTTAAAGTGGTGGTGTTTCCGACTTTTATTGTCCCTTGTGCTGGTTTGACCAAAGATCTGATACTCTGTTGGCTGTAGATTCTAGACTGCTGTGGAACAACTAAGTTACCCAGAATTTCTTTTCCTTTCTCGTTTACGATTGTTACCCGGAATTCCTTTTCAATTCACTCAGACTATTGTTACTAGTAATTTCCTTTCAATCCACATCACATCCACAAAACAATTCCTACACAGAGGAGTTCCGTAAGTTTTCCATCCACATTTGTTAACAACTGCAATTAAATCAATGAAGTCAATGTGAAATGGCATGTTTCTTTTTCAAATTTATGGAATTTTTTGTTATTGTTGGAAAAAGATTAAAGCCATGTAAAGACAAAATTGGGCACGTTTGAGCATGATAACTGCTATAAACTGCGTAAAAACCAAGTAAAAATACCTAATGGCATACATCTATTTTGATGAAGATATTTCTGTTAAAACATTTTGCCTCAAACGTTTTCCATCCTCCTCAGGGGAAACAAGAAACCATTGAAACAATGGAGACAAGTACTCGTCATGATATATGAGCCGTATATTGGCCACACGGGAAACTGGCATCAATAAATAACCTTTTCTACTTATTTCGCCCAATCTAACGACAAACGCATATTCTCTCAATATCACAACAAGGTGAAATTTTCCATATATATCCGTATGAGGCAGAACAAGAAAATTAAGTCATGGAGTAAGTTTTCCATGACGCAAATCGCATACAGTTACAAATAAACAGGGTAAACGTTCGGAAAGTCCTAACACAAACAACGGTGTTATTCATTCCCCTGTTTTTGTTTGGATTTAGTAAAAACGCGTCATATTGATTGTGTACAGAATTTGGCAATATAAAGCAATAGAAGGCAATAAAAGGTTATAAATTGACCGCTTGTCCTTTCATTCATAAAAGCTTTTGGTAACAATGAAAAGTAATCCTCGAACGAGAATCTTGTGATACACCAGTGTGTATTGTACAACAAATTGAGATCTACGGAATTGCCAGGTGTGTTTTTGATGTAACCAATATCAACGACTAACCAATTTAGAACTATATCATCAACTATGCGGGTACCATACCCAACAGCATCTTAATTCTAATTATTAAGTCTGTTGCTATCTTACAAGTTCAATCATTTTGTTAATGTTTAACATAATTTTCAACCGTATATTAGTTATACCACAATAGCCAATATACTTTACCCATCTCCTTACATTGTTTAACGGGTCCACAATGTCTGTAAAAGGAGGCAACCAAGTTGCAAATTAAGACACATTTTCGCAATAATATCAGATAAAAACTATCATGACA
Organism: Cerastoderma edule; assembly: GCA_947846245.1. Taxonomy (NCBI): domain Eukaryota; kingdom Metazoa; phylum Mollusca; class Bivalvia; order Cardiida; family Cardiidae; genus Cerastoderma; species Cerastoderma edule. The sequence continues at coordinate 29,755,393 of OX401407.1, read as the reverse complement.
AATTGGAAAATGTGCTCATTGGGATTAATACATCCTCAGTCACATTGGTTTGTTTCTAGGTTCTCACACAGTATATGCGTCTAAGTATTTTTCTTATTTTTATTCTATGGGGTAACAGGTTAACAATGGACAGAAGTTCCTTTACATTTGTGATCAATAGCTGGCAATATTATCGCACTTATTGATTTGATTTATTTACTCTGTGCACTTGATCTGAGTCGGGGATAAAGGCGGCCTTTAAGAGGCTTACTTTGAAATCGTTTTGGTTTGTTTCGTATAAAAACATATTTTATCTGGGTTTCCCCCATGACGCAATGTTGATGTTTTAAATAGTGTCCATTCTGACATAAGCGAGAGATATTTCTGATGTATTGTACTTTAACTCGGTTTATTCTCATTGCTTACTTACCCCCTTAGTTAATAAAACACCACGCTGTCACAGTTTGATGCACGCAAGTAAAAAGCACAAAGAAAGTAATGATAAATTGCTCATGATGAGAACTCTATCCTTTTGTTGCAAGTGCTTTTGATTTAATTTCATAGAAAAAACGTTTTAATCGTCTGTCAGTTCTTGTTGTCGTATGTTGCTTTAAATTTGACCGTTCAAAAGTTCCTGTATCAAAAAATGATTAAAAATGTTTAAATCCCCTGATTCATTGCTATCTTGAAATAAAATAGCATTGGCAAGATAGTATTTCGTTTTTCACACCATATCTTGCCATTTTGGTAAAAGTTGCTTGGCTTTGTAGGGCGTGACGTCCACAATATAAAAAAAAGTATTGACGAAAAGTTCAGGTTCACCCTTAGAATGCTGGGTAATTTTCTAAAGACAGCTTTTTGTGTTGTCTGCTCTCCAAAACCTGAAAAATTTGCTCAATTTTGAGGAGGAAAATACTTATAGTAGCGAGCATGTTCGATCACAGGCCAGTCGCCAATTTACTTTGCCTGGATCTAACATGTTCGCTACTCCATAAAGGCACTTCAGGGTCAACTACTAAATTCCTCACAACGGTTACGTCTGTTATTTTACAACGATGTTTTGAAACATGACGTTGACCAATGAAAATGGACTTTTGCCAAAACATGTTTTTGAACAGTTTCTTTTTAATTGAATACATATACTTCCTTTGTTGGCGAGTGATACAAATACATTTAGCAATAACAAACAGAAAAACAAAAAGCGCTGTTTAATGAATAAAGGTTTTCTCAGTCAAAGACAATTGTCTTTGTTTGAGCATGAACTGCATTGACAACGTTGGAAAACTTTTGATAACCAGGCAAAAAAGTATAATTCATTTGTGAACAGTTTAATGAGAAGCTCATTTAACCTTCCTTTGCCCGAAATCTTGGGGGGGGGGGACGTTTTCCTGAAGTGATTTTGTTTCTACCGCTCTTAGTAATGTATTTTTTTCCCTTCTTCGTATACCGTTTGTATACGGGTAAAGGGTTGAGGCGCTATATTGTCATTCCACACCGAATTCAATTAACCGAAAAGTGTTATATTTTGTATATAAATTGAGTAGTAATTGACTTTCAATCTGCTAGCTATTGCGACATGATTGGTTTTGTTCCATTTGGATTGGCATTGTTCATTTGACCTAAATCAAATATCACCAGTCACACCCTATCAACACTTTATTGTGTGATTGTATTATGACGCAACATATGGTGTATTAACGCCAATATCCAGTCTATGGATTTCTTCATTGCCATTTTCATTATTTGTCCATTATCACCTTTTCATAAGCAACTTTTAGACGTAGGTTTTCATGTTTTCACTTATAATATCTAAAACCCAAGAACACATCATCATAATGCGCGTTAAATGACCTTAGCTGTCGATGCGCCTTAAAACACCATTCATTCATTCATTAAAACCCAGGAATGGGAAATATAACTAAATATCGCTGCCAATTTAACTCGGATGATCCAAGCTGTAACTGATAAAATGAATGAAATATCTACTTTTGGATTTTTCGGACTATTGTCAATTAAAACAATTATAAAAAGGACGAAGGAAAAACATCCAACCTACGTCCCAAAAAACAAACACATGTAAAGTTTGTTTTCTCATGTCGCAAAATGACTATTATTGCGAGGTTAATTTTTTTACGTCAAAATGTGTCGTTTAAAGAGTTGTATTACGACTATTATTACAACACAGCTGTTAATAACCCTTTAAGACCTTTATCAAATTGTACTAGATAGGTGAAATGTAACTGGATTTTTTTGTTGTTGCTAATCATAAAGAACATATTTATTTCTTGTTTGAGGAATCGTCAATGAATCAATGGATTAGGCTTAATGTTGAGACACACATTTTTTAAATGATCAAAATTCAATCGGCAGTATGCGGTTCTCTTTCAGACGTTACCAATGACGACTGCTTTTAAAAGAACTGATAAGCAACAAGGAAACATTAATTGACCGATTACTTCCACATCGGATAGAAAACACGTTTCAGAAAAAAGCACTGGCATAGGACAAGAAAGCATGTATAGATAACTCTGACTAACACATTCTAGGGTTCAGTGTAAGACTGAAGTAGATTCTTCACTTTTGTGAAGAACTTACTTCAGTTTTGCACTGATCTGTCGGTTATAGTTAAACACGGCCTTTCACCAGAGACAAAGATCACAAAAATCAAACTAAGCAGATAAGAAAAATAATGCACATCAAATGACAACAATACTCTCTAAACGTGCATCATGGATCAGAAGGCAATTAATTAATCCCATTTTGACATTAGGTGGATTCGATTATTTTGTGTTATATTCTGTCTCAAAGACTTTAGTTTTCATCTGTGTAAAAGTATTTTGAAACCGTCTCTAATGCGGAAAGGGTTATGGTCCCTTAGAGTACTACTTTTAGGTGACGCCTTTGCTATGCAAGCACCGTACGTTTATTGGTTTCCCAAACCTATCATTGGTATTAAACCAATGCTATAGCTACACTATGACTGATGCTTTGTTGCGAGTATTACCTGTTTGGTTAAAGTTATGATTACTGATTGATAGTAGAAGTCATATTGTATAATGGTCAATGTTATGTATTATAATACTTTGATCGACCATGTGCTGTAACAACGGAAAACGTTGCCGCCTCTGTTTGTGATATTCCAGGGACTAACATCCATTGATTGAAACTGATTCCCCCAAATAGTGATTGTATCCGCAGATTTAGCGATTAATTCATATTTTAGGTTGCATCGTAAAAAATATCCATGCTTTAAACCAGGGCGTTAATTAACAGACTCAAATAAATGGCACATTTCCAAATGCAGTCAAGTTATCCCCAAAACGCAAAGTCATACCAGCTTTTAGGTTTCCGAATTCAGCAATTTCAGCAATAAAATTTCCCAAACTCAACAGACTTGGGCCTCTTCACAATTGAAGAAAAAAAAGCCCTGTAAACCCCTTGCCTGATAAACAAGTACAAATACACCAGATCAAATGATCCCATAATAAAATTTTAACACGTCATAGATACAAAAGGAGATACATATGGTGTAACAGCAATGGTTCCTACATTTGAACAAAGCAGATTTGTGTTCGTCTGTCATTGCTTTCAATTTTAAACAACGGATGACTTCCAAATGAGAGATTATGTTAAGCTTTAAAGGTCAACAACTCTGCAAAGGTTACATCCTCGTGCCTTTGTTTTTCAATACTGTCATTCGACACTTCTCTGTCAAAATCCTGCACGTTATTTTGATAAACACGTTCAAGTTTGAAATAAACAAATAAATATCGATACCTCATATTGAATGAATATCATAATGCATGTCACATTATTGCTATTTCAATTCCAAATCCGTCCATACAAATACTCAGACGGGAACATGATTAAATGATCTTGCACTCCTTGATATTGTTCATATATATTAATTCTTGATGGCATAACAGGTATTGGGCTAATCTATGACCATTCCATTTCTGTATTTCGTTATCCTTTTTTTTTGCTTTTTGCTTGATCAATCACAATATCACTGTACGATTAAAACTAAAACTCCTTACAGTGATCTCCTCTTGCTACGCTGCATCGACCACTGCCATCACAAGATTTTTCATCCAGATTTGGATGAAATTCAAATGATGCTGTTTTGTTAAGAGATTACCGGATATCTTAGTTAATTTAGTAACAATACCTTGTTGTATTGATTTCCGACCAGTTAAGTTGAAAAAAAAAATGGTTTTGTTTATAAATAAAGCACCAATGGATTACAATTCTTTAGTTTTGCCGCCATCTTGTTATGCCATTTTCGTTTCTAAGTAGGTGGTCACGTGACATTTGTGATGGCAGTGATCATCCCCATACAGGGAGATCACTGTGAGGAGTTTGATTAAATGCTATTCAATCATCCCACGAAGAAGACTCATACTTTACATTCTACATTGTTGTAGGTGCAATCACAAAACCCTTCCCGCGAGAGTTCAAATCACGGTGGCAGTATATTTGAAGTGGTGCGGTACTCGGCTGCCTTACGAAATCCTGATGGTTGTAATAGGCTTGACAAGCCTTCATGCGCACTTAAAGGTGCTTTTTCGCAGAGGAGGAAATCTTCAAGTTAATATAAAATGTCGTTGAAAAACTACAGTTTTTGCATTGTTGTAGAACTTTATTGTTGTTTGATATACAATTAAGAGTTACTATTGAAATTAATACTCACTCAGGAAACGATAATTTATATAAGTATGTTCAGTTCTTATGCGGCAGAACCCAAAAGCGAAGTAAGAATTGTACCTCCAACGAGTATTCTTCAATGCGTATCGTATACCAGTAGGCAAGCATGGTCTAATTGACTATGTCAATAACATGTTTAACCCTTTCCCAAACAATAACGACATTTTACCACTTTGTTGCAGACGACTCTGGAAAACAGTGTGAGAAAAGGAGAAATTGTTCGTGACGAGCAATTTCTTCTTTTCCCACAAGGTTTTCTGCTCTATCTGAGGATTAGTTATCAATTTCATCACATTTTGAAATGTCGTCTGCAAACTCTTTCAATTTGGGATAGTTGAAAATTGTGTGTTGGGGAAAGGGTTAAACGATTGGTTATATTGACGTTCTGTTTGCATTTCTGATCTGACATGTCGATGCGAGGAATCTGCAAGATGACGTCTTGGTATTTCAACAAGAGACGTTGATCCTGTCGTGAACAACCTTGGTGTTTCAATCGCGTAAGAAATATTTGTTGGAACATTTTGTTCGTTACAACGCACATGATTTACATTAAAAAAAACCACCAGTTTGCTGAACACTTTGCAGAACAAAACAAGACATCAAAACAATCAACAGTTTGTCTGTTATCATTTATTTTTTTATTTAAAAAAACGGTTAAGCACAACTCCCCCACTTTGTTTTGACAATGTCAGTGCAAAAGATATCATAGATCAAAACGCGACATTTGTTTTAGTGTAAACAATGGCCCGTCAGTGTTATGTTTACTTTTTACGCAATGTCAATTCATCAGGGGACATTTTACAAATGATATCTGAAAAAATAAATATTGCCCCTTTACCCAATACTTTGCATATGCTCATTTAACACATAATTAGCAAATGCTTAAATGGTTGCTATCCTGTTGCTTTCTTTCTTTCTTCTTTTTTTCTCTTTTTTCTTTCTTTCTACATTTCTTTCTCCCATTCTTTCTTTCTTTCTACAGTTCTTTCTCTCCTTGTTTTTTCCATGAAGAGCCTACCATTATTACGACAGGCAATATAGCTTTCGAAAGGCCACTCTTGGATGCCTTTTTTTCCGCTATCAGGAATCGAATCTGAGTTTTCGTTTTCAATTACATGACGCTTAGCGCTTTACAACCGCCGTTTGTTGGTATTTATTTATTTTTTCTTTTCTACAATAATTTCTACATAGACTCGTGTTTAAATTGTTTTTCTTCATCTCGTTATGTAACTTATTTCTGCTGTTGCTTTCAATTTTGAACATTTACAAATACCAATATGAGAAAAAAATGTTCTCGTTTGCTTTTACGCCGAACATTGACTCATGTTTGTGACATACCTTTTGTAAAACGAAAGTGTGGTCAACAAGTGTAAAGGTAGTATCCAGTTTCTTCGCAAAGGCCCTAATTCCAATTAGTGACCAATCGACCAAACATCTGTGTCAACTTTAGAACATTGCACAATAAATGATTGACATTTCGAGGTTTGTGTTACAAGTCCTAGATAATGTTTGGTCTCTGTAGAAACAGCTTCCATTGTCATGCAATCGGCATGTTTAGACATGTTTCTTCATGCAATCAACGTGCTTTGTGTTGAACTCGACAATTTTTCGCAGTGTGGTGCAATCCTTTCTTTCTAAATGTTAAGTGTATCCAAACGATGGCAAAACATTGATAGGAATTACCATCTATTTGACTACAAGCTTTTTTTTAAAAGTACTGAACTCTTTTTGCCATAAGAGAACATGGAAAAAATTGCAACAATTGGCTAAATTGCTCATAAAGAGCAATTTATTCCGTTATCACAATTGTTTCTATGAAAAAAATCTCAAAGCAAAAAATAAGCACGTTTTCCAAGCTATATTTGGTTAGTTGCTGTTGCTTTCAAAAAGTATAAGTCACAAACTCCCAGGTTTTGCTTTGTTTCCCGGTTTTGGTGGTGTATATGTAACTATGGGGTCCCAGGTTCAATCCCAACCAGGGCCACTAGTTCTGTTGAATGTCCCTTGGCCATGTATTTCAAAGCCCTAGTGGGAATAATAAAAAAAAACACTTATATAAAACAGAAATATTGTTGACACTGCATTAAAACCCATTAAGAGTACTTGAATCCACAGCACTTCTTGAACTACTGACACAATAAGTCGCATAGAGAGACAAATCGCTGCGAAATAATATCATAGAACACGACAAAGGTATTGTGAGATACAAACAATAACTCTAATCCGTAAACCTGTCGCAACATGTTTGATTAGATTAGCGAATCTGACATGCTTCAAAGGCTTTTCGAAATGGCATGCAACTTGCATTTGTATGCAAGGATATAAACTATATATGTATATATTGCGTTATATTCTATTCCATTGAAGTCTATGTTTTGTTATTGGCTAAATCCGGTTAAGTTTGTCAACATTCTGATAATCGGATAAGTTAAGGGATTTTTAGGACCTTTTTAATACTTTCAACACAATCTTAAAAGCATTACTCTCACAATGATCGCCTTGCGTAATGGTGTAAATGTTCTTCGGGGATTATCTTTGACAACACCGTTCGAAATGATGAGCGAATTCGTCATGCATACATTCTCAATCTTTTGAACCATACAATCTGTATACTTCTTTAATTTAGTAAAAGACGCTATTTCACAACATGATAACGTCAATCTTGTTTGAAGCCACCATTATAATGTGAGACGGAATCTTGTAAGACAACTTACGAGAAGTCGTTCAGAAAGCCACAGTTAGAGTGTTTGGAATGACTGGCATCCTGTATTAAGATAAAACTATACTGAATATCCCATTCCGCATCATTTCCCAACCAAATACAGTCAGTATTCTTTTAAGCGACAATAATGATAGGAATTTCACAGGACAACTTACATCTAAATTAGGACACCAGTCTTTCTGGCAGCTTTAATTGAAGATTTTGGAATGAGTGTCGTTTTATTTTAAGTTATTTTCAGACTGAATAACATTTTATGCATTGTTCAAGAGTGGTCGCTCAAAACAAGATTGACAATAAAATTAAAGTATGCATCAAGTAACATAGTGAGAAAATCTACTTAATGAGTTAATAATGAAAACAATAATGAATGAGTTGGTTAAAAGTGGCGTAATTACAAACAAATTTCGGGATAGAGTGAGTGTTTACCTATTTTGTAACACCCTTTACATTTGTGTCTAACCCCTTAAAATTAGCTACCGGAAGAAGTTGAAAGGTTTACAATTTTAAATGCCAACGATTTCAAAGTTTTACAAATGTCATTGTTCTTTCCTCTTTTCGACAGTGGTCGAAGCTTTGTGACAATGGAAATAAATGCAATATACAAGGCCTTTTTCATTTTATAATAATAACTCGAGTCTATTGCTGGATTTTGTGAAGGTATAATCCACGTAAAGATTTCGCAGCACTCCGGACGTATGGTGGCCGAGGTGTCTTCAGATGTCTTCAAAATGCCTTCGAACACCATGGCAAGCCTTGTGAGTTATTATCGGTCCAGAAAACTGTTACACAATGTGCAGGCCTACCTCAAATTGGATTAAAAAAATCACTTTTTCGACAAACATCGTCTTTGGCCATTTACAGAAAAGGATATCGAAATATGCAATAATCAAATATGTGCATACATATTTGAATTAAAATCTAAAAGAAATTACAGTTAAACAATAGATTGAACTTCATATAGCAGCAACAATGAGCGAATGACATGGCATGCAATCGTCTCGACCATCCGGCAACTCGCAAACGCCTTGGCGATCCAAATTAACTCAGTATTGGCGGGAAAATGGGGGAGTTGTCGTGCGGAAATGTAATCAAATCAAATGGTAATTCAGTCCGAATAGCGATGACGTAAGGACACTCACGACACTTGTCACACGGTGACGTCTGTGTTTGCTTATTACTTTTAAAATATTGACACCCCCGAGAAGGGAGGGGCGTTGAATAAACTCGCTTCGATGCGAGATTACGATGGTGTTTAAATTTAATATATGGAGTCTGGTCACGAGAAAAAGGGGCATGGGAGGTGAATTGGTTTTATGTTCATGACAAATCTTTGATAGCTCATAAATGACGCATATTTGATCATATACTTTTGATATTGTTGTTGTATTTTGTCTTAACACTTTACAAAACTCCACATTTTCGACTTTCCAGAATTGAAAGAGATTGCAGACGATAATTCATAATGTGATGGAATTGGAAGATATTCTTCTGGTGGAGTAGAAAATATTGTGGGAGAAGGAGAAATTGCTCGTCACGAGCAATTTCTCCTTTTCCCACAATGTTTTCCAGAGTCGTCTGCAACAAACTGGTCAATGTCGTTATTGTTTGGTAATGTGTTAAACCTAGATTTGTGCTTTTTTGCCGATGGGATATAAACCAATCAAAAGCGCTTGTTTTTGAGATCAATCTGAAATGTAATACTGTAATACGACTGATAACTTACTGTCAATAAATATACATAACAGAAAAAGAGTTTCGCAGACCTCCTTTTCTCCCGGCGTACTCAAACCACTTAAGGGAACTTAAATACCCAGCGGTAATCTTAAATTTATCTAACAATGTGACAAATTTCGAAATATTCTCAAGATTGCTCTTTAGCCGATTAATCCAAACACATCTTATTCAACTCTTGATAAAGTTGGCCAACATAGAAACATTACGTTATAGATAGTTCCTATCGAGCGAATATCATTTCTGTTTGAACGTTTTAACTTTGATTTTCTACTCATAGTTTCATTCGTAATACTGGTAACGTCTCCTCCAAGCAATTTTCGCATGAAGTTGTCACTAATTTTCAAAGTGGCAGTAATGGGCAATGTTTCGAGATTTATTTGAAACTAATAGATTTGTTGACACCGATTTGGGCAAACAAAACTTTTATACCTCGATAAAGTAATTCAGGAGAGTGTAGCAACCATAAAAGAGCCCTTAAAATTTGTTTAGACACATGTCATCCACCTAGGAGTTTGTAACTGGTTCAAATTGACAACAGCAGCACCATACGATATGTTTAACGTTTGGATTTTCATGAAACACAGTGTCAAAGTTTCTACACAGCTTGGCCAGCCATTCTGGGTTATCAGGATAAAACCTCGTTCCAACCTCATGAGCCGGGCTTTGTAACATAACTGAGAAATTGTTGACGCGATGTAAATCCTATAAAGCTGCATACAAAAAACTAAACGGTGTTTTTTCATTGTCCGAATTGTTATGCTAGGTCTTTATAGTACAAAATCTGACAGAAATTGCATTTTAAAGATGCATTATAAAGAAGGAAACGGGTTCATGTCACGAAAAATATTTTTTATGATTGTTGAAATTCTCTTTATGCATTCTTTATCACAAAAAGTAGACTCATTACTATCATGTATGTATGTTTTAAATACTGTCGATGAATTTAATTTACATGTTAACAAAGCATTGCGGGTTAAGTATATATATATGAACATTTCATGAACATCACAGTGAAGGAATTTATACACCTTCTTTCATCACGTGTTCTGAAACAGGCACATTAGATGTTGTTTTCTTTTGCAGAGCACTATTTGTTGTTGGACGTTATACATGTATACCACATCACACCATTTCCATTGTTATGCATTTAATATTATGTAATGAACATTGATCTAATAGGCTTAGGTTCTAAAACAGTTTTTGTTTTGCTATGGTTTGTTCCGTTCTTCTGAAATATTTTTAACCCTTTCCCAAACAATCACGACATTTGACGACTTTGTTGCAGACGACTTTAGAAAACATTGTGGGAATAGGTGAAATTGCACGTAACGAGCAATTTTTCCTTTTCCCACAAGGTTTTCTGCTCTTTCTGAATAATATTGTTCAATTTCATCACATTTTGAAATGTCGTCTGCAAACTCTTTCAATTTGGGACAGTCGAAAAATTGTTGTTTGGGAAAGGGTTAAATATCATTCAACAAAATGCATTTAAGCCTTTCCCAGTTTTTCGCATGTAATCCACTGTTGACATCACCAACGCATAAAGCCCGTGTTGCGATTTGCATTACGTATTTTATTCTGTTTATTACTTTGTTGATACAGGAATCACGATCGAAGTGTCTAGCCAATGATTAATAGCGATGTTTATTACGCATTAATCAGTTAATCCCGAGTTCTGTTGAAACATGTTTTGAGGGCGTTTATTCATTCCTAAAACACGGGTACCAAATAAAGCATGAACAAATACACATCTTTAGATGAAATACCACAGAAACCATTGCGACAAAAGGATAAATTGCTCATTATGAGCCAAATGGACCCACAAAATAAAAACACGGAAAACAAGCATTTAAATTAGGCCACATCATCTTGACACGAATATGGGTGCTTTGTCTTGTTCAAATAATGCCACTCACTCATAATGGCAACGATACATTCGCGTCATCAGCAAATAAATGATTCATAATGAATAAACACGCGTAATTTATCTGACAGACAGACAAACATGGCTGCAAATAAACAAACATAATCATAAGCAATCAGTAGAATAACAGCGTAGATTAGCATAACATGGCGTGTCTATATAACTAGGTATATAGGGACCCTTAAAGTGTCAAATGATACACTATTTATTTAACTGTATCCATAAAATTAACCCTGAACCTTTCAATGTCATATATAAGTATGGCATTGCTCCTGTATACAGCGTTTGTTCTTAGACACTTGAGAAATCATAATGACAAAAGGAGAAATTGCACTAAGAGCGCAATTTCTCCTTTCGTCATTATGTTTCGCACATAATTTGTTAACAGATTTGTCGATTTTCCTAACACTAGATTAATATTCAGGTCAAGTTCAAGGTAATTCCAAATTAAACTTGTTCCATAACGTCATCTTAAGACCAGTAATTGTTCATTCAGATATGTGAAAGCTCTACAAAAATATAAAGACGGTCTCATCATGTACTGTGACAAAAAGAAACCAACCAAACCGTTTGGTTATCTTACTTAACATACCCCTGAAACGAAGATTAACAATTTATATTAAAAAGAATTGATATTGCAAAGGTGCTTGATAAATGCTTAAATGATAATTATCTAGGGGAGGGGGGCAGAAATGTAAGAGACGGTAATTGCAACAACAACACCAACGATAATTCAATGTGCATTAAATGTATACACCTCGATTCATAAACAAAATCTGGACATTCATGATATGTTTCATGAAGGTGAACGTTTTCGTAACCAGCTAAACAAATTTAACAACAGAAATAAACGAAAAATTTAAAGTACATAAAGTGTACGGAAGGTAGAAAGGTGAAAGTTGACTCAGTAAGGTTCCTTGTCAAGTAATTCACGGGTTTAAGTTGTATTTGTAAAATGGTTATCTATTTAATCGGGTGAAAGTGACACTATTTACACAAGTTATTGACATCAATGTTATGCCGGATTTGCCCCTAGTGACGTAAACCATGTTCGGTTAAAAATTTGAGAACCCCTTCATATTCGTAACAAATCCACTCAAGTGCACCCTGGTCGCTTTGTAAAGAAAAACGAGCAATATGGTCGAACAATTGACACTGTGTTGCTTTGTACGAAGTTAATCGCTTGCCCTATGGGGTTAAATGTAAGACCGTAATTGCTTGTGAAGAAATGTTGAGATCGAACATTTATCCCAAGCATTTTGTGCCTTCTTTGGCATCATTTTAATGAACCCATTCTTGGCTTTTGTTATTACATTTCATCAGTATTACATCAGTATGTTACAAAATCATTCAGATTTCAGAGGATACTGGGTAAGTTTGTGGATCTCAACTAGCAAAAGCACCGATGCTTCTGGTTTCTAATTCGTTATTTCCTTGGTTTACACAAGCTTCCTGCGAGACAGCTTTTGTGAACCTCTATCTGATAAAAAGGCCTTAATATTTGAACAATATATCCCTTACTAACAGTTCTTCTTGGCTTCTTCAGATTGGTACCCTATTCAAATGATTCTAACAATAGGTGCTAACACTAAATGCTCAGGTAAGCCAAATGACACTTGATATGTTGAACAATGCAGACTATTCAGTGCCAGCAAATAAATAAAAACACAATTAGGTATTTGGTTAACCTCAACGATGAGAAATCTACAACAGGAATGTAATAATTCTAGATTTGTAAATATTATCATAACAAATGGAATGTGATAACTAAGAATTTGCCTGAGGATAGTTAAGACAACTAAGAGTTTCTTTGCGTAAGGTTAAAGTTGAAAATATCAGTAGTCGTAAGAAGGCGATATTTGTGATCGTGGCGAATCGTGCTTTGACTTTACACCTTGTTGGAAATATTGTAACAAAAGGATAAGCTGATGGTGCCCATGTACATGTATTCATATTCTCATTCATAGAAAACAAACTTTCTTTATGCATTAATACATAAAATTATACATTCTTCCAATATCTCGTAGTGACACAGATGTAACCGTATCCCTTGCAATGACCCCACAGTAACAATTAAAGAGGAACAAAATACGTAACGAAACCCCGGCACAACATTTAAATGATATAAAAGACAAGATATCTAACCCGTCAGCTAATTCTGAAAAGCCTGTGCATCTGCACGTTCTTGTACAGGATAATCTAATTTCTTCGGTTACATGCTGAAATAGTGTACCATCTTCAATTACAACCATCCATCCATCACGCATACAATTATCTCTTTTTTCAAATCACGGGAAATAGTTCGGTATCACTAGAGTCCGTCGGGTCATGACACTGAAAAACGAGTTTACAATGACGGCAATATTGACACTGTCAAATCTTTACCTCAAATCATGCGATAAGGTTGCATTACGCGAGCTCCGTGCGACGGAAAGACTGGCGCTCTGTATAATAAACGCGGGATTTTCTTGTGAATGCTTGAGTTGTGGCTTACTTTGGCCATCTGTGGTCCAGTGGTAAGAATACTAACTTAGGACCACTTTCCCGTGATGGTTAAACCCTTTACCAAACACCAAATTTTTGACTGTCCCAAATTGAGAGAGTTTGCAGACGACTTTTCAAAATATGATGAAATTGGAAGGTATTCTTCAAATGACATAAATAAAAAACATAGTGAGAAAAGGAGAAATTGCTCGTTACGAGCAATTCCTCATTTTCCCACAATGTTTTCCAGAGTCGTCTGCAACAAAGTGGTCGGCTGTCGTTATTGTTGCGTAATGGGTTAAATTGGTTAAATCCCAATGTTGATAGACTTCTGTGCATTACGCGAGCTCCGTGCAAGGGATAGACGGGCGCTCTGTATAAAGACGCGGGATTTTCCGCGTGAATGTTTAAATTGTGGTCATCTGTGGTCCAGCGGTTAGAGTACTTAACTTAGGACCAATGGCATTATAGAAGGGAAAATCTGCGTCTAGGTTATCTGAGCATGGAAATACATTGCAGCTTCCCTTTAATCCACATTCAGCGCAAAGACTCGTCATGTATCCATGAAGCAATAGGGGTAACTATCAAGCTAAGATGTATGTAAGAACGTGTTTGACAATAAATGTAAAATAATAAGTTTAAAGAAATGGTTTACATTGTGGCTTTTCGTTCACCTATATTCGGCGCGAGTACTGGTCATTAATCCAGGAAGCAGAATTGGCAATGATTAATTCAGGATTTAAGAACTTGTTTAACACTCGCTGTAAGATAAAAAAAATAATGTTGAGATTGAACTAGCAGTATAAACGGTACTGCTTCCAGAAAAAAGCTTTTTATGGAAACGTTATAATCAATATAACATATTTAGTCGCAAGCCTAATATGAACTAAAAGTTATCTAAATTCACACAGGAATAGACCCCAACAGATATAGGAATTAAAAACTGTATAACCATAACATACTTACAATTGATTGAAGAGTTTTTGTAAATGTTTGCGAATCCGATTTAAATCGTCCAGTAGGTCCGTCTCGTGAAGGGTTATAAAATCTGTTCAAACAATTTGTCATGATTCGGGAATTAAATTAAACCTTTCACTGTTGTGACAGAGCTCCTCGTTTTAACTGAACGTAAGGAAAGGGATAATAAAGTTGTAATAAAAGATGGGCGCTTTAACATGTTGGCACACGTGCACTTTTAAACTGCAAATTAGATGAATTTCGCTTCGTCAAACATTATAGGGAATGCTGTCAATGGGACAAACATTACAACACATTCCTGCAATATTCTTTCCCCTACATAATCATTCAAGATTAAATCACCAGCCTCAAATTTGAGTCATGATAGATTGAAAAAAGGAAAGCGTTTGGCCCCCGATCTGATTTGTGTCTCTTTTATTGGTCTCCGTTGACAAATTTTGAAACATCAACTTACAGAACATCAGGGGAAAAGCGTCAGAATTTCTTAAAATGTTTTTGTTTTTATTTTTTTAAATACGGCATTGAATGATATTCTCAAACTACAAATTCCATAAAAAAAAAATTGAAGCGTTGCGTTCGCCCCTATCTTGTTTGTATCTTTTACTGGGAAGTGTTACGTTCGCCCCCAATCTCGTTCGTGTCACTTTCATTGGACACCGGTTGACAAATTACTCGATGTAGTTCGGACAATGGCTGGACATTGTAAACAAACAGTGAGCGGACATGTTACACTTGTTTGTAGTCCTGGGGTAATTCCTAACCAAACAGCCCAGTCTATGACACTTTAATACCTCGTTTTCAATTTCGCCTGCCATTCAGACCTGGTCAGTTCTTGTACTAAAGCCAGGCAGATCGTGACGTTGTTGTTAGACAGGGTATTGTCGTATGTAGATTTGAAAATCTTACGTCTTAGCTTTAGAATGATACGTTATCCATCTCACAAAAGAGAGCGGACGTTTGCGAAGTACTTTTCTGTTCAATAGTAATTTCCGTAAGAAAAAATGTTTGCCGAAAACGTTTTTCCTTACATAACACAAGGCTGGTCTGACAATGTAACATGGCAAAATCGCCGAGAATTTCGATCGGTTCTGTTAACGTATATGTTCCTTTTTTGTACGCGTTTTCGTATAGAAAAAGCAATCGTACAAACTACAAATCGATGTCAGGATTGGCTCTGATAAAAATACGTCGTTTTTAATCCTTATAAGTTCAAATGTATATATCCTGCATCGATTGTGAAACAAGTTTTTACCCAATAAAGATTAATCACTCTCGATTCTGCTTCCTGGATACATAGCTATGTAGTACTCACGCCGGATGTGGATACGAAAGGTTGCAAATAATCCCGATACTTACGATATGTGTGCGTATATGTAAACTAGAAAATATGTCGATGCGGATCTGAAGTTCCTTTTCATATTGTAATCTTGATCGACACAATGTTTCCATGTTTTCAGGAGATGAACATAATCTATGACAATAGTTGCCGCGCTTTTGCTTGTTTTGTATTCTGCTTTGTTTCCGTCTACACATTTGCAACAGGTTCTCTTTTGTTTGACAAAACAAAAATACCAACACCCACCACAAAAAACAAAGAAAGAGAAAACTAACAAACAACAACACTAACAACAAAAAATACAAAGTGTTTCAGGTTTTCTTTAACTTTCAAACACATTTCTATTATACTTTAATCCTTGACATAACTACATGAAGAGAAATTACATACATTACGTTACTGAACACTTAATTATAAAAACATCAATGTTGTACATGTTGCTAGATCTCAACACAAAGTCTGTCGTTCTGGTCGGAACTCTTCAATGTAAAGCGAATAGTTCCGGCACCGATCGATGTATACAGAGAGCGGCCGAAGTAATCCGACGAAAAAAAGAGTTTCAAAATGGTGATTTATGGGTATTCTACCTTAAGTCCGAATTATCTCGATTTCGATGCAGCTGTTATACGTATGCACATGTTTGTAGGGCGATATGTTACATTCGTGTTTCCTGGCTGTAACTCATCCACAGGTGTTCGAATATCAAGTTACACAAACGAGAATACAATAAACCCACAAACCGCTTTTGGATTTATTTGGTTACTATCATATACCTACTCATACACTGACAGTTAGGAGCGCAAAAAAAAATCGTGTACTTGTTTTATTCTGGTTTAACATCGCGTCAACAGTGTTTAACCCTTAGAATTCCTGGTATTTTTTCTAAAATGTAGTCTGCCTTCCAAAACCTTGAATATCTACTTAACTTTGATGAGGAAAAATACCTAGAGAAGAAAAGATATTAGATAACAGACCAGCCGCCAATTTATTTGGCGACTAGCCTGGATTTAACTTATTGCAAAAGCATAAAGTCGGTTCCAGCACTAGTAGGTCACAGTTACTGTGTACCGTATGAATCAAGATGGATGGAGACAGGTCTCCAAGTTGAATGGCCACACGGACTGGTAAAGCCTAGTCCGAATGATCCAGAGATAGATAGTTCATTTTACGCAGTTACAGCTTGGATCATCCGAGTAAGGTCAAGCCACGTACAACTTTTAACATTCGAACAAGTCTACCGGGAGACTACCTTTCGTGAAAATTCGAATCTATCCGTTTCGTGATTCGTTCTCATGTGAAGTGTATTTTTTCCGATTTAAAGTTTTGTACTCTTACCACTTCGCCATTAAAACATTTGCCAGAGAGGACAAATTGGGACATGAGTAAATTCGCAGTCGATAAATAAGTGAACTCCCTCAACCCCCATACCTTACTTTACTGCTTCTTCTGCAGTGTACTTACGAAATAACTGTGAGCAAAGGAGAATACTTTTTTAAACGAGCAAGTCGTCTTTGTAACTCATTGGTTTCTTTCTAATATCATAATGAAACAATATATTTTTTTTCATTTTCTTTTTTTCGCCGCCTCCTGTTTCCTTCAAATTAGATCAGTCGCTTATCAAAACATTCAGCCAAGCTGTTTTATACAAATACATGTATATGTAATAGCTAAACATGAACAAAAACAACCAACGTTTTTGTACGGGTTTGAATCAATTCATTGTGTTTCTGAATATGAATAATTGCACAATAAGCAATTTGCATAGTTATGTGGTTTCCATGACAAACGAGAAGTAATAAACAATTGTTTCAACCAGGTGTGCTGCTATCGAATTACGAAAAAAGAAGACAATAAAAAAAATACTGGATACATATTTACTTTCTCGTTTCATTTTATATTCGTCATTCAATTAAAAAGAAGTTGATCACATTTGAATTGAAGACCTGCAGGGTACCGTTTTACTAAACAGTTTACGCTTGAGATTTGCGTAAGTCTAAAACAACAATCCCTCTTATTTCATTATGGGAGAAGCTATATTGCAAAATAACACATCATTGGAATCGTCTCTCCGAGACGCTTCCAATGACGTGTCACATTGCAATATTGTACTTCCATTGAAGATACTATCCATGCGTATCAGTTATGACTTACGCAAATATTTTAATTAAGTTGTTTAGTAAAATGGTACCCTGAGGACTGGGGTAAACACATAAAGTATGCAGTGTTCGACAACTTATGGTAACGATTGTTTGCAGACCTTACAAAGTTATATTATTTAAAATCTCAAACCATGCTACCTATCTTAACCGTATCTGCTTCAGATGACTTAAAAAATCACTGTGACAACAGGATCATTTGCTTCAATTGAGCAAATTATTCTTTTTATACTGGTTTCAACCAAATACTTTAATAAAACTAATTTCATATTGTTTTCATGAGTTTGTTTGTGGGTTTGTTGTTGCATTCGATTTGAGAAAATCATAAATTCGTTTATTGGGAATATGTTTCAATGCTAAACGGAATATTGCATAATCTTGTTTTAAGCCGAATCAAAAGCATTTCACAGTCTAAACTTAGAAATATCTCTATAGTCATTCGTGTCTTTAAGGGACCATAATAAAATGAGGCGGTATCGTGGCGTATAAGACAACCCATGGCTTAATAAGACGTATTCAGAAAGGTCTATTTGAGTAGAAACTTTCTAGAATGAATTACGGCCAATTTTAAAATAGCTTCAGACTAAAAATCCTTACACGCTCTATACAAGAATGATCTCTTATTACATTACCAAACAATAACGACAGTGTACCACTTTGTTGCAGATGACTCTAGAAAATATTGTGGGAAAGGAAGAAGTTCCTCGTCACGAGCAATTTCTCCTTTTCCCATAATGTCTTCTACCCTATCAGAAGATTATTTTCCAATTTCATCACATTTTGAAATGTCGTCTGCAAGCTCTTTCAATTCGGGACAGTCCAAAATATGGCGTTTTGTAATGGGTTCAGACATGATTTAATTTACACCGTACGCTTAATCCGGCTGCTCTTGACCAAAAATTCGAACTTCACGCTGTGAGATTATCGAAGCCCTTTTCTTGTAACCTTGAGGTCTTTAGGTTTTTTAAGAGACTGGATCAAATATCCGATATGCATATGGCGGGCGAGCGTAACTAAGACAGAGAGGTATTACGAGACTTTCAAGTGACATTATAAATGGGTGCCGCGCCGTACGAAATCTACCCTATTGCTGTTTTATCCCTTTAACAAACGCCAAACTGTTGACTGTCCCATATTGAAAGAGTTTGCAGACAGCAAATGAGATGTGTTGAAATAAGAAAACAATCTTCTGATAGTGGAGAAAACATTGTGGGAAAAGGAGAAATTGCTCGTTACGAGCAATTTCTCCTTTTCCCCACAATGTTTTCCCAAGTCGTCTGCAACGAAGTGGTTAACTGTCGTTATTGTTTAGTAATGGGATAAACGAATCTCGGGCTCGGTTCCTTAACCCTTTTTAGCTCGGCCGCTTAGGACACAGGGAGTTCGATACCCAGCTCGACCAGTGGTCTTTCTAACATTAAACAATGCGACATGGTTCTGTTGAAATCAGTAGCCAGCGACAAGCCCTTATGGCATCAATGTATCCATTTTTCACATCGATTATAAAGTCTTTAACATAACACGATGAAATAGTAGAGCGTTCCTCTCTGGACACGAGGGTCCTGGATTCGATCCCCGCCAGTAGTTGGGTCCACTTTGCCACCTTTCATAAATCACATTCGGTGCGAGTACTGGTTTAGCAT
Organism: Cerastoderma edule; assembly: GCA_947846245.1. Taxonomy (NCBI): domain Eukaryota; kingdom Metazoa; phylum Mollusca; class Bivalvia; order Cardiida; family Cardiidae; genus Cerastoderma; species Cerastoderma edule. The sequence continues at coordinate 29,735,733 of OX401407.1, read as the reverse complement.
TCATTATGCGGACGCCAGGCGCATAAATCTAAGCTGCAAGAACTTGTTTTACAAACGATATTACACTCAGGTTTTAAAAGACCTGATGTTGTTTACATGAATACGAAAACGTCATTTCCCTAATATGGAAGATCCAAGATGTAACTGTGTTAGAATGAAATATCTACGGCTGGATCATTCGGACTACCTTTTCCCAAGCAGCGGCCCAAATCTGCAACGATATAAAGAGACACCTGGCTCGTTATTTGACGGACCTTCCAGGTACCCATAAACCCCGTGTGCAGTGTTATCTAAAAAAATGATTCGATCTTGTTCCCTTGCACAAATGGAACGTAACAAACCTGCGTCAGGAAAATTCAAGATATCGTGACAAAAAGAGATATTGCTCGATATGCTTAACATGGACACCACTTCCAACGCGGATGTCTTGTTAAAAGCATGTTCTCGTTTTGATTGCACTAGTTTCTACCAAATTTACAATAACTCTGGGCTGATGTTGCTTTCATATCGCACCAGTTACAAAATACCTTTTGAAGGATAGCTTTAAACATTATCATGCATGGTACCTTCTGATTGGTCAAAGTTGGCATGAAGGGTCCGTCGATTGTAAATTATTCAAAGTCAAATGAAAAATATAGAACCCATTATCATTTTGTGATGCTATTGCAAACAATATGAAAAGTGGTTGTGCAAATCTCTAACTGCAAAAATTAAAAAAACAAATTTGTTCATGAAGCTTTAGGTGACCCTATTCCTCTTCTTTAATGAAATTTGTGGCTGATTATTATTAAAACAGTCAAATGGTTAAAGGGGCGGTCTTAGAACTCGAGAGTCCCTGTTTCGAGCACCACCAGTACCTCTGGTTTTGTTGGAGCGTCCTTTCGCAAGACATTTCAGAGCCCTGGCCTTGTCTTGGTGAATCAATGAACGTCGTGGCATAACTGACATATTGTTAACACGGTGTTTAATCCCATAAAGATAGACAAATTCTTGTCGAAAGCAACAGCAGACAGACATTCTGAACACATCTGCTACCGACGGCCCAAGAATTCACCGTGTTAAGCGGGTATAATGCTCGGAGTGAGCGATTTTCTGAATTAATTTAAATGTTTCCACACGAAACAACAGAGCAGATGATATTGTTAATACTTTATAAGGTGTATAAATATGTGAAATAAACGAGCTTCAATTCAAACCTTTATTGCCATTTAATCAAGATCCAGAAATCATTAGTCGAAGTTTAGACAACAGAGCGCATATATTTATCATGTTCATTCGAGCGAATTTCATTTCCCTCGACAAGCCAATTACCTCGATTTGGAAATATGTTGCTGGTCAAAAATGAAAGAAATCACAGACAACGAAAATAACGATGAAAATAATATATTCTTTAATACCATAACGTAGAAACCACCATGACAATAGGATAAGTTGCTCACAAGGAGTGAGTTATCATATCGTAACTGTAGTTTTGAGGCCCCCTTGAAATGGTTGGACAAAGCTAGGTTACATGGGCATAAGAGACAAGTGAAATCGAAATGATTCATGCTCGTTATATCGTAAAACATAAAACAGACCGTCTTGATTTTTACCTTGTAAGATAAATCAACATTTACCGCGCAATCGTTGAGATGATGAAGGTCTGGTAATAAACATAACATATGGCGTATTACACATTACGAAAAAGTCTTATCGAAAATCTGTGCACAGAATAAATGAAAAACAAAGTGCAAATGAACGAAATTACGACAATGGCCTCGCTGCAAATTACCACCCGATATCCTTGACAAGCGGGTGTATTTGAAGTAATAACATCAATAAATCGCATTTTCGCCCCGCACAAAACAGTAATAAATCAATTTACCAGTTTGTAAAACAGCGTCGACAATAATTGCTCCTAATTTGTCTTGTCCGCCGTTTGTGTGTGACCGCCATTTTGACAGCCGTGCGTTCGGCACGCTCCTTTGAAGGACTCGTTGAGCGACGTGAGGGGAAAGATAATTTTGTTCCTCGAGGTGAAGAAATGTCGAATGCGTTAGAAAGCGAAAACCACTTCCTTCTTATCCGTCCCATGTATAAAGAATAAAGGCAAAACTATCTAAAACGTTAATATTGCAAATTGCCAACTAAACAGAAATGTACCAATCTAATGTCAAAACAATCAAAGAACATTATTAATACACTAGGACAATTTATGAAAAACGCCAACGTGTTAAGAATCGAATTGTGTATCTTTAGACATACATGAATTTGAATTTTTCTTCAATAGAAAATAAAATAAACGTCTATTTTTTTTAATACAATAAAGAAATCTTATTAGAATAAAAGTTGATAATAAGATTTTTGATTCGATCTCATAACAGGAGATAATTTGATATGAATGTTGTCACCCGTATATCTGTCGAGTTCTTGAGCTATGTGTACCTCGTGTATCTCTAAACGCTTTCTCTAATTCCAGAATATGCGATTGGTCAAATTTGAGGCAGTCTTCATTTGCAGTAAAGAGTTCGATATCCTTCTCATTACTCTAGTCGTGATAAAACGCTTCGAACATACAGCTAAAGAGATGGAAGACTATACACCAAGGGCCCGTTTTACTAAACAACTTACGGAAAATGTTTGCGTAAGTCATAATTGATTAACATGGATAATATCTTCAATGAAAGTACAATATTGCAATGTGACACGTCATTGGAAGCGTCTCGGAGAGACGATTCCAATGATGTGTTACTTTGCAACATTGCTTTGCCAAATATTAAAATAAAAGGACTTGTTGTTTTAGACTTGCGCAAATCTTAAGCGTAAACTGTTTAGTAAAGCGGGCCCCAAGCCCCGTCTAAATCCTTGTTGGTCACGAACAATGTTTTGGCGGACTCGTCTTACACAGAGAATTATCAAAATGCCTTTATTTCTTCACAGATATAGCCCTGCAGCAAGGTTAAAGAAACATTTCGAATTAAGTCAAAGGAAACGTCACAGTCCAGGAATATATGGCGTTTCCTGTTTTCTTTCTCTTTTTGGTGGTAAACAAAACAACCTTGTAATGCAAAAGCAACGCACTGAGAACATAATGTCATGGCTTTGTTTATCTTGCAATAGTCAATGTATTGTCTATATTCAAACGTCTAGCTTCTGGGAAACACTAAATAGAAACGGAATGGAAATGGAACTTGGCAATGTGATGCTTATTGCAAAAACATAGCTTTAAGCAAATACTGGGATCGCTCATTGCCAAGATATAGAATGCTGTAGATAAAGTATCAAACAAATCAAAAACTTTATGGTCTGCAAAGAAAGTGCGACAGTTTCCTTTTGTCATGGGCTTTTCATACAACAGAGAAAAACGTGCTAAGCATAATAAAATCCTTTAAACGCCGTTAATGCGGTTATGGGTGCAAATAGTCGGCATTGTTCGCTGCTGGGACAGATAAACAAATTATCGGGGACCTACCTTTGATCCTCCATATAGGCGCTAAAACCGAATCATCATAAACAGTTAATACCAGTAAAACGCCCCTTGTTAACGGAGCTCGAATCTCCAATTGTGAACAATTGACGGACATACTGTAAAAAGAGATAGTAATTTCGGCATCAAGATGAAATGGGGCGGATACTGGCGCGGGCTTTAGAGGGCGATAATTGTCGATAAATGCGAACGTGATATGAGGATCTGGAAATAATTCTATTGGGACTAATTGCGTGACCAGCTGATACCGGAAAGAAAAGGCGAATCGGATGAGGAATTCACACATAGGTGTTATCTGTTTACCTCTCCATTGTTACGGGTGCTCATTGTTCCTTCAGATGAAAGGTTATGAAACAAAGTGGAAGAAATGGAAATTACTGCTAGTTTTATCTGATTTTGTAACGTTGCTGCCCCACTATTGAACAGTTTATAGTCTGTTAGTGGTTTACATCGTTTCAACAGTATTTCAGTTATATTATAAGGCCTACCTCACTAACGATAGAGAAGGTCAAAACGCTCAACCCAACTCGGATGAGCCACGCTGTAGCTGTGTAAAATGAAATATCTACGTATGGATCATTCACACTAAGCTTGATTCAGAATAAGGACTCATCAAGCAAGGTAGAAATATCGACATGTCGTTCGTCAGCTCGGACACAGTCCATTATGACAATCCATTAGTAGAGCATCGGTCTCTTGTACCAAGGTTCCTGAGCTCGAAACCCAATAGCACCGGAGTGAAAATTGCCGAGACGAGCCCACACATCACCACTGGTACTGGCTTAGTATCAAGGAAGCAGCCATTGAGAGTGAATTCCATAAATTGTCGTCAAAATCGATGTAAATTCAAGAAGTTTGAACTTAGATTCGTCCCTACCACGGTGATTTGAACCCAAACAGAATTGTCATGTGTTATCATGTTCTGCACATTAACCACAGGACCACGGAGGTGCATACATTTGTGCGTTCGGTGATGAGAGACGAATGAATTCTTGTCAGCTAGCTTTGTTAAAGGTGGAATAGGCTGTTGACCGGTGATAGAAGGGATGTAAAGCCATCGCTTTCCGTGTTTTAAGTAGTAATACCTTACTTCGAATGAAAGCCTTTCGACGCATATGCAGTGACAGAGTTTGCTCGTCACACATCTCTATTCATACGTGGTTCAACCAATGCGACAAAATGATAACATTTCTCTTCATAAGTGCTTTTTGGTTTTGTAACAAGTGACCAGTCAATAAAACCGCGCCAAAATTGATTACCATCTTTGTAAGGTTCAAAACGGAACGTATTTATGGCATACGGTAATACCATTGGGTGACAATAGAACGGCTTAAGAAAACCTTTAACAAAACAATATTAAAACAGGCTTTACAATGGTATCAGAAAGGTATTATCCAGCCTTCAAAGAGGCTGTTCTTCCCTGCGAAGCCTTACGCGAAATTACGTCAACACCGCCAAAGAGAAATTACCGCTAACCATATTAGCGTTAAATACTTGTGAAAAGATCGCCACATGTTCGCGAATAAGTCGAGATACGTATTACAGATACGCATCGGCGTTGCGGTGCTTCGTCTTTTGTCGATTTTGAGAATCTTATTAAGGTAGAATACCCATAGTCAGCCATTTTGAAACACAGTATTTCGTCAGATTACATATACATGTACTTCGGTCGTTCTCGACATACACCGGTCGGGACCGAAACGCTTCGGTCTTATACGACCGATGTATCCCATGAAGGACCGAAGTAATCTGACGAAATAATATGTTTCAAAATGGCGTAGTATGGGTATTCTACCGTAAGATAGAACCTGTGTAATGGTCCCACAGCATTTTGAACGTATAAATGTTCAAAACATTTGCAAAGGTGTCCGAAAAGCATTGTGCCGTGCCCACTCTGACTTCATCGAGGCTGAAAGTACCACAAAAATAAGGCGAGAACAGTGCATTGGTGGCTGTCACTCGTTTATCCGAGCGCTCATCGTCAAGTAACTTGAATGTAAATAATGAAGTCAAGTTGTTTTCACCACGATTCATGAACATAGTACGTTACCGTTAATAAACAGTGCAGGCGTTATACTGTCATGTTAATGGGGTTTTTCCCTATGTTTAAACGCTTTCTTTCATAATTTATAACCCAGTTTAAACAGTCTTGCAGTATTTTAGCGCTAGAATGCTTTTAGTGAATGGTCGTGTACTTTTATTGAATTATTTAATTATATAAACTCTTTATATGGTGTACATGAATGGGACTCAAATAAATAAATAACTTCATGTATTGCGGAGTTTGGGTAAACCGCAGTTACAACCTGGGCCCAGTTGTTCAAACGGTTGTTAAATCTAATCATCTGTTAAACTAACGGTTGATTAAAACCCCTAACAGTCTGTCAATTAACGGCCTGTTAATTAAGCGTTGCTCAAACCAATTTTACACCTTTGTTAACTGACGGCTTGTTAAGATTTTAACAAGCCTGTTAAGTCTCATGTAAGTTGATAAAGTGTCATGGCCGCCAATCCAAAAACATTCGAGGCTTTGGAATAAAAAACTGCAATTTATTGAGTAAGAGCTGTTGCCAGGGTATTTCGGAGATTTTGAAGCGGTGAAATGTTATAACAAATCGATCAGAAGCGTTTCTAGATGTCAAAGGAAGGGCTCATTGTTGAATAACGGGATGTTGTCTATGGAGAAGGAGGGTCTCAACACGAATCTGATAGAAAGGTATGTTTACAATGATGTAATAACTCTGAAATATGGCATTTAATATACATCATTCATGGAATGAAGAATTCCATCTTATTTTGTTATTATTAATCATTCGTAACCATGCAGTTATGTCCCTTGATTGGTCTTTGATAATGCGGTGTGTAAAGTCGAAAAGTGACAGTTGTGTTGTGAACGCATTTTATGACTCAAATGTCGATGTAACTACAAAATTTGGTTTGTTAAACCTTCTTTAGTTGTTGAGATTTAATTTTTGATCAAATTGATAAAGGCAACTACGCTTATCTACATGAAAGTGGTTGACAATTGATAAAACTTGATTCGAACCCAATCATGTACGTACTTCTATGAGTATGAAATGTCAAAAGTGTGTACTGAAGGCTGACCAACCGAAAGGATTGTTAATTTCTCACTTTCATCCTGTCAAAAACTTCTATTAACATGCTACACATTTCATTCGATTTGAAGCAAGTTTGGATTGACCTTAAATGTGTAGATGATTAGGCTATGAAAATGGTGTTATCATGTAGACTTAAGACAAAACTGACATGAATTATGATATTGCATTATTATTCTTATCTTTCAGACAAGTGGCCAATTCGTTTGATGAGTTCCAGTTGATATGGTATGGAGTTTACACTTACAGTGTAGTACCAACAGTAAAACACATCAGGTAAAGTATCTATTCTAATTAATAACAAATCCCTTTATCATTCAGTATTCAAGCAATGCTGAAAAACAACATTTTTGACAGTTTTGTTTATATGACCACTCTGTCATGTACAAGTTTATCATACAGGGACCACTGACATAGCTTTCCATTTATGGTATAAGCAATGAAGAGTCTTGAAGACTAATGTTTTCATACATGTGTTTCATAATCCAACATGAAATAGTGTATATTATGTAGTTTATTGTGTAGTGACCACTGAGTAAGCTATGGAATTAATTTACTTAAAGGAACAGGCATATGGTGTGGTGCTGAGTGTGGAATTTTACTAACATGTCAAAGATTTAAAGAAGAAGAAATTTTGTTTAATAACTTAGGTATACTGTTACATTTTTGAATGATTTCTTCACACATATTGATTGATATCTATATCAAAATACTATGATAATACATTTGTTTCTAGCTATTAGTAGCAAGTGCAGGTATTTCTTTTAATCATTGTGACTTAAAGATGATTTGCACATAATGAGCATAATTTCCATTAATTACAAGTGTTTAATGTATACATTATTGATGCTGGAATTGGGAGATATCCTTTGTCTCTTTTATAGAGGTCTTAATCCTGTTTGTTTGCTACACATGTCACTGGAAAATAGCTGCAATACAAACTTGATGTCATGATAATACTCAATAAGCTTTCAATTTCTTATATTTCAGATATTTTCATCAAAATTGACAGAGGACTACTATCAGAGAAGAGAAAGTATTACCACAAATCACAAAAAAATCACAAAAATCTATTATTTGTGTTTATATCTTGATTGTTTGACTTAATTTCAAGAAATTCACATCAATTATACTACCAATTAATTGATCTTTGATATGTAATAAATAAAAACTTGCAGATGTAAATAAAGTAAAGATGAAACTGCTTAGTGTTTCAAACATTAAACATTTTATAACAGGGATATGCTTATTCCATTCCCTGTTAGTTCTTAAATTGGTTCAAATTTAATTATTGCATTTCAGAGCAGGTATTCCACTGTAAGTCATTATGCAGTATCCCTGTTAGGTGTTTATTCTGTATCCAATACCTTTAGATACATAGATTTTTTCATATAACACACTTTTTTGCAAGTTGATACTTTTGAATTTTAATAATTACAAAATTTGAAAAGAAAAGGAAATAAGGCTAAAAGACGACTAAGTTGTAAGAATTCCCAAACAAAGGGTTGTTGAAGCCCAGTCCTTTCTTGATATACTTATCACTTGTACTAAATTGCAGCTTTGTAGTAGATCTTGTGGGTATATGAGATATTTTGCTATGTGAATCTTGCCAAAAATACATTTGTTTATTAACAGTAATAAAGGTCTTTTTAGAATATTGTTCTATGAACACATTTTCCTTTTACATGTTATTGTTACTGCAACAATTCCAACTACATGTATTTCATCTTCCACCGATTGTAAAAAATTTTTACAAGTCATATGCAAGGCCAATAATACGAATCAAGTTTGATATAATGGTATATGCAGCATAAAGGGAATGTAAGCCTAAAATTGAATAAAACATTTTATCTTTTTTGATGTGTTTGTCACCTCTTTCATCTTTTATCTCGAGGTTCTTGCTAAAGACAAGATTGTAAGTAATGATTTTGTAATATAAACAAGGCTAATAATGCAATGATGAGATGCCCCAATGTTCATGAAGTTACTATAATGTTCTGTATTGGCTAACAACAAAAGCCTGTTGGAGGAGGTGTCTTGTTATGAATCGACCCTGTTGTATCTTCCAAGCCCTAAGTCCTCATTTATATACTATAGTGTTCGCCTTCTGTGTGAAGGTTTGGTATTCGAATCCAGACTAGACCATTTCCAAGGTCAAAATATGTTACGTTCAGTAGTCTTGATATTGGGATAACGTTAAGACCGGACAGATAGCTCAAGGTAGAAAAGACATGAGCTTATTGGGATCCAGAGAGTATGGAAATGTGAAGTGTTGAGGAATTACTGAAAACGGCAAAAAACGACATGCAAATAATGTTTTGTCAACTTGCCCTTGCATCATCTGTTTTTATAATGGATACATGATTTTGTTAAACTAGTCACATTTTTAGAACCACACAGTTCCATTTGAAGAGAAATTTTAGACAGACGCATAGCCAGTGCTGTAGTAAGTGCTTCATGTCTTGCACTGAACCCTCGATATATATTGGTATTGTTATAAAACGGCCGGGTAAATATCTTTTGATTCATCGGATGGAGTTGGTATGTTGTACTGTGTCACAGCACATTGACTAGACTAGTTATGTGCATGATATCGGGCCCTATCAACCAAATTATCCAAACTTGTACGCAAGTAGAGTGCTTAGATGCATTTCCACGGGATTTTCGAGTTCCCATAATGTGGTCGTTCGGCGATTCTTGATGTTGATGATAATACAATTGAATCTTGAACCGAAAAATTGAAAAAGGGCCAATTTAATCAGACTTTCTTATTACCTTGTTGTCAGTCATATCACTCATTAAATGAACATTTTGGCGTAGAGCACGAGGACTCAGGTATTTGGACAATGCATTGCTATAGTATTGCGATGTAAAATGTCAACAAAAGAATCGTTAAAACCGTATTGCAAAATAGCCACGATGTCGACGTAAGTAGTCAGTTGCAACTACCAATACGATGCTCTTAACTTGAAAGAAATAGGAATATTCAACATATATTCCTTTCGAAGTTACTCTTTTTGGTTTTTCTCTGAGATGTAGTAAAACAACGTAATAATCACAGAGATCATAATAGTTTTTGAGCCAGATGTAAATATTGTTCACATAATCCTTAAATCCGTATCGATAAACCCTTGCTCGAATATTATTCGTTTTTGATAAAAATGTATATATATCTATAAGAAGCTTAATTGTTATCATTTTTCTTTATTTCCCTTTTCAATTGTAAACGAAAACCCCAACAATACTTGAAAAAGAACTTTATTGCTAACAATGCGGCAATATTGGATTCCTATGTTAAATTTTAATAGACCTCTAGACCTCGATTAAAGTTAACAGGCAGTTCCTATGTCAAACGTCTGTTAAATCCGGTTGTTAAGTTCGAACAACAAGATTCAATCCGCTTGTTAAATTTAACAGCTTGTTAGGGTATTTAACAAACTGTTAACTTTAACAAGCGTTTGAACAACTGGGCCCTGGTTTGTAGTGTTAGCCCCTTAACCCACATTACAAAATCGATAGATCAGACCAAGAAATGACTCAAGCGAGTTTCTAATATATCAAACCTCAATGGGACAGTCGCTTTAGGCAAGAAATGGCCTTGACAGTTGAACATATGTGTAACTTGTCACCAAAAATCAGCCTGAATAACGTATTTACACACAATCCCGCAACGCTACAATTTAACTGGTTTATAAATTTCTCCATATGATCCGTAATTAAGCTTTGTTGGATCATTTCCTGATTTTGAAACATCCGAAACCATGCCTTATCCGAAAAGACCCGAGGTTCCGTCGACTAAGAATATAAATTTGACTATATTTAATTGAAACACTATACTTTTACTCACCACCTGTTACCGTCTGATAATATCTTCACACTTATCTAAATTCAAGTTGATTATGTTGTTTTTGTATGTGTAAAATGTTTTGTGTAATATTACAAATATAGCCATTGTATAGGGTCAAATGAGGCCATCGATGGAAGCTTAAAAGGATACCCTTGGATCAGATGGTTAGGTGCTATCGAAACAGTATAGGGCCGATCCGAGGTAAAACTTATGGAAGAGACAAATTTGTCCACTTTTTGTTTATCGGCACCCAATAAATGATGAATGTGATTACTACCAATTGGCTGGTGTCTCGAAATTTCAGTATCATATATCTACGTAAAATATCACACCGCATCAGCCTATCATGGTCGTGTATCTTACAAGCTTAATTTTCAGCAACAACGTACAGGTTGTAGAAACCTTCTTAAACAGAAAGAGAAATAGTACAGCTTTGAGTGATAACCCAGCTATGTGTCTAGACAGTTTCTCACAATGAGTTACCATTACTTACAATGGCTTACTATTTTGGACAAAGACAAATGTGAACGTTTTTAAGGACGAGTGATACATTTTCACACGCGGTCGAAATGATTGAGCGATTTAAGCGTAAATCGAAGGTGTCTAACTTATAGCGGTGACTAAGAGTGACACATTGGTTACACAAAGGGCGAGTGAGTAGTCTCTGCGATGTTATACCAGAGTACTGTAAAACTAAACATTTTATGTTAAAAGTTTGCGTAAGTTCAAAACAACATTCCATCTTTGATCTTTGTAAGACTAAGCAATATTGCATGGTAACACATTATTGGAATCGTTTCTCCGTTACATGACAATATTGTGTTTTCATTTAAGTAACTATCCATGTTTATGAGCTTGAACTTACGTGAACATTTTCCTTGAAACGTTTATAAATTAAAACTGTGCCAAGGTGTCCCGTGTTCAATCTTCCATCCAAACGCGCCTGGGTTCAATCCCCGAACAATTAATAAGCCTGAGTATCTCGAAACATCTTAAATCTCGAGGCAGCATTAAACTCAGTCTCCACGCATTTGGATGCATGGAATCTTGTGTCTACGCAGCATCATGTATTCTAATGTATTTACGCGTAAATATATTTATATTTGTTGAAATATGTAGGCTGTGTCCATTTGTTTTCTATCCAATCATACTTTGGATATTTGTATTGTTCAAATTTTACTTTAATAGGTGTAATGATTAAATCATACAATTCCTTTGTTTTGCTGATTTTTTTAATGATGCATGCAACATTAATCTAAATTTACCACAAATGAGCGCATTTAGGAATAAAGTTTCAAAAATAAATTTCCAAATGCAAAATCGTTTTATATAAATATATTCCCTTAGACATTGGCTACAACATCAAGCTAAATAAAGCCGATAGATCTAGCAAAATAACACTTTGTAGTCAGATGTAGTTAGTAATCTATCAAAACATTGAAGGGTCCATCAATAATTATTTGTCATATTCAAGTTTACTCTCCACCCATTCATCAAAATCGGTAAGAAAGATCAACCGGTCAAAGACATACGCCCGATTTTCAAAGATATTTTCCAATATGGCCGCCGGCAAGGCGGAAGTGACCAACGATGACAATGTGTTAACATACGGCGGCCCCATCACACTGCGGTACAAAGTGATGGATTCGGCATTGTTAAGGAAGGAAGCGGGGTAAATGTGTTTGAACTGATGTGTGATGAATTTATGATTTGTAAATAAACACAAAGCATAATGAGACCTACCCTTAATCAATTGTGAAGAGAGAAAGAAATATTCTGAGAACCCCGAGTTGTCATTGCATCATAATTTCTTAAGAAAGTTAACAAAGTAATGAGCAACGAGGAACAATTAAAATCCTGTAGACTTTGTCAACCCTACAGCAACAAAAAAGGACAACAAAAACTATAAAACAAATCCAACGATATATTTCATAAATGAACAAGTACTTGATTAATAAAAAAGGTGTTGATATTTTCGTTACAATTGTGCTTTTGCTCATCTTTGCCTATTTCGCGAATCTTCCGCAAATGCCCTGTCGCAAACATGTTTAAAAAGGCATCTTTGAGATAAACAAGAGTTCACAACGAACGCTTTGTGAACTATATGGAATGACCAGCACATGGTCGATTTAAAATGCACTTAAGGCTGGGAACTTTACTTTTCGTCCTTGTTATACAGTAATTGAAGAAAATGTGATATACCAATTCCAATCAGAGTAAAAGTTGAACCTTCATGTATTTCCGCTCAAAAATTTTACGGCGTTTTCGATAACCGTTTAGTTCTGGCACTGCAACAGTACACTTATTCATGATTCGCTGTTGACTTTACATTTTGTTTTGCTTTTGTCAAACATTCATCAGTGTCAGAAAGATTATGCTTTGGTAAAATATTTTCTCAGACATGCGTTTACGCACCTGAATAAGAAGGGACATGTATACGAAAACATGCTCACATCAAGCAATTTCTCATTCCATCACAAATCGTTTTTAACTTAAAACGTTTAACGTGTTATTTTCACATATTTCAACTGCCGTCTTTTGCTTAAACCGAACAGTTGAATCTGACATAAAAAGGCTAGGAATGACCTTGGCTGAGGTAACACAGCTGTAATTGTGAAGAATGAAATATCTATGTCTGAAGCACTCGGACCAGGAGATATTATTGAAAGAAGAACTCTTGCAGTGACAGTATGCTCCATCAGCAGCAAGAGGATAAGTAAGTATATAGATTTAAATAAGACCAGCAAGAACGCCCATTTGAGACAATGGGTCAAAATCGTAAAGCCAGAGATGTCTTTTTCCTTAGCTACAAAAGTGGTCGTTTTCGATAAAAGCGGTATCTTTGTAAATGATACAAAAATACGATAACGTGACTTTAAACAGTCAAACAATACCCTTTGTTAATTTGTTGAGCCTGTTGAAATGTCCTTCAGAGCTTGGTTCATTGTTAAAAGGACCTTATTGTTAATTAGAGTACGATAAATAGTCTTGAAAAAAGGAAAGCGTGCCTAGTCGAATCGGGGATGAAGACCTTTTAAACAAGTCTGCCAAATCTAGAAAATTCAAACATCACGAACCCTTTTGCGCCCATTACAATAACATGTACTTATATTTGTAGGAATAAGGTTTGACAAGGGCATGTCAAATTCTTGAAGAAGATGCTTAACAAATTCGATGGAAGTGTTGTATTTAAATTCATAGAACGATGAAGTAGAAAAAGAAACAGATCACGCACCAACCTCAGAAGTTTATAACAGTTTAGCCGCCTCAATGTGTTGAGAAACCTAAGTATTCTGACTTTCACTCGGTGAGGAAATATTTGACTGGCTTAGAGAAATTTGTGATTCTAAGAAATAAACACAGAAAATTTAACTCCGGTTAATACTGACCGTAATGAAAATAGACATCTTCTATACGCAAGACAAGAGACATAGATAACACTATATATTATATATGTCTCTGGAGAGATTTTCTAGGAGTGAGTTTTCTCTGGCTAAGTTCACTGCAATGTTAAGGTTTCAAAACATAATTAAAATCAAATCATTTGTCCATAACGTTGCGACATCAAGCTTGCAATTTTAAAACGTTTTAATCGATTTTTGTGCCAGACATTATTCGATATCAAATATTATTCGGTGTAGAGATTATACCAGTACCAGGCTATCTGATTCGACACAAGATGACAATCGGATCTTTCTTTGTATTGTAACGGCACTTTGGCCTTCGTTCCACATGGGTTTCCTAATCTAGCAAATTTGAATAATGAACGTCTGTTACGATAATTGATTATATTGAATTAAGAAAGCGTTACCCTTTCCGATCATTTATGTATCGTTTTAGAGGAAGGATAATTAAAACGAGTATCTCCATTCAATCAATTAAAACCACAAATCCACCAAACATTGAAAGATTTATATACGTATCTGGACGGAATTGTCATAATATGTGACAGATCAGAATTTAAACATACAAACATACAAAGAAAGACTACTTTCCCCTGAAAGATGTACTTTCTTTATCGCAGCATTGTCCTTGTGTCCGGGGCCTAATTGAGTGGAAGCGTTAAAAACGGCTTTATCTTGCGCTAAATGATCAGCCAAAATAGCGGGCACCTGCAGCCGCTCGCCTTGTGCAACAGATGGCGCACGGGCTAGCGTCGGGGAATCGCCCTGTATTTGTTTAGTGCACTTTCTCCTTTTCAGTTGTATCCCTTTCCCTATCCTGGGGTTCTGGCACATGCATATACCCCGATTTATGGCTAATGCGGGGTATACGCACGTACCAGTACACCAGGCTACCCATTCCTTCGTTCGGAATGTAAGGACCGGTTAAAAACCTGCAACAGACAACATAACATTACATGGACATTTGTACCTGTTTTGTAATTTTGGGAGAAATTGATTTGGACAAAGGCTGGTCAAATTTAAGCTGGGACCAACTTTAAGAGAAATTTCTCTTAGTTTTTAAAATATAGGGGCGATTTATGCGGATTATCCAATCTGCAATATCATTACATTGAATATGGACTACGTGGCATGACGACTTTGGATTTGATAAAGCATTGAAATCTTCATCATGATAATCCTTCAGGAAAATGATATCTTGACAATTATTTGATGCATTTTAGAAAAATGTTTCAAATTAAACGGCAAGGATTATTCCATGCAGAACTACTTATAGACCTGGAAGACGACCTATTCTCGCCACATCTTCCTCCCAGTATTAATCGGATACTAGTAAGCATAAAGCCATTGCTCAAAGACGTCTTTGGCACCAAGCCATTCCAAACAAGTATTTCTACGACAAACAGTCATCTAAAACTGTTTTATAAAAAGGTATAAGATTCTTTCTTTTTTAAATGGATCCGAATTAATTTTCCTTAGAATAAACAGTTGAATTGTCGTCTGCATTTTCTTTCACTTTGGGAAACCCAAAAATTGAGTATCGAAAAAAAAAAGATCGTTTTTTGTAAAGAGGCAAATGGCTTAACCCTATATGGCCTCTAACGGTAATTCTGCTAAATAGTCTTTTTTAAGCTAAAATTATGTTCGCTTTGCCTATGTAACATTATACGAAGATCTTTCGTGAACAGAGGGAAAAACTAATTTATGACCATAAGTTCTATTGGACGTGCGCGCGTGGTGCTTAGATTGAATTTCAGCCGAATCGTTTATGTTAAGCTTTAACACTTTACCAGAATATATGTTTTTCTATCTTCCCAAATTGAATGATTGTGCAGACGATAATCAAAATGAATAAAAAGAAAACCCAGAAAATATTCCAATGATGGGATTAATACTATTGTTGGAAATAGGAGAAAGTGGTCACATGACCAATTTCTCATTCTTTTCCAACAATAGTTTTAAAGTCCTTTGTTGCGAACATGTAAAATACAGTGCTCGTTTAGCAGAGTTAATTATAGAGCCGACTTTATAATCGTGTCGTTTAAAATCTAATATTTCAGCTTAATAGATCATGTCCCCCCGAGCCTGACTCTGTGACGTCATTCATGAAACATGCAACGGGCGTTTTCGATTGGTCGGAGTCGGTGATTACACTGAGCGTTTGGAACTGGTGCTTAATAATCGAATGATTTATTTCATAAACCGATTCTAAACACAACTCTTACACAAAGGAATTGAGAACTGCCCTGCGTTCAACGACAACAACAACAACAGCAACAAGCTTGAAACGGGCTGCATCTTCATACATCTTCTCAAATCCCTTCATTTCCAAACCAAAATGCCAAACGTTTCTTCTTTATCTTTGTGAAATGAAATACATGTATATACAAACGTTTGCTCAAATGAACATCATCTGCAAATGAAACTTTCAATGTTTCCTGCAAGCGGTAACGTGGGATTTCTTGATGATTAAACACCACATATTGTATTTTGTTTTACATCTGAAATGAAAGCATATGGGATCAACCTAGTTAGTTTAAGAGTATCATTCACATTTATGACAACATTCGGCCTCATACATAAGCAAGAAAACCCGTATGTTGCAATACAGTTTTTAACCTGCTCGTTCACATATGTGAGGAAACTAAGAATATAAATCGTATTTCGTTAAAACCGTAAATTAGCTGTATAAGATACATTGGGGAATTGCCATTGGAAGTAAAATTAGTTCGTATTAAAGTACAGTCAAACTTGTGTTAAGAGGCTAGCCTATGGGACAGAGTAAATTGGCTGCTTAACACAGGTTGGCTGCTTAACACAAATTGATTTACACTATAAATCTTACAATGGGACTGTCTGTAGTGGCTGTTTAAGACAGGTTGGCTGCTTAAAAGGGTGGCTGCTTAACACAAGTTAAACTGTACAAAGAACCTGTATACATAGACTGTACAATGTAATTCAAAATGCGTTTTGAAATTAATCGCATACAACGGTATCTATACATACTTAGGTTTTATCAACACATCCTGAATCAATTTTCCTTTCAGTAACGATTTCTTATAATTTATCATACAACAGTACAAAAACTGTACTGTTTTAACGACGTTTTTTATTGCTTTCAAATTGACTCATGCATGAACAATAACCGTAAAGCGTTAAGATAACAATGAAGAAAGTAAACATTTGTAAAGTCTATCGTGAGTTCCATGTTTCGATCAAGGCGGTTAGAGAAAAGATGAATATACTTACTTGGTTTGTTTTGCATCGAATGTTAAACGCGTTTTCACAATTAAAACAATCCCTCATGATTCTATATAATTTATACATACCTAGTATTCGTGACACTTTGACTACTGGAAAGAGGGAAAATGGAAAGGGAGAAACTTTTGCTGCTCATATGTCTCGAACCGACAGCCTTCGTGTCCCGACAGCGCCGAAAGTAGTATCACCAAGCGCGTATTGAAGTATAAAAAGTACTATCTCGCAGATTCCCTTTATTAAATGGCCTCTACCGATAAAATAACAACAAAGCGGTCTTAGTTAACATGAGACTAGATTATTGATAACTTCCAAACCACGTTTATAACCGTAGACAAAATAAATAGAATATTTAAATTGAGGTTATTGCAAAACATTCAAACGTGATTTTTTCTTAAACAACAATATAAACTTATCAATCGGAACTTCTCGGGTATTTCTGTGAAATACACATGTTTCATTGGATAAACCCGATGTGATCAGATTGTAAACTTATATGCAGTAAATCTCATAAGCAATGTCACGCTTTAAAATGATAAAAAATTGCTCCTTATGACTGTTCTTCAGTGCGTATTAGGAAACAGTACTGGTGCAGTTTCAAAGAAACAATTATAAATTGTTAACTTCCAAACTTCCTCACTTCTGTCAACAATCGCCTTTTTAACAAGTACGAGCGAACTTGTACTTGTGTTAATCTACAGCTGGGCCAAAATATAGGTTAGTCATAATAAAACTAATTAGTAAAATTAAATATATTATCCATAACAAGGGTGTATGTTCTCAGAGCCATTCTTCGTAAATAGACGACGGAAATAAACTAAAATAATCAGCAAGAGTGCATGAATGTATTTCACAACTTATCAAATCGAGCTGAAAACATTGTAGAACAAAGAAGAAATGGCTCAGAATGAGCCATTTCTTCTTTGTCCACAATGTTTTCACCAAAAACCGTATCTAATACAATGCTCTCTTCAGCTATTTTATTGTTTGTACGAGGTGTAAGGGGGTATACAAGGGTGAAACAGGAGCACGAAGACCCGTCATTATCTAACAGTTATCTTGTCATGTAAAATGTTTACTACTGTAATTTAGAAACTACAGGTTAAACGGTGGCAGGTGCGCGCAACAGAGCCTATGTTTCACGATCGGCAACGGTCGTATTTCATTCGAATTAAAAATAAATTAGAAAAATAGTGTGGGAAATAAACTTTTTTATGATCAAGTGCGTCTCTCTGGACTGAAATACGGAATACCAATGGTTCCACCCGGGTGATCCAGTCAAAGAAGGATACCCATAATCGACCATTTCAAAACTTATTCTTTCCTCGTTTAACTTCGGCCGTTCTCGGTAAACATCGGCCAAAGCCGAGACTATTCGCTTTAAACCGAATAGCTCCGGCCCCAACCTATTTTTTTCCGAGAACGACCGAAATAATCCGACGAAAAAACGAGTATCAAAATGGCGGTTATGGGTATTATACCTTACGCATTGTTTCTTTTTCATCAGTTATGAGTCGGGTATCGCAGTCAAAATGAAATATTGTTGATGCGATGTAAAATCCTGCCAAACAAACAAACAAGACAAATATTGCTCGTAAGAAGGCCTACTGATATTCCAGAAGAGGCTCACTCACGTGAACGCGATTTGATCTATGCAACATGTACAAAATCATTTGTATTAATTTATATCTCTCTCATAGAAGTCAATCTGTTTAAGATAATAAAAATTACTAAATTTAAATCTATATAAGTTCCTCGTACTTTGTGCAATGAATTCAGAGACATGCCTTTACAGACACGCGCACGTTATTTCTATCATGATGGCTTATTGGCACCGTTATGTCAGACTCAAAGTGGCACTTCTACGGAAAGAGATTCATTCTATGCCATGCATCTGGTACAATTTGTCATCAAAATTGTTAATCAAGTTAATTTCTATACCGTATCACCGTTAACAGATGCTGCTTACAAGTCTTCTTTTTGTAACTCGGATGATCTAAGCTGTAAATTTGTAGAATGAAATATATACGTCTGGGTCATTCGGACTAACCTATATGGGGCTTTTTGAATCGTGTCAACGTTATTTCAATTTTGTTGCAATGACCGACTTACAATGATAGAGGCTTCCCCAAAACTTAACTGCCCATAAGGACAGATCAAGGCGTGTAAAACCATTGATATTCTATAAGTCTTCTATAAAGATCCAATCCGGATTTGATTTCGAGTTCTGTAGTTTTACCACTATAGGCCAGAGAGGCTTAGAATTATTTGAAGGTGAAATTAGACGATTAATTTCAGCATCGATGACATTATTCCTTTTTTTTTTCATTTCGAATAGATTTAAGCCTCCATTTCTGTTTTATCATGTATATTATTGTTTTGCGTTTTGTCACAAAGAATATGATGATCGCTTTGACTTTTTTCGATTCTTACTGGTTTTAACTTTCACCTTTTAAATAGTCCATTTGAAGGAAATGAGTATGGTCCAATCTGTTACAGATGCGGCGGAGTGAATAACTATAAAAGCAAGGCTTAATGATATACATGTAGTCAAGTGAAAACATTCACTTGTCATGTTTTAAAAAAGTCTGTTGCACTTATGGTAATAAATTCCATATCCAGATGTCGGATTTGTCAGATTCTGTAAATACAAACAAGTCGCATATCAATCGTGTTAATTTGTCACCAAACGTGATAATTGCAGATGTTAATGAATAACCATTTAATATTGCTAAGATGTAATATTGCAAAAAAGAACACTTTCAAAACACATGAATTAATGAATCTGTACGGTAGATTTTTGATAATTTAATGATCCTGTTGGAATGGCGCAACATAATTAAGTGTATGTGTTAATGAATAACCATTTAATATGACTAAGATGTAATCTTGCAAAAAAGAACATTTTCAAAACACATCACTTGATGAATTCTGTACTGTAGATTTGTATAAGATGATCCTGTTGAAATGGCGCTACATATTTAACATGCATGATAAGATCACCGATATTGAAATAGTAACAATTAAAAAATACATATGAACAAAATAATTGTTTTGTTGTTTTTTGCCTATAAAAATGTCTGATTTTTATCAGTCATAATTGGCGCATAGATTTTATCGTGTGATTCGGAAGATCTACAAGAATTCTTTTTGACTGAAATTATTGCTGGCTAATTGTTTTGCCTGTTGGCACATTTATTGGATGATCATGCAGTAGGTACCTTCTGATCCAAAGCGAAACATTCCCCAGAACTTATACAAACATCTGCACCAAATGAATTTAGAAACCATTATGGCAAAAAGAGAGATTGTTTTGCTTTCACACCAAATCCCTTCAATGTATTATGCGGAAAATAATCTTATTTGAATATTAATAGTCGGAACTGTCTTTGTAAATTGCACATGTCGGTCTGTGACGACGTGGTTCCATTCTTTGATCCAATTTGTCTGCATAGATAGAACAGATAACTCATTAAATGACACACAAAAATGTCCGAAGAAAATAACGTATTCATTCAATTTGACACCTATGGAGCAAATGATCTTTGAATGATGTAGAAATATTACATAGAAAATAGGCATCAGTCGTTTCGATAATTAGTATACATCGACATACAAAATACAGCATTCAGCATTTTTAATTTTTGTCTTCGGCCGTTGCTTTCAATTTCTATAATTCGAAAATTACCTCATAATAGAGTGATATTGTTATTAGTTATTTTCCCGTTTTCTCATTTAAGACTGTTTGACACCACAGTGCTAATGGTGTTACTTGCTCCTACATACTAATGAAGCATTCTTTCTTGTTATTTTTTCTTGAGCACGTGACTGTTACAGACGAACATGACGCGGTATTTCAAAATCACGACACATGACGTCTGCATGTTAACTGCGTTGGATGAGAATGGAAACACCCCCGTTACAACAAGTGCAATTATGTGGAAAATAATAAAGATATTTCAGTTTGATGCGTTTTCGTTATTTTGCAGTCCTTTGCAATCATCAAAGAACTATACAGACAGACGTCACGTCACGCCATGCAAAGTTCCGTGTTGTGATTCTTTTACGCGACATGACGTCAGGCTGCAAACGGCACGTGTGGGAAAGGTGGGTAAAATAGGACAGGAGTGTTGGATATTCAAAACGCGTGGAAGACTAACTCGGATGATCCAAGTTGTAACTGTGTAGAATGAAATATCTACGACTGGATCATTCGAACTAGTGGAAGATTTGGTTCTTTTGAACTGTTACTTTATAGTTACACTCTCTGTATCGTCTGTTGAAAAATATTTTACAAACCACTGTGTCAAAAGGATAAATTGCTCTAAAAGAGCAATATATGCTTTTGTCACATTTGAAATTGCTCGAGAGTGTGGTAATGAATTTTCATTGTCTGGTAGAATTTCTTAGTTGAAACTTCCGCGAAACTCCATACTACAAAAACTATCAAATCGAAAAATAACTGAAATGACACAAAAACCATGTAAAAGTGGTGCTCAATGCCGCTAGTAGTGGCACCCTCCAACAACATCAGCAACACCAGCATTAGCAGTAAACAAGGAAAGTAGCATAACTCGTCAAATATTATAAGTTATCTTTTTTTTTTTATCCCTAATGGGATTTTGCGACTAGTTCAAATTTGAAAAGCTAGAAGACGACAAACGAAAAGCATGTCTTGGTGGCATTGTGTGGAAACATTGTGAGAAAAAAGTACAAAATAAATGTTGATGCTCCACTGCGGTAATGTTGTTCACATATAAGTTTCAGGAGACGTTTGCAGGAAGTACGACAAACTGGATATGCTCAAAGCAAAGCGGAAATTCAAATTTTTCCAAAACACCCAACATTACTTTGACTTAAGAATTAGGCCTTTTTTACGCGACAAAGGGGAATTAATACATGTGCACACTAATGAAGCGATCGTTTTACGGTATCACGTACGTTGCAGACGGATACAGACTGACTTCATGTGGCGATTGATTAGAATTACGTCGCGAAACGTGACGTGACGTCTACGTGTATACGCTTAGATCAAGTAACTAAATAAAACTAAACTAAATTAGTTAATTAACAAGTTGTCTGTTTCGAGGCTATACAGAGGATGAAAAGGTTTTACCGAGCAATAATCATAGTAGGTCTTTGAGAGAGGTCTTTGTTTAAATTTTTACCAATCGCCAAATTTTCGATTGTTCCAATATTGCAAGAGTGTGCAGACGACATTTCAAAATGTGGTAAAATTGGAAAGAAATCATTTAAAAGAGTGGAAAACTTTATGGGAAAAGAATAAATTGCCCGTAACGGGCAATTTCTCCTCTTCCCACAGTGTTTTCCAGAGTCGTTTGCGGTAAAATGTCGTTATTGTTATTGTAATGGGTAAAGAAAGGGTGTACTAATTAACGAAAAAGAACTGTTCCTGCTTATATATGCAGACTGGTCTCCAGTTGCGCGCAGTGACGTAACCCCAGCATGTACATTTCGCTAATGAGATTATCATCGGGGATTACGTAACACATATACAACATATACACAATATACTAGTAAGACCCCCTTCCCCCTTACGGGGAATTGTTAATTGTCCAAATTGAAAGGAAGAGCAGACGGCAACTTTAGCTAGAGAAAAACACATTTCTTCCATGATATCGGGTCGAATCATTTGGACAAAGATAAAACTTTGCCAAAAGGGCAATTGCTTCTTTTGTCATTGTGTTTTCTGAAGTATTCTACAACACATCTGGCAAACAAAGACCCAAAAAACATGTTGTTTTTGGTATTTGGGCAAAACAAGTCCAAAGCAAGGAGTTGAATGGTTAGCTCAAGCCTTACTCGAAAACTGTAGTTCTGTGAAATATCAATATGTACCCATATCTATTCCATATGAAAATCAAATTGATTTCCTGTACATCATGAAAATGATGTGGCAAAAGAAAACATTGGCAGTAGAGAAAAAGTAGCTGAAGCCCTCCATTGGTTTCCAAAGGAATTCTCACAAACGAGGGCAATTGAAAGAATTGTTCAAGTGCATTAAACGGGGTTTTGTATAATCTTTCATTGACTAAACAATTACAACTGAGTTTTTCGATAATTTTTCTCAAATGGTCAATTTCATACACAATTTTCTGTCGAGAAAAAAAACGTCATATTCTGTTTATATCATCTACACCTGGTGCCTTCATCCTAAAGACCTAATAAACATGTTTATTAGGTCTTTGCTTCATCCTAATGAGGGAATGTGCTAAAGACCCAATAACATTTACATCTGTTGGACAGCGTTAATTAAATCAGTGTTTGTAATTAATTACATCATTATATCAATATTATCGTACATTACGACTACACATGTCTACTAACAGACGAGCTCTGTTGGCTGACCACATTTCGACATATCTCAGTAACAGGCAACATTTGTTTAGATGTCTTATTTACTGTCTTCCAACTGGAGCCTAGATTCTAGTAGTACTATCGAAGAAATTGCCAGAAAGGGAAAAGGTTGCTCGTAAAGGCTTGATGGACTGGTTCCTTTCGAATGCATCTTAAATTCTATGGCTAGCCCTCACTTGTAATTTGTGCGAATCAAAAGGTTGTTTCTTGGAAATAGCTTTTTCTCATTTTTCTCACTTTGTTGACTCAACTTTGTCACGATGATTTCATCTAGACGCTTCAAGCAAAATGTTAAAGGTGCTCGTTCACAGAAATGAGGAAATTTTGGAGTTAAACATTAATTTCTTTAAAACTGCACAACAGCTGTACAGTAATATGAAACGTACTTTAAGAGGGTATAGAGGCATAGGGATCAAACTTGGGTCGTTTTCGATTCTATAAAATGTGTATACAGCGATTTATCATAAATTTAAATCCAAAAGCATGATATCGCTCTTGAGATGTATGGCAAATAAACTTTATACATTTAGATAGATACATTTACGCTTTTGATTTGGAATAGTCCAACGAAAAAAAGAATTCACGTTATGGGTGAACGGAATAATGAACAGGGCACGTTGGATCAAGTTGACTCGCTGTTCGGGAAAGTAGCCATTGAGCCTTAAATCCCCTTAATCCGTTTTCTTGTAAACAGACGGGAGCGCCCCCTTGAAGTCAAAATGAAACCACCTTGACATCTGCCGATACAAAAACACTTTATTATATTGACACAGAACTAAAAAGCTTCCGTAACAATGTTTTCCTGGACGACACCGCCATGTTCTCCCCTTGTTTAATCTTTACCTTATTTTCAGTTTCATACCTCTCTTTGACACACATGCAGTAGAAAACGGAAGATAACACTATGATAAACGATGGAACGTATCCTTTTGTCGCAATGATTTCATTAAAATGATATACTAAATCCTATACTTCATTAGTATTATATAGTATTCCTTTTGATGTGGGCCAAAAACGTATTCGGGAAATAGTGGGGAATGGGTAAATGTTTATTACCTTGTTCGTACATTTCTTGATTAGATAACATAAAATTCGAATATATAAGCTACAAAATGTCCATTAAAACTCCGTTCATGATTAATTAGAACTGGAAAAAAGTATAAAAGGTGCAAAAGAATTATGACGAAAACGTCCTCTATATACATTAAGGATTGATTTATCCCCATTGCTTTGTCGTATTAAGTCGTATCATTAAGGGGAGACCTTAATTGCACAAATGACGTTAACATAAATGTTTTAATCATTTTCTCCCAAAATGATTTAATTATAAAATATCGACAACAACACGTAGGGATAATTAAAAAAAAATAATGATAAAAAAAAACTGTTTTGTTTTTTTTCCTCGCAAGACAGTAAACGAGTTTGCTGGGGCAGCTGGGGTGTAACTAGGATTGGGTTTTAAGAGCCCCTCCTTATCTCGAATCCCGGGTATTACGAGGGACGCGTGGCTTGTCGAACTTTGGTCTGATCTTCTCTTTGGGCATAAGCCACTTGGAGAACATTATCGACCTCGTTGTTATATTAATCGCATCACCCAACAATGAGACGGGTAGTTTGAAAGAGATGAGAAAAGAAGAAGTGAGAAAAGGAGGAAGAAGACAAAAACTGGAGGGAAAGAGGAAGAAAAGGAAAAGGACATGAACGGACTAGAAAAGACGCAAACGGTAGAACGAAGTAGAAGAAACAGAAGAAACAAAAAGAAATACATGTAAATGAAAGAAGAATAGGGAGAAAGGTACGAAAGCGTAGATGAAACTAATACTGCAGGAAGAAAAATAGGATATAAAAAAGGAAGCGGAAGAAGAAAACAAATAAGCAGAAAGAACAAGACGTAGAAAAGAAAGAACTAGATGAAGAACAGGAAGCGAAGAAAAAAATTAGCAGAAAGAACAAATTGTAGCAAAGAAAGAAAAATTTAAAGCAAGGGGGAACACGATGAAGAAAAGAAGAAAAAGAGGACTAAGAGCAATACAATGAAGAAGAAAAAATCTCGTTTCATTGGTGCGATTTTAAGATGCCACATGTTCACTAACAAATCGTAAAAACAACAAAATGCTTGGCGTTCTGAAACAATGTAAACATTGACTTTTCACCGTATTTGAACTCTGATAACATTTCCTGATGATTTAAAAATCAAATTTTACGAAGATTTCTCCGCCGGTCTTTGTTTCCGCATTTCGGATAGAGGTACTAGTCGAAACAGCCTGACCGGTTGTTTAACCCTTGTAGTGCTGGAACCAACTTCATGCTTATGCAAACAGGTAAGATCCAGGCCAGCCGCCAAGTAAATTGGCGGCTGACCTGTGATCTAACCTGTTTGCGACCCTGAGTGTCTTCCATCAACAAAAAAGTAGATTTTTAAGGTTTTGGAAAGCAGACGACACAAAAATCTTTTTTTACAAAATTACCCAGCATTCTAAGGGTTTAGTCGATGGTAGTGTGTGTTCAAGCGATTGTAAAAGCAAACAAACAAGATAACGAAAACAAGGAAAAAAATTGTCCGACTCATTTTCCTTTGTCAGGGGTCCTGATATGAGGCTTCCTTTTTACCTTAAAACTTTTATTGTTTCTCTAAACCCTTTATTGTTGGTACTTATTGAAACCGTCTACGTGAAGATTAGAATGATTATCCATAAAAAAGCATTCGCAAAAAGGTCTTGAAATGATCTGCATGTACATGTAATGAAAAGAAAAGAGATTGAAACAAAAATATAACACAGCTGTGAAAAATGATTACGCCCCAAAAAAAAAACAATATGCAAAAAAAAAATAAAAACAAAGCAATAAACAACAGCAAACCCGAAATATGATACCTAACACGTTTTCATTTTTTTTCCACCATATCACCTCGTGTAATTAATAATGGTGTTTTCTTTCTTCAGTTTAACAATTAGGGAATACTTCCTCAATCCCCGTATAATACTAGTCAATCGAATGGTGCAGCCGTCATTTCGTCAAAGATACCATAGCTGTGCACCTGCAGGGGCCAATTTCACGAAGGACTATGAAGAATTTACCGTTTATAATTCCTCGTAGGCTAAGTCGGTAGCGTTTGCCCTTGGGAATACAAGGGTCCTGGGTTTGAGACCCGCTTTGGCTAGTATTTATCCGACGATTAATAGATAAATTAAGTTAAGGTAAAATACCCATAATCCGCCATTTTTATTTTTCGTCGGAATACTTTGGCTGTTCTTGGTATACATCGGTCGTGGCCGGAACTATTCGCGGTAATCCGAATAGTTCCGGCCCCGACCGATGTATACCGAGAACGACCGAAGTAATCCAACGAAAGAACAAACTTCAATATGGCGGATTATGGATTTGCTACCTTAATGTGACATGATTTAATGGTACCTGATCACTGAGCAGCTATGCTCATGTGTGAAAACAGTCGATTACTCGATAAAACTAATATTGTGCAGTGTTTGTTGAGGAAATACCATGAACATAAAATTGCAAGCTTATATCAGTAATATGACTTAAAATTGTTGAAAATGCACTAAAAGACAATCCAACAAACCAACAATAACTCCGTCCTCTACTTGCTTTTTTCTCTAAACTCAATTCTCCATGTGGAAATTGATAGGTGGATCAATTCGAAGGAACATCAAAAGACAAAACGGCATGGAATTTGGTGGTAATAATTGTGATATAAAGGATTGTTAGCTCATTTAGAAGCATTTATCATCAGTTGCGTCTGCATGATATTTTATGCAATGGTGAGTTAAGCGGACACTCACTCAAAGTCCATAAATCCATTTTACGCATGCGTACATAGGCGCCTTTTCGCCTGTCCATTGTTCTACGATTCCTTATCAGGATCGGACAACTGACTACATCTGCCGTGCTATTTTCCTCGGAGATATCGGGTACTCAGTCCTAACGATCAATGCAACAAACGAAGCGTCTACCAGGGAGCGCACCTGCACAGGAAATTTAATTTGACAACGGTCTCCTGTTTGTTTCCTTAACCCTAAGAATGCTGGGTAATTTTCTAAAAATATATTTTTGTGTCGTCTGCTTTCCGAAATCTTGCATATCTGCTTAGTTCTGTTGAGGAAAAGCAAACGGGTTAGATCACAGGCCAGTCGCCAATTTACTTGGCGGCTTGCCTGGATCTAACCTGTTCGCATAAGCATGGAGTCAGTTCTAGCACTTTAAGGGTTAAACCAAACACCGAAACTTGTTATGTTATGAATTATGATATTGAGCTAACTTTGTAGTCGTTAATTTCAGACGTTGTTATGGTAAATAGAAGAAATCCCTTCCCTTTTTCGCTATGTTTTCTATCAGAATCTTTTGAATGTACCATTACGTACCATTACTTAAATGTTTCAAATCGTCGTAAGCTGGTGGAATATCTATACAATGTATTTGAAACAGTTCATTTAACACACATCGCATCACCTTCCTTGTAATGCCACAGGTATTTGTTCTTTTTTACGAAAGAATATCATCATTAATCCTGCTCTAAATTGTCACTCGCCATGTTTGTCATGTGTTTTATTAAAATCCAATTTCAATTATGCATCTTATAAATCTCTAGCTCAAATCATCGATTTTTCAATTACATACAACCGTTTTTCATAATTTTGAGCCTCCGACAACCTCCTTTTATATAGAATTGTTTCCTAGGTTTTTTTTTTAAAACTTGAGTTCGAAGGTCAACGACTTTTGGAAAATAGTTATTTCACAACGCAATGTACATGTAATCTACATGTTTGTCATGATATTTTTTTGTCCGGATCATTCTTATCATCAATTAATCTATAATTGTATTGAAGATAATGTTTTATTCCCCTGATATGAATAGAAAGTCATATTTGATGAAAATGAAATAGGTATAAATTCGGGCACTGGATGATGAAATATTAGGTAATATCATGCCGTTATTTCACAAAAAGGTGACAGCTCTAGCACCTGTTCGTTTCAAGTGCATGGAAACAATGGCGTAGTATCGTATAGGTGCCAAGAAATACAGTGACAAGAGTAAATAGTATGCCCTGCATTGTTCGACTTTATTAGGGGCCGTAAAGGACCATCTGACCCCAATCTGTTCGAACCCCTCATTCCACAATACCTTGATTTACCACACAACGAACTAACGCTACTAAACTCAAACTTGGTTCGGAATGTGTCAATACATCTAAGTATGTACAGACGGGATACGATAGATTTCAAAACCGTTACAACACTTTTGAATCAAAATTGAATCGATTCCTTGTACAGTATACAGGCTTTTAATACTTAAAACGTACTAATTTTACTTCTAATGGCTATCAATCAGCACATCTTATACAACTATACAGCTGTTATACAATGTTAAAGAAACAATTTTTTTATCATCAAAGTTCCGTCACATCTGTGAACAAGAAGCTTTGTTGTAATTTTCAAAAATTGCTGCATTGGTTTATATGGAGTTTTGCCTCGCGTCAACATCATTTCAGTAATGTTGCGATGTCTGACTCTTAATGATGAAGAAAGACCCAACACTCCACTATCCATACCCATCAAGTCGGGTATAACCATCGGCACTCCGTAAGACAGTCGGGAGACTTCTTTTCGTGCATATCTAAATGCCGTCAACAGGATTTGAACCTACGCGGTCAAAAAATGCTATTGTGGCACATATTGGATGCCACGGCTATCTAATATATAATTTTATATACGCCATATCGATAGATGACGAGATGCCTGAATGACACTTCATAAATATTAGTTTAGATTCAGTATCGGTTGATCTAATGTCGTTATTATTGTTATGACGCCTTGTCCGATCGTATACCTGTATTTACTGTTGATGAGCAAGAGTTGGTTGAAAACAAAAAGATCGTAACTCTTTCATTTTAATTATAGCGATTCGACCTTTTGTTTCTACACCAATGCTATATATTGCCCTTTTTTGGAAATATTTTAGAATTTGTTTATTTGTTTAACCATTTCCAAACAATAACGACATTTGACCAGTTTGTTGCAGACGACTGTGGAAAACAATGTGGAAAAAGGAAAAATTGCTCTAAACGAGCAATTTCTCCTTTTCCCACAATGTTTTCTGCCCTATCGGAAGATTATTTATCGATTTCATCATTTTTTGAAATGTCGTCTGCAAACTCTTTGAATTTGGGACAATAAAAAAATTGGCGTTTGGTAAAGGGTTTAGTATTTGGTTTTATGAATGAGTTCGGTAATATTACGGCTTTCAAGGAAATTTTCTTGGTCTGTTCAAGTTATCATTTTTTTTCACAATGGATTGAACGCTACCTTTAAGCTATATAACGGCTTTCCTGGAATTCAACTGTACATGATTATGGCTCTGAAATCTCGAGCCTAAGGACACTCTCCCGTTTTGAGCTATTTATCTTTTTGTAACAATAGGTTTGACGTTAGTTTTCAGTTATATAACAGTTTTTCTAGAATTCAATGATACTAGGATATGATTATAAGTGTCAAGCTAAAGGTCATTAACCCATTATAAACAAATTTATCCTTTTGGCAAAGTGGGTTCTATCAAACATCATAAGGAAAACATATTGTTTGTATGCCATATACTAGTAGCGTCGTCTGCTGTAGTGACGTCTGATGTTGCTTTCAATTTGAACCTGTATAAATTCACATATTGATGGGAACAGCATGGTTGGGGAATGGGCAAATGTTCTGATTTGTTCTGATTTGTTTTCGATGTTCGAACATGTCATAGTCTGTTAGACATGTCGATCTTCGGGCGAGATAGGTACATGTATTTGTTCACGTGACACTTAACAAATATCATGTGCTCTATCAGTACCATCAGATCTCTTGCGCTTTTAAATGGGCATTTGGCAATACCATTCGCAAAAGGTCAGTAAATGCTGTTAAATTTGACCTGGAAAGTACTTCTTTTCCTTTCGAAAACGAGGTAATGGACAAACGGAATGTACTGCCTGTGTGTTTATACCCAGCAGCCATTATCAAATGTTTCCATTTGGAACACTTTTGACAATGGCAATGACAATATCTTATTCAAGACGTAGACTATACAGTTCCTTGTCACAGATATAAATACAACTGATAAATTATATAAAGTACATATACTATCATCAAATTCTTTTTCATCGTATTTACTTTTGAACTGTCAAACATACAAACAAATTTGTTATTTGACCAATTGACGAAATGGTACTTGTTGGAGATGTCTCCTCCTGTCACATTTCTTTTAACCCAATTCAAAAGATGCGACAACTGCTTGCAATAATTTACTAGCAACATTCTGGTTCTTGGTCAACGCCTGGAATTCGTTCATGATAATTCATAATTTAATGACGGTCCGTAAAAGTGTCTACACGCATGTTTACATATTAATGACATGACGGTACTAATCACGTGACATGTGACATATAAATAGATACAATCATGGCCGCCGTGGTTATCGGTCCATCTTTACGATTATTTACCCGAGAGCAAGGTCCGAAGCCCGCGATTGTGTGTGGCATGTATGCAAATCGAATTATTTTACGAGTTTTTATTTCATAAAAGTAAATATTTGCATGCCTGTCATACGTACATCTACCTATATTGATTTCGACGGTAATAAAAAATTTTACCCCACCCACCGCGAAATCTTCATGGGTGGGATATACTGTTGCATGCATGAATTTGTCATAAATGCATTTGGGTGTCTTTGAGAGTTGAATAAATGATAATTATGTAACAAAAGAATGAAACATATTATCTACAGGTAAAACCAACCCAAAGCCTCGGATCAAAACAATTTCAATGGATTCAAATGCCTGTTTACACCCAATTATGTCATCATGGTACAATCGTTTTCCAAATCCTTCACTTCCATTGCATTTTAACGAGAAAATGAAATATGATAACACAAAAAGCCAGCAATTACAAAAGAGCGAAAATGATCAAAATTGCGGAATGCAATGATAAGAAGCTGAATCGATTGTTTAAACAATGTTCCAAATTATGCAAAGCTTGAATAAAATACGTGTCATTTCAGTGCACGCGCATTAATAAGGTTATAATCACCGGAAAATGTCCCCCAAAAACATTTAATTCAATATCCGGCCCGCACAACCGGAACCTTTTAAAAATCAATTCAAGTGGATTAAAGATCGCTATTCTTTTGTTTAGCTTCCCTTTGTTTATCATTGACGGATGTGCATGATGTTGAAGTGTTAATCCTCGTCGCTCATTTTATGAAATTTAACACGTTCATTCATTAAAACGTGTTTGAACGAAACCATTGTTCATGTTTAAGTTCAAACAAGTATTCTCCCAAGTATAAACATATATACAGTAAGCGAAAATGCCTAACGAATACAAATTGGCAAGGTGCCTTGCACATTTTGATTGAACAATTTCTTAAACAAATGACTATAGTTTAAATGTACATTAAGCATCATATTAAAAATATTTGTTTGGCGTCAAAAAGTACATGTAAAAGTCAGTTGATGAAGAAGAACGTGTTGTGACTAAAGTGAAAGCTGCATGTTTGTAACGTTGGCCTTTTCCAAAGTCATAAACATGTTAATCTTTTACGAAACATGCACTTGTGTCGTCTTCAATTGCTTGACATTTTTAACTAGCTAAAGAAAAGCACAGACAATGGAATGGCCTATTCTGATCAATATTTCCCACCGTGTAGGTCATTAATGAAGAGGAAGTATTAACTCAATACCAAACAATAACGACATTTGAACAGTTTGTTGCATACGACTCCGGAAAACATTTTGGGAAAAGGAGAAATTGCTCTATAAGAGCAATTTCTCTTTTTCCCACAATGTTGTCTGCCTTGTCAGAAGATTATTTTCCAATTTCACCGCATTTTGAAATGTTGTCTGCAAACTCTTTCAATTCGGGAGATTGAAGATTCGAAAAGTTGACGTTTGGAAAAGGAATAACATAACACGTAACATTGCTTGTTCAATAATACAAGGTGCTCCTTCACTCAAATAGATAAACCTCGCCTTGGCGTTTCGGACATCCTTCTAATTAAGAGGGCAAAGGGTTAAGATTTCATGAGTTCCACAACATCACTTTAAAAACCTTTTATTTCAAAACAACATCAATGGTATTGGCATAGTGACTTACGGCACACAACTTAAATCTTGATTGCTTTATAGTTCCCATTCGAAAGAGATTGCAGGTGTCTATTGAGAATGGAAAGAAAATTGAAATCCATTCTTCTGGTAACATAGACTTGCATATTTGAAAAGCCATGACTTATCCAAATGAGCAATTGCTCAGGTGAGAAAAATCTCCTGTCTAAACAACAATTTTGAAAGTTGCTAAATTCCGTTTAAATGGCAAAAAGTGGTAGAGAGGACACAAACGATTTGAGCAAAACGTACTTTTTTCATCTTTTCCCTGTATCCCTTGAGAGTATAGGGAGTCAAGTCGCCCTGCAACCACAATGTCGGTTGCAGTGGGAAAATGGGTTTATTTCCCGGTATCACATCTTATACTCCTCCCAGACACTCTTTTTTGTTTTATCCCCTACTCCATAACACCAGATTTCGACGCATCTGCTGAACACGATTTGAAAAACCATTGTGACAAAAGGATAAATTGTTTATGATGAGCAATGTACATTGCCCATGATGAGCAATTTCTTCTTCTGTCACAATGATTTATACCGAATGCAAGCAAGAAATTGCAGATCTAAATCCTGTATTATTGTCGTCCGCTAGCGCTTTAAATATGGACCAGTCCAAAATATCTTACGGGAGAGAATTGGTTGTATGTGACGTAAACACACTTTAAAAAAAAAATCTAAGGACAAATTTCTTAACGGTTTGAACGGCTTGTTCCAGAAGCAGATACAAGGGAAAATAAATGCCACGTGTCGAAGAGTGCAATTCTATTTTGTCATTCCTTTCAATTTCGCCATGGCATTAACTAACGCGTGGAGGTCTGGGATAAACCCGTGACAGTCGTTTGTAAATCTAGATAATACAAAATCTAAATAATACAGATTTACGAATTGATGTATTCAACAGAAATCAATTTGCTTGTAATGCTACAAAATTGTTTTACAACATACTTACTGTTGTAAAACCGCCCCCGATCAAGTAAAATACATGTTTCACAGATATTTATATCAACAATCTATGCTTAAATCTAAATGATAAGCGCTTCTCATTATTCGACAAATGATTAACATGGGCTTATGCGAGTTAAGGGTTTGGGACCATTTCAATAAGGGAAAAATACAGCAAATAAAGACATTTTAGATACTCATTCCGAGAAAGGTGATTCCTCTCGTCATGAGAAATCTCACCTGTTACCAAAATGGTTCCACAAAGGATATTTATTCGCAATTATTCACCACAACCTGAAATGTCTTAACCCATTACCAAACAATAAAAACATTTGACCAGTTTTTAGCAGACCACTCTGGACAACAATGATAAATTGCTCTTAACGAGCAATTACTCCTTTTCCAACAATATTTTGTGCTCTATCACAAGATATCTTTTCAATTTCATCACATCTTGAAATGTCGTCTGCAGACTCTTTCAATTTGGGACATTCCAAAATATTGCGTTTGGTAAAGGGTTAAAGGAAAGACAAGATCTGAAATTTTAGACGCTTCGGCACATACAAACAAGATGCAACAATTCCTTTCTTCTAAGTGACATTTTTTCATTCACTCTTTTCTTAAAGGTGAAATGAAATAATGGAAATGAAACGGGACTTTTATTCGGAATTGTAAGTTATTCATTCTTGTCGACGATTATGAATATTGATTGAAAAATTAGGCAAGTTCGACCATCGGTTTAGTAAACTGCAATTCTTTTTCAATGATTGAAATCAATCTTCATGTTTAAAGTCATTAGCAATTTGCAAATTGTTTACAATTAGACAACTCCTTCAATCAATTCGACACAGCATTGAATCATTGCATCTTCGAACAAATAACTTTACAAGTCATTACCATTTGACCGACATCCTTTAAACGTGATATTAATGTCCGGGAACAATTCATTGTCAATTGGTTATTAATTATGAATCAATCAATCACTGATTGCTCGTTGATTGATAACCTGTTCCGGTATCGATCAGGATGTTTCTAAATGATGATAATTATCGATTATTGATTGAAATGATGATAATAATCGATTATTGATTGATTTGATTGGGTAGAGTCGTAGGCTTACATCAGTTTATTGTTTATCGTTTCGTACTTTAGATTTTCCACATATGAACATTATCACATGTTAAACACCCATAATACATAAATTGTATCTTTTCCTTTTACCCTTTACCAAACGCAAAATTTTCGACTGTCGAAAACTGAATGAGTTTGCAGACGACATTTCAAATTGTGATGAATTTGGAAAAATAATCTTTTGATAGGGCAGAAACATTGTGGGAAATGGAGAAATTGCTCGTTAAGAGCAATTTCTCCATATCCCTCAAAGATTTCCAGAGTCGTCTACAAAAAAGTGGTGGAATGTCGTCGTTGTTTGGTAATGGGTTAAAAGTTTTCATCATTAGTCCTCTCTCCGCGCCAAACAAAATGCAGGGAGATTTTGTAAATGAGGAGAACACTTAGTAACACTTGATTACTAGTCCTACAGCATTAGAAAATCCACTATAATCACAAAAACTATCAATACGTTTGGGTGAATCACAACATTTTTATCAAACCTTATCTTTAACCCTTTCCAAAACAATAACGACATTTGACCACTTTGTTGCAGACGACTTTAGAAAACATTGTGGGTGAAGGAGAAATTGCTCGTGACGAGCAATTTCTCCCTTTCCCAAAATGTTTTCTGCCCTATCAGAGAATTATTTTCCAATTTCATCATATCTTGAAATGTCGTCTGCAAACTCTTTCA
Source organism: Cerastoderma edule (assembly GCA_947846245.1). Lineage (NCBI taxonomy): Eukaryota > Metazoa > Mollusca > Bivalvia > Cardiida > Cardiidae > Cerastoderma > Cerastoderma edule. The sequence continues at coordinate 29,700,367 of OX401407.1, read as the reverse complement.
ATTTGGGACTGTCGAAAATGTGTTGTTTGGGAAAGGATTAAGGGTGTGATATGCTTATTCACCCTTTCACAGACGATCAGCGCAGTTCTATGTAATTGTTACAAACGACAGTTTTATGTAATTTTTAACAAAGAGAAACTGCTCATTTGAATCAATGTTCTGCACCAGTATAATGGTTAAATAGATTTCAGTCCATTTCAATAACGCCTGTCGAATTAAACAATATCTTTGTTTAACGATCAAGATTTTGCAATTTTTGTTAAGAGTAAAAATCATGTTTGGGCATGAATTTAAAATCTAACATGCGTAGTTTTAGATTATCTCCCTTTGTCTACAAATCTCCCGACTTGCGCCATTGTATACATAAAAGATTTCCAAATTAACTAATTTTTCATTGATTTAACAGGCTCTTAACCCATTGAAGTTGAAACATATTCAGAAAAATGACCAATATAATATGGGATTATTAATATAGATCTAGTTTTTCTGTAATTCAAGTTAAAATTAACAAATAAACGACATGACCTACTTTAACTGTAGTAGGGTACGCATCTATGATAAAATTCATGAAAAATTGAAATAATCAATATTCACGCAAATTATCACATTTTACATTTTCATGCACCCAACAGACTTTAAAGCAAGTTTGGACATAAACAAGAGAGTATTTGTTCTATTTTTGCGCGATTTTTTTCACAGCAGGTACAAAATTTTCGACAAGTCTGTGCATCGAATTTACTTGCCCCGCGGCATGCGTATACACAAGTCGGGGAGGTCATTTAATCGTACAAATCACATGAACCAATCAGCGATCGTCTCTACTGTTATGCATCGCTTAGCTCCGCCCCCATCGCTTTATTGACATCGCTCGGTTTACTATATTTAGCGCGCTACGTCGACATCACGGCATAAAGCGTTTGCATTGATCGAGTGAACTACTACGTTGTGTTGTTGATAATAATATTACAAATTACTTCAGTGATGCCTTTACAGTTTTGCTCTGGATTTTCTAAAATGGAGAAAAAAAGTAGAGTGTGCAGGAATTTATTCGGGTCCCCTGACCACGAGGAATTACGAAAAGACTTGGACGATCAGTTGAAGCAGTTAAATGTACAAACTTCAATTCACATGAAGAAAACATGGAATTTCGATGCTGAGATGGATTCTGGAATAGATGGTCGTTACGAGTGGAGTTTAATGACGGAATCCGAGGTTCCGGCTTACTTAAAGCGACCATACAGGCCTACAAAATTCAGGACCATTAGAAAATCCGTGGAACGATCTAGTCACTTGGACACACCACCCAGTAGTCCATGTTCGAGCCCTCTGTCCGTGCTCTCGAGGCTCCAGGCTTCGAGCACGGAGGACCAACTCGCCGAAGATATTGAAAACATGCGACGGGAAAATGAGTCTACCCCAGAGGCACGGATTGTTCCAGTTTCTGTTGTCAAACAGACGAAAATAGGAGGTAATTATCAGTTTTTTTATTAATGTTTAAAACATTTTTATTAAAAGTTTGATACATCGTGTTATCAAAAGGGATATAGAATATCGTTATTTATATATCATTCTCATCCATATAATTTTTTCGCATTTTCTTGGTACAAATTATGTTTTTCAAAATGTTAAAACGACACAGCCTGCTACAAATCATTCAAAATCTGCTCCGATTAATTTCAATTTTGATCCATTTTCATCTATAGTATATAGTCTACTGACTACTCAATCACAATTTTATTATCCATTCGTTAAAATTACAGAGTTACTCACTCTTTGCACGTTTCTCTCTTACACTTTTCAACCATTGAACTCAAAAACAGGAAAAGTTGGGCGTTTCGTGTTCAGCGTAATTTTACTATACAAAACCAAAACTACGCTGTGCTGTTATGAAACTCGGATGATAATGTGTAGGGAAGCGTGACTCATACGGACGGCGTGCGTTTGTACGTTTCTAGTACGTGGACTGGGATGAAAACTCGTTTAGCGCTAGGAGACCAAATTTCCTATTATCCGTTCGACTCATTTTCCCGCAGTGTTTAAAACACTGCGAGAAAATGAGTCGATCGGATAATAGTAGTTTTTGTCGTTCATGTTGGTTTTAGTTCTGATATTTTTTTTGGCTAGATATCGACTCATCTAAATGAATTTTGATGCTGTCAACTTGTGAAATTATATATATATGTGAGCTTGTCGGCAAATCGATCGAAACTTAGAAGTAGAAATTGCCCTGTTTTATTTTCATACAAACGTTACTTATTCCTAACATGATTTTCACTAACTAAATATTGCGATAAAAAACCTAAATACAATTCCATTAATTTGTCAAGGTGGTTGATTCATTTAAAATAACCCATACCGTGAAATTCGAAAAGAAACATCCAAGAAAAAGTGTTTATTTATGTTCGTTTATAGCAACATTGATTGAATCCGCGGGCATTTAAATCCAACATGTTCGATCCAGTTGATCAAATATATGCGGGAAATACGTTTGCTTTTGTTCGCGGACTTCCCTGTATTCTGATAGGGAAAATCCACAAGTCGTGTCTCAACAGGTTTACTTTGGCGGCTCGCTATTTGTTCGATGGAAATCGGATATTTAGCGCTCCCATTCATGAAACGAATATAGATCGAACATGTTCAAACTTATCTAATCACTTTGTTTACGTTTTGGCCTGCCTTTGTTATGGTGAATCACCGGTTGATACATTATAGGTTTCGACTTGTTCAATACGAACTACAGACAGGCTTTGTTTGCATCGAAGATTTGTATAATGTAGATTTCATCTCCTGTCTTGAATAATACCTTTGACATAAGAACATAACGGTTTTCAAAGTCTCTCGAGTTATAATGATGAGCCCTTTTATCATTTTTTTTAAATAGATTTTTTTTAAGTTGATTAATCAATTTTAGAAAACATTGAGCCTTTCAACCATTTCTCGATTTTACAATTTTGGTTTCACTTCAACTATTAAATGAGGTTAAACATCACTTGTGTTTAATTAGTATGTTGAAGTAGGATTAAAAAACTTGTATTTATTATCATTTTGAATTTCTGGTCTCTTAATGAAAATAATTGTTCGAAAAGACTTTCTTTTGACTTGAAAATCATTATTTAGAATTATTATAAATTTCTAAGATGCTTGCGTCAATATTGTAAAGGAAAATAAAAACATTCAAGGAATAATGTATAAATAGATTTTTCTGCAATCATAGCGGTTTTTCTTCGACAATTAATACATTTCATTGTGTGGCAATCAATAGTTTGTATTGGCTTTCGTTCTTCCACACCGTGACTTGCAAACGGGATATCGACTTTGGCACCTAGACAGGAAATCTCCCCGTTAGACAAAGGAAATCTTTCCTTCGGGGAATCGGAAATCGATTGCGGGATGCATAATTTATTTGCTCCGAAATGTGTTATGACTGTAGAGCAATTCTTAGAGACTTGTCTGCTTGGCATATGGTCTGTGTAGGCCAATTGATCTTTTCTTTGTGCCAGATGTTGTACATAATCGTTTTGTTCAAGGCCAAATTGTCGATAAATGTATAGGTGTAGAAACATATTTTTAGGCTTGAGTACTGTTTTGCGATTTATTTATTCCAGATATCCAGTATGCTTTTATAAGGAAAACGTTTTTGAAACAGAATTATAGATCAATGGTTGAACTTTGCATTTTCCTTCAACTTTGATTGAATAAGAAAGAATTTATATACAAAAACGTCCTAAGGTTTTTGAATTAATTCGATTTTCATTTTGGGTACTTATTTCTCTTGTCTTACGGTACTTTTCTCTCTATTTTAGACTACATGAAAGTCAAGAAGCCATCAAAGCGAAGACTCGAGGATGAGTTAAGCGAAGAGCAGCCCTCAACAAAATCACAAAGAATCTAAATATAATAGATAATTATTTATTAAGTATTTATTGGTAAGTTTCAACTCGTTTTACATTATTTTCCCCATTATTCGCCCTGTTATCAATTTTCTTTCCTCCGTTCCTTAATGTCCAATGACAAGCAAGTGATTTCTACACCGAATATGGGCAATGGCTGCCTTGAAGCAATGTTCATTTTCGTCCCAGTAAATGTGACGCCACGAAATTACTGCAATGTCGTCAGTGAACAACGGAGTTACGTTGGGCCGAGTCCAAAAGCTGCGTATTGGGAGAGAAATTAGGTTAAGTTTCTCGGGCGTCTAGTAAATTATCGCCGCTCGGTGTAGTAAAACTTTGACAGATTTTTACACACGCTTCCTCGGCCCTGCGGAGGGATATATTTGCATATAGCTAGTGACCCAGCGTGTGAACATTCGCCTGGATCGAGTGTGCGCCAGATCACGTGGTACGTTGTCGGGGTTACTGGCGCGTAACCTTTTACAACAGCCCGCTAAAAATAGAACGAATTGCTATGGTAAAATGTATGCTCGCCCCACGTGGTTTGTTGTAACCGCCGTAGCGTTGGCCCGGAGGTGTAGTAAACGCTGGGTGAATATACTCTCAGCGTAAACCTACGCTATCGTGTTTTTGTTCGCTTTACTTTGTTGCTATACAAAACGAACGTGGGAAAATACGATATCAAATTTGAACACTCTTTTGTGACTGCGTAACTGAAGTATGGATAAAGATGATTGTGGCTACCCTTAACTCTATCGCTCTCTCGCGAAGTTTATACCGCGGATTCTGATTATCATAGAAAACTTGCTTCTTTTATCGTAACGTCATTATTCACAATCTTATAAACCAGCTGATAGATGGTTAATTGATTTCATTTTTTGGTTTCCCATGGTTTTTATCCTTTTTATATTTATTGTCCATTTCATTGGGTACAATTCTTTCCATTTTAAAGAAGAACAGCATTAATTGCTTTTCCCCATTTTGTCAAACTTCCTTTTGTCAGTCGCTTTGGAAACCTCGGAATGCAAATGGGAGGAAAAGACGAGCTAATTCTGCAATGTCATAATTGCTCGGCCAATGAATTGTACATGTATTGAAAAAGATAACGATTACTCCAGTATGACTAATTCATTGATCTAACTTTGTTTTCTTTGTATTCTTCAGCTTACCAAAGCAAGTGCTATCCGTTTTGGGCCTGTCAGCTTTGGGTCGTGCAAGACTTCCCGTGGGACACCAAAGGCACTCCGAATCCTTGTTCCTGATGAAAACCCCACCAGCTGAATTTTGCCTACCCAATTGCTGCTCATGGGTCCACAGTCGTTCACATTGCATGATGGACGACCATACTGGATGGTCTGAAAACAATTGCGGCCATCTTGTATGTGGGGTGTAAGATGGCGAGTGTTCCATTACTTTAATGATCTCAGCATGTGCGGTGGAGTTGCTAACTTGCTACTGTGACTGACCAAATGGAATGTGATAGTTTGTTTTAAATAAGAGTGTCCTAAAGGACGACCATATTCTCCATGAAATGGACCTACTATTAGAAGAACACATCACACAGTGCCTCCTGTCTACAGCCATTATTAAAAAAAAAAGGAAGATTGTCACATTGCTTAAGAACATGTGATATCCTAACAAAGAAGGCGAATAAAAGATGGAAGCTTCTGCTTCTGTTCTTAATGCGCCTTTATATGTTTATCCATGGTAAGTTGTGGCGGTGTCATTCTTTATTTTTTGTATGGTTGCTGTAGAAAGTATGCGTCTGTGACCAGGAGAAATATTGTAGAAATAAATCGCGTAAATAGTGAAAGAGCAGTCGCTTTTGAAGTGATTGTTGTTTCGGTGCGTACATAAGAGATAACCCCTATGGTATCAACCCATTTAGGGACAGCCATTTTTACGGCATCCGAGCTTTATTAAAACCGAGTTAAACCACATATTATATATATGCTTGGTACTTGGTGATTGCACCTCCTTTCTTCTATGTGAAATAGTATGAGAAGTGATTAGTTTTGTTTTGTTTAGAGCAAAGTCTACCTCTTTCATGTTATTTGCATACATTCGTCATTATTTGTTGACACGCCTGATTGATTGTTCTCTAGGTGGGTTACCAGGGAAGAATACCATTGTGTCTGTAGGTGTCTACAGATGATTATTTGTATGTAAAAAAGAACTGGTTAGAAACCATTTACTCCTATTATATGTAGCCATTGCCTGCCTTTCTTGCTAGAAACCGTAGACGAATTGCATAATTGATAACAAGTGGTGCACACACACACGAGGTTGTTGAATATACTTGGCAGGTGTCCATTTCTTGGGGATACATAAATCGATCTTATGCACATCCCTTTATGGCATGAGTCATCCATGCATATTTAACCATGTCACTATTATTACTTTACACAAACGTAATTATTGATTTCAACTCTTATCAGAGATCTGACGTTTTTATGGCATTTTTCTCAAAACAATCAAATTTGGAGCAACAATGAATTGAAAATCCATATAAAGGTAAAAAGAGGAAAGAATGAGTAATGCTGATCATTATCTAAAAGGGAAAGTTGTACAAGCATGTGCCTTGGGCCATGTTTATGGTAATGATTCAACATTGTGCTGACAAATTGCAAATTATTACATATGACAAATAAGGGAAACACTAAGGAGGGGTTAGGCTAGGGAGGGAAAGGGCCAAGGAGAAACCACCCTCCTTTTGTTACCATATTTTATCTCTCACTGTTCGTTAATGAAAGATAAGACGAATGAGCCCTGAGGACAATCTGTCAACTTCTCATTAAATGATAGGCCTATATTGACGGATGAAGACGAGTTTTTTTGCTTGTTCCGGTGTGGCCCGCGGCGCTAAAGATAATGAAAATCGAGCTGGGATCTTTGTTTTGATCAGTGTTATGTACATATGTTACTGGGATTTGTTTGTCACCGGCGCCTAGATTTACGATCTTGGTCATCAAAACATAAGTTCTCCCATATTCGTAGATGTGTTAAGCTAGCAAGAAAGACTTTAAGGCATTGCAATCTTATCCAACAAACAAACAGTTAATTTATTGATTTCTTGTTTTGGCAGCAGCTTCAACTTCTTTTTATAGCGTTTTTTGTTTACATCTTTTTATCATATTATCTCTTGCATTGACCTTTTGACATTGAATTTCATTTCGCAATCATTTACTAGAATGGAAACAAAAAAATCAACACATGTCTCTTAAATATGGATTCATGTGAATGTCCATTTCTTAGGAAAACCAGAAATATTAGGTAGATATGTTAGATGTAGGAAAAAACAGACCAATCCTAATGTGTTCAACAAATGTTTCTTTCAGGGTTATACATGTATGTCATAGTTATTAATGTCCGTCAATTATCGCATGCTTTAGCAAGGTCAAGAAACTCTTCTCTAACATAGCATTCTCACCTTTAAAAATGGGTAACTAGACAATGTGAATACAAACTGGGAACATCGGTATTTACAGTGTAATATATGCAGTCATAACATTGCATTGTAGAAATGATTAACCAATGTGTTACATTGGATGGTCTATCCATCTTTTTTATTGGTGTCAATGCTTATAAGGGAGTGTTCATAACCTTAGTATTTAGCTACGTGTTTGACGAATGGTTTTGTTCCAAAGATAGACATTGTTTTGTTTAAGGACATGCTGCCTTTTGAAGTAGATTCTCAGTAGAAATAGGTTTTGTTGTGGGTGGGGTAATTTCATTCATGAAAACGGATGTTTTCATGTGTGTCTTTTAATGAACCACTCATTCATTGCCTGAATATTTCTACTGTTATTTTCGAAGTCAAGCTTGTTTTAAAAAAGACTTAGATCTATCAAACCAATTGTCAAGTGATGTAACTGATAAATTTGGGTTAATCGTAGGAACCTTTTATTTGAATTAAGTTTTGAAAGTTAAGGCATTCTTTTCAATATTTTCATTTTTTTTTCACCATTTGTCAAAGCTCTTGAAATTTGTTGGTGGGGAAATGTTTTCAAACCATCCCCATCTAATTAAGAGCTATGCAATTGTTCATCCACCATGTCTGCATTTCACTGTTCATAATTTGGTGCAATTCTTGAATAATTAGAGAGGTTTTCACTTGCAAGTAACATAATGTATACATTGTAAATTCATTCTTGTTGGTTCAAACCAATCATTTGAACTGTTAAATTACTTCTTATAAGTCTTACATTTCACTTTTGTCTTTGACTTTGAAGCAACATTCCACCAGTTTTCACCAGATTGTTGTAAGGAACAATCCGATGTTTTCTGGTACTGTTGTTAATCAAATAAAAGATATAAAGGTTGACAATATACACCAGGACTAAAAAGGTCAGAAAAAATCATGTGCTAAAACGTTTGTGTTTGATTCATTTCCTTTGGGTGGTCGTAAGAACCGTCTTTCGAGACATTCGAATGACTACCCACAACAAAGGGGTTGAATTACAATACTTGTTTTCACATGAAACTTTTCTCCACAACTCCTTGGCAGAATTTGAAGTAATTTAATTGTTTGACTTTGATTGTCTATGAACTAACAAGAGCGTGTATGACCATGTTTTTACATCCTGTTCCTTCGTAAAAACCAATGTTGAGGATTGAGTGCGAAACCAACTTGATTGTTTCAGTTCTTTGAATGTATAGCAATGGTGTTGCACTGAGTCGTCAATATATTCAATAATGTAGTACATACTAAATTGTAAATTATATAACTTACATTGTTTAACTTTCCATTTAGATTGTGTTTTTCTGTTCATTTTGAGCCAGTAATTGATTTACGATTTTTCTGCATCGTTTTTTATCCCCTTTTTCTTTATATGGTTTCAAGTATGATATGTTCGGGGATTTAGGTCATTTGGTTAATTGAAACGTGTGTGTGTCTATCAGTTTTGTATAACAAACTGATGCATACATGACACTTTCTTCGACCATTAAAACCTGAAAAACCTGAAGCGCCATAACACTTTACCCTACAAAGGTTCAGGACATTGTCAAAGAATTTCAAGTTATGAGAAATCTACAGAAACGTTGCTTTCTCAACTTGAATGGTGTTGATATTTGTTCTGATGCTTTAATGTGTTTTGGTATTGCCTGAACCAAAGGAAAGATGATGCAGCAAAATTTGAATGGATTATATTTGCATTTGTGCCGAAACAAGGTTGCTATTTCTGTAAAGTTATTTATAGACAAATCAGTCTCGTTTTGAACCATGTTATGAAGTATTATTGAAAAGAAGTAAAAATCATTCTCATTAAATTTGTTTTGGGCCGCATTTGAAAAAAAGAAGAAAAAAATGATAAAAAAATTGGTTGTTAGCGGACCAAAGGCTATGTGCAATTTTGGATGTGACGTCATTTGCCAGAAGGCAGGTGACGTATTGTGTTGATCTCAAAAATTATTTAAAACTGTAGAAAGATTAAGATTATTAGCGTTTTCCCATGTATATGTCATGTAAGAAAATTAAAGAAAAGTTTATACAAAGTGTATAACAATAACAAACTTATATACGACTTATCTATTTATCTTATATAGACCTACCACCTCCCACCCTCAAACCTTGCCGCCCTGTTTCCTCCCCGTCCTCTATCCAACATTCAACAGCCCCTTCTCCGGCTTGAAAAAACCCAACCGAGAACCTATTTGCAAAACGAGCCAAAAGGGAATACTTCGTCTTAAAAAAATCGTTTTATTCCTCCTAGTTGGCCATTGAGCCTGGTCTAAGACGAATAAAAGCACAAAAAGACGACAGAAGCTTATGATTGAAACTCCACTCTCATTATCTAAACCATCGTAGTAAATGAAGAAATCCCTCGTGATTTTTTGAGCAATTTTGCCTTTTATTACATTGGCTACATAAGTCACCAGCGGGCCTTCAAGAAGAATGACTGCGAACGCAAAATGCTTATGTTGAACAAAGCAGCATATTTACTCGCAATCATGCAGATAGGTTTCCCCTGAAGACGAACCAAAAGGAGAATTGCTGCGAGAAAAGCTGGCGATTTAATGCAGAAAGTTGATATCCATGCAGCTTTTGAGGCTATCCGAACGACTTCCATTTAAAACACACCTTATTCACAATTCACCAAGAATACATCGTCCTTGGTTACAGAAAGCAACGAATAATGAATGTTTGCCACATGCAAAAAAAGCAAATTAAACCCCCAAAACAATAACAAAACGCTTAATTTAAAATTTGCGTGCCGAAACGTAACCTGTAAAAAAAGAGGAAAAAAAACCGGGATAAGGAATGAAGAGTTTCGCGCTCAAAAAGGTCGGTGTAAAGATATATCATTTTTGGTTGCCTAGCAACCACCGTGGATAATATAACCATTTGAACCGGGATAGAAGAAAACCTTACTAATGAGGTTTTATGCGTAACCACGTATCGGGCCAATATAAACCTGGGCCTTTTTTTATGAGACAGAGTATACATTGGAGAAGTTCCCACTTGCTAGTTTCTTTGATGTTTCTCTAAACCCTAGTTTGTTGGTACTCATTAGAATCGTCTCGATGAGACGATTCTACTTAGTACCTACAAAATAGGACATTTTTAATTTTTTCTTAAATACTACGAGTTTAGGACCTTTTAAGGTACAGTTATGGTGACCACTGAATATTACATGCATATGTCCATATATCTTTTTTGAAGATGGCGCCACAGCTCAGCCTTTAGTTGGTGCTTAAAGATCAATTCGGGGTGTTGCGTACGTTATTGCACGCATTGCCCGGTTTACATTCATGGCTGGATTTTGAAAGGATGTTACTAGCTATCTTTTTTATAAGCTCTGAAAAAGCTAAACCATTATGGTGCTGTAACCGATTGCACGCTTATGGAAACAGGTAAGATCACAGGCTAGCTGCCAAGTAAATTAGCGGCTGGCCTGTGATCGAACCTGTTTGCTACTCTGAATATCTTTCCTCATCAAAATTGAGTAGATATTCAAGGTTTTGGAAAGTAGACGACACAAAATGATCTACTTTCAGAAAGTAAGCCAACATTCTAAAGGTTAACATCAGCCACAAAAATGTTGCACAACGTGACAAGGGAAGATTTGAACATCGTTTGCACATTTTGCATTTGACTTTTGACCACATTCGGAACACCTCGGCCATTTCTTAAAATAACCTCGGAGGGAATTGGGAGCCATTTTTGAAAGTAGGTCAGCAACGAAGGGCATATCCGTTTGCAATCGTATCTACTCGGATATTCCCGGCACAAGCCGGGGATTGCCGAGTAGATACGATTGACAAAATATGAATCAAAGATGTGTTGATATGGTCATCTTTAATGAAAAGGGTAAAAACAAACATTCAATTGTGATATACAACCAATTTGTGTGTATTAATGCATATTTAGTGCCTGTGTGCATTTTGCGTTAGCCGCCGGAAATATGGCGAATTACCCCAGGATTTCTGGTGTATTCATGTACTGCCTACGAGGTATATCTACCGACTTGTTACGGGGATTGCCGAGTAGATACGATTGTTTTGACCAGTCTAATTTGGAAGCAAATGCAGTCGACCTAAATAACGCAAACGTGGTTTAAATGAGGTATAATGGAGTACAATTTCATTACGCATAAAAATGTTTTTATAGAAATGACATCAACCGCATTTGTATCAATTAAGTTTCAAAACATTTAACACAAAAAGGCAGAACATGTTTTTTATTGTAAGATCGCCCGTTTCGTCACATTAAGTTAGGAGGGTTATGCGTTCGTGTCAAAGACGTTTCGATAGGAAGCTCAGCTATTTCTTCATGATATCTCAAGCTAACACATCTGCTGAAGAAGCCATTAGTAAGCACTTTCACAAAGTGGATGCATTTCTTTTCATGGACAACTTACCCTTTTGCTATAAAAAATCGAACCCTATATCATAAGATAAATTTGTCAACATGTACCTCGGGGGTTTCAGATCACCAATATCGCTGATGGCTTCTTAGAACGGATCTTTTGCAGGTCATTTCAGAATCAAAGCCAATATTGGTGGATACAATGAAAGCCAAGATATAACTGAGAAAATATCGACACGACGATGATTTCCGAACTGACCTGCGTCGATCTGATGAGGAACATTTCTTCATATGATATATGAGAACATCCCCTGTGGTATGGAGAAAGCATGTTGGGAGGTTGTGGGTCAGAACCCGGATCTAGCCATAGAGGAGACAAAACCAACCCAAAACATCTTTGTCGGGCTGAAAGTGTTTGCATGCAGCATATTTGTTTATTTGGGTGCTCTCCTGGATTCACCCGTACTAGGCTAAAGTGCTAATGAGGCTTGCCTAAGGACACTCCCACAAAACCAAACAACTTACGGAAAATGTTTGCGTAAGTCATAATTGATAAACATGGCTTGTATCTTCAATGAAAGTACAATGTTGCAATGTGGCACTTCATTGGAAGCGTCTCGAAGAGACGATTCCAATGATGTGTCACTTTGCAATATTGCTTCGTCCAATATTGAAATAAGAGGAATTGTTGTTTTAGACTTACGCAAATCTTAAGCGTAAACTGTTTAGTAAAACGGTACCCAGATGCTTCGATGTTGGCTCGAAAAATACAATGCGTACCAAACCTTTGTTGAATAAAAACTCAAAACATCGTGCGGAACGAGAAATTGACTGATACATGCAAACTCTTTTTCTTTGTCTCAACGTTTAAAATAGTGTAATCCCCACATGCGGATTGAATCTGATCTATATTATTATAAACAGTCTCGGCATTTTAATCCACTATACCCCACTTTGATACATACTCTGAAATAGACTCAAGGAACGCTTTTGACATAGGAATGAATTGCAAACAGAAAAACAAAACACCTTTATATCACTATGGTTTCTGTCAATTTCTACAAAGAAATAGTTTTTAATGTTATTCAACTGATTTTGCATACGTTTGGACCAGTCACAAACTTGTACATGGGGGAAATATAGTAAATGACAGTGTCTTCCGTGTGTTAACTACCGCCTTGTGATTTAATAGTTGGAACCTCGCCAGCAAAATAGGAAATGTGCTGAATTTGCATTTTCGTTGACGTTTTCCGATCGATTCTTCTTTCCTTCAAACTATTATGTCGTGGTTTACGTGGTTTAATACGCATACATCAGATGGCTTACGAAAAAAGCGCTCTTTGCAAGGAAATCCTCCCTTCACCATTCTGGTTTCTACCTAACATGATAAAACAACTATCTCTTCTTCATATTTCGTATTTTGAAACATTTTCAAATCAAATGTGGGAATGTTTTTAAAAACGGTTAGGGATATCCTTGAAAATACCATGCCAACACTAAATGCATTGTATTCTATTTAATGTCTGCACACATGTATTCTTGTCAACTATGTTGTCACATCACCAGCGAAGGAAAACATGTGTTGTCCTAGGACACACAACAATGCGCTATTGGTTAGGGCAGTTATATAATGGATGCAAAGAACTCACTATTTTCATGCATAAGTTCTTTCCATGCCTTATTATATTCACCGACAAGGAAAGATAAACTTTATGTCATATCATGTTTATCGAAGCGCATCCTTCATTAATCGTTAACTGTTTTCGACACTTTGAAAATGCGCAACAACAGCAAACGCATCTTGCCTCTGACCACTATTCAAAACTTTATAGGAGAGGCAGTTTTCTATTCAAAACTTTATAAGAGATACAGTTTTCTCATACAAATGCAATTTCTTTCTTTTTCTCTTAAAGAGGTTATACGTTTCTTTGATAGGTGAGCGAATTCTTAATTATCGTCAACGACCTCATTTAAGTTTGGAAATAAAGTATGTTCTGTTCGGTAATTACTTAACCTTTTACCAAACGTCAAATTTTCGACTGTCCCAGACATCATTTCAAAATGTGATTGAATAAAAAACCAAGCAAACCCTGGACGAGCAATTTCTCATTTTTCCACAATATTTTACGGGGTCGTCTGCAACAAACTGGTCAACTGTCCTTATTGTTTGGTAATGGGTTAAGCCCAACGTCAAACGAAATTGAGGAACTAACAAAAAACAAACATGAAGAGAGACTTGATCCCAGCACGTGCCTTGTATCTTATCTGAGTGCCGGTTTTCGAGGACTTCAATGTCTTGATAACATCAGGCGTTCATAAACAGTTCGTTGTTTATCCTGCTTGAGATACGCATCTACGAGACGGGATGGTACCTGCTATAAATCCTTGGTTCCTCCCAAGAAGAAAGGAGAATCTTTCATTTTATCTACAGCGAAGAGCAATGATTTTAATAACTTACTACCCATCAATGAAGAAAAGATATTAGAACAACCCTTTTCATATAAATAAGAAATCGAGGCTATAAGTAATTAAAGAAGAAGAGACGGTTAACTCATTGGGATTGAGAAACTTAAACATTTTCTCTTTATCTACTTGATGGTGTTTCACATGTAACAGAAATGAATTTTCGACATAAACAGTGAGTTCTTCAGATAACGATCTCAAAGCAAGAAGTCGGCATTAAATGTTCGCCGCTCCAACAAAAGGGTCGTAAATCGTAATTAATAGTAAAAGAGATGCTTTATTCAAAGTCGATGATAAGCTTAAAGAATTGAGATGTTAGATGTTGAAAAAATAAAGAAACATTTGAAATGTGACGTTGAAGATATTGGTTTCCACAAGATGTTTTTGTATTCTCCGGCTGTTTCAGAAAACATACATAACAATTGTGTACGATGATTTTGCTTTGGTCAGAATAAATTGAAATGTTACTATGACAGTTTTTATCAATTCAAATGTATTCACCAAGCCACCTCTTTGAATTTGTCTGATTTTGCATTTATATTTGCAAAATGAATATCAATAATTCTGTTATTCCATATTAATTAGCCCCCTCTTAATTATCAACTTTACATTGAAATTGGAATTACATGAGGGGGCATAAAAAATTCAATCCATAAACAAATTCTTATGATCTAAAACCTGATTTTATAGCGGTATTTGTTCTGTTAAATCTTTGACTTTGTAATTCTGATGTTTCTGATTTATTCGCACCACTAGTGGAATACCTTAAATACATTGGGTGGGGCAGTAGTGAAAGAGGCTAGCTTTGGGACATTAAAAAGTTCCCGGGATTCCCTCCTTGACTACTTGGGGTGCTATTAGGAATGAAACCCATTCGCTGAAATAATTGATTTCAACATAAATGTTCTATCCCTCCCACGTTAAAGGAAGATCAACCTTATGCAATGATAGCCTTAAAGAATCGGAACTCTATGAGGAAAAACATCCGATGGAATTACATGTACAGTGATGGATTCGTCATTCTTCGAAAACACGCTTATATCATTTATGGCATTAGAGGAAAACTTGTTGTTTGGCAATAAGCTACTTTCGGACACCTTTTCTATCTTGGTAAGCGAGTGTAAGTCGCAGGAACAAAGAGCTTGCTTTCTATAAATAAAAGACGAAGGTTCGGTTGACCATATAAATTGTACATGTTCACATAAATACATACGACGGGAATATTTCATACATGTCTGTACTAGAAACCAAAGGGGGAGACAAAAAAGGTGGGCTTCGAAGCTGTTACGAGCGTATGTTTACAAATGTTTATAAATGACATACGGTTCTGCTCAATTTGTTTAGATTCACTCGCGTTTCTTCCCAGCTGTGTTTATGTAATACAAGACAATACATGACGAGATGGTGAGTAATTCATCCTTTTTGACACAATGGATCATAAACATTCTCACTAAAAGAGCAGTAATTCAAGGTTCTCCTTTGTCTTCGTATGTATTTCTTACACCGTTTCCGTTAACGTCTTTTTTTTTGTACAGGATAAAAGCTTAAAGGCACATAAAAGGAGATTAATGCTAAATAAAACTACATTAATTTGTAAACTTACTTTCGGTCAGATTCAAATAGTTATCACCAAAAAAAACATCAGCACAACTTAAACGTGAAAGCCAACAAGAATTAACCCAGATTAACCAGTTTAATTGTGTGATTTTTCACCCCTGACCTTGACGGTTGATACACACATGTTTGAACCGACCATTCAGAATTCGTTATTTTTAATATGTAAACAAACAGGTTGTTGATAAACATGATTGAATTGGAGACTACTATATTTCACGCACAAAATAACTTATGTTTAAGGAGTCTATTTAATAGGGTCTCAATGCATTCGTAAATTAATTGTCATGACTTTTATGAAAATAATAAAAGAACTCCACATATTGATTTAGTAATTTATTTCTACTTATCTCCTTTTATGTGCCTTTAAGCCTGTGACTCCTACGGCTTTCATAGATCCTCTAGTACTAGGCTAGGGCTCTGAAGTGACTTGCCAAAGGCAAAACAATTCTGACCAGTCGCAAACTTTAATACAGGGGAGTGATTTGATTATGTAAATATGGCATGGCATATTTATCCCTCATTAAAATCTGAATAGTCCAGAAGATGTGTCTAATACATACACTGTATATAAGAGCTTGGATTGTTCGATTGCCCCCATTGCCAAACAAAGATGTGTGGTAGCTTGAATAGAATGTTCTAAATCTTACTTTAAGCTTTAACAACTTTTGTAAAATAGGACAGAATCGTATCGTATAAGACAACTAATGGCCTAATACGGACGCCAGTGATTCACAGAGCTCAAGTCGTATTGAAGCTCTGTGAATGACTGGCGTCCTGTTTTAAAAAAAATCGAGGGAAAACATATACAGTGAAATGATTGTTACCAACGGATAGGATGTTCATGAGGGACAAATTGTCCTTTTCTCAAAGTGGTTTCTTTCCTCAACGACTCTCACCAATTAAGCGCTGAATTGAATTGAAAAGTATAAGATGCGTCATAGTGAGGCAATGTTGAGTCAGCGGTTAAGGGACGCATTATGGGAGTTAAGGGGCCGCGCGATTGCAAGCCCATACCTGAATGCCCGGCTTATCAGTAGTTATAAAGATATATATATATACAAGCGCAGGTGATGTGTATTGGGGCCAGTGAGTTGAGCTCATCCCCGAGTTGTGTTATTGTAAGTAATAGCTGATACGGCGGCGTCCCCGAGATAACGTGGCGTGGATAAGATAGTGTTCTTCAGGAGACTGGCAACACATGACGCTATGGTTGTTTGTAGACTTGCTACAGGGTAGTGGTTTCGTACAACATGGTATGTGATTGGAATGAATATTTTTATTTTCATTCAGCTCTACGTTACATTCCTTTCGCTACATTCTGTGTACTTATTCATGTGCATTTGGCATGTTCCAGAGGATTGTACGAAAGAGTTCCTCGTAAACGTTAATCAGAATAGGAAAATAATGCCTGAAAGAACAACGTTCAATTAGGCGTGACCTGGACATGAGACCTACCTGTGAAATATCAATAGCACTTTTACACGCATGCCTTTTTCCTCCATGAAAACAAAGTAACATTAGAGATATGCAAATGTTACGTCATATATGTCAGTGTAGACGTAAAGTTACGAATCTTTGTGAAACAGGCCCTTCTTTTTTTCTTTAGAAATACTGTACAATGATAACCATTACCTACACGCTGCTTACCTAATTAGAACCTTGTAAGTGAGTGGTCGATGACGAATAAATCGTGCCGGAATTGATTTGTTCATCTTTGGGAAGAAAGTTTACCCAGTCAGGATAGCTATTGGATTTCACACCACAATCTTCTATTTGCATGTATGATGGACATGTAGGTGACATGAAATAAACTTTCCATATACCCGTCGTTTAAACCTACAAACTTCAGACGTAAGAAATGACTGTAACAAAAGAGGAGCGTACCAAAATCGATAATCTATATTAAAACATTTTGGAGGGAACTGTTCCTGAAACGCCCTTTTAATCATACAAAACACATCTGTATAATAAGAGATCGGCTTAAACAAAGGTTACATATTCTCTGAAAAATGGTAGCAAATCCTAACGCTCACACTTTCTCAAAGTGGCGGTCTTAGTAATCTGGGTTTCTGAGTTAGAGTCTCATTGACACCTCTGGTTTCATGGGAGTGTCCTTTGACAAGTATCTTTAGCGTCCTTCCCAGGTAATGGTGAATCAAGGAAAGCTGTTACATAACTGAAAACGATATTGAGCCTACACAAGTCCATGTTCCCTTTTTCTGTCAGCAAATCACAGGTTTTACAGGCCACTAGTTCACTGGACACAATGAGGGTTGGGTCATGCATTCCTTACATAGCTGGACACCATATCACGTCCGGAGTATCAGTTTACACGAGGTGATAGTACCTGACAAGAAGTGTCCGGACCGGACCTTATATGAAGATGGATCCGCCTTGGACGATCGTCCGAAATCAATTCCGGCATTCCTAACGATCGGAATTTGAACCTTTTACCCCTTTAAACCTATCTTTGTTGTATCTTTTGCAGCGTCTGAAATGAAATTCGGCACTCCAAATTAGCAGAATTAGAGTCTCTTAACCCTCTTTATCTATTATGCTGCTCCATCTGAAGGAGACATAAGAAACCATATTTCACAATATTATTTACTGCTCAAGTGACATAAATCATACCATTTTACCCATTTAAAATATCTTTTTCACATCTTTTGCATTAGATAGAAGGAATACTACATATATATACACCCAATTATTAACTGTTCATGTGAAATAAATTCAAATAATTCATTCAATTTTACCTCTTTAAATCTATCTTTGTCGCATCTTTTGCAGTAGACATAAGAAACCATATATATTGACAAAATACTAAAATACTAAAATAATTAACTGCTCATGATTGTGGAATAATTTATTTGATTCGTGACAGTGGTTTCAATTCTACCAATATCATAAAACAAACGGTTTTTTTTTCAAACCAATCCTGTCCTCTGATCTTGCTATAAATCCTGACCAGTAATACATTTCATATGGGGGACTGGAGGTATTTTGGCCTTCACTGATCCTAAGTTCGAGACTCGGATCGGCCACGAGTCGTCTCGACGTTTGATATAGCCAATGCGACATGATGTTGATGTATCTCTCCACTGATCAATTATATATGTGAGAGGGAAGGCAGCGGCTTGGAAATAATACCCGGCACTGTGTAGTGTTGGTGGGGAAATACCAAGAATAGGGATAGGTGCACGCTCGCCCCTGGGCGATGACTGTTATGTTGTCAACACACCAACCAAGCAACCAAGCAACTAAACAGCTAGCTAGCTAACCAAGCAACCAAGCAACCAAGCAACCATACAGCCAGCTAGCCAACCAGCCAACCAGGTAGCTTATCAACCAAGCAGCCATCTAGTCATCCAACCAGCCAGAAAACCAACCAAGCAACCAAGCAACCAAGCAGCTTACCAAGCAACCAAGCAGCCAGCAACCAGCCAGCCAGGTAGCCAGCCAGCAAACCAGCAAGCCAACAAGGCAAATAACGAGCAATCAGCAAGCCAGTTAGCCAGCCAACCAGCCAACCAAACAACTAATCTAAACACCCCACACAGAAGCGTTTTCATCGAAAGGGAGTCTCGTTTTGTGAACGACGTGTTAAGTACGATCAGGTTAAATACTCTGTATAAATTACGCACTCATCTCTCAAAAACACCTTTTATTGATATAATACACGTAAGACCTACTTTAATCAATTCGTCTACGTGCGTTTGCAGAAAAGAAACCCCTTTCACCATAGACAGAATGGTTTGTACATTGGCATGTTCCTTTTCATTATTTACCATTTTTGTCCGAGGCGATGCGAATTAAGAATGATACCATTTCCTTCACTAATATTCCTTTTTACATACATGTATGGTATGACCAGAAATATCATGACAAATATGACCAAAAACATCATGACGAAAGTAGAAATCGCTTGCAACAAGCAATTTCTCCATTGGCCAAAACGTAATCTCATAATTTCACAGGGTAAGATAGCTTACGTCCATAATGTGTAATTGTGGATTTTTAGTTGTTTTCCTTCCAAGATTTCACAGGATAAGATTACGACCATATTGAATAGTTGTTTTCCATGATTTATACATTTCTAACGAAATTGTAACGTGCTAAGTGTACTAAAATACGCCTAGCCCATTTAAATAGATTGAGTGGGATTTCTTAACCCTTTACCAAACGCCAAATCTTGGACGGTCCCAAACTGAAAGAGCTTGCAGACGACATTTCAAAATGTGATGAAATCGGAAAATAATCTTCCGTTAGGGCCGAAAACATTGTGGGAAAAGGGGAAATTGCTCTTCACGAGCAATTACCCCTTTTCCCACAATGTGTTCCAGAGTGGTCTGCAACAAAATGGTTAACGCCATTTGATCAGTTTGCTGCAAACGACTCTGGAAAACAGTGTGCGAAACGGAAAAAATGCTCTTAAAGAGCAATTTCTCCTTTTCCCACAATGTTTTCTCGCCTATCAGAAGATTTTTTTTTCAATTTGCACCACATTTTAAAATGTCGTCTGCAAACTCTTTCAATTTGGGACAGTCGAAAATTTGGCGTTTGGTAATGCATCAAAGGGAGGCATTGTGGAAACTTCGGAGAACACATACACGAAAGAACAGATGGAAGATGGATCAAAGATATGATTTACATGTCTTATTCACGTAAATCATGACACATGGCATAGCTTGAAACAACGCTGAGGGACAATATATTCAAATATTGCTTTCCCAACAACTATTCATTTCAAATCAAAGCCACGTCCTCCAATGAAAAAAAGAAAAAAAAATAACAATGAAAAATAAATAAATCTAAATCTTCTTTCAATTTTTGACGACCATCAACTGTTATATGTGTCGATAAGTTGAGCGAGCATGTAAATAAATACACATCAAAGATCTTTCTCTTTTTCTTTTCACACCCATAAGCACAACTCATAAACATCGTAAAATGTATTGAACATAACGTCATAATAAAACATCGTACATTGACCTCTCTCTCATAATGTGATATGCGACGGCTGAAAAGGGGGTATTTCAACCAATTCCCTCATATGGAAATTTGGGAAAGGTTTAACTTTAGGCATGGAACACGTTATCGATACTACGTGCTTTGGAAAGAAACCTTTGTGACAAAAGGATAAATTGCTCACTGACTATTTATTTCACTGCCAGTGCTATCTAAGGGATGGGTTGCCATTGTCCGACTTCGTTATTGTTTCTTGCTTACATATGACGAATTCGAATAACGTCCAAATGAGTAGCAACAGCTGGTGAGTTCAGAATCACTCCTTTTCCAATTCGTTCAATATTCCTGGTAAAACAACTCAATCTGTAGCGACTGTGGCACACTGGCCATTGTTGTCGGCATGTTATTCAAGGTTCCCTGGTTTGAGCCCCGCAAGCGCCACTGTTCTCATGGGAGGGTCCTTCGTGAAGACATTTCACAGACGTAGCTTAGGACTGGTGAATACCAGGAAAGTTTTAACACAACAAAAACATTGTTGATATGTTGTTTAAGCCCATACTTATAAAGGGCCCCCCATAAAAAACCACTAAGTTTAACCCTTTCCCAAACAATAACGACATTTGACCTCTTTGTTGCAGACGACTTAAGAAAACATTGTGGGAAAAGGAGGAATTGCTCGTAACGAGCAATTTCTTCTTTTCCCACAATGTTTTCTGCCCTGTTAGAAAATTATTTTCCGATTTCATCACCTTTTGAAATGTCGTCTGCAAACTCTTTCAATTTGGGACAGTCGAAAATCTGTTGTCTGGGAAAGGGTTAACCAAGTTTTACAGTGCCGTTTTTGCTCCAGTAGCCCACCATCCCGAATCCGTACGGTAAACACCCGTTACCATTTCACGTACTCGGAATTTGCATATTTCCCACGCCTCATCAACGCCCTGATTGCATTTCAAAGGGGTTATAAAAGGGACGAATACCCTAGACGTCAATTTTGAAATACAGCATCACTTTTTAAAATCCTTTATTGAAACCCTTAAGATCCTTTTTTATATGGGACCCCTTTTGTCTGTTCAAATGTACTTTTTAACCTCAGTAGGGTAATTATTTGCAAAAAACAAACAATCAAACAAACAACAATAACAACAACAACAACAACAACACCTAAAACAAAAGTTTTGCCACATGCAAACATTTGAACATCCCGTTTTCACTTGTGTTCTATAGTATCTTAATGAATAGATAGATATAAGATCTTCTCTAAAGCGAATATGTGTGTTTCCGTGGTTGATTTATTTTTTGACAATTTTGATAAAACGTACTCGGGCAAATTCAAGTGTTACTCTAGCTGGATAATCATTGTGCTGGATTGGCTGATGGTTAATGTTGGCAATGCCAATGGTCACGGAGTCCTTGTACATTTATAGCCTGCTGGATGCAATTCTAGGTGCATAGTTTACAAAGCTGGAGCCTTTAGTTATAACAATAAATACCTATATATATAAAGGTTTTCTTGGATTAGTATTTTCAGGATCTTGTCCTATGCTGTTATTTGAGTCGTCTTCTTTAGTACTCATTGGTGTAATCTAAGTGTTGTATTTCAGTTGAAATATAGATATAGGGCTCAAACATTCGTTATGAGATTGCGGAAACCGATTTCCCGTTTTCTTTCTCTTCTCCCCACCTAGTTCCTCATATCAACCTAATCTAATAAATGCACGTGATCCGAGTTCGACAGATTGGGGCCACAGAAAAAATTAATTTTGAATTGTTCGAAAATTACTATGTGATAAATATATGTTAATGGCCCCCACATAACATGTTAACAGCTGGCAGGCTAGTTTGGTTAACGAGAATCGATTTGAGGTAACATGTTTTTTTTCTTCATTCTTTATCTTTTGATGATCAGCTGTTACTCGAAGTAGACCAAAATGACAGCAGATAATCGATGGCCTAATTCAAAACTAAGCTAGGTCCTTCACGTTTGTGAAGTACATAGCTTATTAGCATTGCGCTGAGCAATCGAACTATTGAGCGGCGTTTTAGTGTTATTTGTGTTACATCGAATGCGAAAAAGATTATTACAACGAAAGATTGTCAGTTTAAATTGTCAAATAGGTTTCCTCAGAAAGTAAATTATTTACAATTACAACTTAGATCAACCACTCTGGAGTCTGCTTCCTGGAGACACACCCAGTATTCACGACAATTTGGATTAATAAAAGATCGAAATAAGAATCCCTCGACTCTCAGGATTCGAACCCACGACACAAGTGTCCCAAGTCCTACAATCTACCCCTGGACCATTGTACTCCATTGGGTTACACTTATTCTATACACTGTAGCGAGTCCAACTGCTTCGATATGTACAAGTAGTAGCGAGTCCAGCTTGGAGAACAGGGCTCTCAAGTTCGAACCCTGGCTTGATTATCATCGTCCCAAACATTTATTGATGTCAATAAGACATGGTATATTCGTCCCTGAATGAAATACATTATGCACACTTGTTCACGTACAAAATCAGCCATTGTTTTCGAAAACCATTGCTCATCTTGTTATAACATGTGGCCCAATCCATTTGAAATTATCCTTTGCCTTTTAACATCTTCTTTAGCTACATACATGTTGTTGTAGATAAGACATCTACCTCATGAAGAATGAATACAACAAAGTATGATCAAATTATCGTATAAGACTGTTCAGATGTACTTGAAATATATTGACTGAATTAGGAAATGCTGTTACTTCAACCCGTCTTAAAGTATAGTTATGATTCTTTTTTCATCCATGATGGGCATGTCACCGCAATTTAATTGAAATATATTTGACGAGATGTAAAATCTTAATGAAACAGTTAGAAGTTGATGTACCATGGGGGAAATTCGAGGAGCTTGGGTATTTATTTTGCACATACCCCATGAAGTGGCATGGTCGAAACCTTGCTTTCAATTTTCTGTTATCCATCAATATGTGCTGTTATCATTCATCAAAGATGTGATTATTTTTATTATCCTCTAAACTAGGAGCCATTTTCGCACACATATTTAATTGTACTTACTTTCATTTATTTTGTTGTTGTTGTTGTTTTGATGACGTTTTAAAAAAAAATGCAGACTGGAAAGTCATTGAGTTATGCGAGCGTTTTGCCCGTAAAATAGCGGTTACCGTGAGACAAATTGTTCGCTTTCTTGAATACAGGGAGGATACAATTACTTCATTAAATATCGGAAGCTAGTCTATGTCGAAGCTCGACCATGGGTCCCGTTTATCCAAAGCCTGCCTTACTACCGACTGAGCTAACGGGCTCAGTATAAATTGAGAGTCGATATGTTTTTTTACACCGGAAAACGGAAAAAAGACGGTCTATTATAAACTTGAAAGGGGAAAAAAAGATAACTGGCCCGTA
Organism: Cerastoderma edule; assembly: GCA_947846245.1. Taxonomy (NCBI): domain Eukaryota; kingdom Metazoa; phylum Mollusca; class Bivalvia; order Cardiida; family Cardiidae; genus Cerastoderma; species Cerastoderma edule. The sequence continues at coordinate 29,676,216 of OX401407.1, read as the reverse complement.
ATTAATGAGCAAAAATAAAGAAAAAACCTCCCCGCCTCCATTAATGGAAACGTGAGCACGGTAAATTGACCACATGTCCAGCTGTCAGGCTAATAAGTGGTCAGTGTTTGTAGTGGGAGACGGCTAAAATCCTTATCATGTAACGCGACTCACCGGGATGGTGGGTTAACATATTTTTAACGACTGTATATTCATTTCAAACTCCCGACCGATTGTCTCTTTCGCGACAAGGCTCGATTTCAAAGTAGCCCCTTTCTTAGAGACAGCTGGGCCATGAGATACCAGCTTATGATAACGTATATAGATTAATAGGGGCTAGACTTTTATATATTTTTCGCCCATCCCTTTATTTGGAATAACGTGGTTCATTCATGTTGCTAGTTTTGATGGCTTCTTTTGATAATCAACTATGAAAGATGCATTGATTGTTGTACCATTTAGTAGAAACCATTGAGAAAAAAGGCGACTATACTTGTTGATGAGGTGGAAAATGCTAATACTTTACATTGGTGTCTTCTGCTTTCTATAGCAGTTGTGCCAATGTTGGTCTTCGGGAAGTCAGGGGCCAAAAACAAGAAAAAGACTGCTGCAGCAAAAACGAACCCCAAAACGATGGACCAAAATAAACACAGAAAACAATCAACCACCTGAATGACACCAAATTCGTATTTAGCCTCGTAAAACATTGTGAAGAAGCCAAAGCGATATGTTATGAGAAACTATTTTCAGCATTTGCGATAATCAAATCAGTTTTTTTCATTGGCCCCCAAAATTCAAACTGAGTACAGAAGCAATTCCAGACTATAGTTAAAGGCATTTTCTGTAGCATTTCTAACCATTGTGACAATGGGACAAAATTCCTATTCGAACAACTTTGTTACTCTGATTTCCTAAGACATCTGGTACAAATGCACCAGATTGGGTCTTTTTTAAGCAAACGTTTCATAGATATTGTCAGAAAAGCTCAGATTCGAACCTTTGCACAGCCTTGAACATACAACATTCATATAAGTAACCGTATACAATATATAAAATAGTAAAGGGAAAACTTCAGCCTCGAAAAAGGGTCCACGCCACTAAAAAATAGTCATCACTAAGCGCATCGGAAAGACAACCCCGCAAGCTGACCCCTGTATAATTGGCTGGCCCCTTTGATGTGAAGGATAGGTAAAGACTGGACGCAATGAATGTCCACCTTTTTTGTCCCATAAGTGTCTCATTAACTGTCCGAAACCAAATCGCCAGAATTTTCCCGCCTTTTTATGAAATTGGTATTCTGTACGCAAATTGCTTTGCTAAATGACTCTTCCTAAATTTGTTCTTGTGTGATTGGTCTGCAACAATTGGGATTTTCAATCGAATTAGAAGTTTGCTATGTTATCCGAATATTATTTGCGCACATGAGCACGCGTTGCGAATGCTGCAAACTTCTGCATATCTTCGGAATACTTGCACCCATTCCACTTTAAGTCCCACGTTTGTTTTCTATAATACTTATGAAGTAGACGTCTAAGGGGGTAACCGTCAACTGTTCTTTCAGTAGTGTGATAGATCCAAAACTTTACATTTCAATCGTGACATACTACGTTTCTAGAATATATTTAATGCAAACATCTGAATGCAGACAGAAATCACCAACGCTTAGCATCAATTACTGTGGACTGAAGAATGTTCAAACATTAAGAAGTAGAACCATTATGGATTCACTACTTAGGGCATACCATAGCTAGCCCAACATGTTTGCAGAAGGGTCCCAAAGACTTAGAGACTTCATTGCAATCCTCATGAGCTGTTGAACGTTCGAAATGTTGCGGGTTATTTACGGATGCACGACCTTGAATATGCTTACAGAAACATCCGAGTGAGAGGAGCCCGAATGACCTTCTGACAACTTTATCATCTCCATCAGCTGTTTTACACCCAAAATGTTGTGGGTCTTTCAAGGACGCACTTCTTTAAGAATGCTTACAGAGATGTCCGAATGAGATGTCTCCGAATTTTCGGACACAATTGCCAACTTCATGAGCAGTCTCACGTCCAAAATGTCGCAAGTTAATTACAGTTGCACTACCTTAGCAACATGATAGATCCTACCCATGAACTTGTTATGTTGGGACGTTTCACAAACCGCTTTTCGCCAAATTGACCTCGTCAGCATTTTATCCCGTCGTGTCCTGACCAGCCAATCAGCTTGAAGCTATGAAAGATACATGAAACCTACGGTAATGTACCTGGAAGGCGGTTAATTTCAGTGTCAGTCCAATGGGTGGACATTCCTGTCTCCGCCCTCCATCCATCAGTCAGACTACAGTCGTTAAAACCTGGGAACGGACGCTGTAACTGGTCCCGGTAGAGTCCGGTATATTCGAGTTCTCCCGGTACAGTTTCAAAGTTTGTTCTTACTCGGATGATCCAAGTTGTAATTGTATTAAAAAATGAAATGTCTACGTCTTGATCATTCGGGCCTAGTGTGTTCGAATTACGTATATCTTAAGTACATGAACAAATTTGATACTTTACTGCTATGGATAACGTCGTGTGGGCGACAGTGGTGCAGAGGTAGAGCGTCGGCCTCTTGTACCGAGGGTCCTGGGATCGAAGTGAAAATTCCCGGGACTTACCCATAAACCGGCGCTGGTACTGGTTTAGTATCCAGGAAGCAATTATTGAGAGTGGCTTTGGACAAGCTTAAAGCTTCCGTCATAATCAATGTAAAATGAAAAAAGGAAACTTATTGTTCGTTTAAGCTTACTTATATCACATCGATTGTGACGGACGCTTGACGTTTTTTAAATTCATTCTCGATGACTGCATGAATTAAAATGTTTTGAATTTTGAAAATCAAATTCATTCCTTTTATCGAATGGCACATTTTATTTCAGACAATGTTTGGAATGCCCGAATGTGACCAATAAGCTGCGAGCAATGTTCGCCACATGATACTAACAGTAGTGGACGCTGTTAATTCTCGTGTCACACCATATGGGTGGACAGCCTCACCCAACTGTCATTTATCTTATAAACATATATTACTTACTACCTATATATAACCCATTACTAAAAAAGAGTGGAAAAATACTTTGTCGCATACAATTATATTGTAGGCGCCTAATAACATGTTCATATGGATGCAATATATATTTTCGTCTCAAAAGCTTGAAAAAGTTGCTGGGAAAGAGAATATTGCTCGTATTAAATTTTCGTACATTTCCTACCCTAATTTCAAAAAGCCTGCCTGCTACATCAAATGTATAAGGCTTATCGATAGTATTGGAAATGATGATATTTGCATCTGACCTCAGTGAAACTGCAATTTTGAAAGCTCTTCCAATGCCAAACGATTTTCTAAAGTTGTATCTGTCTTATGGTTCGAAAGTATTTCGGACCCACACTTGCTAAATACCTTTGCTGAGGTGTTCCAATGAATTTCGGAAACCTCTGACAATTTCATTGGGGAGTTTGCGTCCAAAATACTGCGATAACAATGCAGATAAGCCAACATAGTGAACGGTTTATGAATCTCTTTCTCTATGTCCATTAAATGCAATCCATTCCGTCTGTAAAACAAAGACCCATTGGCGTCAAACACATTATTGGACGGAGTTCGTGAGTCGTGACCGTGCAAAGGTGAAAAATGAAGTTTGGAATGGAATGTTAAAAGGCCAGAAAGCGAAATTCCTTGGCAAGGGTATCCCATTTCGTGTTGCTGTGTTGGCAAGTTTGGTGACTGCGCAATAAATGACCAATTTCATTTGGACGAGACCCAATCGCCCCCAAAGTATTTCGTAGCGGTTTTTTGTTTGTAAATTAGTTCGTGACTTTGTCTTGTCTATGTTTTTTGCTTGAAAGGGACTATTTGAATAATGAGTTATATGTATTTGTTTGCAGACGACTCCAAGACTGCCTATGTAGATGAACACATGAATTGAGAGAAGTCGAAGTAAAATGACTTTATCAAATATTGCTTGTACAATATCAATATAAATAGGTCTATTTATGGAATACAAACGCACCAGGTGAAAGTTTGCAAGAAAACAACAAAATCACTCAAAATATATTACCCCCCCCCCTTCTTAAATACAATGCATATAATAAGACAGAAGAAATAATTGCATGAAAACTGTCTGTGATATACACAGATTTTGTACGTGTACTTCTGTATATACGAAGTCCAATATATAGATGGTTTCCATCATGTTTCATTATTTAAGGCTAATATCTAGTTTACCATGCTTTGATGATGTATGAAATGTCTTCTTGCCTTTTCATTTCTGAATATTGACAATTACAAGACAAGACAACGCATGCGCAATTCCATTACAAGGAATTTATCGACTGATATCTCATTAACAAACACAATACCAATGATAGTGGGTTGCCTCGAATGTGGTGTTCGTACCCAGGTAGTGGCTCGCACCAACGACCAAAATGCAGTTGTACTTAAGGCTTGCCTCTCGATACTCTAAGTACTTTGGGTAGCAGTGCGGACTCGTACTTTATTACCTGTTGGGATCTAGAGAGCAAGATTATACGTATTATATTTGAACATTTGTTGAATCGGTGTACAACCCCACTATAACAATAAGCAGTATCAAATATATCTTGGACGAATTCTTAATTTGGATCACGTGGGTATCAAACTCCTTATAACTAATAAATCATATTGATGCATCTGATGAAGAATACCTGAGAAACCACTGCGTCAAAAGGGAATGTTACCTCTAATGAGCAATATAGCCATGTGTTGCAATTTTTCCCTTCCAATATCATTATGAAATTTTACATTGTTTCGTTTTTTTTTATGTTTGTAAACTGATGCTTTCACTTTATGACAGTCACATAGTCACATACGAGAATTTAGTAAAAACCCGCGACCCCTGGGGATCCGACCAGACAGACCCCCGACAGTACCCGCCCATGAGGAGAGACGAGTGGGCTGTGACAGTGAAATACTAGAAAACTCATTAGCCTTGTGAATGATGGTGTAACTTAGTGGTGAACGTGTCAGTGTACCAAATACAATAGTCATCGTGAGGTTGGATAATTTATAATATATATGAAAATACGGTATGTATCAAAACTACTGTTGGAAAATTGAGAACTTTATCATGTTCTCTTAAGCATCTTCTCTTTTCCGAAAATAAATTCATAAATGACATTTGAAATGGATACAAGGTTGTAAAATAAATGTTTGGAATCCCTGACATAGATATCTATGTATATCTATTTAGAAGAGTGTAAGCTGTATAGCAATTATGGAATGCAAGATTGAAATCATAGATAGACCTTTGAAAATACTAATATATACATTTTCATCGTTGGTTTACAAAATGCAGTATACAGAAATACCTGGCCGTTTAAAAGGTTGTGTCATTTGCGCAGTGTCGGAGAGTTATTTAACTAAACAAACGTCGTTAATACTATTTCGGTTCAGCACATTTTGCCCTGCCAGCGGTCATATAGGTCTCTAGATACAGACGTATATAGTTCACGTTATGGCAACACTTTGGTTTTAAAAGGTTACATTAATAATGCCTATTAATGACCCGGTCTTGCGAAAAATGAGGTGAATCGGACCGGACCAGGTTAAAACGAGCGGTTCGGTAGTAACTCTAAATGTAAGGAACAGGATCAGCGAGGTATTATTATTCTCTAGCAAACCACGGGACATTTACAACAAAGGGTTGAGAATTGTGAAGGTTGTTCTTAGATTTTCACTGAGATTTGACAAGAATTTTCGAGAATTTTTATAAACGTTGTGAACGGTTATGTGTTCAAAATGTTGCGAAACCATTACGTTCATAATACCGTAACCCATTACCAAACAATAACGAAACATGACCAGTTTGTAGCAGACGATTTTGAAGAAAACATTGTGGGAAAAGGAGAAATTGCTTTTAACAAGCACCTTCTCCTTTTCCCACAGTGTTTTCCGTCCAAGCAGGAGTAATTTTTCAATTTCATCACATTTTGAAATGTCGTCTGCTTACTCTATTAATTTGTGACAGTCGAAAATTTGGCGTTTGGTAAATGGTTAAAATGGACGGTGCAGAGTCGGACCAGCACATGTTAGTGTATATTTTGGGGATCATGGGTAAGGCCTATCAGACACCATTGAAAATATAGAACAGGTATGCGCCTTAATAATGAGAGTCTATGATACACATACTGCATTGAAGAATGGTAGTGAAAACCAGAACACGTATATGGAAATAAATGTACGTTGTTCATAGGTGGTCATGATTCCTTTTCGAACCAGGAATTCGGCCCATTTCTCGCACACCGCCTCCATTAGGGTTTGACATGACCGCCCATTGTGTTTGGCAACAGGATATTCTGGCAGGCCATTTGGGGTTCTGCCAAGCCATGTTGGTGTCGAGACGGTGTAACTGCGTAGAAACCTACTGCGGTCACCTAAAGCAGGCAAGGCTGTTAGTATGCCCTTAGAATGCTTGGTAATTTTATTATTATATTATAATTATATAATTAATAGATGTTTGTGTTGTCTGCTTTCCAAACCATAGATATCTGATTCATTTTGTTCAGAAAAGGTGTTCAGAGTGACAAAAAGATGAATTGTTTCTTATGAGAAAATTTTCTTAAATGGGAAAAAAGATATTGTATGATGTATTTAGTTCTACTGTCTGCTGACGTTTTCAATTGCACCAGCCACCCAAACTCATACAAAGTTCGGGATTGGTTTAGATATTGTAAGGTTGCCGACCACCACTTCAGTGATGTATTCTGTGGTAATGGGTATAAGTTCGTGACAAGACCAGAGCGTGACAGACGTATACGATTTCATCACCACTTGATACTTCTGATCTACATATCCGGCACCAGAAATCAAATATCAAAAACGGTTCGGTATGAATAACATCCTCATTAAGAGTACAACCTACCCCCACAGTCTCACCCAAAAGCCCATCCCTATATATTATCTCTATAACACGCATTCTGTCGCTTTATAGGTGCGTTCACAGGTTGAAAATGGAAAAACAAAATGAATGTGCCTTAACCCTTTACCAAACGCCAAATCTTTGACTGTCCCAAATTGAAAGAGTTTGCAAACGACGTTTTAAAATGTGATGAAGTTGGAAATAATCTAGTGATAAGGCAAAAAACAGTGTGGGAAAAGGAATAATTGCTCGTCACAAGCAATTTTTCCTTTTCCCACAATGTTTTCCAGAGTGGTCTGCAACAAAGTGGTTACATGTCGTTATTGTTTGGTAATGAGTTAAAGCAACCGATTTCTGTACTGGCGTTTTTACGAAATGACGAAATCGCTATTGATATCTAATTGTGTTTGAAGAGAGCAATGATGTCTTCGTATTTGCAGAATATTTATCAGTAATGTACAATTTCCTTCAAAATCATCGACTGTCTTTCCATAAGAACATTATAATCAAGTAATGAGAAATGAACGAATTATAAGGTTATATTGACTTCATTAAACCTAAAAGAGGGTATAATTCAATCCAGCGTTCGGACATTGTACCCCCGAAGTAATTGTTTGTACCGCTTCCGACTGAACAATTAAGGCTGTCAGTATGTTGAAATGAGGACTGTTGGCCATAAATAAAGTTTCCTACATATAACATGGTAACAGGAAAAGGAAGGAAATCGCATTTATGAAATATGCACGATATAGATGTATACAGGTCTTTGTTTCATGGAAGATAAGTGCGTACATATACGTATGCTTACTCCCACATTATGCATACATGAGGGATTGAAGAGCGTGGGAAGAACAATTATCAACAAGAAGGGCAGAGCCATGTTTACGCAATGGTAACTTATTTTTTATAATGTTAAAGCTAGAATGTCGCCTAAAAGACCTTTTGAACTTAGTAAATTGGGTTGATATAATAAAACTATATGTTAAAAACATAGTAGAACACTATAGGTTCATGGCTTTATTTATAATCGATGTCCCAAAGTCTGATTTTTACAAATTAATGGGACAACAATTCAATACTTTTGTTTACATTCAAGATTTACTAGTATCGAAAATAACCGAAACGTGCTAAAAATTATTAATAAAAAACGATCGTCGGCACCTGTTTGACAAAGTCTCGTGATACACACAAACTTTTTAGAGCAATTTCTCCTTTTTCCATGATGTTTTCCAAATTCATCTTCATTAAACTGGTCAAATGTCGTTATTGTTTGGTAATGGGTTAAAGAAGATATTTCATCACAACAATCCCATCGAAAATGTGTCTAGAAACTCAACGATTGGTATATAAGGTTGGTACATCCTGTTTAGTACTAGTCACTAAACAACTTACTTCATTATAATTTGCTTCTATGCACTTGCTGCACCAGTTTAATGAAACAACTCTGAACAAATGACAATGCTTACATTAAGAGAAAATAAATTTTGTCACCCAATATTACGACGAAAACATTTTCTTTTCTTTTTGATGTTGTTGTCGGCTATTGCTTTTAAATTCGGATATATTAGAAATTCCCATATCCTGACTGAAGGACTGAACGTTGGTTGTTCTACCCGGGTTTCTAAGCACTAATAAGAAGTTTAATTTGTGGTAAACCTCCACCCGAAAAGATCTTAGCATCGCATTTTAACTGATATACTGTTGATGCGATGTTAAACCCCGGTCAAAAAGCACACACGGATTCCCACATGAAGAAAAGTGTTTAACATGTTATGGCTAGAGTTAATCCAATTCCGTAACTACGAACTCTCGAGATGGATGTTTAACCTTTAACCATACATTAACTTTTCGACTGTCCAAAATTGAAAGAGTTTGCAGACGACATTTCAAAATGTGATGAAATTGAAAAAGTATCTCCTGATAGGGCAGAAAACATGGTGGGAAAAGAAGAAATTGCTCGTTAAGAGCAATTTTCCTTTTTCCCATAATGTTTTCCAGAGTAGTCTTCAACATACCTGCCAAATGTCGTTATTGTTTGGAAATGGGTTAAAGGCCCGTTTTTCCACAGCGTTTTGAAACCCGAACACTTGTATCCTCCCCATATAGACTAGACAACAACACCGGATATTTCGTATTAAGATGTCACTTACGTTCTTAATGTCCGTGAAATATCCATACATAGACACCTCATAGGGGCTAACCAATTCCCTTATATGGTAATATATGATGATCCAAAATGAAATCAGCAACAAGCGACTTCTATCGAGAACGAAAAAAAAAAGAAAAAAAAAAAAAAAAAAGAATAATCAAGTTTTAACCCATTCCATTATTTTGGATTTAAAATTGATCCAAATTCAAGGTGGTAGCAGACGACAAATATGTAGTAAAAATGATAAAAAAGTATCTTCTGAATGGAATTGGGTAGGAACCAGTGTGGCATATGAGATAAATTGCTTGTTACAAGCAATGTCTCCTTCTTGCACACTTATTTTTTCATTTTCTACGGATAAAGCACAAGGTCAGGCATTCTGGAAGGAAATGTGGGGTTCTGTCAAGCGCTGATGGTGTGGAGACGGTGTTACTGTAACTTTAAGAAACTTACAACGTTCACCATAAACAGCCACGACTGTAAGTATATTAGTAGGTAAGTAAGTTATTTAGTAGAAAAGAAAGTAGGTTTCTTATGACAGTGATACATGCGTTACATTAGAGAGGTAAACATTTAAAGGTCCTTGTTCACAATGCATTGACATGTCTTCGGGTTCAGAAAAGGTGTAACGTTTTTGAAATCGGATACATAAAGTTTATACATATTTCGATATATCGACACATTACGAACCAATTTTGCCTATAGTAAGTATTCTTCATTAAATACTACAGAGTGATACACAAACTGTATTGTTTCAACGACATTCTATTTTGCTTTCCAAATTGTCTCATGTGTGACCAAGTACCTTTCCGATCCGGTTCGAATTCACGTCCATTTTGTAAACATATTGTTTAACCCTTTACCAACTGCCAAATTTTTGACTGTCAAAAATTGAAAGAGTTTGCAGACGACATTTCAAAATGTAATGAAATTGAAAAACAAGCTTTTGATATTGCAGAATACATTGTGGAAAAAAGGGAGAAATTGCTCTTAACAAGCAACTCCTTCTGTTTCCACAAACTGGTCAAATGTCGTTATTGTTAAGTAATAATGTCAACTGAAAATTTCGATTCCTTATGATACCTCACTGTGAGACGTCATAGTGGCCAAAATACCATAATTGTCATTAGACTTTAAGTTATCTTGTTCACTTGTTCATTGTTGAGGATCTTAGGGAGGATTGCAAGTTTAAATTGTCGAACAAGTTTCCTCGTTAAATAAAGCCTTTTTTATTATTCTAATTCTGATTCTGAATCATTCAGAACATCCGGGTCTTTATGCTCTTTAGACATGGAACACACGTCTTTCAAATCTTTCACCGTGGCCTAGTGGTTAAGGTGTCCGCGTCGGGACAGGGAGATCAAAGGTTCGAGTCCCACTGGAAGAGTTTGTCCGTAGAATGTTTCCCGTGGGGCTTGTTCCGACATGGCCGGCTCGAAGCTTACGAACTTAGAAGTTGGGAGGTACTTATTATAATCAGCTTAAAGTGTCTCATAAGCCAAACTGGCTGTCCCGTCCAATAGGGGTGTCACTACAATAAACAAAACCTTTACATTTTACAGCATCACGAATAAACTTGGCCGACGGAAAAGGGTGCTCTTTCATAAACAATTCCCCTGAAGGTAAATATTTGGCGGGGTTTAGTGCGATTAAATGGACAAACGTTCGCAAATCGTCCATAACTAAAAGGAAACTCCGCCATCAAACCCCTTAAAACGGTCCAGATGATTTCACCAGCCAAATACCCCATTGTCTGAAGACGGCAAAAATGTTACAGGACCGAATTTGATTAGCACCAGCAAACGCTTACGATATATTCTGAATAATAGATACTTTCGTGTTGATACCGAAAAAGCAAAGTATGTTATATTGGTGAAATTGGTTTGAGCAATTTCAAGTTTCAAAATAATCAGTTCTTGAATCGGTTAGTTAAAGTTGTGTTTAATAGAGCTCTCATGTATTTGTGAGTTAAAACGGTTTTGTTTTATTGTTATATTGCAAGACCACCAGAATGTTCGAAGTACGTGTCTACTTATTGTATCAATATAATAATACCATACAAAACATGCTCTTAGTCCTTGCGAAATACTAAGATGATGATATATCAAATTGTTATGGTAAAAGAAGCCATTGCTCGAAACATTTTCAAATACAATCCACATGTTACTCACAAATAAAAAGTCCCCTCAACATAAAGGTAGAAAGGGGGTTTGGTAAATGACCAGGGGATGCCGGGCAAAAGGGCCTAATTACTAGACTGACGCACCAGTATACTATTTCATTGAAGTGGTGCGGATCTATCCTTAAAAAGGTATAAAAACTCGCCGCATCTTAATTTAATCCCTGACCCCTTACGCGTACCCATGGTCCGGACCCATTTAAGGTATTAAAACGCGCCGGTTTACGCAAATGGACTGGCCCCTGGTCAGCGGGTGAGAAAACCGCATGATAGATTGTTTGACCGCTTACTCCATGAAGCCTCAGTTTTACGCAAGTGCCGTGGAAGTGTAAGAAACTATTGAGACAAAGTGGTTCCTATTTTCTACATCAAATTAAGAAGAAACCATTGATACAAAGTGGCTCCAATTTTCCCAAAAAATTAAGAAGAAAGCATTGTTAAAGATGGATGAATCGGTTATAACGACGCATCTATCCATTGTTGACAACAGTTGATTCTGAGAATGATGTAGAAAATGAATTGTTCGTTTCATTCTCCTTTTTCTTTTTACTCTGATTTTCTACAACAGATTAAGAAACGTCATTGTTGAAAATGAATAAATCGCTTAGAATAAGCAATTTGACCCTTGTTGACAATGGTTGACTTTGAGAATGATGTAGAAAAGGAATTATTTGTTTTATTCTTTTTATTCAAATTTACTACATCAAATTAAGGAGAACCCATTGTTAAATATGGAAAAATCGATTATAAGAAACAATCTTCTAATGATTCATGATGATAGATTTTAAGAATGATACACATGCAGTCTATTCATTTCTCTTCATTCCACTCTTGTTGTCTGATGTTACTTACAATTTGGATTCCGTCACAAATTTGCTAAATCAGTCATGGGAAGCGGACTTGAACGAACGACGCGAACACTTTTATGGGCCACTAATTCAATTCGTTGCCTATGCAGTCATGGTGGTAAAGGTGTCTGTGGTAAGCATACTTGACCTCTAGACCTTTGCACTGTACATCTGTGTCTATCTCTGATTTTGTGTTGTTTCACGCTTTCCTTCGACCCTAAGGATTCTGGGTATTTTCTTATAAAGAAAATCGTGGCGTTTGCTTTCCAAAACCTTAAATAACTGCTCAATTTTGATAAAGAAAGATACTAAGAGTAGCTTACAGGTTAGATTACAGGCTAGCCGCCAATTTTCTTGGCGGCTGGCCTGGAATCAATTTGTTTGCATGAATCGTTCCAGCACTATATGGGTTAAGATCAATTCGTCATATAATTCGAAAAAGCAGTATGAGTCAATCGATTGTGTTATTTCATTTATCTCATTTCTTGATTAACACTTCTTTTAACACTACTGCATCGAAAGATGGAAGGAGACACTGTACTTTGGTAAGAGGAGAAATATTCTCAAAGAACAATTTCTCTTTTTATCACAACGATCTCTAACCAATTTCACAGGAAGATTTGTATGTTTTTATATATTTAATTCGTTCTTTAATGTTTGCTTCATTCGGAAAAGTAAAACAAAACCAATGTTAGGCAATGTATATAGCATTTCATTCGAATACCCGCCAATAAGTGAGTCATATACGAAAGGGAACGTGCAATTGCTAGGGAAAAATGTTTCACTTAATACATTCCCTCGTTTGGAAATGTGTGACCGATCCAAAATGAAAGAAGAATCAGACAACAACAAAAATAGCATGAAACAAAATTAAATCGTTCTTTATTTGGAGGAAACCATTGTGAAAAAGGATAAATTGCTCCATATGAATAATTTATCCTTTTATCACGATGTTTTCTCAAGTTCTCTGCATCAGCAGTATCGGTTAAATGAGGTATAATGGCGTAAATGGTCAACCGATGATCATTTTCATCAAACGGTAAGAGAACAAACACACCGCCCTGTATAATTCCACACCGTTAGCTCATTTAATGCCAATTAAAAACTCTAAATGGCCCCTTCTAAAGGTTTCGGCTTTCTAATTTATTGGCGGCCAAAGAGGTAGGTTCACTAACCCCATTTATTGGCCTCAAATTTTGCAAAAAATGAGAATTAGTGTTAACAAAAAAATATGACGTTTTTTGTTGAAATCAATGCATAAATGACTTGAAAAACATATTTTTTTTTCATATTAACAAAAAAATCACTTTTTATAACCCTCCAAAGGTATCATGGTTTCGTACTTTTCACCGTTTTTGCAAGATTTTGGACATGTTTTCTCAAATTCTTGATATGAGCGCAAGCGAGTACCACGACAAAATATATATTTTTGGAATCGTTGTAAAATTATGAACAGATGATGTAAAAATCGTCGTGGTACTCGAATGCGCTCATATTCTATTTTTAATAATTGCTTCCAAAAATTGACGTAAAATCTAGTATATCAACGTTACAAGCGAAAAGTAACAATGTGGAATATTGTAAAAAAAAAACATTACAAGAGAGAAAATTAGAGAGAAATTATGCCGAAAATATATGATTTCTCCTTTTAAACACTTTTTTAATTCAAACCTTCCCATATTGTGTCGATCTTGTAAAAATAACATGTAAAACTTTCCATCGGAACGATGTAAACAATACACTCCATTTCGAAGCGTTCGCGGCTTATGCAATCATAAATCCCATTTTTCAAACAGGTAAGCTGCTCAAATCTAATCTTAGCATTTGATTTACATTGGCATATATGTTTAGTGAGAATTAATCATGGGCTAACTTCATAAAACACGAAATATATCGGCATTTTTCGAGGCACCCGAAAGGGGTCCTATCCGAATATAGGGCTAGTTTTTACCGAAACTGTCAAACTATGAGATCTAGTTATAAGCTTTATCGGGTCTATGTCTCTATCTTAACGGTTCTACTTTTGAAAGAAGTGGAATTTCAAAAGTTGATTGATATTCTATTGTTATGATGAGTTGGATATATTTTGAAATAAAGGCTTTATTGTTTTGATTAAATATAACATCGGTCCAAATCTATTTTTAGAAAATGTTGACTTGGTGTTGACTAAATTCCTACCATTCAAATAGTTGCAGGAATAGCTCAGTGGTTTATTTGACGACATATGTTCTATTTAAATTCAATATCTTTGGCTTGTATCAACCACGTCAATCTTTAGTCTTTATCAATTTTATTATTTAAATCATAGTGGTCAATCTATTTCCATGTGAACAATGTCTGGGACCATTTATTCATACCCATTCTTCTTTTTCAGTGAGACATGTTAACTATGTCGCTGATGATGCTTATTAGGCATTAATCCTAGAAACGTCATCATATTAATAGCCTTTCAGTCCATCTTCTATGACTTTTAGGATTGTATCGACCAGTTAAAGCCATTTAAGACAATTTGTTTGTAAACAGCAATTAGGACAGATGTTGGACAATGTTTCAACATAGGGTCAACTCTAGGCATTTGTTGAATACAACACTTTTATTCTGTCTGATGGAAGGTCTTGTACTGTGCATGTCATTGAGGGTTCACTATAACCAACCACAGTCTTCACTATTCAAACAACAACAGACGAATTTATAGCAACAGCTGAACTATATCTTAGTCGGACAGTCATGAATGTTCTTAAAAAAAGTAGACATGTATGGCATACTAAAGATTATTCCTTGAACTTTGACAACATAATTTGGAAGCGAATTTGCAGCTCTGACTGAACTTACTGGACAGCAATTTGACGATATTTGCATTCCAATTGTTGACAAAGTGAAAATCTCCATAAACAGATTATCCACAACAAGCATAGAATATTCCTTGTTAATTTATTACCTGACATGTCCATAAAGCCTTTCTGGATTGATCATTCATATATCTACTGTTTGGTTGGCAGTCTTTACAGAGCGCCAGTCGCTTTTGAGAAACCTTATTCATCTCTACCTTTAAATCGGAACAATACATGGCAAACACTTATCTAAGGGCAAAATTGTACATCGTTTTGCGAAATCTTCGTTTGCCCAGAATAATCGAAAATCAACTAAATAAAATCTTTGATGGGACACCTATACAAAGCGTCTTGTTCCAAGATTATATAATGGGTCAACATTCTTATCACATTTTACGGTAGAAAGGAGAGTCTAAATACAACCCATTACCATCAATGATCAAAGTTTTGCAATTAAAGCACTGAATCCCCTTATGCCCATTCCACGAGAATTTATACATGTAGGTTTTCAGCATCTTAAATGTCGATATTATAATTTGTCATTTAATAAGTGATGAGGATTGTTTAAATCATCTTTCTAACATGTGTTATTCTCACACCATATTTGGTGAGACTGTCCCCAGGCCAGATGATCATATGACCTATGTTTATGATCCTATGTCCGAACAAGATAGCTGCGCCAAAAGGTTTTTTTTTCACCTACTTTTGCCAATAGTAGCCACATTGTCTACCTGGCATGGGTTGACAATCAACTTTACGGTTCTGGTGGTATATGATAACATGTTCAAAACAGTCGGTCTTCGACTGCAATTTCTCTGCCGAGTATTAGACGTAACGCTGTTATAAAGCATAGGCTATCGTATGTCACCAGAACTGGAAAGTTGATGGTCATAATGTTGCCATCATTTGTAAAAGTAGGTGAAAAAAGCAAAAATACATATTCCGTCATTGGGCAGCCATCTTGTTCAGACATAAGATTGTAAACATTGGTAACCTGATTCTCAGGCCTGGTGCCTATACGATCATTGACCAGTAGTTACATTAAAGTGTGTCTACAGTCAATTGCTAGATATATGAAAAATGGTTAGATATTGAATCATACACATTAAAGTGCAAGCGTTACATACGTAATCAAACTGCAAAATCGATGATGCGGGGTTGTTTGCCAAACACGTAAATATATTCTTATACTCACTTTTCATATTTGCATACAAAACACAGTAAAAAGAAAACCTGTATTCCCAACCTTGAAATCAGAGTTGCACGGCAGAAGATTTTGTATTGTTGATGACCTACCAACGGCTGTCAGAGAAACCGTTCGTAAAATTCTACAGGAACATTTCAGGTCATGCTTGATAGGTTGATACGTATGTGGGAGAAGTGTGTATCATGCGAACAAGAATATTTTGAAAAGATGTTACAAACTACTGTTTCAGACAGATTTTGCAGATGCTATATTTTCTTTATGAGTAAGTTGTCCCGCTTTACATTACATAACGTTGCCCCGCTCAACGTTACATGACGTTGTCCTGTTCAAAGTTACTCGACGTTGCCACAGTGACTATGGATTGTGCATCAGAGCAATTTGTATCATTTTTCTCTTTGGTTTTATGAGCATAAAATATCAAACTATCACTTTTGAAAAATTTCAAATATTCGCATTAATAAATGAGTAATGAACGTTTTCCGGATGTTTTTTTTCGAACACCCATCATACATTAAACTTGTAAGTCTGTGGTTAAGAACATGTACAATTTTATAGAACGTTTATACAAATACTGAATTGAATATTGTTACAATGGTTATCAATTGATAAGCAAAACAGTTCTACAAGGCAATGTATGATAAAAGCATATCAAAGATACTATAGATGCAAATTCATAAGCAAATTATCTTTGAAATACATATTTACTTTGTTTAAGAACATTCCTTAGTTTGCATTTAACAGTTCTTAGTTACCATAGTTACAAGAAGTTGATGTTTAAATGAACATATATTAATCATTATGACATCTTTGACAACTACTTAAAAACAACTAAGTTTGTGAGAATTTGGTTTAAGTTAAACACATAAACAAAGTATTTGATATATGTTCAACATGTTACCATGGTTACAGAAATATGAATACTGAAAATAAAATGCTGATTTCTGATAATGTTTTCTTGTTGTAAAACTTTTCATTACTTAATTTTATTATTTTGTCATGTATTTTCATTGTAATAACAAAACTAGAAGTTGATTTAACCAAATTCCTCGTAATTAGCATTCCGTTGCCATGGCAACCGCTATGCAGGAATCTAAAAAAAAAACTTGTTTTCAGTCAACCCATGCCTCAAACACAAGTTTGTGATGAATTCATCCATTTTTGACATTGGGCCATTTTTGCTAGTTAGTGAACCTACCCCTTTGACAAAATCTTCATTTACTATTATTTAATGGGACGGTATTGGTCCAGTCTTACATTTGCCCTGTTTTAATTTGAATCACGTCGGAGGATTCTGAAAAATCGACGTAACCAACGCATACAATAAGTCCATAGGCATATGTATCTGGTTCAAATTGAAACAGCAGACAACATTATACATCTGATAATAAATGAATAAATGAATTGATGTTTCCCATAATTCTGAGACCAACAATTTGTGGCAGACCATCGTAGCAAAAAATGACGTTGCCCATTGAGCGCGATTGATTTCCTTCTCTAGCAGATGCCTGTAAGTCTAGGGAGTACTGTGTGACCAAGAGGTACGAAAGTCACTGACGATATTGCTGCTTGTAGTGAAATAGCCGACATTTTAGAACATCTACGAAGTTTTACCTATTGAGATGAATAGCCTTTTTACTAACAACCGGAGTTTTGCAATAACAACCAAGTTTGCAATGGTTATTGCAAAATTGTTTTATTGCAATTCCTGTTTCTATGTTGCAGTGATGCGATGGAGCAGCTAGTAATCAAAGCCATCATGTGAAATCATTTTCTAAAGAAGCAACAAGCACCCCATTTTGCATGACCAGGTACTATCTAAAGGGGGGGGGATATTTGGGTTTCAAGTTCGGTTATATTGAACCAGGATAAAATAAGAAGCGACCAACTTTTTCTCACGATAACAAAACAAACTTTGTGGTTAAGTATCCGCCTTGCGTCATCTTCCAAAAAACACCCACCACCAAGATCAAAGTAATTCTCGCTCTGAAATATAAATCAGATCTTACAAGGCGCGTTGACCTACCCCATTGATCCCTATTTGAAGCCCTTTTGAGCCCTGTTAAAGAACACGAGCCCAGGTTTTGTTCAAAAGACGAAACCCTTTCGGTATACGCCCGCTCTCTTACCTTCAGCGGTGCGATGTTACATATCGGCGAAACAAGTTGTTTATATGCGCAATATGTATACAACGTTCAAAGCAATGCCATGTATGAGCAAATTAAGATACGATAAGGTAAGAGTAATTGTGAAAGTAATGCATTATTCACACACTCTGATAAAAAGATACCGATATTTGATCGTATATTAAAGTTCGAATTGGTGTAGGTACGTATACGTTTTAAAGAAAAGGGACTCGGTTTGTTTGAAGTACTTTATTCTGTAATGTCCGATTAAACACCTTAATTTACACATTTTTCTAGACTGGTGATTATTTCCAGCCCATTTACGAACAACAATGCAGAGCCAGGCGTTTGGTTTATTCTTTTGAGAAAAGAAGATTTACTCTTTATTTGCTGCTACACTCGTTGTGGATTCATGTGCGCCATCCAATTTTTGATGTAAGTTTAATTCCGAAGTGCAATTCAGGAAATAAATGTGACAAAAAGAATCAATAACTCATGACGAGCAACTTTTACGTTTGTCGCATTCACGTCGAATGATTTGGAACCAAATTTCAAACCACTTTTTATGCTTTTTATATTTCCCTCTGTCGTTTATTTCAGCTGGGACCCACCAGGAAGTAAGAAATGGTGTATTTGGATCTTTAATGGCTTTTCACGCTTACTCACAAACGGAATTATGGGCGAAAGAAAAATTTAATGAGGCCAAAAAACTCGTCATTATGTTTCTTTTTGAAATAGTATCGGTCAACGGAGCAGGTTCTCTTTCAAAGGTTTCATTTTGAAATCTTGTACGATATACATTCTTTCCCAGCCATTTAGTATTTAAGAATAGTGTTTAACGCCTTATAAATAACCTTTCCGTTGTGTAACGACTTTGCTGGATCCACCAGTACTAGGCTAGGGCTCTGACGTGACTTGCCAAAGTTCCCTCCAACGAAGTCAGAGGTGTCGTAAGGACTCGAACCCGGGACCGAAAGTTCTAAGTCCGCCATCATCTATTCAACTCTTTCATTTATCTCTGCTGAAATTAACCGAACAGTCATAAATCTATCAGATTCATATAAGTGACATGGTATCGGCATCATGGGAACATGTATGAAAAACATTGTTGTATAGATTGGTTCATCTATTTGTGTTTCCTTTGTTTTAAGCCGGTTCAAGGACAATGTGACGCGCGATATGCAGAATGGAAATGTGTTGATCTTTTTAAAATTCATTCATTTTATTCAGACATTCGTTCCCCATTAAATATTTACTCGATCATTCATTATATTCATTCATTCATTCGTTCGTTCGTTCGTTCGTTCGTTCGTTCGTTCGTTCGTTCGTTCGTTCGTTCGTTCGTTCGTTCGTTCGTTCGTTCGTTCGTTCGTTCGTTCGTTCGTTCGTTCGTTCGTTCGTTCGTTCGTTCGTTCGTTCGTTCGTTCGTTCGTTCGTTTGTTCGTTCGTTCGTTCGTTCGTTCGTTCGTTCGTTCGTTCGTTCGCTCGTTTGTTTATTCTTTCGTTCATTCGCCTATTCATTTGCTTGGTCATCCTTTGATGAACTAATTAATTGGTTTGATGGTTTGTTTGTTGGTTAAATCACAACTTTCTAAATAGTAGGTCATCCACCGGCTTATTCAGCCCTTTGATCAAGGAGACGGGCATTTTAAGGCTGAATTAGTCATCATTTTACCTTAACTTATGTTTATGCATCTGCATCATGTGACAGGTAGCTTCAAAATGTATTGTAGGGCATTGTGGTTAAAAAATATTTCAACCTGGATGGGTATCGGCGCCTTCGCTAAAGGCATTATTGAAAGCATCTCAACAAACTTTGGGTATCAATATATACTGTGACTAACTACTTGTAGGAAATTCTCGCTGTGTGACATTGCCTTCATGTTTATTAATCAATCATGCATATTTTATTGGAAGGTTTCGTCATGATGCCGTTTGGTTAAATAACGTCCGATTATAAACACATCGAACAAATCTGGTGCATCTAAACGAATCTGATGCGTCTAAATTAATCTGATGTGTCTATATTAATCTGATGTGTTTGATTGAATCTGCGGCGTCTGAACGAATCTGATGCGTCTGAACGAATCTGACGAGTCTCGAAATCCAATGTCGGCGGGAAATGAATTAATTGGATAGACTCGGGTCGTAAATCTGATAAGTTTAATGCTGTAAGACTTTTCATTAGGGACCGAGTCTATTCATTAAAACCATTTGTCCGAGATGGCCGCATACTGTTAATTGGGGGCAGGATAAGTTAATTGAGACAGACTCCGAAACCGCGAAAACGGACAACACAGCAGGCTATCGATGCAGTTTTCTCTGGTTTGTTGGTAGAGCTTTGTGGGAATGGAAGCTTTGCACCACATGGGTTCGAGTTTAACACAAACAATTATAGATTTTTTTAATGCATTCAGCCTAATAAGCATCATCTGTTTATTTTTGTTTGTCCGTGATTTAGAACTTAAATCTTAAACTTTTCTCAAAGTATAGCACGCGCCCTGACGCACATGCAGTAAAATGCATAATAACATAACATACCATACATAGCATTAATCTTATTTCGAAATAGGACATGAACATGGAAATAGTCATCGTCCATCACAATGTGTCAGCAATTACTGATTATAACATATAAACATACAATGCTATAATACGAGTAGTACAAGTTCATGTGTTGGCGGATACTTACACTCAAGGAATTAGGTAAAACATAATAGAAGGGGAATGTCATAAACTGTATAATTTCGAAAGTTTGAAGGAGAAACATAGAAAACCATCGCGGCTAAAAGTGAAACTGCGTGTTGCAAGCAAATCTCCATTTGATCACACCATTTGATTGTTTCTTTGTATGCAATATCTTAAAAATATGTATTGCGTTCATTGTGTTTGATTGTCTGCTGTTACGTTATTTAACTATCGTGTTTTAATTCTTTTCTAGCCTCTACATTGAGGATTCGTTTTTCTTTTCTTTTTTTAAATATTGGACATCCGTGAAGACACGGAAAGGCCGAAGGGAAATATTGTCCGCTCCAGGGGCCTTGCCTTAAGTTTCGCTTTAAATATGTCCGTGGCGTTAAATTGTATGTGTTGCGCAACACCTCCCGTCACCTCTTTGGCCAATGCAAGACGCCCTATGGGCAACTCTCAAAGGCTATTTAACAGATTGTTAATCAGTTAAACCCTGTCCTTTCTTATAAAAATCAAAAAAGAAAAAGAAAAAGAAAAAAAAAAAGGAAAAAACAAAAACATGTTGGTAAATTTGTGGCAGACAACTGTTTAAAACCAATATGGCAAAAGAAGAAATTGCTCGTCAGTGTTTGTCTTGAATACTAGGTAAATTCGTATAGATCATCTACTGTATCTTCCAATTTCTTTCAATTTTGGTTGGTCAAACAAAAGGATGAATGAGTGAAAGGGTGTTTCAGAGATTTCGTTTGATTTTATCGCAATAAGTTTTGCCCGCCTGCTTTGTCCATGTAAGACGGTGTAACAGTATGCGAGAAAATTGGTTTACAAAACCCCGCCACCGAGCATCTATAATGGCCAATCATCGCGCTCCGTTCTTTTGTCGTCCGGCCTTAACCCTTTGCCAAATGCCAACTTTTCGACCGTCCCAAATTAAAGGAGATTGCAGACGACATTTCAAAATGTGATGAATCTGAAAAAAAGAATCATCTGATAGGGCGGAAAACATCGTGGGAAAAGGAGAAATTGCTCTGAACGAGCAATTTCTCCTTTTCCCACAATGTTTTCCAGACTCGTCTGCAATAAACTGGTCAAATGTCGTTAATGTTTGGTAATGGGTTAAACCATTGTTCCCGAATCAATCGTTGTTTAGCCCTGACCTGCGGCTTTGGGAATTTCTTCTATAACACATTTACCACAAGGTTAATGGGTGGTGGGAACAAAATGGCGGTATACAAAGTTAAACAATGTGGTTTAGCAAGAATGAGATATTTCCTTTCTTTTTTATAAGAAGTTGTTACCTATTGCGACCAATTTTGTCTATTGTTATACTATTTGTCTCTTCCTCAATCGCCATCGTCGACAAATGTGTTTTAACTTTTTTTGAAATCAATTTTTGAAAAAGTCATCTGTTTCTAAAGATAAAATATGATAATTAGAAAAAGAACTATAATGATTTTGACGTATTTTATATAAAGATAATTGTAATAAGATATATGTTGTCTTTGCCACTGTTTTAAGACTCTATAAGAAACTATGAGATAACGGTTATGATGATTTTACAATAATGGTTATTGAATTAAGATCTTTTTCATTTATATCTCTGTTGTAAGAAAGATTCTTTGAGAAACTAATTCATTCTGTTTTAAAATCGCATGGAACGAAAGTTTGTGTTTTGTATCGAGAGCCTGTTCGTTTTGTCGATTAGCAAACTCCCTGAATGTTAAAATGAAAAAGGCGGGAAAGTATTTATCGGAGGGAGTTCCAAACGTTATCTTTAGACATCGTAACCCATACCCCCATTTATTTAGTTTTGATTGTTCCAAAGGGAATACAATATTTTAATTCAAACATTTGTTATTAAAAAGGAATACGATATATACACATTACAAAACAAACAAAAAATTAAGCGAAATGGATCTGAACGGAACGGAAGCTTATTATTGCTTGATTGCTTGTTAGCTTGATAGCAACATACAAGTCATTTATAATTATATCATGTTGAACAGCCAAGAAATATATGGGCCGCGTCACGCGAAAAGGGGCACTCGGACATGAATAAAAACCACTGACTCAGCTCTTTCTTAGCGCTATTATTCCAGCATCTAGTCACGACAGTTATCATTTGTATTTATTTAAAGGTAGAACTTGATGTCCTCTAAGATGGCAAACAGTGTAGCCCCAGACCAGCCGCCACGTCAGTGGTGTGGCGGCAGGTCTGGGGCTACACTGTTTGCTATGTCCGAGTGCCCCTTTTTCCGTGACGTGGCCCATACGTATATACCTTACAGCACACAAACAAGACATTGTTCGAAACGAGCATTGTATCCCGTTTAAAACTATTGTGTCTACAAAATGTATTACAAAAATGTCAAATTTGATGATTTAGACTGACGCTGCAACAGATTGTACTATTGAACTGTATGAACTAGCGTTAACTCATTTTCCCATTACAGAGCATGCGATTTCTTCAGATTGAAAACACAAGCGGACTTCAATAAACTTAGAAACGGGAGAAAATGATAGTTCATTTGCGATATAAGGCAGTGGCTATTGTGACAAAAATGGGGAAATTACTAGCCAGGAATTTCTTCTGTCGCCAGCGATTTCTACAGTAACTTGCAATAGATGGGTTCAAATGATGGGTTATTAAGGAAAGTGTTTCGATATAGATCGTCCAATAGACGGGGCTATTTAGTAAGGTTTTATCATAACCTTGCTAATTGGACCGATGGACATCTAAGCAGATCTAACCCTTGACATACTCCCTCTTGTCAGACTTTGTAAGTGGTGGAAATTGACGGCGATAATGGATGACAATGATAAAGTAGAATACATGCGATTTTCTTAGTCCGGTTGGGTGTGCCAAAAAGAATGACAAAAGAAGAAATTGCTTATAGTCAACAGTTTCTCTTTTGTCCTAGTGCTTTTTTTATTTATATGTACCAAGAAGCGCATTTGTATAAAGAGATAACCAAACGATTTGTGAATACAGTCTAACTTGCGTTAAGCAACCACCCTTATAAGCAGCCAAGCTGCCTTAGACAGCCACTTCAGAAAGTCCCATTGTTAGATTTATAGTGTACATCGATTTGTGTTAAGCAGCTAACCTGTATTTAACAGCCGATTTCTCAATTCCATAGGCTGACCTCTTAACACAAGTTTGCCTGTAATCTAAAGCACGTGTTGCTGCAGACATTTGAAAATATTGTTTGAAAAACGAAAAATTTCTCAATCAAAGGAAATATTCCTTCTCCTGCCTTAGACAATACTGTTTGCCTTTCTACCATATTAGCCGTTACAATACTGAAACATGCTGGTACGGCATTGCTGAAGAGGACCCATATGGGACCTGTGTCAGAAACTTACTTATAACTACAGTGAACCCTCGTTTATCCGAACACACCCGTTCCCAACAAAATGTCCGGTTTACCGAATAATCCGGACTAATGAAGCAGAGCATGTTCTTATTCACATTAAGACATAAACGGTCTGTATGAGCGGTGTCTAGTTATAACCCTTTAGCAAACGCCAAATTGTCGACCGTCCCAAATTGAAAGAGTTTGCAGAAGACATATCAAAACGTGATGAACTTCAAAGATAATCTTCTGATATGGCAGAAAACATTGTGGGAAAAGGAGAAATTGCTCGTCACGAGCAATTTCTCCTTTACCCACAATGTTTTCAAAAGTCGTCTGCAATAAACTGATCCAATAATTCCGTTCCCTTACAATTTTGTTCGGATTGCGAGACATCCGGATAATCGGGGTCCGGATAAACGAGGGTTCACTGTATATTATAAATAAAGCTACATTAATCGTTTCTAGTTTCGATCTCAATTCCGCTGATTTTCTTCAAGCAAAATCAGGTTGAGAGCGAATTACAAAAAATACCTTTTTGTAAAGGGTACAGAGAGGACATTAACATCTGTGATGTGGGCCGCTATAGGAGACAGCACATTTGCGTATCTAATTGAATTACGCTAGATACGTTATTTGATGATGGCGGCGGTCTGTCAACTCCATTTTCCCCGCGTTTTTCTCTTCGTATGATGACCACTCGAGGGTTCAGTGCAAGGCTATAGTAAGTGCATGTATATGAAGCACTATAGTCTTGCACTGAGCTCTTGAACTGGTCGAAACTAGGGAACTTTGCCGACATGTTATAAAGAGCAATTTATCATCCCGTCACAATGATTTCTACTCATTTTTAAAAAGAAAATGAATTGCTGGTTGCCTCTAGATATCTGTGGTAATTGGGTGAGAATGAAGCTATGCTAGAAACCTATGTGACAGAGGTTAAAAAAATGCTTTTCAGGATTTTGTCTTTCACGATTTATTCTAATATGTTTCACAGCAGGTTTGACAAAGTGAGGGAGTGCTCTTATATAGCTGTATGAACACACAGTAAGTCGACTTTTTTTAATAAAGATAAACCTGAGTCCCCCATTTCTCCATCAATGTACTGTCCATAAACATTCTCTTTACAAAGTCTACAGAAACTAGGACATCATATCTCATTCTCCTTAGCGATCAATAGTTTCTTCTAATCTCTTTTTCACCTAACAAATATGCAGAGGTCAGAGCAGTCAAAAGTTATCTTTTGTCCATCCTTCTGAGCAATAAGTTCTGAAAAAATGACAAAGGCCTGAAATTATGGTCAATACACCAACAATATCAAACTTAGATAATTAAGCCATATTTGGTATCCTACAGGCACATGCAAAATGCACAAGACAGTATTTTTGAATCTTCAAGAACGTCTGATTTCTTTACAACGACGTACGTTAGTAATTAAACGGAGGACAGTGGTTCAGGAGGAAAGAAGTCCAGGGGTAGAGCGTCGGCTTCTGTACACCAGGGTCGTGGGTTCGAATCCCGTGAAGACCGCGATCTGCCTTGCGAGCTTTCATTAATCCATACTCGGCGCGAGTACTGGTAATGTATCCAGGAAGCAGAATCGAGAGTGAATATTCTAAGTTGTAAGAACTTGTTTCACAATCGATGTAAATAAATGAGTTAAAAGTTAGTAATTCAACAACCGTGTGGTTGCCACTGAAGAAATAATGTTATATCTGTTCCCTATGGCCGATAAAAGAACACCCGCCATGTGTAAGGAAAGCGAAATATATGTCAATTGAAAGGCGTAAAGTAGTATTAACTCCGATTTCTGCCAAGTCATACAAGTAAATGTTACGAGTAAACGGTAGCGTTCGATTGCTTTAAAATGCCCAAGTGTTTCGCCTAAACTGCGTCCCTAAATTGATACATATTACGATAAAGATGACGTTTCACAAAACCCGACCATTTGGCCAAAACTTTTGCATCTTATATGTTGGAGACGGTATTAAACGCGACAAAGAATGAAAAGAAAGCATTGCACAAAAAAACTTGTTGCACCTGCAATGAAAATTAAAAAAAAAATGTTACTTTCTATCGAAAGCGTTGAATCCGTTTCTGAATGTGTTTGTGAAAAGGGTTGATATGTTAACGCTTCCAGTAGGCTTCCAACCCTTAGAATGCTGGCTGATTTTCTACAAAAGTTTTGCTTTCAAAAACCTTAAATATCTGCTACAATGCTTAAACGTTGAATGAGGTAATACACCATATGTCGGAGTTATCGGTATCGGTATGTGAGCAACCTCAAATCTTTCTCGATTTAAATGAATCTTGTTCGTGATTGGCTTATATTCAACTTTGCCAGCGGTTTTGGAACCAGGTTGAGTCCAGAATCATTGAGCTGTTCATAGTTGTAGTAACCTTTTGTGGGCAAGTTCTTTTTAACCCCTGCAACCTTAATGTTCGTTTCTCTATTTTGGGTGTGGGTAATTGGATGCGTGTGAAGGGGTGTGTGGGTAGATGTGTGTGGGGGTGTGGGTGTGTGGATGTATGGGTTTGTGTGTGAACAAGTATATGTATGTACGACTATATATGTATATATAGATGCATACTAACGAAAGGGTATTTAGTATTAAAGAATATATGCCATTGTTTTCATGTGATGTATTAATATGTAACAATTGTATGTGTATGTAACAATGTACTATTGTATAAGTTACAAAACAGAAATAAAACATCTATCTATCTATCTATTTTTGTATGGTATCATTTAGACCGCAATACATCTAATTTCTTTTTTTTTGTACTGACAAGATGTATCATGCACTGTTTAACACGCAGGGCGTTTACACATTCAAGAAGGCGTAAGTTTGGTCTCCTTTCTTCCTTCCTGAAATTTATGCATGTCAACATAATTGTAAAGCGTGTAATTGTTACAAAAAACCTAATTCCTAATGGATGCACATGCAGGGTTGATCACAGCACTGCTTATGTTTGAAACCTTTGCCAAGCAACTGCTGGGTTTTAATCTTCACCAATTGGAGTGAGTGATGCATTCCACGTAGGAGCAAAATTCCATTTTTACGTATGATAACGAAGGGAAACAAAATATATACTCTTTTGTAATGGGTTAGAACACGTAAGAAGTAGAAAACGCTAGATTTGAGCGATTTCTCCTTTTGGCACAGTGTTTTTATCAGCATGGTCCGCTGCTAGTCAATTTGGTCTAGTGTACATGTGTGTAGAATTGATGGTTAACCTAGACCCTGAAAAATACTTTAAAGGTGCTTCTTTACAGATGTGAGGACATTTGGAAGTTAAAAACCAAGGTACTGTTTTACCAAACATTTTACGCTTAAGATTTGCGTAAGTCTAAAATAACAATTCCTCTTATTCCAATATTGGGCAAAGCAATATTGCAATGTAACACATCATTGGAATCGTCTCTCCGAGACGCTTCCAATGATGTGTCACATTACAATATTGTACTTTCATTGAAGATACAATCCATGTCTATCAGTTATGATTTACGCAAAAATGTTCCTTAAGTTGTTTAGTAAAACGGTACCACTGGGTATCTTTAGAATTGTACAACAGTTGTACTGTTATATGATACGCACTGAAGAATAGCAATTAGAAGCAAAACTTAATCGTTTTTGATTCTTTAAATTGTGTATATAGTGAATTAACATGTATTTCAATCCGAAAGTGTGCCATTGTTTATACTTAGAAACACGCTTTCTGATTTAATCCTACGTTCAAAAGCCAATTTCAATCGTATATTTAACAACAATACAAAAACTGTATTGTCTTAACGGTATTTTGTTTTTTACTTTCAAAGTTTGTCTTCCGTGACGAAGAACCGTTAAGTATGCGAAGGGTTTATGAATACAATGCATTTCTATCATGAAGCATTGGAGGCACGTGATGATTTTCATTACAGCCCTGCATTTTCTGGCAGTGTCGCGTAAACATTCACATAAATTAACGAAATGAATATCAAACGACGTTGCCGTGCTACCTTAGTTCAAAATTACCTGCAAAACGCTACCTTGAAAATAACAATGTTAGTGATAGATGATTTCATGAAGGCTAGTTTGTTAATGAATTTATTTATTGGAAATGATGTGTTAGTATTCGGGCTTACAGACATGGCCAATTGGCACAAAAGAACAATTTGCCGATCTTGAAAAACAAAAAAATCAAAACAACAACAACAACGATACAAAAACGTTTTGCCATTTTGTTTGTAAAACTTCGGTGTAATGCAAATATCTCTAATGTTCTCTTCTGTATAAAAAACAACTAACTTTTAACCAAGAGAGTCTGTGGTCAAATCGGTCTGCTGCAAACAATGATATTGCAACGATTTTTGGAGAAAGAGGAAATTTTTCCCGACGAGATGGGAGATGAGAGTATTTTTCTTTTCATTTCAGATGTAATTGTCGTCTGCATTTTCTTTCAATTTTGGACAATATGTTCGTTCAAATCCTTATTCTAAAAGCACTTTAATGCACCTGCAGCAAATTACGAAGGATATCACAGTCAACAGTAGATATTGCACGAACAGAACAATTTCTCATGTTGTAACAAATGCAATTCTTTAAATGATAGTAGCGAATACCCATATTTCGAATATTCGCGTCTGCTGTTGCTTTCAATTTCGTCGATCAAAGGTATGCTATATGCGGGAACGCATTAGAGAGCTAAATATCGTACACCGGAAGTTGTTGACATATTTTTTCATATGTAACTTTCTCAAGTTGTAGCTATTATTAGATGACCATTCTAAAACCGTAATCATTTATAACAAACCCATCATGCGATGACATGATCCACAACTCACCGATATGAAATAGGAGACAAGAATTAGGCTAACCCCTGTTTCCATAATAACTCACTTTCTTGTCTTGTTATCTTTGGTTTCCTTGGTGTTGCATTCGATTTTTCTTTTTAAGTTGCTTGTTCACAGATGTGTAGAAATTTGGAAATTAAAACTAAATCCATGACGTTTGACATGGTAAGACAGTCATCATTTGATTTAAAGCTGTTTGTTCACAGATGTGAGGAAACTTGGCCGTTAGAATATTATTTCTTTAAAACTGTGTAGCAGCTATGAAACGTTCTGGAGAATAGCAATTGGACGTAAAATAAGTTCGTATTCAGTTGCTTAGATCCTGAAGTCAATAACTAAATATGTTGCAACGTTTTTAAAAGTCATTGCGTGATGTCTCTATATGCTAAGATATACACACTTAAGATTTGCGTTAAGTAGCTATTTTTCATTTGGACCATACCGCAATACAAAAACTGTATTGTGTAAGTGTTATTTTATTTGGGCTTGCAAATTCTCTCATGCGTGCACAAGCACCTTTAAACATAAATTACATCAAACCGTTTACCGAACCCGGTACGACATGAGTGAGTAGAGAAACGTAAACACCAATGACGCATGTCGTTACTAGGGTTACGCATTCGGCGATGTTTAATTATATAAACATCACCTTTTATGGATGGTTTTTTTGTGTGTGTACCAAACCCATAAAGTTCTACGCGGTTGATTTTCCCGCCAAAAGGACGGGTTTGAGTTAAGTTTACTCTACCACAGAAAAAATACCATAGCAAAAATACGCTTCTTTCTGAATATTTACGCTGTATTTGTGATTAAGACTTAATTAATATGCATGTTTAAACGCAATCGAACCATATTTAGTTTCCATTCTGGTTTAACCGTTTGTCCTATGAAAGACACCATTAAACTTATACCTTGTATGTTTATAATCAGCCACTTTGGTAAAAGAGTCGCATTCCTCATACATTTCGATGATTCTTACATTGCTAACTGACTTGTGAGTCGTGAGATTTCGAACACTTATGAAAAGGGAAAAAGAAATACGTTCATAAGTTGGCGAGTTTAAATTGTTTACAAACAGTTATACAAGGGCGTCACAAAGAAAAGTATCGTCACTTGAACTTGTTTACTAGATTATAACCTCAGCCATCGAACGATTTAACTCACACCCTTTTATGGGGGTTTGCGTCTGGAGTAAATAGAAAAGCAAAAGCAGACGTAATAAATAAGCACAAAATAAATAAAATATACGTTCACCCTATGAAATTTGGTAGAAAACATTGTGTCAAAAGGATGAATTGCTCATTATTTGTCACGGTGGTTTCTGAAGGTTTTTTGGGGAAGTTTTATCGAAGTGAGGTGATATGTAGTAAAGGGTGAAAATAATATTCGGTTGTTTACGGTTTTCCCCACACCGACCCCTCACTGATGTAAATTGCATCACGTCCGCTTGAGTCTTACCCATTACTGAATCTTTACTCGTTTTAGCGGAAGTTCGGGAAAACCACTGTGGTTCATTAGAGAATGCGAGTGGTCCTTTTTTGCACGTTACGCATTCCCTTCCACAGTTGCACAGTGAATTTCCTTTTCATTTTTGAGCATCTTTTAAATGCAGTATATCTTTTCCGATCAATCTGTGAAGCCAAGTTGTTAAGATGTAGGATTTGTAAGTTGGAGTTCGTGAGTTTAATGCAAACACGTCAAAGTCAAGTCAAAATTGCTTTATTCTGAAAAGAATACATGTAGTTGTTTATAGCCATATAGGTGGAATAATCACACGCCACATGTTTCGTCTGTATGTCTTTTGGCAAGCAGTTTAATTGTTCCATTCTGGTACAAGTAAATCCGAGGCGATCCGTAATAAAACTTTGAATACGGCGTTCAATTTATGTATTCCAATTCTTGTCATCCACATGGGTTCTTCTTATTTTGTAGAATGAGTTAATCCGTTACTCAGTACATATAACCCTTCTTTATGTCTTTCATAAGACTAGCATCAGTCGGCTTGATGATACGATGTGGTACGAACGAAGAATCACCGTCGGCAAACAGCTGCATCGGGCTGGGTGGGGTTTAGGGTTAGCATGGGCGTGCGTGGGCGGTCATGGGTTCGGTTCCCGGGCTACTTCATTGTACCAAAGAGCCAAAATAAAACGGTAGAAGCGGCTTCAGTACTTTTAGTCAAAATAATTCGTCGTGAAGATTGCTTTCTTTTTTCTGATGGGGCAATCTAATGTGACGGGAGAGATTGCCCGATACAAACATTTCTCAATATTTTCCGATCGCGTCAAATTAGTTTGACTACAGTACTTTATTCACTAGAGCGGTGGTCAGATTTACCTTGACCGAGTTTGTTCTAAGTAAGGTCAGTTCGTACAACTTTGTTGGTGTTGAACGTATTAGACCAACAAGCGCCTTAAATGGAATTTACTTAAATCGGTTAACACTTGCTCTAAATGAAATGTCACACTTTAAGAAAAATAGGTCATTTAGGATTTCGACCTTTTTCAAACTAAAGAACGACAATGACGAAGAAGAAAGTCAATGTGATTAAAAACCGATTACATTGAATGGTGTAAACAAATATTCAAAACATTTCAATAAGAATGATGAAGTTATTCTGACATATTACATCATCTTATTATTTATCGATCGATGTATATCCTTCTTTATGCAACAAATCGTAAAGGGTGGTTTAGTTGAATTCATTAGTTGAACCACTATCACTACTATGGACTTTTAGACTGGTTGAAATTGAAAGCAATAGGAGACGACAATATGACAAGTTTATTATTTCATTATGATATTGGATTGAAACCATTGTATCAAAGGGATAAATTGGGAGGAATTACTCCGTCTTTCAAAACAATGCAGCGAAGTTAGGCGTCATAGAGTTTAGTTTAAAACTTACTTATTCTAACTGATTACGAAAAAAATCTTTTACAACTTATACCTATCACTCTCTATTCGGCTTGCTTGGTACGTAACAAGTAGAAGTAAAATTGGATTCATGAAATCATTATGAAGTATTGGGTAAGTTCAAGCACCTCGACATGATTTGATAAACAAACTTGTTTTTCTCCACAATCTGGAGTGAGTATGTTTACTATAGCGTACACTGAGGACCCCTCCCCCTTCTAAGGTCACATGTATGAGCGAGCGATATATAATTAGTAACATGACGTATTGAACTCCAATCTGAATTTATTACGTCGGGTTTATCCAATGAAAACGCGTGTTTCTCAGGTTACGGAAATAGCCGAGTAGTTACGATTTATTGAGCTTGTTTCTGGGAAGGATCGTCATCTGCTTCAGGCTTATGAAATTACTGCAAGAAAAGGTTAAATCGTTCGTCGAAACGTTTCCTTCCAAATATCTTAAAGGACAACTTCGTTTGTTATACCCTATTATTTCTTTTTTTTATTGCTATTATGTTCATATGTATGGGTGC
This sequence comes from Cerastoderma edule, assembly GCA_947846245.1. Taxonomy (NCBI): domain Eukaryota; kingdom Metazoa; phylum Mollusca; class Bivalvia; order Cardiida; family Cardiidae; genus Cerastoderma; species Cerastoderma edule. The sequence goes on along the minus strand of OX401407.1, from coordinate 29,643,651 downwards.
TGTGACTTGTCACGTTATCATGCACTTGAACCATTAGTCACAATGGCATATACCCAAAATTGTTTAAACAATGAATAAGGTTACATGATATTTTTCAGACCACATCAAATCGTAGAGTGAAAAGTGAATGTTAAATGTTTGAGCCTCATACCCGTGTGTTCGTGTCAAACAAGTTTACGATGGGTGATGACGGCTGAATCAGGAGACTTCTGACGACCTATGACACACTCAAAGAGACGGGTTTTAATTTTCTTTGATGCAAACGTTATTTGATAACACCGTTTGGCGAAATGAAGATTCCGTTCAATCTGTACTTATGTAAAACAATCCAATTAGCATGGAGCGATAAATAATAATCTAAAAGCATATAAGTATTACAGCAAGTCTAGACACCTGCCTGGTATTAAAACTATGCCGCACGTGGATCGATCTGAATTATTCATGAAAAGACAATACAAAGGCATGAACAACTAATGATGTATGTAAGGCAAAAGTCATAAAAATATATAATTGCTTCTTGGTTTCTTTGCATCAGACGATGACAAGGTCAGAGTAAGTTATTTGACACCTTGTAATCATATATACCGAAAAACGAGCTTATAACCGTCTTGTTTTCATTTTTTGTTTTTGTTTTTTGCTTGATTGCTTTTTGTTTCCTACATTCCAGACAACAGTCTACTACGGGTGAATCTTTTATTTTCTTTATTTTTTCTTAACATATTGCCGTTTACTGTTCATGCTATTCTTTACAGACATTTTTAAACGAGGGAATATGTTTGACAGAGACAAAGGGAATGACAGTTTAATACTAATAAATATGACATATTCATCGTCACCTCTGCCTCTGCAACACGCATATTTATGATGGTTATGTCAGACACATGTATCTCATTTCGTCTTAGAAAATCCGGTCACGAATTCTTTGTATTCCAGAGTCGTCTGCAACAAACTAGTTAAATGTCGTTATTGTTTGGACATTTGGCCAGTTTGTTGCAAACGACTCTGCAAAACATTGTGTGAAAAGGAGAAGTTACTTTTAACGAGAAATTTCCCTTTTTCCTCTTTTCCCGCAATGTTTTCTGTTCTATCAGAAAATCATTTTTCAATTTCATCACATTTGAAATGTCGTCTGCTAACTCTAATTTCGGACTGTCGAAAAAATTGCGATATGTAAAGGGTTAATCGTGTGTTGTGACTGTTTAAATAGTCTGCAAATATACCAAATAAAGTATTGTGTCAAGAGCATCGTTGTTTCTTAAAGAACAATAAATCAATAAATTATGGCGGCTTAATAATCGAGTAGCGGTCATCTCTGGTCCGAATTCCTTTCAGAATATATTATGGGTAGTCACGCAGAATAACAATGAGCTCTATATACACTGGTCGTGACACTGAATACAGTGCTCATGCATATAGCTTCATTTGTATTGACGGGGTCCCATTCGCTGCATAAGCAGTTTGCTAGTTATGGGTTTACATCGCGTCAACACCCTTTAAGTTACACTGCTCTGTCAGACTCATAGTCGATTGAGGATGATCCAAAGCTTAATTGTCCAATCAGGATGGTCAATCCGGATGGAACAATCGGGAGTTCGTATCTAGCCGGGAGATTGACTCCCTGTTATGAAAATCCAGAGTTACTGTTACCGAGATTTGAACCAATGTGGACAGGGGTGTTGTGAGTTCAAGTGCCGTATGTTCCCCACTAGGCCATGGAGATACCGTGTGTAGAAGCAGTGGTACCAATGTGTAATAAGTTAGCCGTTCTTTGCATGGGTTCGAATCCCAAGTTCTCAGGGAACTATATGTTTACTAGAGTCTCCCAGCTTCCCAGCTCGATTTAGATGTTGTTGGCAACTGTCCATTTAGCCCATACGTGAATGCACTATTGGTATGAATTGAAAATAAAGGTAAACGACAATAGGTCATCAGCGAAGATAAGCCATGGTCACCTTAGTTGCATTTTGAAATAAAACGTAATGCAATTTAAATGGAATTAATTCCTAACTTCCAGAATTAGTCTCATCTGTGAACTAGCACCTTTAATACAAGAAGAGTGGGGTATATTTGTGTTTACGGGCTGTCCTAATTCAGGAACAACTGTCGTGCTGATAAGATTATCCCTTTCCCAAACAATAACGACATTCGACCACTTTGTTGCAGACGACTTTAGAAAACATTGTTGGAAAAGGAGAAATTGCCCGTAACGAGCATTTTTTCCTTTTCCCACAATGTTTTCTGTCCTACCAGAAGATTTTTTTCCAATGTCATCACCTTTTGAAATGTCGTCTGCGAACTTTTTCAATTTGAAACAGTCGAAAATTTGATGTTTGGGAAAGGGTTATCCAATAACAAGATGAGTCAATCCGCTACGACGCGCGGATTGAGTAACACGTGTTATAATCTAGATCCTGTAGTGTCACGAATCCTTGCGTGTTGACGATTTAAACAACTTAACCCTTTACCAAACACTATTTTTTTTACTCTCCTAAACTGGAAGAGTTTGCAGACGATATTTCAAAATGTGATGAAATCTGAAAATAATCTTCTGATAGGGCAGAAAACATTGTGGGAAAATGAGAAATTGCTCGTACCGAGCAATTTCCCCTTTTCCCACAATGTTTTCTACAGTCGTCTGCAACAAATCGGTAAAATGTCGTTATTGTTTGGTAATTGGTTAAAACACTACTAACTGATAATATCATATTAAAAAGAGGGATATTTATTCCCATTCTGTGGTTGTTATTGTTGGATTTCGGGTTTTATGCCTATTTCAAGAGCACTTTATTTTAGACACGACTGTGGTTGACATTGGTGCAGTGGTAAAACGTCGACATCTTGTACCGGGGGTCCTCGGTACGATCCCCATAAGGCGAGGTGAAATTTGCCTGGAGTAACCCACAAATCGACACGAGTACTGGTTTATTATCCAGGAAGCAGTCATCGAGAGTGAATTTAATTTGCTTCAACCTTCCGTCACAATCGATGTTCTACACAGTGGCAGTGTTACAGCTTTGACCACCCGAGTTAACGTTTACCAGGATTGATGCGAAAACAAAAATTGTCAATTACAAAATCATCCGGTTATCTGCTCAAGCAAGCTTAAAGGTCGTATCTCACTCATTGAAATAAAACGATGCGGCCTTTTTGTTTGACAGCAACACGATCGTATCACATTACTTTGGAAAATAGTTCCGTTTCTGACCAAATTTTCGCGCCAAAATAAAGCTTGACACTTTTCAGTATGCCTGACGCTTGATGCACGCAGCGAAAAGCCTCCAAGTGACGATGACATGATTGCTATCACATGACCAAATATGACGTAATGTTTAACATGCGGATTAATTTTAAACCCTTTCCCGCTGTCATGAAATGAGATAAATATTGAGAGGATTAGTTTATCTTGTTGTCAGAAATTCTTTGGTTCAAGATGCTCTCATTCAGATCAGACCACTAGAACACAAAAACTAGTCGGAACTGTCTCTTTCATTAATCGGATGGTCGGATGGAGACTTCTTGTTTGGGTATAGATCCAGAGTTCAAGACTTCTCCCACAAATTTGTACAGTGTTTCTTTTTAAGATTAACTTTTACGGTCCTTGTTTAAATCATAATTATTTACTTTAAATATGTTTTATTACCATAACAATTTATAAAACAAACATATACATTCAATCAAACAGATGAATAATAAGGCATTATCATGATTATCATTCTCGCCTTTGCATCATTGATATGAGCACTGACTTTCTTTCAATGCTAGGTCGTCATGGGATTTGAGCCGAAGACATTCGTGTCCAGAGACCGTTACTCTACCAAAAGATCAGTACCCTAAACAATCAAATTGGAACACTGTTTAAGATGTTGACATGTTCTATTCATCAACACGTTGACATGATGAGTTTATATTCAAGAGCATAACGTCATCAGAATATCCAGATCTGCTTAACCCATACCAAACAATGAGAACGTTTAGCCACTGTGTTGCAGACAACTCTGGAAAACACTGTGGGGAAAGGAGAAATTGCTCGTGGCGAGCAATTTCTCCTTTTCCCACAATGTTTCTATTCTACAAGAAGAATACTTTCCAATTTCATCACATATTGAAATGTCGTATGGAATCCCTTTCAATTTGGGACAGTCGAATATTTGGCGTTTTGGTAAAGGGTTAAGGATGAAATAGAACACCAATCCAATTTACAAAGACAGGACGGGGATGGGGGTCGAACAAATCACCTCATGGTGTGTGCCACGCCCTAAAGCACGGTTCCTCCATTCACCATTCACCCCCGGGGGAAAATTAGCGCAAATCATGATGGATCTTTCGCTAATACCTATTTAACGTGTTTGATCAGTGATAAAACATGGGCACAGAACAAATAGCGAGAGGGACTTATCAATGCATGGGGCTTGTATTACATCGAACTTTGACACAATCTTTAATACATCGCTTATGACAGATATTTGTATAACATTCCTGATAAGCGTGCTTTAACCCTTATAGTACTGGAACCGACTTAATGCTCATGCAAACAGGTTAGATCCAAGCCAGCCGCCAAGTAAATTGGCGGCTGGCCTGTGATCTTACCTATTTGCTACTCTGAGTATCATTCCTCATCAAAATAAGGCAGATATTGAAAGCTTTTGGAAAGTAGACGACACAAAAATATACCATAGAAAATTACCCAGCATTCTAAGGGTCTAACCCCTTTTACCTGTTGAAATGATTTCGATGCAGACGACAATGACGTCAAATTGGCAAACCATGTAAATGGATGTCCATGAATAAGCACATTCTACCAATAAATGAATATAGCATCATGACAAGGGGATAATTTGTTCATGATGATCAAATTCTTCTTTAATCATGATGTGTAAAACTGTGGTCTGCTATGAATCTATCTATAGCCGTCTGTTTCAGTTGAAATGTCCATTTCAGTGTCTTAACTAGGACGAAATGGGGACTGGGTAATAAAAGTACATAGAGATGCTACATATGTTCGAATCCGAAGCGGTGAAGAAGTGTGGACAAGTAGCAGAATAAGGTGCGTAAGCTGTCATTGATATACGCCGCGAAACAAACCAACATTTGTCTCAAAACGACGGAAACGACATATCAACCGAATCTAGAGTTTTAAGTTGAAATACGATACGTCCATGTGATATCGAGATGACAACGATTTCTTAAGCAGAAGCAGGAAATGATGATTACGAATTAAAACCGGATCTCATTTTTTTTCTTTCGTCACACAAAGACCGCTTTTTATTATTCACGACCCGGCACCTTTATCGCTATGCCACTCATTAACTGATATAATCTCTCATTAAGATTATGATTTATAGACTCTTAAACCTCCATAAGCATACCTCATCTTAAAATTGTACATTAATCATCACCGTAAAACTGCTTGTTCACAGATGTGACGAAATTTGGAAGTTTTTTTTTAAATTGCACAATAGCTGTAATGTTGTTATATGATACGCACTGAAGAATAGTCATTGGATGCAAAAATGATGTTCCTAGAAGTGTAAATAAACTTCTTCTTTTTAAATATACAAAAACTAGACATCGATTTTTGAGATATACTGCATATAAATTGTACTTAGGTAGAAAGACCCTTCCTGGATTAATTATGCTTTTAATAGCTACGTTAAATTGTATACAGTCAACAATAAAAAAAGTATTGCCGAGTGTAGGAACAGTTCAGATGTCAGTTTCTCCCATGGCGGTTCATTTTGTAATAAGGTCACAAAACGGCTTCGGAATTATAGCCCTGTTAGACGACTGACGTCATCCAACAAAAACTGTACTGTTTCAAAAACAGATTTGTGAGCAAACTTCCTCAATACTTAATGAACTCAGCATGGCGATAAAACGCACACAGCTGTTGGAGCAATGAAATAAACAAACAAATTAAGCCACCTTGAAAGTTGAATCATATATCAGTACAAAACCAGGGTACCGTTTGTACAATTCCAATGATGTGTTACTTTGCAATATTGCTCCGCCCAAAATTAAAATAAGAGAAATTGTTGTTTTAGACTTACGCAAATAAACCTCTCCACGTTCAAATCACGTTAATGGCTTGTGAATGTTCACGAGAGGTAGCTTCCCGACTGAATTACGGAATCCTTATGGTTCTACCCGGCCTAATTAGTCCTAGTGAGCAGTTAAAGTCTTCTTTCTCCAGCACTATGAGTCGGGAAGTGAAAGATAACCGAGACAATGTTACAATGATGCAATGCTGTAAAACCCATACACAGAGTGACAAGCAAGGCCCCAACTTTATTTGCCTATAGAAAAATACACCAACTTAATTCATAGCCGACGACCCAATGAAAAAAAATTGCAACACGATTACGTTCAGCCCATTAATCAGTTATTCTCATAAAAGCAGCATAGAGCATATTCTAATGTTTTCACAATGTTTAGAATGATAACCAACTAATCCTCCTTTGCAATTATGTCTCATTTCACACGACCTTCGAAAACCGTTTGCGAAAAGCGCATGCTTAACATCTCTCCTATTTTGAGTTGCAGAAAAGTATCATGTGATGTTCAAAATACGTGTTCGTTTATTATGCATGCACATGTAATTTCGTGGGTTATATGGTCCTCCCTTACTTATATAAGATCATGTCACATGCCCTACGAATCAAAACCAAGTCAAGCAGAGCGTTCGGATCACGACTGAAGTGAATCGTTTATAAATGAGAATGTATTAGCATTGTCATGCATCCCACTTTTGTATTCATGTATGTACTTACGTATACATTAACCATTCCAAATCTATTAGATTTTTCTGTTTTGGATTTAAAATCATATCAACATTTTTTAGTTATATGGTACCTTTATCAACTTACAGGGGTGGACAAATCGGATCTAAAGTTAAAACTTATTTATTTTACATCGATTGTGACGGAAACTTGAAGCTTATTTAATTCACTCTCGATGACTGCTTCCTGGATACTGCACAAGTACTCGCGCCGATATGTGTGTTAGCCCCGGCAATTCTCACCTCGCCTAACGGGGATTCGAACCCGGCACCCTCGATACAAGAGGCCGACGCTCACCAACTGCACCACTGTCGCACCACTGTCGCGTCACTATTAATCTGATTTTGATTTACTTCTTCGTAAAAGCCAAATGTTTTTCTACACTTTGAGGGTTTCAACAGAGGGAAATGTGATTTATTGAAAAAAAGGTTTTCATTTCCTAACTAAACTAGAAACTGTTCCCTTTGTCACCATGTTTCATTCTTAATATCACTTATCAATTGTAATTTTCATAAAACATGTTTGGTTGTTTGCTGCCGTTTTAAAAACAACAACGAAAATGACGAGAGCAAAGACACATTTATGTAATATGTACAATGTTTCATTTGCTATTGCATGGATGTAAGAGACACTTCTTAATGGGAAAGTTGAGTATAGGGGGAGGTGCAGTAAATGCAACAGCGCGATGCGTGTACAGACACGTTTTACGCGCATGCCCGATGCAGTTTATAGATCCCAAGGCCAAGCGATTGATAAACGTTGAGCGTGCACTCATGAATATAATACACTGACGGACATTTGTATTTACACATTGCAAAACAATAACGACATTTCACCACTTCGTTGCAGAAGACTCTGGAAAACACTGTGGGAAAAGGAGAAATTGCTCGTAACGAGCAATTTCTCCTTTTCCCACAATGTTTTCTACTCTCTATCAGAAGATTACTTTCCAATTTCATCACATTTTGAAATGTCGTCTGCAAACTCTTTCAATATGGGACAGTCGAAAATTTGGCGTTTGGTATAGGGTTAATGCATAATGTATGCATCTATATGTAAATATGGCGCATCGCAGTTAAAATGGGGCGAGGCCGTATGCATGATTTAATCATGGTAGTTCGACAGCAGAAAAAGAGCCCGCTGTATTTAGACAAATTGCGTCATTGTAAGCATTATATATTGGTGAATAGTGTACACAGATTACAATGATTTGAGACTAAGCTAGGAGTATTGTAGCAGAAATGGTCAAAATGCCATTTCTTTTTAATCTTGCAGCCAACTTTTGGTTAAGAGAGGCTTATGTGAATAACAGTCGATCTTTGTTAAAACGGCCACTTATCAAGTGTTCCTGGAAAATTCTTTAGTCTGATGCTGTCTTCGTCAAAGAAAAGCTCTTTGAATGACAATCATCCGTATAAAGCCTAAATTTGTCTTACATACAATGGTTCTTCTTTGGCTTATGTCGTTTAACACAAGATTGACTGAAATGTCTTAAGGTTATATTGGTACAATTTAGCGAGGCAGTACGTTTGCTTCTTGCAACGACTAACGGCATACCTCAACTTTGTTACAGACCGAACTATACGACGCATATAAATGCACGATAAAATAAAAATAAAAATGATATAAAACCTCGGATTACTAATCATTATGAAGCCAATACGGTTTCCATGTTTTATGGGAGAGCTATTTCGTATGAGTTGATTAATTGTTGTCTTACTCTACCGTTCGTGCTAAAAAACATTTTAGAAACCAATGCGACAAAATAGCAAACTTATAACTTGCTTCTTATGATCAATGTTCCCCCATTGTTTTCCAGTTACTTCCCAAAACCTTCAATTGTTATGTATTCTCTTGTGGTGTCAATTTCAAGACAAAATCAGTGCAACTGTCTGTTGTACTGGCGAGCAGAAAGGGTTTGAGACAGAACCCTTAAAACCACAGGACCATGGGCCCTGTTTGCGGTTTTGCAGTAAAACAAACCCCTTACTCCAGGAAAACCGCAGCTGAACGCGACTCCTGCAAGCAATAAACTTTGAAGAACATTGTAGCCAAATAAACTAGGCTTTCTAATACCCTTTTGTCACGAGTCATGACAGGGTTCAATCCGAACCAAAAGAAGACAACATTCTAATAAGCATTATATAATGATGGTCATTGTACAAGTTTGGTTCCATGATGGTTTCTTCGAAAGGACAACGGGTAAGAGACGTAAAGTACATCGTGACCTTCAATCCGGAAAAAAACAACATCGGGCGACTTGGTGTGACCTAGCCAGATACATGTTTCTAACCGCATAACCAACCAGAAATCTAAAATGTATCCCGTATGACTATATGAGTTTTACGCATTCCCCAATATCCATACATGAAGTGTAAAACAACTTATTTACATAGTGGTGCATGCAAGAATCTATTGTTCGTCATCAGCATTGTATCCATATTGGTACAGGGGTTTTCCCCCGTGTCTGTTGCAAGAGTACAAAACTAAAAAACTGATTACACATGACATAAAAGGGTTGAGCAAACGTAATTCAGACCCATGCAGCCTTATATACGAATCCCCGGAGTGATCCATAGTTGAAGCTAAACCTAAGCTTGTCAGACTTATATAACGCTATATACGATATATACAGACTTATTCATCGCACAAACCGCGTAAAAGCTTCTGACAACTTATCGGTAAGCATTCGAAGAACAGTCTTACAGACTGAGACGACTTTTGACATGAAAGTCGCATTATGAATTGTAAGCCAGATCATCGTCAATTCTGGTATACACCAACATAAACAGGGGTCACTAACGTCTCGTCTCAAATTAAAATAATTTGCGCTTTTTAATGTCCATATCTTAACTGTCTAGAAAAAGAAGGGAATGACTCATGTATAACCTTTGATTATCATTGACATTTACAATAACCATTAGAATGAACAATCCGTGAACTGATCTGGGAGGGTGACTGAAGGGTTAAAGTACATCGTAACCCACGCTATGTGCAGAAATATAGAACGTCTTGATGTGGCATTAGCCGAGTCTGAAATTGAATCGTATCAACAGTAAGCAACTGGCCAACTCTCGATCATGCAATCAAGATGCGTGTTTGGTTGTATGATAATATCCTGTTGATATATTTGTAAATTAGAGTTCTCCTTGGTCGCCAACTTATACATTAAATGATCCCCAATTACTTGATTTGACTCCTAAAGACCATTATATGCCATTCACAACTCCATTCATAAGAAGTCAAAAGTCAAAAACTGGCCAACTCTCGATCATGCAATCAAGATGCGTGTTTGGTTGTATGATAATATCCTGTTGATATATTTGTAAATTAGAGTTCTCCTTGGTCGCCAACTTATACATTAAATGATCCCCAATTACTTGATTTGACTCCTAAAGATCATTATATGCCATTCACAACTCCATTCATAAGAAGTCAAAAGTTCCCCAAATTAGCATAAGTCAAGGGGCCAAAGGAAAACCCTGTGTATATTGTATTGAAGTTTGATAATATTGCCAAGGAATCGTCAATGTTAGATGACAAGACCATTTGATGTGGTAGTTTAGGTACATAACTAGAATATGGTTTGCATGGTGTCCACCATTATGTTACATGTTAGGTTGACGATTTTATTATGGAAAAATGATGCGGTATAGTGAGTGAGGGTAATAGCAGGATCAAGCAAACAAACTGTACGTGATAAGTATGAAAAATAATAATATCAACAGCATCCACGACCAACAACATCGTCAACAGCAAGAAAAACAACAACATAATTTTAATTGTTATAACGGAGAGGAACAACTGAGATAAAAGGAAGGAGTTGCTCTTTCATGTGCCTTTGACAGAGTATGTATTATGTCATGAATGAGAAAGCTAAAACCCAGTAGGTTATGACTTTTCTAGAATGTGATTTTTTGCGAAGATTGCATTCAATAAAAGTTATAACGCAATGGTTTCAAAGCCTTAACTGTTTCGACACAAAATACAAACCATTTCGTTGGTTTTTGTGGTCGACCTTAAAAGAAACAAGACTGATTACCGCTTTTCCTCAAATAAGAAGTTTCTTCGCTGGTTCAAATTCCAAATGACAGCCATTATAAACATAACATAACATAACAAAGTAGAAAAAATGATATTTTCCTGTAAATTAGTCAGGGAAACTACGCCACCTGTCACAATTGTTTCTGGAGCTGTTTGCTGTGAGAACATTAAACGAGACAAGAGCAATTCATTCTTTTGCTGCAAAGGGTAAAAACGAAAGAAAAAAGAGTGTTAAGGTAATCAGTAAAGGTCACTTGTCATCTTTGATTTAATGGCCTTGACATTTACAAACCGGAATGTCTGCAAGAAGTGCATTCACTCTAGTTCTGAGATTTATAATGAGACGTATAGGAATGTATTTGTGTAAAGTACAAATCGTTTTAGTCTGTAAGTATGAGATAATAAGGGTCGTTGGTTGCATGGCGATGTTGATGAAGCAGATATTTTGTTTTCAATTATAACAGGGCATGTGGTCAATCTAAAACAGTGTGTGTACTCTGGGAGATCCAGTTTAACCTTTTCACTGGATTTCCCAAAAGCTGATCAAGTCAGAACTGGATTAATGAAATATACTTTCAATCAAATGAATATTTAGTGTTTCCATTCATAGAAAATAAAGGGCTTTGGTATCTTTTAGATATTTGTTGATTTTGCGTGTATGCGCTGACTTTCTGAATAAGCAATTGTAAATTTAGTGGAACTCAGAACTGCTTTATTTCAAAGTTGGAGCTTGACTGAGTTTGACATAGCTTATGATGCATGGTAGGCATTATATGATGTCATTTACTATTTCCCAAAAAGAACCCAAACGTTCTGTTGTGAAAGACTAATGAAGCATTGCCAATGACTTCATTAAACACAAGGAAGTATGTGATCCAGGTAAATAATTCCAACTCAGAAGCAACGACGACAAAGTAGGTTTCTTTATGAATGAATGTTTCTTTTTTAGCGACGATTTGTTTAATCCCTTTTTTCCACAATAAATCAGTTTGTTGCAACTGCTGTGGGAGTCTTTAGAAACGTCTTTAAAAACTTATTGTGTAAGTTTCAAGACTATCCCAAAGGACGGATGAGTGTTTATCTTAATTCATGTTAATTTCTGTCTACTGCTGAAGCTCTCTGTTAGAACCAGACACATATTTAAATGTGGGGGTGGACTAACTACAAGCATCCGTCAGATTTAGACCAATTACACACATTATATCTGCATCATCGAAACGTCTGCACCAGAAACACCCCTCCCAATTGTGTCACTATACTCCGGATATTATGTGTATCTGAAATACAATCTGTCTTCAGGGTTTATTTTGCGGTTACCGCGAGACATCAGTGTCAGTCAGTGCTCACACATGGGAAACCTTAACCCTTTACCAAACGCCAAACTTTGGACTGTCCCAAATTGGAAGAGTTTGCAATCGACATTTCAAAATGTAATGAAATTGAAAGATATTCTTCAGATAGACCAGAAAACCTTGTGGGAAAAGGAAAAATTGCTCGTTACGAGCAATTTCTCCTTTTCCCACAATGTTTTCTAAAGTCATCTGCAACAGAGTAGTCAAATGTCGTTATTGTTTGGGAAAGGGTTAGCGACTTCATTTAAACACTTTTATTTATACACTATTGTGCACGTGGGTCACAAATATGGGGAAACGAATAGGAATAGACGCATTTATATCAAGATTTATAAGTCGAACTGTACTTTCAATCTCAACTCAAAAGCGAAACTCAAGCTTCCTGAGTTTTGATGAATACACTTTCGATAAGGAGATCGAGAGTTCGCATTTGCGTTGATGTTGGTCAATCTTTTTCTATAAAGAATCAAGCCAAATGTATTTGCTACACTTCTTAATCTCACCAATACTCAAGTACTATGGTCTTAAATGAAAGACAATGCTGGCAAACCTTCAGTTTGAAAATATCAACGCCGTAAAGACCATCTTAAAATCACTGATGTCACTCATCAATGCCAAGCTGAACGTCTATATTTCTATTGTTTTCATAAACATGAAGGTGTGTAACTAACAACGTTAAACTAGTATTTTAGGTATAAATAATCAAAACCATAAAATGCATATAACTAGCTTCTTTGTTTTAGATCAGAAACCAATACAATGATGCAATGTTACATTTCCTTTAAACGCTTGTTCAGCGTTTATTTTTTTCTTGTAAAAGCGACAAGCATCGCTTTACTGAATGAATTAAAGTCATCACATCGCACATTTATTGACGTTAATAGGGTTGATAAAATCGTACACCTCACACACAGGTTTGTTTTCATGAAGGGCAAAATACAGGTTCGTCCGTCTAATGAAAATTAGCTCATGGTTATACGTCCCTATGATTTGTCAAACAGTTGCCACGTCCTTCTTTAGTAACCTGCACCAAGGACACCAATCTGTGGAAAATGAGAATAAAAGGAGAAGCGATGAGACAAAACACTCCTTAAACTAACATCAAAAGCCCCAGTTTACACTTCAGAAGTTAATATGACTGTTTCAAATGTTTCGATTGAAGTTCGAACCTATATGTCAAGATGTTCCATGATTGATACATCAACATAAAATTAGGAATGAATACCATCATACATACATGTTCCTGCGTGCAACATCAAAGGGTAAACTAGTTCACAAGTACACATAAGAACTTCACGTTAAAAGTTTGCATCCAAGGAATAAAACCCGAAGCTTAACAGTACAGAGTAGTAATGACAACTTTAATTGTTTTTTTTTTAATATACGTCCATGGTTAACTGATGTCTTCTTTGGTTGTTACGTTGATAAAACATAAGGGTTGAAGAATCCTACTTGCATGTACCAAATGGCAGATAGTTCACAAACTCTTTTAAAAACTCCAGGATTAAAGCTCACAGGACATTTTATTTGACGAAGACATGGTACATAGTCATGTTCACAAACAAATGGAATCTTGATTCAAGGCCGAAATAACTCTCTAACATCGTTCACCCCCTCCTAATCATCTCTCTCCCTCCTTCTCTATCAATGCTCTCTGTCTCTGTCACACACCATCTCATCAACAATTCGCATACACACATATATAAATAAATATCATATACATGTATGTTACTAATTCTTTCAAATGTGGCTAACATACATTTACATCAATTCGTATGGAAACAATATCTAGAAAAAAATATACATCTATAGTTAGTTGCAGATACTATCAAAACGAGCAGATAAAACTGATTGTAAGGACCTTCGAATAAAACCCCACGTTTAACCCTTATAGTGCTGGAACCGACATCATGCTTATGCAAACAGATTGAATCCAGGCCAGACGCCAAGTAAATTGGCGGCTGGTCTGTGATATAACATGTTTGCTACTCTGGGTATCTTTCCTGATCAAAATTAAGCGGATACTTAATGTTTTGGAAAACAGACGACATAAAAAACTGTTTTTAGAAAATTACCCAGCATTCTAAGGGTTTACAGTGCAGACGTAATTATGACGTTTTTGATTGTCGTTTGAACACATTCGCTCCCCATGTCTGTCTGTGAAGTGTGGAGAACATTGTAAAAGGACACTTACACACTGCACTAGCTGACCCGTACTCGCTGAACCCAATCTTAATTATTCAATTAGCGATCCTTAGTTCATCTAAGCTGCTACATTGTGATTTCTTTCTATTTCATTTTATTTAAGTTAAATGAGCATACGTGTCGTGCTTGAGGATTCAAACAACACTGTGACAAAAGAAGAAATTGCTTGGGGCAAGCAACTTTTGCTTTAGTTGCAGTGGCTTCTACCAAAGATGGAAAAGGAAAATAAAATAGAAATGTCAGTGCGATTTCTTAGCTTAATTAACGATGACAACTTTGTTTAATTCATTATCATGACGAATCTATTTTATTAGGCTTTATGCTACAGCAAAACAGCTGAATTATTTAACAGCGCCCATAGATGTAGATTAGGAAGCGTGAGGAAACGTTTGACACTGTAGTATTTATGCGACTATTACGTCAACTCTGCCATGTGGGTACTCGTTAGAATTTCAATTTACAACTTCTATATAGGGGTTTTGAGGAAGAATAAAGATGTGAACAAGAAAAACCCTCTTTCGTGGACAATCTTTCCTTGGCAACACTCTTTATGATTCAGATCCGTGTCAAATAAGCACAGGAATTGAGCACTACTGGTTACTGCTTTTTCCTTCATAACCATGGCAATCCACACTGAAACATTTTAGAAGTCACCTTATTATCAAATGTTATCGTTAAGTATTAAACATTTTGACACGTTAAGTGTTATGAACGCACTAGGTTAACCAGGTCGCACACATTGAATAATTAATGCTTTGACCTATTCAACAAACCACGTAAATAATCACCCAATCGTACTTAAAAGCAACGATGTTATGAACCATTTTGACAAACGAAAGAATTCCTCGAGACAATTTCTTCATTTGTCAAAACGTACACCATCCTGATTACATAACCTGATAACATAATCATAAGTGCTATTTATAATGATTTATTCTACATTCACTAATTTCCTCAACGTGTGTACCAATCCTAATTAGTGCAATGGGTTATTGGGTCTATGTAGTGCAAATCCACAAAGTACCATTTCAAAGAGAGATATAGTTCGTACACCATGAGATAAAGCATTGTTGTTGGTCTTGTGTTTGTTACTAATATCGTCATCCTTTATACATGTTACAGATGAAATTAAAACGTTATAAGTGTTGCATTATGCTATTTCGAATTGTCCTGTTACAAAATCGCCGCTTCATTCCAAACAATCCTATGTATGCCATGTCGAGTATAATGTTCTAGTTAATATCGCCGTCTTTTCATTCTTTGAAGATATTTCATTGCTTAAATTTGTTACAGTGAATTACAAATACATGTGTACAGAATGTACAGGTTATAGCAACAATGTTTGGTCACAAGTTCTCACAACATAAAATTTGGCCATTTTTCAATAATGCCCTTGAAGAAGCAAGGGAAACGATTACTGTAATAGCATTACAGCATGTAGTGTTTAGTATTTGTTCTTAGTAAATATCATCATCCTTCGTTAATGTCAACCAAGAAGCCAAGACATTGTTACCGTAACATTATGGAACGATCTATCTTCTTTAGCATTACGTGCATGTAGTGTTTAGTATTTGTTTTTTGTAAATGTCGATATCGTTCGTCAATGTCACGAAAGAAACAAGAATATATTATTATTATAACATTATGGCAGTAAGCATTAGCTGTTGGTATTTTATCAAATGGTATCATATGGATGCTGTGTTTGGTACACCATTGCGGCAATCAAGAAGTGGAGTAAGAACAAGTGAACTATGTGATTTAATCAAATTTCATCATAAAATTTTATAAAAATGTACACTGATGCTTCGAATGCGTTTTCTTTTAGACTTTGTGTATAAATAATTGACTGACCATGTGCTCCCCTTGATCGAATTATTTCAGTGTCTCATTAGCACACCTTGTATTTTTCCTTAAAACCTACATATTTATCTTGATCCAAATTTGAGTTGCGTCCTTTCATGTGGTGTATTTGATTCGTTTTGCAATGTTTATTAAAATATAATGAGCTGCCTTAACATCAAACATACTATCACTTACCCGAACACAAGGACAGAACATCGAACTTACTGAAGGCAGTCATGAGACGTCTTCTCATGAAATCACAGCAGTGCCGAACCGATGTAAACAACCAACACAAGAGGGGGATCTAATAGTCGTGAGCTTACCTCTGTTATAACTTGATCATTGGACGGACCCACGAATATACCACTTATAAAATGACTACATTCAAACACTGGGAGTGTGATACCATTGGCGCTTACAATATTGGTTTTATTTCTTTGACTAACATGCTTTTCGATGGTGTCCTCAACCATCCAAAAAGGAAATGGTTCAATAATGGTCTCGACGAACGCAGGCTACATACATTTCAAGTTGATATCAGTACCGACTGAAACCTATGAGACAAATGTTCTAACCAACTTATCACCGCGACCATAGGAAACCAAAACCACGCCCACTTGAGAAATGCCCACATCCTAATGATTGGCTTGTGATACCATCAGCATTGTCACCTTTCGTCGCTTTGATTCACATGGTTTCTTATCCCCCATCTTGCTGAGTCTATATTTAGTCTCTGTGGTGCCACTTTTAGACCAGACATCGCCGTTTGCACGTACTCAAGTCCCAACAAAAAGAACCTTTCTACAAAATCATTTAAGAAGTCATGGTTTCGCCATCATTAAGCGATAAAATGTAAACAGATTAAAGGAAACAAGATGTATGAAAGACAATTCCTTTATTTTCAGTTTGGGAGCGTGCCATTTTCAGTGAGCAATTCCTCGAGTCCCAGCAAAAACATTTTTTTTTCAAAATCATGTAAGAAGTTCGACACCCATATTTTAAATCACTTATTCTTTTCGCAAAAGAGGCATACTGTATTCACAACAATGGTTAATCTAATAAGTGGTTGCTCTAATCAATATCATTTTACTTCGTTGGTTCTGTCAGCATGCATTTCGTCACCCTTTTTGAACTTTTTTCATGCATTTAAGTTGTAAAATAAACCTTTAACCTAAAATACTGAATAAAATTTATGTTTAATTGTATTGTATTAGATTACAGTACAGTTAAACAAATGGAGTCATCCCCTAGTGTTTTCTTGGTTGGGGGATATAATATGGACTGCTGAATCAACAGATAGGCAAAGTCATTGTTAACTCGGTGACATCCAAGAGTCAAACTGAAACGGAAATGCAACTTTAGACTCAAACAATATATTAACTTCAATTGCCATTGATCCACCTAACACTGTCAAAGGGATTACTATATCATATGATAGAATGTCAAATTTGCACCAATTGCCATCGATCGAATTAACCTGAGGTCTCAGGTCGACTCGTGTTGAATATGTAGGGTCATTTGCAGTGGTGATGTTTGGTTCATACGTAAGCGTTGAATGCAAATCTGCCGTATATAATATTCGGCTTGAATGCTTGGATGCCAAAGAACTAAAAAGTGTATTTGTTCCACACTGTAAAACAGTACGCTTCCAAAAAAAAACTGAATGTAAAGAAATTGTCTTTCATTTCACTTGTCTCTGTCAAGACCACAATACCTTATCGCTTAATGAAGCCGATACAACGTGGTGATTTTCAGTGACACGTTTACCCGGACTAATGAGAGTTTTAAGTTTTATATCAAAACAGACCCATTAACCTTTAAAGGACATTGATATTGGTGACACAGGGAAGAAATCTCACATGGAAAGAGTTTCCACGTTATAATTGCATTTATAAACACAATCCCCATCGTTTAGGCCTGCTGTTATCGGACTGCTGGTCTGTGGTTTACCGCAATTGTTTCAAAGGTTGATGGTATACTGCACGTAGACAGTTCAACTGTTACGAACTTTTTTAAGTATGGGGATTACATCGGGTCAACATTATTTCAGTTGCGTTACGATGCCCGATCTTTAATAATGGAGGAAGATATACGCAACTGTCCATAAAGGTTGGCTAAGCTTGGTAGAACCATCAGTATTCCATAAGGCACCAACGGTCATGACACGTAGAGCTTTATGCTAGCGTTAAGACAAATCATATGCAGCAAAGACGTTTTACACATCACCATAAGAACTAATTGCAAAAAAAGGAGTTTGTTGCCGTTTACGGGTTAAAGTATGGTAACAATGGGAGCCCTATAATAGTGATTTTCTTTCGCTTATCGAGTCTCATTTTCTTCACGAGTTGACAACTACATATGCATCGAAATTTTACACCTTGTTCAATCAAAAAAGGATAATGAGCACACTTTCGATGGATTTAGTCAAAAGGTTGTTGGCCCACGACCAAGAGCTGTTAAAAGTGAATGTACTCAAGCCCCATTACCGATCTAACCTTTCTCTCTGTTTAACATTCAGCATCTTACATGCGTTTATAACTTACAAACAATTACAAATACTATTGTAATCAGAATCTTAACTCAATTGCATAGTATTTTATTTCAATCGAAAATGATTGCATTTTCTAAGACCTTTTAACAAAAATTGAATGATAGGTAACATATTGCCCCTTGATTGGACCAATGGTTTATGTTTTACCTTAACTCAACCGCCAAAAGGCAAAGCTAATTTCGACTTGATGCAATCAATATTCAAAATGTATTTTACTTGTCATCCGGTATACATACACATCGTCTGCGTCATGTGTTATCACACGTGTTTCATTTTCTAGATCATGCTCACGTGATGTAAATAGTGTCGCCATCTAGCGGAAGGTCACCAAGTACGCCGTCTATGAGTCAAACGGGAGTTTTCGATATGGTTTGATTACACTTGTTTCAAATTTTCATCTCATCCAGAAGCGTGGAAAATGAACGCCTACTAAAACTTATTTTCAAAACCAAAAATGATGTATCTCCCCTGATTCTATTGAGCCTATATGGCATTAACTACACCAACAAAGGGAGCTGTTTATTCAAAAGTACTCTTCATACTAGATCCGATGAACAATTATTTACAATTTGTGGTCAAACTTCAGTATAATCCGCTCATGAATGATCTCTAATTTGCACACGAATAGTACGGTCTGTCTGGTACAAGATACGAGCTTGTTTATAAACAAAACATGAACAGGTTAACCTCAAAAATGCTTGGGATTTCAAACAGTTTGCACTCTAGCAAGACTGTACATACAGAATACAAATACTCATTCTGAGGTATCCTTTTCAAGAAATCATTATTTGTTCATTATGAGAAATCTTTGCTTCTGTCGAATGTTTTTGTTTCGTTCATGCGTATCCTTTTCAAGAAATCATTATTTGTTCATTATGAGAAATCTTTGCTTCTGTCGAATGTTTTTGTTTCGTTCATGCGTATCCTTTTCAAGAAATCATTATTTGTTCATTATGAGAAATCTTTGCTTCTGTCGAATGCGTTTGTTTCGTTCATGGGTATCCTTTTCAAGAAATCATTATTTGTTCATTATGAGAAATCTTTGCTTCTGTCGAATGTTTTTGTTTCGTCCATGGGTATCCTTTTCGAGAAATCAGTATTTGTTCATTATGAGAAATCTTTGCTTCTGTCGAATGTTTTTGTTTCGTTCATGGGTATCCTTTTCAAAAAATCATTATTCGTTCAATATGAGAAATCTTTGCTTCTGTCGAATGTTTTTGTTTCGTTCATGGGTATCCTTTTCAAGAAATCATTATTTGTTCATTATGAGAAATCTTTGCTTCTGTCGAATGCGTTTGTTTCGTTCATGGGTATCCTATTCAAGAAATCATTATTTGTTCATTATGAGAAATCTTTGCTTCTGTCGAATGCTTTTGTTACGTTCATGGGTATCCGTTTCAAGAAATCATTTTTTGTTCATTATGAGAAATCTTTGCTTCTGTCGAATGTTTTTGTTTCGTTCATGCGTATCCTTTTCAAGAAATCATTATTTGTTCATTATGAGAAATCTTTGCTTCTGTCGAATGTTTTTGTTTCGTTCATGGGTATCCTTTTCAAAAAATCATTATTTGTTCATTATGAGAAATCTTTGCTTCTGTCGAATGCTTTTGTTTCGTTCATGGGTATCCTTTTCAAGAAATCATTTTTTGTTCATTATGAGAAATCTTTGCTTCTGTCGAATATTTTTGTTTCGTTCATGGGTATCCTTTTTAAGAAATCATTATTTGTTCATTATGAGAAATCTTTGCTTCTGTCGAATGCTTTTGTTTCGTTCATGGGTATCATTTTCAAGAAATCATTTTTTGTTCATTTTGAGAAATCATGGCTTCTGTCGAATGTTTTTGTTTCGTTCATGGGTATCCTTTTCAAGAAATCATTATTTGTTCATTATGAGAAATCTTTGCTTCTGTCGAATGTTTTTGTTTCGTTCATGGGTATCATTTTCGAGAAATCATTATTTGTTCATTATGAGAAATCTTTGCTTCTGTCGAATGTTTTTGTTTCGTTCATGGGTATCCTTTTCGAGAAATCATTATTTGTTCATTATGAGAAATCTTTGCTTCTGTCGAATGTTTTTGTTTCGTTCATGGGTATCATTTTCGAGAAATCATTATTTGTTCATTATGAGAAATCTTTGCTTCTGTCGAATGTTTTTGTTTCGTCCATGGGTATCCTTTTCAAGAAATCATTATTTGTTCATTATGAGAAATCTTTGCTTCTGTCGAATGTTTTTGTTTCGTCCATGGGTATCCTTTTCGAGAAATCATTATTTGTTCATTATGAGAAATCTTTGCTTCTGTCGAATGTTTTTGTTTCGTTCATGGGTATCCTTTTCAAGAAATCATTATTTGTTCATTATGAGAAATCTTTGCTTCTGTCGAATGTTTTTGTTTCGTTCATGGGTATGAAATCATTTTCGTTCAATCTTTGTTCAATGGTTTTGTTTCGTTCATGGGTATCCTTTTCAAGAAATCATTATTTGTTCATTATGAGAAATCTTTGCTTCTGTCGAATGTTTTTGTTTCGTTCATAGGTATCCTTTTCAAGAAATCATTATTTGTTCATTATGAGAAATCTTTGCTTCTGTCGAATGTTTTTGTTTCGTTCATAGGTATCATTTTCAATAAATCATTATTTGTTCATTTTGAGAAATCTTTGCTTCTGTCGAATGTTTTTGTTTCGTTCATGGGTATCCTTTTCGAGAAATCATTATTTGTTCATTATGAGAAATCTTTGCTTCTGTCGAATATTTTTGTTTCGTTCATGGGTATCCTTTTCGAGAAATCATTATTTGTTCATTATGAGAAATCTTTGCTTCTGTCGAATGTTTTTGTTTCGTTCATGGGTATCCTTTTCGAGAAATCATTATTTGTTCATTATGAGAAATCTTTGCTTCTGTCGACCAGCAGTCTTCGCATTTTTCGATTTCTTTCGTTTCATGTTCTCGACTTTGAGATGCATGTTGTGTTTGTTTTTACCAAACCTCAGATGCAATATTCAGTCATATATTGACTATCGGATATGTTTATACTATCATCCCTCGTTCAAGACTAGTTTTTTATGCACAATTGGTCTCTGCTGGATTATTTGAAGCACACCAAAAAAAGAGATGTCTATTTCAAACCAACATATGCCGTAAAACGGGTTTAACCTCAAAGAATCATATTGTCCCTTTATATCAAATGAGCTAAAATAAAATCTTAAATGTGTATTCAAAATTAATGCAGACAACGATCAAGACAGACAGCTTCCGTATTTGAATATGTACTTCCGTTTGAAAACACTTCATCCAGGGGAGCGATGTATTGCTTTTTAAAGACCATACAAAACAAGGATAGCTGGCATGTTAAAATGTTACGAACAAGAATATGTAATGTTTGATAGAGAAGTACTTCTTAGTCGACTAATTTCATTCGAGGGCATGGACCTATTCAAAGACGGAATGTCACTATGTTTGGAGCCCCATTTACCATTTTTTACTATTGACACTCTCCGTCCATCTAAGCAGAATGAATCGTGCTGGAATATTGGTATGGTCGATAGCGCTATAAGAGGCAATGTCTGGCATGTAGGATTGCAAATTTACACGTATATGCTGTTTCTATATTAGTTATAGCGGGCACAGGGACCAATTGTTAGTAACAAAAGAAACAACGACGTCTGCCCAACGTTTCTTCGGTTTCAAACAGACAAGGTAGCGGAGAGTTTTTCTGAGTCTCATGTTTTACCAAGAACCATAATTATTTCTATGATTTGTTGCCGCTACCTCTTATTGGCATGGCGCTTCGGATTCCCGCACGTGCACACTCTGAGATGTTTGTCTGCGTCAAAACGGAGCGACTGGGAGATAACGTCTCACTTAGCGGTACCTGGAAGCCATACTAGGCTGATAAGCAAATGGGAAACGACACCGGAGATGCTCCCGCTTATCAATGGGTTCTTGTCTGCTTCCCTCATTGGAATGAGGTTTAGCCCGCTCCTATTAAGTTAGGTAGACCAAAGACCTAATGCACACAAGGTCTTTGGGTAGACTATCGAGTGTTAGGATACCTCCAAGTAAAGGAATGATAGAAACGTTTTGGCAGTATGAGATTCCCTGTGATGCAACCAGAAGCAATCCCTATACAACTTACCTATATTGACCAAAACTAGTCTAAACTTCCTCTCAAATAGAGTATCGTTATTCTGATAAATCAACCATAGTACATAATTGACCCATACACTACACTTTTAATACGGTTTCCTTAACGTTCCCATCTATTGGCGGAAATTTCAGTGTACTATATTACGTTAACACCAACAGAAAAGCCATGAAATTTAGTCATATTTGAACGAAATTCTAGTTTGACTTGAAATGACATCAAAAGTGCGGTCGTGGAAATAGTTTTGACTGACTATAAGAAGATAACATGAAAAGCACAATGAGGTTCGTGCATCATTGCCATCCGCCATATACGGAGAAGATCGTCAATGGAACAAAACAATCGCAATTTATGATGACACTTATTGCCATGCATTCAAGACATGCCTCTACTAATTAAGCATCCTTTTCGACCATTAGCTTGTACATAGCTTTCACGTATGCCAAGCCTTGTCCCTATATTTGACATCATGATCATAGCATAAAAATCACAAGCTAAATAAGAGTATTCATGATTTTAGTGACACATGCATTCAAGTTTAAACTAACCATGTATTGGTTGATTACCCAGTCTTTCAAACACAACAAGTGCGTCATCGCTGCGCACTAAATGAGGATAAAATGTTGAAAGCGGCGCTTTACCTTAATCAATCTAAATGCCGACATTCTAACTACAATATTTCTATAAGTTTGCATGGGAATAGACAATCTTCAGGGAGTCAGTAAACCATGGGGTCCGAGATATTGGGGTTAGGGTTGAAAAAAAAAACTTCTGCGCTATCTCAGTTGTCTAGCTGCCTGCCATTAATGATTCCGGAGATATCTTCTTTTTTATCATTTTGATTTATCGGGTTGTTCGACCTTCATAACGTTTTTCCGCCCAGGTACTGCGTCTGTTGAGTATCACAACCAATATGGTGTATATCCTCCGTTAGTAAGAAGGAGATACAATCTCTTGGTTGAACAGCCACGGATTGTAGAACGTCTAACATAACCTTCTCCGACCTCAGATTAGACCAACCAGTATATTCGAGGCTGACAGTTCAGAGTACATCGTCAGTCCAAGATTGCATGGAGTTCAATAAAACTCAATTTTAAACTAAAGTCCAGATCCAATGCTTGATTGTACATGATTTGTATACAAACAACAATACAATTGTTGAAAAAGGCTTAAAATCACAAGCAAACTTAAATATAATCTAGAATTCCTGCATGACCAAGTAGGAAAGTTAACAGTATTAACAGTGGTCCAGTGGTCCTGGGTTCGACCACCCCCGGCGTTGCTGGTTTCGTTAGAATGTTTTTAACGAGACACTTAATAGCCCTATCACAGTACTGGTAAACTACAAGAATGTCGTAATCTAACTGAAACATTGGTGAAGCGGCGTTAAACCCTACCCATAACAGAACCAATAAAACAATATAGTATAAACTACTTTAGATTCGCACTATACAATCTAGTTTTGTCGAAATGCCATGCGACACTTGATTGGGATTAGTCCGAATGATCCATACGAAGATGTAACACAGTAACAGCTTAGATCATCCGAGTTACATTGGGGTAAGCGTAGTTGATAAAGTAATCTCTGAAGTGCATGCAAACTAGCGATTAAATGGCGCGAAAACGTTAACAAGTTTCGACTCGTCCAAATAAGGGAAGCGAGATGTAATAAATAAGCGATAAAGATAACATTGTACGCGTTGAAACTCGTCATGAGGCGTTCAGAATAAGATGTAAGGAGCTCTTTATACTGCTTACGCTATAGAACGCTTCGCTTTCTAGTGCTATGACAACCGAAATGTATTCGCTTTGTTTTTGTACATCGTCTGTTATTTCATAAATTGAAGAAGTATTTTGAGGGAAAAAAGCTTATATGTTAGATGTTAGATGATAGATTCCTGGGGCCCGTTTTACTAAACAGTTTACGCTTAAGATTTGTGTAAGTCTAAAACAACAAGTCCTTTTATTTCAATATTTGGCAAAGCAATATTGCAAAGTAACACATCATTGGAATCGTCTCTCCGAGACGCTTCCAATGACGTGTCACATTGCAATATTGTACTTTCATTGAAGATATTATCCATTATAATCAATTATGACTTACGCAAACATTTTCCGTAAGTTGTTTAGTAAAACGGGCCCCTGGACATAATTCAAGCAGTTGCTAAATGAAATGAATGCAATAAATGAAATAAAGTATGGCCTTGAGCATACTTTATTTAGACTTATGCTTCAACGTTGCTGTATATCCAAAAGAGGCTTTCTTTAATGATGTTAAAGGAGATATGTTTTGATTCTTATAACGATGGTTGTTCTACTCTTATGTTACGTTGAAAGCTCTAGATGCTAGTTGTCATGATAAAAAAAAAAGAATTGAAAATAAGCAATAGTAACAACCAGCTATCAAACGATATCAGCATTGCGCATTTTTCTAAGGGAATGTTCAAACATATGCATTACTTTTCGTTGAATCACTGTTTCCGAATTACTACGTTGTAGGGACAAACAAACCACATACGAATCAGATATAACCTTGTTTTTTTTTCCACACAGATAAGAACAACGTTATGATGGACCTCGTTCATAATTAACGTCGTTTTAACGTAGCGTACTTCCCGCTCGGTAACAAACGTTGATATTTCTCGTCATCAAACAGGTGCGTATCATTATGCACAAATTGAATGATTTATTTCTCAAAATTGCTCCAATTTGAGGTGATATTAAAGTTACGGAGACTTTTAAATAATGTTTTTATTATTCCAGATTTTCAATCCGTGCACCGTATAGGTTTACAGAGAGAACATATATTTAAAGCGTGGTTTGCTCTTTACAACTTTTCAGTTAAATTGGCGGCTGGCCTGTGATCTAATCTGTCTGCTACTCTGCGTAATTTTCCTCATCAAAATTGATAAAATCATTTAAGGTTTTGAAAAGCAGACGACACAAATATATTTTTAGATAATTAACCAGCAATCCAAGGGTTAAAACCAACATGGTAATAGGGAATAACGAAATCTACGATATGCTCGTACTTGACATCATCAACCCGTTTTGTTCAGTCTTTGGTTCGAGCCTCTGGATAGCGGTATGGTCCAGCCCAATATGGTAACTGGGGGAAGTGGGGTTATATTTGGTTTTTGAATGCCTGCTTGTTTAATCATTAACACTTGGGTTCGCTTCCCTTGTTTGCAGTTCCGTTATGATCAACAAGCCTGCCAATAGCCTGCAGACATTGGATTGTGCTTTTGACTGAGGACAGGGGTGGAAATCTCAATCTGTATTAGTTATAGTAATAATAGTTATAGTAAGTTTCTGTCCTAAATGCCATGGGTCGTCTTCGTCAGTGTCGTACCAACATTTTTTTCAGTTTTGTAACGACTTATTGCCTAGCTTGTCCGAACGGACAACTGGATTTTTACTGAAATGTACTATCTAACCATTTAACGGACAAGTTCAGTAGTATATCTGGCATTTACTTACAAGTCAATCAAAATAAGATTTCGCCATCTCTGCTTACAGGGACTGATAACATCTCTGTCCGACGGTTTCTGTTTTAGGTTCGAATCTTCTACTGGCAGAATGTTTTAACCCAACATGGATACTGGGGGGAAGTTGTTTTATATTTGGCTCGTGACTGACAACCTGCCTGCACGATTTTCTCCCAGTCTCGGTTGAGAAGCCGGGTGTAACGGACTCATACATCACATAGTGTCACCGAATGCGGAGTAAATTCGAGTCGTGAGAAAATTAAACTATGCGTGAGTTCAGCGTAAAATGTTGTCATGATAACTTATTGCCAGAGCGTTATCACTTAATTCATAGTAGCTTGGTTTGATACAGCTATAATAGCGAACGACAACAAGTATGAACATACTTTCTTTTCTTAAAAGTGTTGTTTAAAAACCTCTGTGACAAAAAGATAAATTGCTCATGATGAGCAATTTATCCTTTTGGCACAGGGGTTTCCAGAGTCTTCTCTTATATTTGCGTCAAAAGGATGTATTATCAAACAATATATTTAAATAAAAGATTACACGTTTAATCCTTCTTTTTTCGACATGGTTAGCAGGCAAGCAAATAGATACGGCTCTTATATTGCAAATGTACAACCATATCATAATTATTTACATATAATTTCCATCTATTTGATAAAGATTGTTCATTAACGAAAAACCAATTACATTAACCCTTTCCAAAACAACAGATTTTCGACTGTCCCAAATTGAAAGAGTTTGCAGACGACATTTCAAAATGTGATGAAATTGAAAAATATTTTTCAGAAAGAGCAGAAAACTTTGTGGGAAAAGGCGTAATTGCTCATTACGAGCAATTTCTCCTTTTCCCACAATGTTTTCTAAAGTCGTCTGCAACAAAGTAGTCAAATGTCGTTTTTGTTTGGGAAAGGGTTAATTGAAAGTATAGGGGTTGAGGCCTGTTCGATTTCTCAGTTTAGGGGAAAAAATACCACAAACCATAATTTCTTATTTTAGATCGCCAAAAATAAAGGAACCCCTCAAAAAATCCCCTACTTGACAGTTGGGTAATTGTGGGAAGCTAAAAATAACTCACGGCATGTTATATGACATGCCATAATAATTAGCCCTGTTTAATATGGTTAAGTCAGCTTACGTCATTTTCGCGGTTAAAAAATTAAATAAAATAAAATAAACGTGTGTTACTTAAATGGTAAAGTTTATTGACCCAACCCTAACCCTTTAACCAGATGTATACAGAGTCGGTGTGATGAATTGGGATGTTGTACAAATTTTAACAATATTCAAATTAGAACGCGGTGGTTATTGCGTCTATTATTGATCTTGGTGTATCAACGATAGGTCTTTAACACCTCCTTGTATAACAAAATAACTCTTTTGATTGAGACAACAACAAAACAACTGTTTGCTGATTGAAGATTTCAGAAGTGTTGACTCCATTAAGCAACTGAAACAGCCTTTCCCGGGGCTCTGCGAAGTTGTTAGTAGCACAGCATTTCGAAATTATAAATGGCCTCAGAGTTTGGTTATATTTAAAAAAAAATGTTCGTTCACTTCTTCGACACTCTATTTAACTTATTAATAATCTCACATTGAACCGAACACATTCAAACAGAAGTCTTTTAACATAATGACTTATCAAACTAAACCTGTTCAAAACTAAATGTTGCAGTGTTTTTTCTCCATCGAAATAAGATTAAAACATTTTTATAGATAATTTCTTTAGCCAGTACAAACACTTCTTATGCTTATGTTGAGCCATGTAGCACATTAAACCAACCGTTTTCCAATAAAACGGTAGTATAGCATTAAAACAAACATGATGCATGAAACATTCGATCCATCTTTAAGAAAAACATATCATGAAAATAAAAAGTCATTGCATTGACATGAGGCCTCTCTTAAATCTCGTCTGCTGCAGTAACTATCGAATGTCGTCTGCGCAAGATAACATTTGTTTTATATATCCATTACGCAATCGACTAGGCAATTGAATAGGCGTCTCCTCACATGCAACGTGTGAGAACATGTTGTTTAAAGGCCCATTAAAGGAGATTAATGCTATATCAAACTATATAATTTGGTAAACTTTTGGACAGATTCAAATATTTATCACCATAGAAAGCCATCAGCCCAGTTTAAATGTGAAAGTAAACCAGAAATAACCCAGATTAGGAAGTTTTATCATTCAGATTTCCTGATTCTTCACCTCTGACCTTGACAGTTGATACACACATTTTTGAACCGACCAATCAGAATTCGTTATTTTGAATATATAAACAAACAGATTGTTGATAAACATGATTGAATTTGAGACAATTATATTTCAAGCACAAAATAACTTATTTTAAATGAGTCTATTGATAGTGTTTCAATGCATTCTTAAACCAATTCTCATGACTTTTATGAACATAATAAAAGACCTCCATATATTTTTTTCAGTAATTTATTTGTACTCCTCTCCTTTGATGTGCCTTTAAAGGAAACCAATCAACCTTACATCACCATTGTGAGTTAAGTGATTAATCTTAGCTTTAACAGTTTACTTCAATGATTTATTATATTCTTTTAACATGTTTATTTTTTCCCGTTTCCGTGTGAGTTAAGTCGTCAGCTGTGAGTTGTCCATGGCTTCTTGAAGAAATGGGAAAGTTCTCGTCCCAATTTAAACACCATGACTTTTTAAATTATAAAAACAACAACAACAACAACATCAACAACAATAACAACAACATCAACAACATCAACATCAACCAAAACAGACAATAAACAGTTGACATTACAATAATTAATATCCATTTCCCTTTGCTAGAATCGACATGTAAAAGAAAAGAAAAGAGGAGAAATTGCTTGACAGAACAATCTCTCTTTACCTCTAAATAATTTCAATGATCGCCTGTAACCAGACAACATCTATTCATCGTCTGTTTCGTTAAGGGTCCGTTGCAGGTGCGATTATGTGAGTGTTTTACCCCTGACTAGTCAAACATGTTCTAACTTGTTCACGATATATACTCCATATCATATCCGCATCGAAAACAAGTCCAAACGTGCTCGACTTAAATAAGGAGATTACGTCATCCCCGATGTGAACGCTTAACGCATTACAACCTTATGTCACATGTTTGCGTCTCCCAGCAGACGACTTTTAAAAAGCATTGTTGCAAATTAAGAAATTGCTTGTGTCACAATGTTTGTTCAATATTTTCACATATCACAACAGTAGGACTTATAAGTTTTCCACATGTTTACAACGCTTGTCTAAGGTCGTCTACTTCATGTTAAAAAATGTGGTAGAAAGTTTAACATTTTGTAACACATGACCATTTTTGCTTCGATAGTTGGGGTTTTACATCGCGTTACTTGTACTTTAGGTATATTATGATGACTGCTTCGTTATAAATGAAAGAAGACTCCAAGCTCAACTCTCCTTAAAAGCTGGTCAATCTAAATAGAACCATCGGCATTGGCCTTAGCCAGTCGGAAGACTTTCTCTCGTGCTAATCGAATTCTATCCCAACCGTGATTTGAGCCCGCACATGGCGATACATTTGCACTCTTATCACTACACGTTAACTCCAATATTACTACAGGCCTTGTACACTATTACCACTTTTAAGTGTAGGTTAAAAACATACTACAGACAAACGAGCTTAAGCTCGTCACAGCAGACGTGATTGTTTTTTTTTTTTTTTTTGTTTTTTTTATTTCCTCCAAGATGAAGATTTGCATATACATTTTGGTGCTTTTCTGTTTGTTTTACACCGCTTTCAACTATTATTAGTTACATCATGGCAGTTTACCTACACATGCCTATGAGTATAGTTCGCGAGGTCCAAATGCTAAATTTTTCTCCTCACTTACGTTTTTTTTGCTATCACACCGTTATCGTTGATTTGTAGAAGCAGAAACGATAGAGAGCATGAAAACGATACTTCATTAAAAAATTACATCAAACCTTTAAACCTTTTCAATCGGCATAGGTTATGACAACTAAATTATTTCTTTCATTTATTTATTAATGACATACCCTCGCTAGCATGTTGCAAAAGACATGTCATGACACGCATCCCAAGC
This sequence comes from Cerastoderma edule, assembly GCA_947846245.1. Taxonomy (NCBI): domain Eukaryota; kingdom Metazoa; phylum Mollusca; class Bivalvia; order Cardiida; family Cardiidae; genus Cerastoderma; species Cerastoderma edule. Next base: position 29,613,168 of record OX401407.1, on the reverse strand, counting down.
TTAAATGTCACTGTTAACCCTTTACCAAACGCAAAATTTCCGACGGCTTCAAATTAAAAGAGTTTGCAGACAACATTTCAAATTGTGATGAAATTGAAAAATAATCTTCTAGTAGGGTAGAAAACATTGTGGGAAAAGGAGAAATTGCTCGTTAAGAGCAATTTCTCCTTCCCCACAATGCTTTCCAGAGTCGTCTGCAACAAACAGGTCATATGACGTTGTTTGGTGAATGGGTTAAACGCATGTCTGAGGATTGACCACCAGCTGGTTATGTCTGTTTTGATGGATGCATGCAGCATGGACGAGGAGCATTGATGACGCTTTTCACAGTTACTTTTTATATGAACATCGATCTATTTTGTTTTTTGCAGACCTTTATTACCTCTGTTGGTGGCAAGTATTCGTTGGGCGTGAGGGCCTTTAGTACAAACCCGTGTTCGGCCAAAACTGTACTAAACAATTGACAAAATCTTTCCGACATTTATAAACGTCTCTCGATACTATTTACAACATTTCGCATGCGGGAAAAGCAATCAGTTGCTTTTACCAATACTACTTCTGAAAGATGAGAATTAACCAGAAGTATACTCGTATAATGCTACAAAACACGAGTACAATTGTTTGCATCTAAGGCGCAATAACAAATGTCATTTGGGAAAAAATGCCCAAGGTAAACGCGTGAAATATTTCCGCAACATTTTGGAGAAACGATTGCTTTTAAAGTTTGAAGGTCATTTGAACACTGCTAATTGTACCTTAAATTGATGCATGTCTCACACATTCTAAGTGAGTAGGTAATATATTGGGCTTATTTGTCCAACATAAAACATGAATGATGTATCAATTGAAATACTTGTCCTTATATCTAAGCATATTTCTTCAACTTATTGTTTATGCTGCAAACGAAATGAGTTTTTTACCACATATAAACCAAATACATTGTTTATATTTTGTATCCCATATCACCCGCACCCCAATAACAATAATAAAAACAACACATAATAAAATGCCTCACAAATGCAGGGGTAACTAATGTCTCTTGCAATTCAATGCACGTCGACTTCGTAATTAAAATGTATGTAAGACACCGAAATTAAGTTAAATTCAACGTGAAAGGTGAAACGTCTCTTGCCTCATCAATAACTTGTCAAGGATAAGCAAAAAACAAAACAAAAACATCAGCTGTCAACGCTATTCATCTTGAAATTCGGTAAATGCAATTCAGTCTGACTTTCGAAGTATTTCTGCATTCCAGGCTTTCATTGAAAGAAACTGAGCTGGGACAGGTGAACTTTGTATGTGAAAGAGAGAGTTAAAACCAAGTACGTGTACGTGTATACCAAAATTGATTGAATTCGTCATACTAAGTCTATTGATTGGTCGAAGTCCATCATTACAATGTTATATAGGTTATTTACAATCAAAGCACTTATGTAAAGGAACTTCTCGGCTCAATTAAAAGGTCCAATCGCCTTAATGTTTTATATACTATAAACATGTATTTATGAAATATTGTCTGCAAACCAGAAAAAGTAAGTCGGTCATTGTCTAGTTTAATCATATTTCAGTATATTTATTGTACATGAGGTACACATATGTAAAACAGCAGATACACAATATTGAACAGATCTCTTACATGTATCTAAAGAAGATGTTTAAAGGCAAAAAATAACAATTACAATTCGATTGGGCCACGAGTTTAATTAGTTTAATCATATTTTATTGCATTATTCCTACATATGTTACAAGACACATATACAACAAACAGATAAACATGTATTGAAGGAAGACATGAAAAGGCAAAGAAAAATAATTGCAATTGGATTAGGCCACAAGTTGTTACAACATTGGCGATTGGCCCTCTCTTATTTTGTAGCTTGACATATAATGCTACTTATTTTAGATTTGAAATATGATCGTTAAATAATGCTCTGAATGAAGTAAAAGTTATAAGTTATAACAACATAAGCGATCGGTCCCCTCTCGTGATTTTCGTCTAACATCCCAAAATAATCGAAGCGCTGAAAGTGCATTAAACAGATACCATTGCTTTGATGGGTTAATGGATGGCAATAATTGAGTTGCCACCGCGATTTAACATCCATCTTTTTGCTTATCCAGTTGATATTAATGTGCGTTTTAGTAAGGTTTGACCGTGCGGTGTGTTTCGGACGCGCGAGGGAAGACCGGCCGTTCGACCTTTGGACGGACCCAATTTGTTTTTATGGTTATTTGATGGCCGCATCAGTTCCGTCTGATATTATAACTCGTTCCTCCATTTATATAAATTTCAATTTTTATCTCCAGTTGCCGGATAGAAAATGGCACATAAACCATTGTGGCTAAGGAGAAAGTTCGTGAGCCGAGCAATTATTATTTTGGTCATACATTGTCATTCGTTGTTTTCGATACAAGGGGAAATGATATTGGGTTGATGCTTTGATAATAGGGAAACACACATATTTCAAAATGGGTGCAATGAAACTAGTCTTTCCATTCGAATTATTTTCACTTGTTTTTAATTTGAACCACGATATTGACAACTTAAAGCATTTACAATATTTTGGTAAGCAATATCGGTCATAGAAAACAAATCAATGTCACACATTCACCAAAAGGAAAAAAAACCCAATGTATTCCTTTTTTCACGATATGTTGCATACCATTTCCCTTGTAATGGGGAAGGGTTTAACAAAGTTAACGCCTTCAATTAGCCAAACGTCTACTTTTCAAACTTGCGGAAGTTTGTATGTTATCCACCAAATAACATAACTAGGACATCTATTAATTCATAACTTACATGAAGTAGCATTTTCAGTACAAACATAAAATTAGGTGGCTCAAAGTTCTCTGTTCTTAAAAGCTGAAAGTGATCATTATTGTCTCTATGGCCAGCATGAAGTATAACAAATAAAGCGTTTTAATGATAACCACCTTGTCTGACACCTCTGAAAGTTATTACTATAACTATGCTCTCGATCTATAACGCCGAGTTATTGCCGAGAAATCAACCTCCGCTGTTCATTTAATATGACATACTGTATACGAGAGTTGGACATTGGCTGTAATTTGAGGACGACCTGCAATGTACCATAAACCGTGAGTATATCGGCGAACAGATCAGAATGACATAATCATGGTAGACTCTTTGACGTCTTTCTTTCTTTCAATGAAATTATGATTTTCCATTTCTTTATGGTTTCCTTTGCAACTCGTCGCGTAAAATTTGCCTTGAAGTACAGCCCATTAAGTCGAAACGCGCATGACATTCAAGACCACTTCGAAACCCCAGAGGTTTGTAAGAAACCCACCAGCTTACATAAACTTCGACATGTATTGATTTAAAACTTCCATAATAATGAGACAAATTTCAAGAAAACTATGACATGCTCAATACAGTGAGCAATTTGGTTCTTTTAATGATCTATTTCTTGCAAGCTTCAAGTTATCATCATTGTCTCTATGCCCAGCATGGAGTATAACAAATAACGCATTTTAATTACCTCCACCTTGTCTGACACCTCTGAAAGGTTTGACTATAACTATGCTCTCGATCTATAACGCTGAGTTATTGCCGAGAAATCAACCTTCGCTGTTCATTTAATATGACATAAACGGGAGTTGGACATTGGCTGTAATTTGAGGACGACCCGAAATGTACCATAAACCATGAGTATATCGACGGAAAGATCAGAATGACATAATCTTGGTAGACTGGTCGACGTCTTTTTTTTCATTTCGAACAATTACTGATTTTATACATCTTTATTGTCTCTTTCGTCACCGTATTTGTATGCAATTTGGCTTGAAGCACGTCTCCATTATTCCGAAAAGAGAAGGCCATTTATAAATGTAATGTTTCTCTGATGCACAAATATTAACCATGACTGAAACTCAATTTAGCAATGTCTGTTTACGTCCTTGGTGCTACTCTTGAATTTTTAGAATTTAACGTTATACTTTGTGGTGTTTACCAGATATGTACCTACAAATGGAATCAAGTTTTGAGGTCAGCATGCCTTAAACAATTCAAAAGGTGAGACTAGCTCACACGCTTTTGGTGTTTTGTTGATTTATGTTGATTACAGCAAAACTGATCATTCTTGAAGCTTTATAAGTTCCACACAAGAAGATGCTGATTCAAGTTAACCATTTCTGGTTGCACATAATCATACAAACACACAATACATGTAAATGGCAGTGTACAAAAAGATAAGTCAGCTTGCAAAATATTATTAACTAATTTAGTTTTTTACACAGTTCCGAAACAAAGTATTTTGTCAATAAAAATCATGTTTGATAAAAATAGACTATTTATCTAAATTTAAACGGTAGTACCGATTTCAATATAGATATCATTTTAAATACCCGTCATATGGCTGAAAAGGTTCTTTTATACCGTTTATGCTTCATCTTTGAAAATCAATCAGATGCATCATCCATATATACAGTGAGCGTCCTCTGTCGCCGTAAAGCCAAAACACCATGCCTTTGATAAAATGAAGAAAGCACGGTCTCTTTGCTTTTCAGGAACACATCGGGAGCTGCGATACCCATCGTCAAAGAACAGAAGGGTATCTATATTAACACCGGATCCAGGTCGGATTCTCACGGGTGCTTGAACAAAGCTTTGATTTACTAGTATATATAAAAAGAACCGTTGTAAAAGAACAACAAAATCCTTATAACAGACCACGAAGATACCTTACTGTATCACACAATCAAGGCACTACCCAATGGTTCAAAGATGGCCGATAAAAACTTCGATGGTGTTCCTTTGAACACGCAGCGCACAAACGAAATGAAAGCGCTTTGATATATGTTTACGAATAGTTATTCGGGAACCAGCGCCTTTCAAGTGCTATTTCCAGTTCCGGTTGAGTACCGGTAACCAAGGGTTACCCGCTTTGTTCCGGGAAGTTTTATTTCGAAGGTAGAAATAAAACTTGCAGTTCTGCCGGATGGGAACCCTGGTATAAGCCTTTATGTTAATTTGACGTCATTAATTATATATACAATGCAGTCAATGCGGATATGGCCTTTACTGAAACGAAGCGTTGTTTACTTGAACACTATCTTAATCATTAGAAAGGTATGTATACACAATGATCTAATTAAAAATTGTTGATGAAATGCACTGGTACAAAAGCTATGTTTATCCAGTTCCTATTCAATATCCAGATAGATTCTGTTATTTTGATTTATATACCCAAATAAAAGTGGGCTATCTTTATTTCGGATACGACCGGGTGTGTCTCGTTTGTGGTATCTTATGGTTATTGGGTTGTACTGTGCTCATTGGTCGAAATGTTATAGAGTATATTTGGATGCGATTTGATGCCCGAATACATCTGAAAGATTGTTGAAAATAGCTAATTACCTTTGGAAAGTCATTCGATGCGTTGCAAACTTATAAAGCTATATCAAAAGATGCATCCACTTTAGGGTTATGGTTGATTAATGATATCACTTCTCGAATGATCCTTTAGTCACGGTGTTGTCTCCTCTAAAGTCAAAAGAAACCGTGATAAAAATAGTTACCTCTTCTATTTCTTTCTTTATTAGTCTAGTCGAAACGCCTCATATGACGTAAGGGATTAGATTCGTTTGAGCAAACCAAATGGTTCCGGTGTAAAGGGAACAAATGGTACCCACCCTTCAGGATGTACCGTTTTATGGCATGGTTATAGGAAACCTGTCGATTTCTGAAGATTTATTGTAGAAACCACGTCTTCTTTTATTGCTCATCAGGCCTAAACATATGATAATAATATATAGAGCAGGAACTACTTCAATGGTTTTTATGCGTTGCTGAATGTTCTGGGATCTGGTAAAAGAATCCCATCGGTGTTCTTGAACGAAATGAACGTTTCCTTTTGATGTGTATTCTACCATCCTGTGTCAGGTTGACTGTGTGTGGAAAGAATTGATTTGGTAATAACTTTGTTGTATTAACCAATCGGCTACGTATTCTTCTTGAAGCTCCAAAAATGCATTTTCAGAATGAGATAGAATTGAGTGAATGCAGCGTTTTCATTTTCTTCCAATACCTTGATGAAAATATCTTTATCTCAAACATTTTAACAAGTCTGTTAGGTTGATAAGAAGTCTTTAGTATTTTCAGAAACATTTATACATGTACATGGCCTACTTCCCTTTGCCAAATCACACAAATCCGTGACAACAACAATAAACCAAATGCTACATTATCAGGAAATAGGAGGTTAACGTTTATTCAGCCTTTTAAAACGAAAACATTTAGCAGCAGAATAAATGGCTTATACTTGTATCATATCCGGCAAAAACAAATGATGATTAGTACATAAATATGAAAAGATTTTAATTCACCATCGGTTACATGGCTTAACTTGTAAGAAGGTAAATATACAAGAAAATGTTCACATCAAACATGTTGTCGAACAATATTGCCACCTCTAAACACGTCAACCTTTTCTCTTAAACTACGATTACTTGTTCTTTTACCCCTTACAATGCTGGGTAATCTTCTAAAATAGATTTTGTGTCGTCTGCTTTCCCAAACCTTAAAATATCTGCTTAACTTTGTTAAGGAAAGAGACTCAGAGTTGCAAACGGGTTAGATCACAGGCCAGCCGCATATTTACATGGCGGCTGGCCTGGATCTAACCTGTTTGCATTAGCACGAAGTCGGTTCCAGCACTATAAAGGGTTAAGAATCATCTCGTGCACACAATTCTAATGGATACCGACACCAATGTCTCTGACTCCGTTACCATCTTGTAAAACATAGTAAGAAGCCCATCCAAACCTAAACAATCCACGGCAATTTTCACTCCGGCGAGTTTGTCTGCAAGTGTGGCGACCATCAGTGATACAATGTACAATGGGCCCTATCTTCACGTTAGATCAACGGGAATGACAATGCTTCAAGGCCTTATCGCCAAACGTGATCTGGAGCTCGCACGGGCGCCTTCCTATACAACGTACTTGACCCATGACCTAGCGATATCGCGACACGCAACGCTTTTATGAGCGCAATAGTTGTTTTATTTAATAACTCTGCTAATGGTTATAAATCCTTGAACATGTTTTTGAATATCCCTTAGACTGTCAAGGGAAACAAATTTAATGGATGGAAGCTGTATTTGACTTTGCTGATGAATTTATCTTTTGGCTAGCACGTATAACTGACATATGCTTGTCGAATACGAAACATCGTGGCAGAACAATTTTGGAACTTTTGATTGTAAGAGCATTAACATGGCATCATCAGTAGTTTAGTTATATTGCGATGTCCGGCTTTAGTTTCAAGGAGAAGAACCTTTAGCTTAAAGGTGCTTAAAGAGACACTCCGAAAGTCAAAATAAAATGTTGCTGAAACATTATAATGTTTGTATTGTTGTTTTATATACAATTAAAAGTAGCTATGAAAAGGATAATTAAGTCAGGAAGCATCAGCTCACCGCAATTCCTCTAGCTATGTACAGTTTACATGTCTAAGATCTCAAAAGCACGATCTGATTAAGTCAGGAAGCGTCAACTCACCTCAATTCCTCTAGTTATGTACAGTTTACATGTCTAAGATCTCAAAAGCACGATCTGACTAAGTCAGGAAGCGTCAACTCACCTCAATTCCTCTAGCTATGTACAGTTTACATGTCTAAGATCTCAAAAGCACGATCTGATTAAGTCAGGAAGCGTCAACTCATCTCAATTCCTCTAGCTATGTACAGTTTACATGTCTAAGATCTCAAAAGCACGATCTGATTAAGTCAGGAAGCGTCAACTGACCGCAATTCCTCTAGCTATGTACAGTTTACATGTCTAAGATCTCAAAAGCACGATCCGATTTTGCTTCCAATGACAGTTATTCAGAGCGTATCCTATAACAGTACAGCTTTTGTGCAGTTTAAAAAGAATAAAGTCTTACTTCAAAAGTTTTTCACATTTATAAACGCGCACATTTTAATACATATAAAAGCTGGTCAAGATAGATTGAATCATCGGCAACCTTATCCCTAAAGATCTTTCAAAACAAAAAAACTTGTTTAATTAGCGACGTATAATGGCAGATGCAGTGAAAACTAAGCTACCATTGACTAGACATATTTCTTGATGGTTCGGCTAAATTACAAGCTCGAGTTTGCCAAACGTTAAGTTGCATTGTTCGGACTATAGTATTCTTGTTAGATAATGCTAGATAATCATCATATCATCTTCAAAAAATTTCCTGTTATATTCATCAAACATAACACGGAACATATGTTGTTGAATCAAATTTAGTTTTTATCTATAGTAGGGCCATGAGAAAACATGCATTGACTCTTTACAGACATTATCTCCAGGGACTGGTTTTAAAATTTATGAGATGAATTTGAAAGAGAATGTCGAATGAAACTGTTTGCACCATACACATTATCGAATACGAATACGAATACTCTATTCAGACGTAAACGTACACAGTTTTCTGTCATTCCAGTATACAAACAAACATGCAAACACTATAGAAATGCATTTACTTCCCATCAATTAAGCCCATTCTGAGAATATCTATATTGTCATGTTATTTTCCCACTAATACATCAAACTCTTCTCTCGTATAGACGAGTTCAACTTTTCTATTACAGGCGACTCTTGAATGTCGTGAATGTTCCACTGGACTTTTACCTCGTGTTAACAAATTTTCAGTTATATAACGATGCCTGGTTTATGTTGTTTTGAGTAAGTATCTTTACTTGACTTCTCATAAATGTCGATTTAGACTGGTAAAACCACTTGTATTATTTTGTTTCTGTGATTTGAACCCATCAGACAACTAAGAAATAAACATTTTGACAAAGGGAAGATTGCTTAAACGACCAATTCCTCCATCTAGCTCAATTATGTCTCCTTTACCCTTTTAGTGCTGGAACCGGCTTCATTCTTATGCAAACAGGTTGGATTCAAGTAAATTGGCGGCTGGCTTGTTATCTAACATGTTTGCTACTCTGAGTATCTTTCCACATCAACATTAAGCAGAAACCTAAGGGTTTGGAAAGCAGATGAAAATATAATTTCAGATAGTTACCCAGCATTCTAAGGGTAAATACCAAATAGTAAGTAACTCGTGTTATAGTCCTTTGTGAGGGTTTGGGATAGCAAGTTGCTTATAACAGCCATGTTGCGTGCAGTAACTACTTTATGGCTTTTCATGTTTGTGAAGGCCAAAAAGGTGTTCATGTATTGTTTGCATCAGTTGTCTTTTTTACGAAAAGATAACACACTCACGACAAAAGAATAGGCATTTCATGATGACTAATTGAAAAACCTTCTATTGTTTCTTTTATCTTTAAGTTCTGAGGTATACGTGTTCCCTCATTACTTCACGTTAAATCACTTTTAGGTCTTAGGATTTAAATGTGTGGTTAGGGTGGCGGACTTGAAACTGGGGAGTCCCGGGTTCGAGCCCCAACGACACTTCTGGTTTCTTGGAACTTACCTTTGGCAAGTTGCTTCAGAGCATTAGCCTTGTACTGGTGGATCACGGAAAGCTGTTATATAACTGAAAAGTTGTTATATAACTGGTGGATCACGGAAAGCTGTTATATAACTGAAAAGTTGTTAGTACGGCGTTAAACACCATACAAACTTTGCCTATCATTATACATTTGAAGAACTGCAGATCCCCTATATATTCAAGACATTAACTATTACAAATACAGTGAACCCTCGTTTATCCGGACCCCGATTATCCGGATGTCTCGCAATCCGAACGAAATTGTAAGGAACGGAATTATTTGACCAGTTTGTTGCAGACAACTTTTGAAAACGTTGTGGGAAAAGGAGAAATTGCTCGTGACGGGCAATTTCTCCTTTTCCAACAATGTTTTCTGGCATATCTAAAGATTATTTTTGGGACGGTCGACAATTTGGCGATTGCTAAAGTGTTATAAGTATTCACGTCCATACAGACCGTTTATATCTTAATGTGTTTAAGAACATGCGCTACTTCATTAGTCCGAATGAATCGGTAATCCGGACATTTTGTTGGGAACGGACGTGTTCGGATTAACGAGAACTCACTGTATATATAAAACGAAACTATAAATCATATCACAAGTAATATCTCTTTTGTTTCTATTAACTTCAAGGCGCCGACTGCACGTGTTCTATAATTGGAATATATGGAGAAAACCTGTTCAGGTCACGCATTCCACAGACTAATCTAATATTTCAGTCAGGTTCTTCCATCGGGGGGTTTGTTGCAGACTATGCATTGTCTTTCAAGAAATTCGTTTTCGTTTGATTACATGTAAAAAAAACAAGAACAAATAACACTAAATAGAGGGTTCAATGTTAAGAGAATTGCCATAAACCTCTCCTTTTTAGATCGAGTTCTCTGCATAACATACTGTTTTCTTTTTCTTTTCATGAACGTCTGTGCAAGAAATCGGCACAATCATCATTTGCACCAAGGAAAGCGTTATTTTGACTTGTGCACCGATCGTTTATTTAATTGTCTACGCTCGAGTTGAAGGCTTTAGAGGCATCAAAGAGCTAATAGTCTCTTTACGCTTGGCCCTTGACATTCGTCTGTTTGCAGTCTACAGCCGTACGTTGATGTACGGTAACGGCCGACGACTGCTCATGTTATTTCGTTCCCCCTAAACAAATAATACCCGGGACTTCAAAAGGAGTAGTTACTTCGATAGGATTTTTTTTCTGCTCATAGGAAGTTTTATCCTCGTGTCTGGAGTTATATTCGGTTTTGAAGATACAATTTGTGGGGTTCCTTCGCAGCATTTCGGAAGTAAAATTGCCCACGAAGGTTGCAGAGGTGTCCGAACGTTTTTCTTTATCTCGTTTTATTGTCTAATTTCTAGCTTTGAACTTTATCCAGTTATATAGCAGGCATTTAAATTACTCCCATGATTCAACCCATTGTCACATGAAAACGAAAGTAAAATAAAACAACAACAACAACAAAACCCATTTTTTACCCAGGGCAAGCTTAGAAGTCGTAACGTTAGAAACCTTGTTACAAATATAACCATGAGGCGAAACTATTAGCACGATTGTGTTGTTGTTTGTCTTCACCTTATGGGATCGACGCAGCTAAGAATTAACGCATTAGCTGAATTTTTAGGATGTAATATCACATTACGAATTTCAACCATAGATTTAGCTTTCATTCCTTTCTCCATACTACTTCAATTTGCCAAAGCGCTTTACAGTCTTTGAGAAACGCCATCAAAAAGGTCAATTACTGCTGATGAACAATTAATGACTTATGTTCACAATGGTTTTGATGCGATGGCACCCCGAAATGTTTACTTTGTCAACACTTTTCTCTTGTATACTGCTGCTCTAAACGTTCAACTCAAACTACTCAAAAATCCTCAAACAGAGAAATGAGTGATGCCAGTCTTCATTTCCAACGACCAAAATAATCTGATATGGTGCAGATTTGAGTAACACCATACGCCCTTTGCGCATGCGTAGTTTCACGCACTGGCCACACCTCATTACTCTCGAACTCGCGAGAACAAGTGCGAACGGCTGTGGAGATAGATTAGTCGTGAACACTCGGGAACTTGTCCCTTCGACGAGGGGTTCCGAATTCATTGCACAAAAGGAAGAACGGTCATAGTCTCTTTGTACACCTATCTATATATACTAGAAGGTTGAGCGTCGGACATGGTAATGCGCTGAAATCTCTAGTAGAAGACAAAAACAAGATATATTGAAACAACTGTTAAGTTTTATTTTGGTGGTAGCTAACAGCAATGTTCCCTGGATGATGTGTAGTACTACTCACTTCAAGGGACTTGATTTAAATCGTACCAATATGCAAACTTACCAGAAAAGCAATGGGACCGAAGGCGTCATTGATATCGATGGTACCGTTTGTGTGTCTGTTGTTCGTGCAATAACTCAACACAATTGATAGAACCATTGCCTATTCGTGTACAGATCTTAGACACGTCCTAACGATAAAACGATAACGACATCTAGAGAATACGATAACGAGATAGTACGACAACGAAAATGCTAAACAATATCTTGAAGCTTATAGTACCGACAATTCCCAACTCGCCGCTAACGGGGATCAAACCCAGGATGCTTGGCCTCACAACCCGTCACACAACTCGTCAAGAGTAACTTAGTTTTATTTCAAACCCGGTTATATACTATAATGGGGAAGAACCCAATATTTACTGCCCGTAAAGTGAAGCCAGATGATACCATTGGCATTCCTTAAATCAGCTGCAAGACTACCACTCCTAAAGTACCGAAACTATTACTACGATGATTCGAACCCACACAGAAAGGGACAATGTAATCTAAAGTAATCTAAAGTTCGATACTCTAACCACAAGACCAAGAAGACCCCCCCCGAAAGGAATAAAGGGGACAGGTTGATGTTGTAAGTGTCGCCGCAGATGTGAACCATGTGACCTTGACGGATAGGCAACCTGGTTCGCGTTTTTTCCTGACATGGTGTCATTAATCATTCCGAAAAGCTTATCGCTGCTTTTTCCCGAGAAACCATCATCTTTTTTTTTCTATTTAAAAAAAATGAACTAACCAATAAGTTAAAGCGCCGCAATTTGAAAGAGTGCTGTTCAGATATCTAGGATGACGTGAAAATGTATCAGAATATCTTGTTTAACCCTTGGCGACTGGCCTGGATTAAAGATGTTTGTATAAGCATGAAGTCGGTTCCAGCACTATAAGCGTTAATTCAATGTGTGTATCACTTAACAAATCTTTCTCTCATCTTTTCTCGGTCACTTATGATTATTTGGATTTCTTGAAGAACCCACAGTGCAAATTCTTGTATTTGAAACTTTTGATCATCGTGAGGTGTTGTCTGTCGCCTGACTTACGGATTGCTGGCGGTTCTATCCAGTATAATCCAGCATTCATAGGCGACTGAAATGTAAATATTCATCAATTATTATAGAGTCGGGTATCACAATATAACTAAAATTCGTTGACATAATGGAAATCCAAGAATAACTTTTAAAAGAAACCGAATGATATTGAACCCAAATGAGATACAGGGCGTTATTTGTACCGTTGGCCTTTTCGATGTTTCTGATGATATAACTGAAATACCGTTGACATAATCGTAGCTCAAACATAATAGATCTCCCAAAACCAAATGCTACACAACAACAACAACAAGATACAGATCGCAATTTCTTCCTGGGGCTTTTTATGAGTAGTTTTCAATGCAACTGAAATACCGTTGCCATAATTGTAAATCCAAAAGTAATAAGATGTTATATCTTCACAAACCGAATGCTAGACAACCACATCGAGATACATATCGCAATGTGGTCCGTTGGCTTTTTATGTGCTTCTAACAATAACTGAAATGCCTTTGCCATAATTGCAAATCCGAAAATGATATACCATCACAAACCTAATGCCAGACTACCACATCGAGATACATATCGCAATTTGTAACGTGGGCTTTTTCGATGTTTCTGTTAATAGCGCCAATGGACCAATTAGTGGTAACACGTTAAAACGTCATGTCATGTCAAGGCTGGATCAAATTCGGGCACATTGCGGTGGTTTGATTGAGAGAATAGACAAGCTTAACCGTTTCACGGAAACGTGAGTCGGCTTTATATCTGAAAAAGATAAACCTACGATACCTTTAGACAATCAGTCTTTCGTTTATTTTGGACTTAACCGAGTTGTAATTTAGATCGATTAGGTTTTTCAAGAATTTGTATTGATTTTTATCAGATGCTTTTTTTAATTTATCTTGCTTGAATCTGATATTCCAGTCGGCGTGTAATTTCCAATTAAGAATGATGTCTTTTGGAAAATGATGACAACAATCTTAAGTTGAATGAAGGCATTGCGTCAATCTTTCGTCACTTATCGAAAGAAAATGTATTAAAATGAGCCTCTGGTCATTAGAGAAAGTTGTGTGAAGTAACAGAAAAGAAACGCCAAAATTACATGCACGTCGTTGATACAAGTAGACACACCTATGAATTGCTGGAAATGTGGTATCAAATTTGGCAAGGAAAACTAAGATTTGTTAAAAGATGTTGACAGGATTGTCACGGTCATTAGAAGGAAATGTCACGGAACGATGTGAAACTCCACCCGTTTTGTAATAATCAATAAATAATTCATCTTTATTACATAATCGGTTGTTACAATCTACTTTCAAAAAGAAAATTGACCAACTGACAAATCATGTCATCGTGAAACATATTTCTCTGATCTGAAGTCGGAGACTTGTAAAATAAGATAACATATTTTATTGTAAAATATTGTTTTAACGAATAGATTTGGACGGAAGCTTTAAGCTTATTGAGTCCATCTCCTAAATAACATAACAGCATGACAAGCAATGCAATAAAAAAGCATTTACATTGTAAATACAATTCGACACCATTGAAGACTATAGTGTGATTGAGAGCCTTGGCAGCGTCCACGAAACAAAGAGGAATTCCTGATAAGAAGGCATCAGAATAGACGATCGTCCTTTATTATCCTTTATTTATCCTTTATTTTCTTTCTTATCATGGTTTCTGGTGTCCTGACCATCGATCGGTACTGGTTATTTGCACCATGGTGTAAAATGAACTTTCTAATTGTCTTACATAGCATGTTTTCTGGTGTCCTGGCCGTCTTTTTCGCCGTACGGTTTGACACGCGCATGTCAAAAAGTCATTCGGAACATTTAAAACTACTAATTCGTCGACAGCTGAACATTGATTAACCATTCTACATCTTTCCTGTTCAAATCGCATGTAGCAGCCATATTTAAGCAGACCATTTTGACACAGAACAAATTGGATCGTTTGACGTTTATAAAGAAGGAAATGTTTAGTTGCATACAAAATGTTGGTCCGTTTTAACATTTACGATGAAAATGTTAAGTTACAACCGAAACAATTATCCGTTTTAACATGTTGTATGAATACACTGTTCAATTACAAATATATCGTTTGTCGCATGTTGATTTTAACTTATTTGGACGGTTCCCACAACCCAATATCAGAGAATAGGGAGATGGGATAGAAACATCTGCGTTAATTCCCAACGCCGTATCATAAGCTTACGTTGTTATCATTGGCTAACACGAGATAATGCTGACCACTGTCCACGAATATGTCTACAACACGATAACCACCGAAAAGGGGAGCATATATCTGTGTCATTATCTATTGTATCATTTTGAAACATGTGCTGACAAACTTTAATTTACTATAGATCAAGAACTGTAACATACATCGTACATCGAAGGTCAAACGCAAGATTGCTGTAAGTCCTTCAAAAACGTGAAGCACTTTCACTATTCCTGCATTGAACTCTTGACGAACTCTAAAATATCTTAGCATTTTCTCGATCTCAAACCGTTCTATCAAATTTTGATTGATTAAAGAATACTTACCCAAACTTCGATTTCACAAAAAGTTTCGTTAGTATGCAATTTATTCTCATTCGATCATATGATAATGTCGTAGTCGGGATTTACTGATTGATTATATTATTTAAAAAAAAACTGTCTATTCGGTTTGAATTTTTAATATGATATCCAATCCCGGGTGACTCGTAGATTTAGAAATATGATCACTTTCCGTGTGTCATTCAATTTCGAAAGACACACTGCGTGTATATGGTCACTCAAATGACCGACTAACAACGCTTACTAGTCACCATAATTATAGGCCTTTTGACGGATAACGTTATGAATTGGGGACGATTAAACACCAAGTCGAGACTCATGATTCAATGACATTCTGGTAAGGGCTAGCCTGAAATTCTATGTCATTTCCAGCAATATTCCGATTACATATGTACCATAGTTCTGATTACACCTATGCATTGTACTATTTGCCTTAAGTTTCGATATGATTTATAATTCATAAACAGCACCCTTGGATGAAATACCAATACTATTATTGATTGGTCAGTAGACGTTGTTTTCAAAACAATGTCCTATGTCTGTTCAAGGATTTTTTGTTTAAATGTTTTCTTTGTTAAAGAAAATATCTACTTTTTCAATATTACTTACAAATCTGTGGTTGAAGTGTCTTGCATTTCCACAAAAGTCTCGTCCATAAAATGTTTCATTTCAGGACGTATTTATAACGACCAAATGGTGATGACCAACCAATTGAAATTCTTATGAAAAGAAAAAAATACACTTTCTTCGAGTCTAAAGAATGTAAACAATGTGATTTGTTCATAAATAAAACAAAATCGAAAATGAAAGCGAGTCAATTAACGGGCCAATGAGGCTTCGTGAGTCACATGGAGAATAAATGCCCATTGTTTAGCCAACATATCTTTCACAGATGTTTTACATTGATACAGCTATTGCAAAAGAGTAACATAACTATTGTAAAAGAGTAAAACCACCACTGTGCAATAAGGTAGAATTGTCTCTTTTTATCTGCATACAATATATGTATGCAACTGCCTTCATGCAGTTGCACAAAAACTCTTGCGACAATAGAAAAGTAGGTTTTAGAAAGGTTTTGTCTTCATTATACATCTATGTTTCCATAGATTGTCCCAGAGCAGGTGCGTTGAATTAACTATTTATGGGGTGATTGTTTAATCGTGCGTATTGTATCAAGAAAGGGGGTCCGAAGAAAACACTGGACTGTTTATTTCAATTGAACGGCGATAAAACGGTATAGTTTTCTAATTAGAACTTTCAAACGGTCATCTACATTCCTCAAATCGCCATTAAAATAGTATAAAAGGGAAGTTTGTGTTTAGGGTCAATTGGTCGTAAATCGTAAGGCTTTTTAAATGAGTCAACCTGTGGGAGAGTTTTTACTCAATGGAGTACAGTAAATAATATGTGATTGTCCAGAGCTAGGTGGTATTGTTTATTGAGCAATGAACTGTAAACCAACTCTCTTTCCGTATCAATTATTGTTAAATTCTTCTGTCTTTTCAACGGAAATCTTGTTTTCTCTATACTCAATTTTCTATTTGCTTTTCTGTCAAAAGTACATGTTATTTTACTATATGTTCTTTGGTTTTTGTAATGTTTGCTATATTTCTTGTTTTTATAATGTTAAGACCAATGACAAAGTGTTGCCGACATGCCTGCTATTTTAAATAAATAAATTGAAATCGTAAGCTTAGTTCTTTTTAAACGAGACAATCTGTTGGACAGTTTTGACTCAAAGGAGTATAAAAGCTTGATTGTCCAGAGTTAGATGGTATTGTTTATCAAAATTGTAAGCAATTGTTACTCTTAACCTTATCTAGGATCAACAGTAGTCCGAATGATCCAGACGCACACATTTCATTAACAGTTACTGTTTGGATCATCCGAGTAAGATCCACAGTTGTGTAGTGGTACGCGTCGAGAACTAGAGACCGGACAATCCCATGACTGCAATCCCGGTATCAACTCACTATTTCGTCGTGAATATATATAGAGAATAGATGGTTGGTGTCGTGAATCGGAAATGTTATCGGGCAAGGCTTAGGAATATTATCCGGTGAGCCGAAGGCGAAACGGATAATATTCCGATGCCGAGCCCGATAACTTTTCCCATTCAAAGACACCAACCATCTATTCTATTTATCCTGTTACCTTTATGTATTCTTTCAAACAAATAATATACAAATTAAACGCGAGAAAGAAGGAAAAAATATGTAGACAATGATGTAAATATGACGTCATTTCGTTCTTATGACGTCATGATTTGTCGCGTGGATGTATTATATGGCTAGTGCCGGATATCACAAATGTTATACGGCACCTAGTTATCGGTCCCAAAATGACACTAGTGACAGGATAAAAAAGCTTTACAACATTTCAAACAATACTGCTGTCAAATAGCGGCGGTCAACAGCTCCATGCTCCTGGTATATCTGCAGAGGTACTGCGTAACAGAAATTCCAAGCCACCGACTGCTGATTAACATGAACGTGTTCGATAATTGAGTACCACTCCATTAGACTTCGGAAAGAATATTGGCCAAGCAAGTTCTCGAGATAATGACCTTTGTTTTCAATGTCAAGCGATTTAGTTGTTATTGTAAATTAAACATCACCCATCTACATCTTCTGAATCATTGAAGAATGGAACTTTTGATTTACAGTGACGACATACGTCGTATGTTGGGTATATAGTCTATTTGAACTATTGCGTAAGTTTCGAAATTTCCAAACTCCTTTTAATTGCAAGCTACTGATTTTACAGTCATGATACACATAATGCCATTGATAAAATGGTCTTGTCGTTGCAATTGTTCCAAAAGGGAATGTGACCTTTTTGAACTTAAGTTTTTACTTTTTATTTGATTTCAGAACAATAGAAAAATGTGCTGATATTGATATACAATGTACATTGCAAAATGGCCCGCATGTACTCTCCCGGATGCGATAGAGAGTGCGGTTGTTGACATCTATTAGAAAGGGAATAGACAATAAACTACACCGTGTGCCCATAACACGTAACTATAACAACGAATTCACGCTTGGCAAGCAGTTTATTTCTCATTCCATTGCTTTCTAGATCTTTTTTGTATCAGTAGGCATTAATTGTATTTATTCACAATTTCTCTTTATTGATTGCAGATGCATTCGATCTCGGCCGCTTATAAGTTTTGTTCGTTGTAATATTAATTATTCAGCTTCCTTTTCTATGACTAATGTTCGTTTAAGGATATCGGTCTGCGTCAATAAATCAGTAAGTACGTCAAACCCTCTTAACATTTTTCTATGACATGTATTTCCCAATGAATTGAAAGAGGACGATGTGTATGATATTCTGAAAAAGGAGCATTTGCGAATAATCGGCAACTTCAGATGCTTATGAAATAACTGACAAAGGTTTATCGGAATCATTTCTCGTTTTCTACGTTGTTTAATTCTTGTAGACTGTAAGCTGCATAACCTACTTGGAATGCCGGATGTTTTGACTTGTCCAAATTTAAACCAACGACAATCTGCATTATTCGATCGAGAACTACACATATATGTGTTCTTCGCAACACTCGCAAAAAAGCAATAAAGCCCAAAAGTAAGCTATCATGGTCATTTCGAATGGCATCATTAAAACAACATAATATTGAATAACCAAAAATGAAATGCAATAATAAGCGTATAGGGTTCAAGACAGGAGGGTCGTGGGTCCGAATCCCACGAAGTGATATCAATCGCTCGGCGGATCGACAAAACATAACATACATTTAGGTTGCTTGAAATTAATCAGAATCAAGACTTATATAAGTTGACAGAGCTTTCAAATGATTCATTATTCCGGTTGAAGGAATTCGGTTAAAACTGACTTTTTCATTCAGTAACGTGTTCCCTTACAATTATAAAACAATTCAGTCAGAATTTCTAAATTAAATCCCGCGACTCTCAAAAAGGCGTCGACAGATGTAATTTCATTTCTTTTTACCCGCTGTGTGCCTTTGGTGCCTACATAAACCCCATACTGTGCCATAACGGTATTTTCTATCCTTTCTTTAGTTTTACACAAGTTTTAAAGCATCACCAGCAGTAGAAATTAAAATACATTGCCGCCAAGAGAAGAAACTGCTCTTTATAAGAAGTTTCTCCATTTGCAAATAAAGAAAGAAAAAAACAGGTTTTCTCCATAATAACCATTACAGTTAATGTTCAACACCATAAAGACAATTCATTTGCGTTTTCTTTCATTTTCGACCAGACGTTGTAAACCTTTATCCATTACTGAACAATAACGACCTTTGACCAGTTTGTTGCAGACGACTCTGGAAAACATTGTGGAAAAGGGAGAAATTGCAGGTTACAAGCAATTCCTTTTTCCCACCAATGTTTTCTCTATCATAAGTTTATTTTCCAATTTCATCACTTTTTGAAATGTCGTCTGGAAACTCTTTCAATTTGGGACAGTCGAAAATTTTGCGTTTGGTAAAGGGTTAAACGAAGGAACGGGTTTGAATGACTGACAAACAGCGTGTTAGGCATCAAGCTTGTGTGGACGGAAAACGTTTTTGACAGGCCAAGTAGACAAGCACAATACGTTTAGACATGGTCCGTCTGTCACGCGGGAACGGGTCACTCGTTGTCATGACTCCACGCGCTATAAGACACGGCCTTTGACCCGGGCTCTCGCGAGACGCGGCGTGAGTCGGCGAGAAAACGCCCGGATGTGGTCATTACCGTCTGACGCGTGATGCTGGAAAGCTGTTGCGGAGCGCGCGGTCTCAGATATACGCGGCGACGTCTTTAACACGTATTTTGTGCGACCGTGTGGGTTATCCCGGCGAGAGAAATGATTGGTTTGTTTTAGGTATTCATTTTCTCCGGTACCTACACGTGACCTTAGACTTTTATCTTTAGATGTGTCTAAAAGGTGCTTTGTTAACAGATGTGAGGAAATTTGGAGTTAAGAAATAATTTCCTTAAAAACTGCAGAACAGCTGTTCTGTTATATGGTATGCATTAAAGAATAGTCATTTGAAGCTAAATCAACCTGTTTTTATAATTCAAGAAACGTTTACGAAAAATCAGATTATTAAACAGTTTACACGATATACAGCTACCGATATTTACATAATCAAACTATATATACAAAAGTAAAAAAGAGAGAACAACAGAGATTGTGACAAACGGAAAAAAACCGTTCTGTTTCAATTCTTACGAGTTAATCAAGCATTCATCAATTTTATGTATAATTCCGAAAAAATTTGTTTTGTTATTCTATACTGTTTAAAAATAATGTTATGATCATGAAAGAAGCAAAAGGTTCAAAAACATTTGTGGAGATTTTTCTTCGGTGAATGTTATTGTAAATCAGGTTGTCCTGGAGATTTTTCTTCGTTAATGGTAACGGAATTAATATACATTGTAGATATTTCGGCGGGAAACCTGATTTACAACAATACAAAACGCACATAAGCCTGAAATGGCAAGTGGTTAACCAAACGACACGTTAAATGGCGGTCTGCTGAACAGTCTGAATGAAGCAGACGCCTTAGTTTAATTAAGCAGATGAGCTGGAAAACAATGCAGACGGCTTCATGCATTGTACCCTTGTCGATGGTTGTCGGCTTGTTGATTAATGTTCTTGGGCAACGTTTGTTTAAATATTGAGGAAGATTTTGTAAGCTCATATTTGAAAGTTTATTTGAAACGAAATTATGTTGTTGTGTAAGAGTTTTTTCCTTACTCGACTTTTTGATCTGGGTGTTATATTCTCGAGAGAAAAGAAGAAATTGTCATAGAACATACTGCGTGCGTAAATATCGTGTGAAAAGAACTTGCGATAGAGCATTCTGAGTACAAAAACCTTGTAAGCGAAGAAAAAATGACGAAAGAAAAAGTTGTAATCACGAGCAATTTCACTTTTTATCACAACGTTGTACCAATTAAAGCGAGACATGTGTGATTCTTTAAATGTCGTCTGCTGTTCATTTTTTCTAATATGTACAAAAACTTGACGAGCGATTTCCTAGTTTATCACAAAGTTTTTAAGAGCAGTTAATCTTTGTAGTCAAAGTAAGTAAGTAATAAGCCTGTTATTGGCGTCCTTCTTATCATGATCAAAGTAACGTAGTCTTATTGATTCAGACATAGATATTACACACAGTAACAGCCTGAATTATCCGAGTTAACCCTTCTAGTGCTGGAAACTAATTCATTATTATGCAAACAGGTTAGATCACAGGCCAGCCGCTCAGTAGATTGGCGGCTGGCCTGTTATCTAACCCGTTTGTTCCTCAGAGTATCTTTCCTCATCAATATTAAGCATATATTTAAGGTTTTGGAAAGCAGTCGACACAAAAATCTATTTTTAGAAAATAACCCAGCATTCGACGGGTTAAGCGAGACACTGAATTGAGCAAAGGGCATAATGGGACCCGGTTCGTTGCATAACAGTGGAGCAACCACTGGTTTGTGTCAGATTTCATCATAAGAAATCTATTATTCTTTTTTTCCCGACATTTTCGTTGGCTACATCATAATTAGTGTCATAAAGCGCAATAAAAACACGCATGCCAGTTGGATACGAACCATTGAAATGAAAAAAAGTGAATGCCGAGTATTTTGTCTGTTTTAGATGCAGTGCATATACATGTACAGTGTATTCCATAGAGGCTAACTTACAGTGTTATTTAAAAGGAACAATCAAAATAAAAATGAAATGAAAAAGAAAATGCCGATTATTTTGTCTGTTTTAGATGCAGTGCATATACAGTGTTTTCAATAGAGGCTAACTAACAATGGGACATTTAAATCGAGAACACTGACAGAAAGATGCTTATGCAATGTAATAAAATGAAATAAAAAGGGGGTTCTTGGATTCAAACTTAAACTAACTTACCTGCTGAATAGATACTTACATGAAATTGCACTGGGTTTAAGTCAATAGTTGTGGTTTAATAGTGAATTTTAGTTCAAAATGAATTTCCTAGCTGTGTGCACTGAACTTATGACACACAATATATGAAGAAGGTCAGAGGAGATATGTAGAGTTTATGCCGAATCGGGCAGAAGCGGTTCAATTTGACTAAAGGAAATAAACGATTATATAAAACAAATTATATAGATCTTATAATTTTAACAAAACCGTTTAATTTGGACTTTCGAGCATTTATCCGTTGGGTCTTCTAGAAGGATGGAAGTTAAAGGGCCGTTAATTTGAAAGTCTTCATATCACCTTTTGACAGTTACCGAAGACCTTGCCAAATTTTCAACAAAATTAAAACAAAAGCGGTACAAATCAGATAATTTGACTTACCAAAATCATTGTGTTGAAAGAAGAAATTGCTCATTGTTTCCACCAATAGTTTCAACTTCACGAATACAAAATCTTCCAAATAATCTGTTTTGCTTTTCTAATAAGACCGTTAATAGATCTAACAGATTAACTCATGTGTTTTACCAAGGCGTCGTTTTGAAAAGCGTAGGCATCCATGGCCAAGTGGTTAAACTTTAGAATACCCCACTCCATTTTGGTTCAAATCCTGGTGACAGCATTTGGATTTTCATGAGATGTAATAAACAGATTGACATACGGATACCAATGGTTTCACTCGTCTTGACCGCCCCATATAGGCAGACAATATGTGGGTCGTTCTTCATTATTTTTAACCGGCCATGCAACATAACTGTAATAGAGTTACGCGATGTAAAACCCTTATGTAGAGATAAATAGATATGAAGGGTAAAACGTTCAATATCGTTTACATGTTGCTGTGGATTACATTTGAAGTGGAATGCACTTCGATGTGGGCATGTTATGCAATTCGATAACAGCTTGCATTTCCTATCGGAAAGTGATACTTGAAACTTTCATCGATGAACATCATTGTGTCAACAGGAGCTAGCCTAGATGTACACCCTTCCTGTCTCTACGTATTGAAGGTTATGTAATCTCTACATTTCCCCAGATAACGTTATGGTACAGCACCCACTCTCATAAACAAAAGGGCGTGGTTGTCTCGTCATCAATATTTTGGTAATCACTTAGATGATGGTAGAGGTACGATTTTTTTGTTGAAACAGTTATGATGTCTTAGTCCTTTGTTCATTCAATCGTTTCACGGCTTCATAAGTCTAAGTTATCAAGGACACGAGGTAGTTTTTACTATTTCACCGATATAATTGAAACACTGTTAAACCTTATAGCGCTGGAACCGACTCCATGCTTATGAAAACAGGTTGGATCCAGGCCAGCCGCCAAGGTAAATTTCAGCTTGCCTTTGATCTAACCTGTTTGCTAGTCTGAGTATCTTTCCTCATACAAATTAAGCAGATATTTAAGGTTTTGGAAAGCAGACGACACAAAAATATATCTTTTGAAAAATTACACAGCATTATAAGGGTTGACATGAACATAACACAACAAACAATTAATAACACCCAGTAAGGGCTGGCAAAGGCGAGTAGAACCATCGCCATTTAATAAGTCAACATGGAAAGTAACTCCCATGGAAACCCAAATGCCGCTACCGGAATTTGAACCCAGCGGGAAGGGGCAATGTGATTTCAAGTTCTGCAACCTATTTACTATCAACAAATCACCTGTATTTCAACTTTGCAAGGTTCATTTCTGTGTTGTATGTGGTCACACAACCAAACACATGCATGTGAATAATTTTATCCATATCATTATGGTATAGATTATGTATTCTTAACCCTTTACCAAACGTCAAATTTTCGACTGTCCATAATTGAAAGAGTTTGCAGACGACATTCCAAAACGTGATGACATTGAAAAATAATCTGATAAGGCATCACACACCGTGGGAAAAAGAATTTGCTCGTTAAGAGCAATTCCTCCTTTTCTCACAATGTTTTATAGAGTCGTATTTAAAAAAACGATCAAATGTCGTTATTGTTTGGTAATGGTAAAAACAAAGGAATTGGCGTTGAAGAGATATTCACTCCCGCCCGCGAAAAATCCCAAAACATGCATATCAATTAAAAATGACAGCACAGCTATTAAATACCACCAACGAATCTGCATGCACTGCTGTCGAAGAAAACAGGTCATAAGCGCTAAATAAACTCTTAATTTTCTCTCATCTACATCAACCTAATTTGAAACTATCGTTACAAATGGATAATGCTGTCATGATCAATTTCCACTTTTTCATAAATGGTTCATTTCTTTAGTTTTTTAGGAATATCATTTAATATAATTCAAATGGTTTTTCATTGGTTCTGGTGTGAGAAACGTAATCTTATTTTGAACGTTAAATTCTGATCTGTTTATTCATTAGTCGAATTATGATGAGGTTGTATGTATGAATTTCCTTTCTAGGATACTTTAGGTTAAATTGTATCATGTAAATTTGATGTATTGTGGCCAATTGGCAATTATTAGAAATAAAATAAATATGAAATCCTGTATAGCCACAAGGGGGAATTTATTGTTTGAGAATAAAGCTTAACCCATTACCAAACAATAACAGCATTTAACCAGTTTGTTGCAAACGGCTACGGAAAATATTGTGAGAAAAAGAGAAATTGCCCTTAACGAGCGATTTCTCCTTTTCCCACAATGTTTTCTGCACTATCAGAAGATTGTTTTTTTTCAATTACATCACATTTTGAAATGTCGTTAGCAGATTCTTTCAATTTGGGACAGTCGAAACTTGGCATTTGGTAAAGGGTTAAGTTATAGGGGTTAGAAGATGTAATAATTCTCCGTCGGAAATCTCTCTTATCATTTGCTTTAAAAGTTGTTTATGATACTATCACCAAGACATGCTGTTTCCACGCGTCTCCATACATTCCTTTGTAAGAGGCCGCCATGTTTAATAACCCGCGAGAACACGGTACCATTCCGCTATACGAGGGAACCATGAGTAGTTAATTCAAAGGTTACTGCATAATTATGATAACAGCTGATACGTTTTTAATGAAATAAGAGAACATCAAGAAATAAAGCCACTTGAGCAACGAACATTTTCTAAGTTTCTAAGCCGGAAACGGATAACCTTTTCCCGCCGCAAATAGCACCCCTTAACCGGAAGTAGAGAAAAAACATTTATTGGCAAAGTATTCAGACAGCTTTGAACCCATTTCACCAATATGGGACTTTGTGAATGATCCAAAACAAAAGCGACAAAATGCGACAGAAGAAAGGTAGAACAGACACATGTTCATGAAAATACGTCCAAATCATTGTAACAATAGGGCAAATTGTACCAAAAGAGCACCCCCTAACCGGCATTAATTCAAGACTATTCAGACAGCTTTTAACCCGTTTCGCAAGTAAGGAAATTCGTGAATGATCCAATGTATAAGCATCATAAGGCGACAAACGAATACCAGAAAAGATAGATCTTTTTTCTTAATAATAAATCCAAACCGTTTGGACAAAACGTTAAAATGCCTCGTAGGTTATTGTCAAACAGTGTTTTTCAAGACTTCTTTGGAGATGAAGGTAATGAAGCAGTGATGGAGGAAAAGGGTTAACCCTTAGAATGCTAGTATTTTTTTTTTCAAAAAAAGATTTTTGTGTCGTCTGCTTTCCAAATTCTTAAATATCTGTTTCATTTTGATGAGGAAAGCTACTCAGAGTAGCAAACAGGTTAGATCACAGGCCAGTCGCCAATTTACTTGGCGGCTGGCCTCGACCTAACCTGTTTGCATAAGCATGAAGTCGGTTCCCGCACTATAAGGGTAACATTCGGATGTAAAGATGGGATATAAGTGGGATACTTGAAATTTTTAATTGATTGGACGGGAAATATCCGCTATTCCACGTTTGTTTCATCATATAAAGGTGAGGGTTCCGACTGAGTGGGGTAATTTCCGCTTCCTGTTTAAAAGATGCGGCAGTCATAGGGATCCTCCGAAAACGAGTAACATATGCGTAATATACCATCCGAAATAACGCTTATCCCTAGCAGAGTCCTAGGAACCTACGGTGTATCCTTCCCGGAAGTCGGAATTACACCTGGTGATCTACTTTTCCTGGATTCGGCGATCCTTGGTTTATAATTATTCATTTGTTGATCCGAAAAAACGCGTGTTTATCCGTGCTCAAGATTCTGTAGAAGATGTAAACTATCATATAACAAAGATGTTCATATTAAACATCTTGTTATTTCTGCGATGCAACGCTAGCTTCCGGGTAATGAAAGCTGTTCTAATATGTTCTAGCTTTAACTTTGTCAGTATAAACCCTATCGGGGCCTCCTTGGCCTAGTGGTTAGAGCACAGAACTTGAAATCACATGGCCCCTCTCCGTGTGGGTTCAAATCCTGAGAGGGATATGGATTTTCATGAGAGGCAGTCTCCCGACTGACTTACGGAATGCCGATGGTTCTACCCACCTTAACCAGCCCCAATGGGCAGTTTAGTCTGGGGTCTTCCTCCAGCATTAAGAGTCGGGCATCGCTACATAACTGAAATAATGTTGATGTGATGTAAAACCCATATAAAAAAAAAATAAAAATAAACCCTATCAGTATGACCCTCAACCCAGCATAATAGGGACAACTCTCGACGATGAAGATGCGGATTGTTGATTAGTGTTTTGAACCACTGTCAACATCATTTCAAATTACACAACATATTTGGTAAATGACAAAAGTCTTAAGGAACAAGAAATCTTTATATGAACTGCTATCATAAATAGACAAAGAAAACAAGACAAAGAAAACAGTATATACTATAATACTTACTCCTCTCTCAGTTAGTCCACAAGGAAGCGTGAAATAAACATTGCAATATGTTTACAGAATACGCAGCTGTCAGTTTGTTACATAGACAAAGTAAGCAAATAGAGGATGTAGCATTTTATAATGTGCCGCTTCTAACGAATGCCATGCGGAAGACAGCTGGAAGTTTTTTAACGGAACAACTGTCTTTAACCCTTAGAATGCTGGGTAATTATTCAAAATAAATGTTTGTGTCGTCTGCTTTTCAGAACCTTTGATATCTGCTTGATAGTGTTGCGGAAAGATACTCAGAGAAGCAAACAGGTTAGATCACAGGCCAGCCGCCGATTTACATGGCGGCTGGCCTGGATCTAATCTGTTTGCATAAGCCTGAAGTCTGTTTCAGCGATATAAGGATTAATCCCCTTTGTTCGGGATATAACCATGCTTGTTTATAGATGAGAACATGCGAAAGGCAAAATGAAATGTCGTTGAAAGAATACAGTAATTTTATTATTGTATGATATACAAGTATCTGAAACAATTTTGCACCCAATGCTATCAAGAACGTGCCTTAACCCTTTACCAATTAACAACGGCATTTGACCAGTTTGTTGGAGACGACTCTGGAAAACATTGTGGGAAAAGGAAACAATGCTCTTAACGAGCCCTATCAAAAGATTGTTTTCTAATTCCGTCACATTTTTAAATGTTGACTCTGCAGACTCTTTCAGTTTGTGACAGTCGAAAATTCGGCGTTTGGTAAAGGGTTCATAATTTCGTTTTAATTTCACGATTCTGCTTTTTCACAGCATATCGATCATTCACAAATTCATGTCTATTTGTATATGATGGACATTGACGTTGTTGCTGTGTCTTCTAACCGATTACTCAATAAACCTTCACACATAATTAAGTCAAAGGGCTCTTGTTAAAGTCGTTCACCCTTATTTTGAATACTTCAGAATCTTATCGCCTATGGAGAAAACGGTATTTGAAACATCTGAAAAGAATGAAGATTCCTCTAACATAGAACTTTTTCACTGTTTTTGCAATCTAGCAGATGTTGTAAAACGTTAGTTTGTCATTTCAATATTAGATAAAATGCCTCTTTTTCACGGTACAGTGTTACCAATGCAAAGAGAAAGTGTTGTATATGAAACAAAAAACACTTTTGCATTGTGCTGCAGGAAACAATACGATCATATGGTGAGTCTTTTGACCCCATATTCACGTTATTGTGAACAAGTCATGAGACATAAGCGTTTCACCAGATGTTGTATGACGTCACATGCACCGACAAACAAAACCCCTTGGAAAGCAGTTCAAAGGGCGCACGACTTTCAACTGTTTCCAATTGGAGCGTACAGCAAAAAAGCACCATGACTTATTTTTCCATAAATACATCAGTTATATGTTGTAAAAACTTTGTCTCAATTTTCTTATTATAATTAATGTTGTCATAGCGTTAAAAATGATTTAATGAAGTAGCATATACCGAGCTATTTCGAACTTTCTCAGAACAATTATGTTTTTAGTGCAATTTGCGTTTACGAGCGCTTTCATTTCAGATATGCTTGAATAGTAAATTATGCATATGAAAACTCTTTATGTTAAGCAAATTAAGCAATTGTTTTCATAAAAAAACAAATCACTGTCATTACTTTTGCATATTTAGAATGAGGCAACAGTGGTGTAGTTGTAGAGTGTCGGTCTTGGGCACCGAGGGACCCGGGTTCGATCCCCGTTAATGGCGAGGTGACTAACCCACCAATCGGCGCGAGTACTGGTCATGTATCCAAGAGGTAGCAACTTAAGATATTAATCTTACTTGTTAAAACTTGTTTTACAAATGATGTAAAATAGAAAAGTCTTGAATGATCTTATAATATCTGAAATACATGTCGCGTTAAAAGTAAATTAAGTTCACTAATTCAAGACGATCATGTTGTCTTAACGCCGTACTTTAATGGTAATGCAAAAGAAAACGACACAAACCGCATAACTTCATGACTGACTATTCCATTTAAAATAAAGCTTGTTCAGCTAACAATATCTACTTCAAGAAAGGTGATTTACCTAATCAAGGAAGACATTTGATTATGAATATATGCTATCAAGACCAGAAATGGGCCTTGTTCCACAATGCTCTTACGTCATCGCCTGTATAGAACGCAGGAACGTTTTCCCGTAGGCAGACCGGAGCATGATTCGCCAATTAACCGAAAGGAAACATTATACATGAAGTGAGTAAAGACAAAGGAACCGAAAGGAGCAGAACATCTGTGCTGTACACAGAATCCATTAACCCAATGGATTTTTTTTTACGGAGCAAGGAACTTGCAGCAGTTAAGGAAGAAAGAAGCATACCCATACTGCATTGGACAAGATCGTTTCTTTATCATTGGAGCAAAAGTTTCACCACGACAACTTATTTATGAACAGTTTTAAAACTTGAACAAAAGTAAAAAAAAACATTGACATAAGAAAAGGAAAAAAAGAACAGAATACGTTTTCCTGGAAGAAAACGTATGCTCCAATTGCAAAAGGGTTGACGTTGTTCTTGCATCAATTGACTACCATTTAGCTCTGCTCCCGATTTAATATACGTCAACCATTTTCTATTGATGTATCAAAACTGGGCGAAGGGAGAATTGCATGCTATATATTTATGCATTTTATGTACTTAGACATATCTCCTTTAAGCCAAAAGCACTTTATAGTAATGGGCCGTCCTATGGGAGAATGCTCTACAGAATTTTCACTTTGGCATTTAATGTGAACGCTAATCTGCGAATGTGTTATTTCTTTTTCACGATTCAATTCAATTCAAACTATTTGATAGGTATACTAGAGTTACTGTTCGTTTATATATAAATATATAATTCAACTAATCAATAATGGTAAAATGAACAATGATTATATAAGTAAAGCGAAGAGAAAAGAAAAACATTTAAGAGAATTGCAAATAAAACTACTTATATTCATAAACTTCAATTTGACACTGCATTAGATACCACAGGGATCTGTTCTTATCCTTGGATCAATACTATTGACACAACGGTAAGTACAGACCCCTAAGTAAGGTACTGAACAGAAAGTGCGCATGTGTTCATATAACCTTGTATTTCCTGACAATCTCTTGCCAACGCCCCAAAATGCTACGAACTTCGTTGCCATACGAGGACAATCGATTGGTAGTAAATATACATACAACAATTCAGATTAACTTTCTAGTGAAATAATAAAAGTGATACTCGAATATGAGAATCGTGAGAATCATGAGACCAAGACAAAGCAAAAACAAAATACCGTTACAGATCAACCTGTATGTAGACAGTAGCTCATCCGTGGTGACTTTTGCCGACAGCCAATAAATCGGACCTGTTTTCACAAGGACCGTCAACTGGAGAAAAAAGAAAGGGTTGTTTATCATACCTAAGACGTCGTTTGGAATTTGGCCTCTGTTTCAAGTACATGTGTGTACTACTTGTTTGATGTGGTGGGAGATTACGGTATTTGTTAACATTCAAAGATGCAATTCAAGGACGAAACGCTTGTTATTGGAACGTTAACACGTTCTTCTATTCGGCGGAATCGCTTCAAAATATATAAATGATCTTATAACGGTTTCAACAGTATTTCATTTTTATACTAGCCTTTCCTGGGAGCGGACTAATTCTAACCAGTTTTGAATTTGGTTACCTTGGTTACGCTCTCCCTATATAATCCTTCCTAGTCACAGGAACTAGAATATCAAATAGGGAGGCCATTGTTACCATCAATATTGGAGAGAAATGGTAAATAATACAAAGTAGAGAAAAATGAACCGCTTAGTTAAATCGGATTCATTTTTGGACTCCAACATGCTTACATTTTTACCATGGTCGAAAGATCACCTACACCTGATCTAACTTACTAGTAAAGCAAAATTCCTCAGATGAAACATTGAACCATAGTTTCTTTATTTGATGTGTCGTTTAGTATACAATCTCTCATAGATTTATTAAACGTAAGCGTCGGTAAATACACTCACCATGTCAACTTTCACTGACGAAAAATAAATGGAGTTAACACTTAAAATTGCATCATAGGTTATCCAGTGCTATTGCAAAGTCTAGCCAAAGATCGATTAAAGAAAACCATGAACCTTTGTCTATTGGGGTCAGGCAATACATGTATAAATAACGCATTCCATAAGTCAGGAGGGAGACTACCTCTCATCAAAATTCTAATCCAATGGTATCCTAGACAAAGGAAAACTCCTAATAAATCATAACGCATGAAAACTAATTAGTACGGTTTGTAAGCTAACACAGCCTCGTTTCGAAAAGGTGTAAAAGTTGATGACTTTTACAGACATCGGTTCCTAGTTTCAATACACAATCGCACTTTTGATGCATCTATGGTCGGCTAACTGAACCATCATTGCTGTTTCACACTGATTCATTGCTTTTTACTGTATTGGGAAGGGAATTATTCTTCCAATCAGTTTTTTTGTACTGTTTCGGTTCTTTAAAGTGACCATGAACGAGGAATAAAACAAAAAGAATAATTTCCCGTTTCACCAGAGATCATATACATTTTCCTTAGATAAGCCAATAATGCCAATATTATAAAAAGATAAGTTTGAAATTTTACTCCATACCAAACTAATGACAGATATAAAAACACAAAGTGACAAAAAAGAAAGAAATCATGGGCATCTTCGAGCAATTTCTCCTTTTTGTTACAGTCATTTATCACAACGCAGGATCATGAACGACAAAGAGAATTGAGCTAACAGTAAACCCATCATTAGTGTGTTGATCACGTGCCATCAATCAACCCAACACACGGAGGGACGATTAACCGACGCGTGTTTCAATGCAGATGGGGTTTTCAGACCCCCAGATCTCGGATCCATAATTTGTTTATTTAGCTAATGGAACGGGTAAATCCCTCTTTGCTCTCGTGCTGCGAGCTATGCTTATTAGTTTTAACCGTCTTCGTATCTGCTGGGCCACGCCATCCGAATAAGTTGATATATTTCGGAAAGATTATAAAGAAGATACCCTACTTTCGTGCATCTGTTCAACATGTTTCCCTGTAAAGCACTAGTGCATAGTAAATACGATTACGTGAAGGTTGCAATGTACTCGAGATAAAGTTTTGCTATAAAAAGACAATGAGGGTGCACTATATACCTATATGATTGTTGTATTTTGCTATTTGATATTGAGAAAAGGATTTGTCCTTTTAGTTTGGAGTAAATGTACGAGGAAGAATTTATCCTCGAAGTTAAGATGAGTTGTTATACAAGACCAAATGACAGAACAAACGTCTTTCCTCTACTCTACAACTAGGTTTCCTGTTCAGGTCAATATGTTTGAATAAGTTAAAATTGTACGCCGTCGACCGGCGAAAGTCATCATAAACAAGCTCCATTTATTTACAAATGCTGATCTTTGATGGGAGTTGTCGGCCAGTATCTAGGATCATTTCTTTACTTGCCTTACGAAATTCAGCTCTATACCTTTGAAATGCTCCTGCCTGATTAGCAGGTGAAAACTATGACCATTGGCTAGAGCTTGAGATCTATGTACATAAAATATGTACCTACTGATTGACATCTGGATGATATTCCTGATATATGTTTACCCTATATGTAATCATATATACGTTTGGAACAAAGCAACGAAAAAAGGGTCCGATTTAATGACCAACATCGCTAGAACCTGTTACAATTAAGTTATAAAGCAATTTGGTCCTCACTGTGAATGTATTCGACGGAGACTTAAAATGGTTGCAATAAACAGAATATCTTCTATCATACACAAGAACACGACTAAAATAGCACGCTCGAAAGTATGTATAATGGCTATTTTGTTGTGCACAAAAAAATCCTATGTTACGTGGCATATAAGACAACAAATAGTTTGAACTGTAGTGCAAATCATCAAGAAAAATCTTTCAGAATGGACTTCCCCGATCTGTAGTCAATACCATACACGACTGCCGTGTATTAGTTGTTTCTCTAATTCGACATTCCTGAATGGTTTATGACAGCTTAACCGTTCCAGTCTTTATATTTTAAGTCTACTATCCTAAACATGTAATTGCATGTGCATGAGCAACCCATACTGAGAACTAACATAAAATATCTCTCGGGGCAAGTGAAAACATTTAACCTTCGTATGTCATGTTTTACATTATACTTTCCGTCATAACCCCCTAACATTCCCGAGATATTTCCATAGGGCAAACGTCTGTAACGATTAAGATAGAGTTTATTGACTGCTTGAGAGACTCGGAGATAAAATTCCTGGAATTATAAAACGTAATCAAAACCGCTTGACTAGAAATAACTCCAAGAATAAACGAGCTTCCATTAAACATACATTATCCCCTTGGTTAACTTATAAGCAATGGATCTATGCCTACCCATATCACTTTACGCATTCTTGCGTTCCCCATTTTTTGTCTGGACTGGTATGCCTAAGTCCAGACCCTTTAACCTTTTGCCAAAGGCCGAATTTTCGACCGTCCCAAATTGAAAGAGTTTTCAGACGACATTTTAAAATGAGATGAAATTGAAAAATAATCTTCTGATAGGGTAGAAAATATTGTGGGAAAAGGAGAAATTGTTCGTAACGAGCAATTTCTTCTTTTCCCACAATGTTTTCCAGAGTCGGCTGCAACAAACTGTTGAAATGTCGTTATTGTTTGGGAAAGTGTTAAATACTTCCATCAAAAAGTGGTATATAAAAGTAGCATGCATATTTGCACATGCTTATTTGAGAATGCAAATTAAAATGTTTGCTCTGAACTTTAATATCTTGTTCTCATACTTTGAGAACCATATGTAAAGCTGGTAAATGATATGTGTTACAATGCTGCTTTCAACATATTTCTTGTGTTACAACGGCTTTTACTGTAACTAACATTTTTTTTAAAGCATTTACCCCATATCACAATGTGCTTTCAAACATTCGTTTTGTTGATCAGCTGTGAGTTGAATAACGTCTTCCATTTAACATCGGAAAACAGTATTGGTTGTTTGAATTGTATACGCACCAAGAGTTTGTGCCTGATGAATAAGTAGCGATAGTCAATCCTTAAGTTATTGATGAATCACCAACTACAATGGGCGAGAAAAGAAACCATAGCATATTGGTAAGAAAGAGATGCATGGAAAATAAGATTATTTTTAATAAAAGGCCACAATTATTTTGTATGGGTATTAAAGCGGCACTCTTACCAAATGATATCGAGATATTGCTTCTTTGACCATTTTCTTTTTATCGAGGCGTTTAGACGGCTTTGTAACCGACAGCTTAGATATCCCAGGTGACAAAATTGAATAAGAATGCTCCGATCGAACAATTTCCTCTTTTGTGACTAAGGTTTCATTCTAATGCTTTTCATATTATATCGCTGCAATATGTTGTGAATTTCAATTTGAGACTAGTTGCAACATGTGAGGTCTTGTTTCATTTCATGTGGCGAACTAATTGTATTGAAGTATGAGAATCTTTTTTTTGCCAATAGTTTTCCTTCAAGAATTCACAGACTGCTTAACCGTTTTTTGTATGAGCCTTTCATCTTCTTCCTTCTCAAACGAGTGTATCTTCTCTCATGATATAAGCTCATCTTATTAGGTATAATCTATATAATATGCTCTAAAATGATAACCGATTTGTTTTACGAAGGCGTGTTCAAGTAATGTAACACATCATCTAGAAGCAGCATGAGATGTATATCAACTTTTACTTTTATATCATTATTGATAACATATAATTGTATTGTCAAAAGGGGGCATCATTACTTCAAATACACTTTTTGAATTTTGTATTGTATTGTATAAATGCTCCGTGTTACAGTCCCCAACAGGAAGGGAATTTCTTCTTTTGAATGTAACGTTTTTTTACGTAAAAAAAAATGATTTTCATATTTTATGGATATTATCTGTTCATGCTTTGAAGTATTTCTATATTTGAAAACGTTTTATTTCTCCCAGGATGCTCGCACTTTCCTAGATAACTTGAAAGTTGCATTAAGATGAGATCTTCCGGAACTACCATCTGGGTACCGTTTTACTAAACACCTTACGGAAAATATTTGCGTAAGTCATAACTGATAAACATAGATAGTATCTTCAATTATAGTACGATATTACAATGTGACACACCATTGGAAGCGTCTCGGAGAGACGATTCCAATGGTGTGTTACTTTGAAATATTGCTTCATCCAAAATTGTTATTATAGACTTACGCAAATCTTAAGCGTAAACCTTTTAGTAAAACGATACCCTGGTCCTCAAGCTAGATACGACAAAGAGGGTTTATAATATTCCACAGTACACATTGTCTTTATCTGTTGGCATGTCATTCGGATAACCATATGGATTAACGGATCGTGCTTTTACGTCACGATCTCCAGGAAACCGAAATGTAGTCTCCACTCCTTCTTTTCCCTATTCTTAACACACTATCATTGACTCGCCCGCCTTTGATTATAAGGCTAGTGACATACTTTAAACCAATCCTCGAGAAAGGAGAGAAATATCTCTTGTTGAAAGTCCTTTCTTCTTTTCCGACTATACATTTGGAAATCACATGCGCTATATAAGTACACTTTTTATGATTTAAAAGGCATACATATATAGATATTGATATAAACTAGTATTTCGCCGTCTAATACAAATATATGGAGGTCACTGTTAAAGGTTCATGACTTTCTTTATCGTAAAATGAATATCTTAATTCGCAAAATTCTGAAAACAGGATATCCTGGGGGAAATGTACGTCATTGCTATGGAAAAAGTAAAGAAAAAATAGCATTTTGAAAGTTGAATCATTTCTTGTTATAAGGTCTGAAGACGGAAAACAATATACAACATTGGTGATATACATTTCGCCACATGTTATATTTTCTGAAGTAATTAGGTTTAGTTTACATGAAAAGATAACAAAGACAGGCATCATCAATGTCAATGTGATAGCATCACCAAAATGAAACGACTGACATTTCTGCCGTTTCACTAGTGTCATACGAAATGATTGTACCTCATTGATAGCAATAAACGAGATACACCCTTTCAGCTTTTACTGGAAATTTGTAGATAACACTTTTGGCAGATACATGATTTTGTCAGATAACGTTACAAGATATCATGTAATCAAGCTAAAGGCTGATTAGACTTCGGGCCGAAGCAGCTGTCGGTATTCAAGAAATGCCGATATAGTTCTAATGGAACTGTTGAAACTGGCTTTCAACCCACAAACATATTTCGACACGCTTCACTCAATGGATGAATGTGTTAACGTTCGAATGACAAGCGTTTCTTCCTTGAATTGCATCTTTGAACGTTAACAAACACCGTAAGCTACCCGCCACATCAAACAAATAGTACGCACATGTACTTGAAACAGAGGCCAAATTCCACACGGGGTCTTTGGTATGCTTAACCAGTCTAATCACCGTGTGATGTTAAATCTGATCTAACAACATAAGCTTTCATTGATCATCCTGTACCTTTTGAACATGCTGATCTAGACCGCAATACCTTGCCTCCTCCTATGTATATTTTGTAAATAAAAGCAATAAATTGTGTTTAAATGTGTAATGTTGGTAGTATTATGTATTGACTCTCGGGATAAGAACGATTTCGATATTTTGTCTAGATTGGTCAATGAATTTTCTTCGCTTTTTATATCCCCAAATTCAACTGAAAGCAATAATTACTGGAAATACCCATTCAATACGTCATACATGTAACAGTTTCGATTTAAAATAACATTGATATAGATCTGACAAACGGAACAAGTGATCTTAATAAACAGATTGGTCTGTTTTTGAAAATGAGGATATTGGCACTGGGACACGGTTCGAATCCCATAAAAAGCAAAAGCCCACCATGAGACTTTTTATTAATCCACATTGTCCACAATTACTGGTTATTTATCTAGAAGTCAGAACCGAAAGTGTTCTTCAATAAAATTCGTAGGAAACTGTTTCACAATCAATTAAAATAGGTAAAATTAAATTAATGATTTCTAAAAATGTGCCCTTGCTTATGGAGTTATAATGTTCATGTTGTAGTTGGGATTGGGAACAAAGGGACCCCTTTTTATCAAACCTTGTCTGAGGTCTATCTGAGCATCCATTACACCTTATCATGCAACTTTATCTGTGGATATCACAATGCAGCATGGGAACGTGCACTGACCCCCGATATCAAAAGGATTCTGGGTCTTTTACTTCCTTAACTACATATGTAAAGAGGTTCTTTTGTCAGATAGTCGTGGAATGTTACAAGAGATACGCCCGAAATGTTATCAGAACTTGAAGCGGTTCAAAAGGCGAAGTTCTTATATATGTTCTTATATATAAACGTCAATGCCAAATTTCGATGCCAATATTGAAAAGCATTGTCCTTGTCTTCATACCTAAGTCCTGTGAATGAACATTTTGAAGCGGTTTAAAAGGCTTAGTTATTACTGTACATGAAGACAAATTTATATGCCAATAATTCGTTACTCAACCCATGTCTTCATTGTATCGTCTTGGACAACGCTATTGCTTAGCTTACGCAGGTTGCGGCGGTCCCTGTATTTCATTCGAACACCTCTTCCAACGGTGTGAGCGGTGGCACATCCTGGCAAAAGCGAAACCATTACACGGGTCCTTTCTTGATATACCACTATATTTTTATCTACAATACATGTGTAGATATATCAATTTAAATGTATCGCCTTGTTTATTTTGTTCCTCTCTTGCTTGGAGAGTGAACTGAAATGATGTCTAAATTTTAACTTCCATATGATGTACCATCAGTGACAAATAGTTGCTGGTGTCGGTTGAAGAGCAAAATGTAGTTCTTGAAAATGAAATCTTTGCATTGTGTGAGGGAAATGAGCATATAGATACGTGGGCTATTCGGCTATTTTTATTTTATTTTTTTGTGATGTTGCAAATGATTAAGAAACGTTTATTTATTTTTTTAATGTGCAAAACGACTTGGTCTAAATGATGAACGAATGATTCCAGTAGAATACGCTGACCTCGGTATTTTCGTGAGTGAAGATTAAGAGGGGTGAAATAAACATTTACCGGTGGAGAAACATGTGATGATCGTGTTATAGTTTTCTTAGGGGTTAAAGACTGTATGGATAGTATATACATCCAGAAATGGGAATCAAGACGATTTGTTTTGTGAAAGGTTATTTCGCTTCATGAGTCAAACTGACTACGGTTCTATAAAGACTTTAGTATGGCAATTATAAAAACTGAACCGCAACCTTATATGAGGTAGAGACGACAGTTTGAACTCTACGGATAGGTCACAGCAAATGTTGTATATATACGTATGTACATATGTTAACCATCACGGTCAGGTCGTCTGTTTGCTATATACATGTATAATGTCTAGACAACTGGGGCCCGTTTTACTAAACAACTTACGGAAAATGTTTGCGTAAGTCATAATTTATTAACATGGATAATATCTTCAATGAAAGTACAATATTGCAATGTGACACGTCATTGGAAGCGTCTCGGAGAGACGATTCCAATGATGTGTTACTTTGCAATATTGCTTTGCCAAATATTGAAATAAAAGGACTTGTTGTTTTAGACTTACGCAAATCTTAAGCGTAAACTGTTTAGTAAAACGGGCCCCTGACCTCTTGTACGGCTGGTTTAAAGGAACCCTGAGTTGACCATCAAATTTCCGGTTCTGATGGTATACGATAACCCATGCTTTATAACGGCGTTACGTCTAACACTTGGCAGGGAAATCTTAGTCGGTACTGGAATATGTAAAACTGCCTCCATTAGCAATATGCCACCCTGTCTGACCCCTCTGAGACCAGGTTAATCTGTGGCTGGACGTTAGAGATAATTCAGCCCCCTCGTGGTCGTAACTTAATACAAACATAACATCACAAATTAGCTCTAAATTAGCTCAGACGATGGAATATAATACGGAATATTAACTCTTATTTATGTCTAGATATCTCATTTTCCCGCGCCAATGGGTCATACATTCAAAAGTTTAACGACTGCGTTGGTCTTTTTTCTGCACATCGAAGCATCTTTTAAATGGCAGAATTCGAAAGACAAATAATTCTTTGAATCATATTGCAATGTGACGATTATCAGATTATGACATATAAAAAAGAAAGAACGAATGTTGAAAGAAAGAAACAATCTCGTTTGAGTAATTACGATACTTTGGAATGTAACTCCATAGATTGTTCGACAAAAAACATGTACCCTACCTCTGGTATCGCTAAGGCTTAGTGTTAGCTGTTACATAACATCTGAGCTATGTGAATGCCAGAGAGGAGCGGTGAATTATGTTTTGAATAAGAAATTTCTCAGTAAACCTGTTCAATATAAGATTTTCCAAGTTTCATTGGATGAGGCCATCCTCATATATCATGAACATGTTTTAAATGTCTGATACTACTGATTCTTCTCATAAACTATTTCTTCTGATTAGCAAACGTGTCCTTAAACATCACAACATTCAATATTTCATTTTTCGTCAGGCTATCGTCGACAGGAATGGCGAACGAGTTAAAGAATTACACGTATTAGATTTGCAAGCCCGTCCAATTTCCCCAAATAATCTTTGAAATTCAGAGGACAGCAATATACCAATAATAAAAAAAAGCCAGTGAGT
Organism: Cerastoderma edule; assembly: GCA_947846245.1. Classification (NCBI taxonomy): domain Eukaryota; kingdom Metazoa; phylum Mollusca; class Bivalvia; order Cardiida; family Cardiidae; genus Cerastoderma; species Cerastoderma edule. Next base: position 29,573,417 of record OX401407.1, on the reverse strand, counting down.
CTTTTTTATTATAACGAATTTTCATATAACGGAGTTAAACTGAAAGAAATAACGCTTGCTCGATTTAGAACTTAAGTCTTTTGCGGAAGAAGTAAAATGAAATAAAAAAGCTTTTGAAAACTAAAAACACCCTCTACACTATTGTGTGCTTTTCTCTTTATCTTTCGCTTAATCAACCCAAAACGTAATTAGTAACTTTTTTCGTCGCGTTTTCCTTTGCAAAACCTTAATTCGTTTAACGAGCTTATTGCCAACTACAAACGACGCAAGCTCGATATAGAACTATCGAGTAAGCAAAACAAAAACAAAGCAACCCTTACAAAACTCAAAATACACCCCAGCGTGTTCGTGTTTTTTTCCTTTATCGTTTACAAAATCAGCACAGAAGGGCTCCAGGTGGGGCAATACGATGCCAGCAACACCAGGGTCTCGCCTGGAATTCAAACGCGTCTGTCTCACAGATGGTTCTTATCAATAAGCCAGCTCCTGCCCTCCGAGAAAAAAGCGCCTCATAGGCAGCTAGGTCGAAATGTTTATGTGTTGGCCCGGATTAAACCGTGCCATCGGTAGAAACTGCTTCTGATTGGCATTTGGTGCCCCCTTGGAAGCAGTAGAGTCAATCAGCATTTTATAGATGGTGCTTTAGACCACTAGAGGCGGTTCTATTTGTATCGAATCAGTCTGTGATAAAAGTAACGACGGCAAAAAAGGGCAAAGAAAACAATAATCGCCATGGGTTTTCTTTTAAATAACACGACTCCTTTCATTCTGCACGTGCGTTTTTCGGGATTTTTTTCCTACTTTTTATTCCCTTCCTCGAAAAGAGATGAGTCAAACAAACGAGCCTGTCGAACCCGCTTTGACACGCAAAACATAAATTACCTTACTCACGTATACACGTCAATATACGAACCCCTTTTTTACTCCTTTATTTTTTCTGTGATAAAAGGGCCGCTCCAAAGTCCTGGGTGAACAATTAGTCTGCATGTATTTACTTTGTTTGTATAGGTTAAACGCCGTTTTCAGCTACATAGTTAGGTCATAGCGGTATTGACCATTGGTGCAAGAATGTCTTGTACGGTCTTGTGAGTCCAGTTAAGCAGCAGTTTTAGGAGACAGAATCGTGTTGAAGGAGACAACTAACGGCCTAATATAGAAATCAGCCTGTCATTAAATACAATTGAAGCTTTCTGAATATCTTGCCCACCGTTTTAGAGCCGTAGCTTAAAGCACGATCGACTGTACATGTAATTATAATGTTGGTGTTTAACGCGTTTTCAACAAAACCTATGTTATATCTCAGCGATACTGTATAAAAATTACCACCCCAAAACAGACGAATACTTTTGCAATTGAACGGATGTTCCGATCGGAATGCTCCCGTTTCCAAGACTGCTTCCATTATTTTTGGTCTAATAAGCACCTTATACTTAGAGTAAGTATGTAGTAGAGCGTCAACTCCGAGCGACGTGGGTCGTAGGTTCGAATCCCATGTGTAACAGTGTCCACTTTGATTTCTTTCATTAATCACATTCGGTGCGAGGACTATGTGGATCTAGGAAACATAAACAAATGTGGTCGTAATGGTTGTATGGACGTGTTTCCCATTCGATGAAAATGAAACAAACAATTATAGAACACAAATTGGACCATTTTGTAAGGTAGCAGATTAGTCCCAAAGTGGCTATTTCCAAGTTCAACGAATGTGATTGTAAAGGGTATTTTGACGTATTTCCCTTTCGATGGCAATGCAATGAACAATTCTAAAATATAAACTGAACGAGTTTGTAAGATAGCGGATTAGCTAGAATACGGCTGTTACCAGGTTCAATGACCGACATACTCACGGGTTATCCCATCTTCTTTTTCATTTTCATATTGAATATAAATGAGGTTGTTTTTACTTCTGTTTGAGAAATACATTATACAATTCGCGTGTCACATCAACCGTAGATGCCTCAACGAATAAAAAAGCTGTTGATACAATCTCGTAAAGCTCGATAATTAAGAGCACGGAACGTATACGTATCCATCATTCAGTTCGGATTTTAGGGCATTGTATACGCTTTGTTTTCGTTGTATCTCGGTCTTGTAATAGCTGATGAAGTTGTTGTAAAATATTTGGATACCTCTGTAATCGTGATAAGCGGTTATGCGTCATTGTAAACAGATTAAGTGTCATGCGTTTGCTTAGACTTAGAAAACAACGAAAAAAGACATTGCAATTATGGACAGAGTACATAATGACAACATACGACATTGTTTTAATAATCTATAACGAACGAAAAGAAGTAGTATGGTGTAATAAATGACAACGGATAAGTACAATATAAATTTGAAATGAAAACGTACATGTTCAAGTAATATGCTACATTGTTCATGAAAACAACTGTTTCCTTCAATGGTTACTTGGGTTATTTTCGTCATTAGCCAAAGTCGTTTTAATGTTTTAAGGGTATCGCGACCGCGCGTTTGTTCATAAACATAGATGGAAATGTATATCAATACATGCGCTTGCAATTGTAATAAGGAAATGTAACTATTGATATACATGCACATGAAATAGATAAATAGAGAATATATGGTTGGTGTCGTGAATCAGGAAAGTTATCGGACAAGGCTTAGGAATATTATCCGGTGAGCCGAAGGCGAAACGGATAATAATCCGAAGCCGAGCCCGATAACTTTTCCCATTCAAAGACACCAACCGTCTATTCCATTTAGCCTGTTACCTTTATGTATTCTTCCACACAAACAAGATGAAAATAAAACACGAGAAATAAGGCAAAAATAAGTAGAGAATGATGTAAACATGACGTTATGGCGTTCTTATGACGTCATGATTCACCACGTTCATGTGTTATATGGTTAGTGCCGGATATCACAAATGTTATACGGCACCTAGTTATCGGTCCCAAAATGACACTAGTGACAGGATAAAATATTGTTCAGAAGACCTGCAAAGGTGTGGTACATCTCCGTAACTAAGTGATTGGCTAAGTAAACAATGATATGAATTACCTTGTTTTCACGAATTTCAAACCGTCAAACTCGTTTATAAAGAAGTACTGACGTGAAATCATCACTTTTTGCTCTGCTTGTATGAGTTATTAGATGTCAGTTCCACTCGACTGGATTGCTAATCTCAAAGAAATGAGAATAACCAACCTTTATAAAGATATGAAATAGTGATAAGATATATAATTTATTTGCGGTTTGATTAAGGACATAGACATTTCTAATAAAAAAGAAAAACGTGTGTAATACATGGCGTAAAATCGCTATTAGGAGTAGTCCGACAAGGTCCGTTTTGTCGTGACGCAGTAAATCTTTGTGCAAAAATGCTCATTTGTACAGATGTTTCTATAGATATGATCCATATCAAGCAAATATCTATGACACTTCAAGTGGACGTAATCTTTTTTTTCTTTTTCAAATATTTTACTTATCTCATAGATACAAGACGCATTTTCTATCTTTCCTACTTATGACCACTTTCTCTTATCTAAAGCATTATTTACTTTTCTAACAGCTCATAACATTTTTCTTTTATCTAAAAGCAGTATCTACGTTCCTTACTGCTCATGACATGTTCTCCTACTTAAAAAAGTCCACGAGGTTGGACCTTTTTCTTAAATATTGCATACTTTAATCTTTCGAATGCATATTTTGATGCACCCAAATGCTTATCTTAAACTTGATTAACTCATCCCCTTCTATGTTGAATGTTTGACTGGTTAAATTAAAAGGCAGTCAGGAGACGACAAAAAGTCATGAACATACAAACATCTCCTTTGTGACAAAAGGATGCATTGCTCATAATGTAATCAGGTGATACAAAGCCCTTTGTGTGGTTCTACAAAATGAATATGCCGTCACAAACATGTCGTCAGACAAATCATCTGGCCGAAACGAAAAATGCTGGTCAAAAAAGCTATCAATCAATTTCATAGACTAATGGTTGTGGTGCCCTAATTGTGCAAAGAGGGACATGTTTGGCCCTTTGTGTGAATTGCACATAAGAGGTGCTTGCTCACAGAAGAGAAAATTTGAAAGTCAAGACAAATCGTCGTTGTAACAATACAGAGTCTGTATTGTTGATTGAGATATATTTAAAACTAGTCATCGAAATAAATTCAGGAAGCGTAGATTTGTCTAAGTATTTACAGTTTATATGCAGTAGATCTTAAAAGCGATGTCACGCTTTTGGATTATAATAATATCAATTTCGCTGTAAATACACTTTAAAGAATTAGAAACTATCTAATTTTGCTTCAAATGACTTTTCGTCAGTGTGTATTATATATCAGTAGAGCTGTTCTTCTGTTTTAAAGAAGTCACTTTACAACTTCCAATTTCCAATCAGTAAAAAAGGACCTTTAAACTTCGCTAACAACCCCAAGGTTTGGATACATTTACAGCTTGAATCATCCCAGTTAAACCTTCAACCAACGCAAATGACATTTCAAAATGCGATGAAATTGAACAACAATATTCTTATATTGCAAACTCTTATACTTTTGGACCAGCGAAAATTTGGTGTTTGGTAGAGGGTTAACACGTTTGGGGAGAAAAGGCTCTAGCACCCGTTGATGGGTAACAGGTCCGTCCTTATCAGTTCTTTGCTCATGTTCTGTCCAGCATGAACCCTTATAGCGCTGGAACCGAGTTCATGCTTAAACAAACAGGTTAGATTAAGGCCAGCCGCCAAGTTAATTGACGGCTGGCCTGTAATCCAACCTGTTTGCTGCTCTAAGTATCTTTCCTCGTCAGGAATAAGCAGATATTGAAGGCTTTGGAAAGCAGACAACACAAAATTCTATTTTTAGAAAATTACCCAGCACTCTAAGGGTTAATGTTCTCTATCTGTCTGCGAAAACGTCTACAAGAAGATTGATGGGCGAAAATAAACTACCTTCCTTAGACAGATAACGGACATATCTCTTATCGGTGGCTTTCACCTGTCGTTTTCAAGTATAATGTTCAGTTTAAGGTGAGAAAATATTCATTTTTGATTACCATGTTTTCATGTCAGTTATCATCTGAGGCAAAGAGATTGTGCAAGTTTGTGCAAGAATGTGCCATTTTAGTATTTGCGTTTGTATTTGTGAGAATATGTGCGTGTGTGAATGAATGTGTGTTGTAAATATGTTTACATTATCTGTGATTATATGCAAAAGTCACATGCTTCTTGTTTTTCTCTTATTATTCTAGTTTTTAAAATTATGCTCGTTCTTGTTCGTGTACTTATTCTGTTGTTCTTCTTTTTTATTTTTATTTTCATTTCTTATTCTTATTCTTATTTTTGTTTTTGTTCTTGTTCTTGTTCTTCTTATCCTCCTCCTCCTTCTTCTTTTTCTTCTTCGTCTTCTTCTTCGTCTGCTACTTCTTCTCATTTATCACCACTTTTATGCATCGTCATTTGTTTATTCATCCGTTAACTAAATAATGAAATGTCGTTGAAAACCTTGCAATAGATAAATAATTTTGGTTTCGTTTTAGAACTATAAAGATACATAGACATACACACTCGAACGTCTTTAAACAAATTATTTGTAAAAAGAAGAACCCAACGAGTATCCAGACACTTCTCAATAGGTTGGAAATTGTGCACACCATACATAAGCTCATTAGCAAAAAGTGAATACATGAGATGTTTCACATGTACACGCAAGAGTATATCTGAAATGGTATCATTTACTTTGGACGCTTCTGAGATGTTTACTAAACATCAAAGTCGACCGATGTAAACAGGCATGAAAACAGACAAAAAGATTTGAAATGGATAGGATCAAACGGTGGCGGCACGAGTATGTCATAACACACGCTCCTACGTCCTTCTTAAGTGAGCCATAATGCCCATTTCACACTTACTCTATCAATTCTTTTGTTTAAATCTTGGACAAAAATCTGAGTCAAGTTTGAAATAAAACTCGCTTTTCTTTAGACCATCTTATGTATGTGATTTACATAATACATCATACATAAAAAACATTCAAGTCGACGTTCCATTCGCTGCCACGGGTCCTGTGTTGTTGTGCAGTTTAGTTTGCGCTCTTAAAACAAGAAGGGCTCGTGTTCGAGCTTTATCGAAACCTCTGATTTCGTGGGAGTGTTCGATGACATGACACTTCAAAGCACTAGTCTCATATAAGTGAATCCAGAGTTACCGTAACATAACTGAAAAACTGTTGTCACGGCTTTTAATCCATTTAAAACAGATCCATCATATTTGTAGAAATATATAGAAAATGGTCATGGACAGGGTATCGTCGTTTTGCCAATCTTCCATTTTGTAACACAGAAAAGGACGTGTATAAACGGCCTCCATGCAAACATTGCTCCGCATCGGCATTGAAAGTCTTCTAAGGCATTTCGTTGTCGTAACCGTTTGATTCACTTTAGGTTGTATCGGGATTGACGCCCTTGTCAACAGCATCATAGTCGTCGCACTTTTTTTTTTATCAATGTTCTTGGTATTTCGCTGTACTGTAATCTTTCCAAGACAACGAATGCTTTTAGGCAGAAGGATAGAAGGAAAGAAATAAAGAGCGATATTGGCGTATTGACTTTGTTTTACGTCTGGAAAGAATAATTGCCGAGAAGGGTCTTCAGCCCAGGATCCCTATATTCCAGGTCCAACACGCTACCGTCTGGGCAAATCTAACTTAGATTTGTCAGCATGCAGTTCCGTGCCTTTGTAAGTTAACTCTAATCTTGGAATTGTTATGAGTTGCCCAAACTAAAGGTCGCCCAAACTCAGACTTGGGAGTCTTATTTTAGTCAACAATTCTGTCTTTCCTACAACCTTTTCAGAATCAGAACTGCATTTATCCTGTCACTGGTGCCATTTTGGGACCGATAACAAGGTGCCGTATAACATTTGTGATATCCGGCACTAACCATGTAACACATGCACGTGACAAATCATGCCGTCATAAGAACGAAATGACGTCATATTTACATCATTCTCTACTTATTTTTTTCTTTTTTTTCTCGTGTTTTAGGCTATTCACATCTTGTTTGTTTGAAATAATACATAAAGGTAACAGGATAAATAGAATAGAAAATTGGTGTCTTTGAATGGGAAAAATTATCGGGCTCGGCTTCGGAGTATTATCCGTTTCGCCTTCGGCTCACCGGATAATAATCCTAAGCCTTGCCCGATAACATTTTCGATTCACGACACCAACCATCTATTCTCTATCTCTTTACTGAGAAAGCGCTTGTGCCGTCAAAGATTAGCATGGTACGTCTGCAAAGAATTATCTCAGTTGAGTTTTATTGATTCCTCAGGGTTTTGTGATTCGGTAAAATCTAACACATCTACTGGTAAATCGTTAAGTGTTTCTCCAGATTAACATGTGTTTCGTACACAGGCTGGTCGTGGGCTTCACTTTACAGAGATACTACAAGGTCCATTTAAAGTGCTTTCATACATAGAGAGATAAATGCATAGTCATATACCTTGCTATTGACTTGTTTTTGCAATTTGAAATGATTTATGCATGTACTTGTGGGCCAGAGGACTTTGAGCCATAATGATATATATATATATCTATCTACTAAAACAGATTTGTATATAAGTCAGATGTGAGGGACATTTTACGCTCGTAATAAGCTATACGTTTTCCTGCTGTTCTAGTGGCCTGTCGTATTGTGTTGGGAGCACCCCTATGCTTTGTATATCTACAACAATAGAGAAAACCTCTCTTTTCATCTCCCCCACTCATTTAACGCTTCGCAGATAATTCTATTAAACAGATTCTTTTTTAATCCTGCGCGGTATGCTATCTCAATTGAAACGATATACTTTTGATCCTAATCAGAAGTAAATTGGCGCATATGCAAATGCTAGACTAACACGTGGTAAGGGTAGTGGAAAATCTGATCTATAAAAAAAGAAGAAAGAACGTCTGATCTATATTGAATGTAAAAGCTTTATGCATCTTAAAGGGCTCGTTACTTGCTTCGCTTAATAAAATGACAAGATATTCATATACATGTAGATCTATGTACATGTATTTCCAAAATGTAAATGAAAGATGTTATTTCAAGATGGATCAACTGGCTTTATTTCCTTTTATCAACAACACTATCAAGGTAATCTCAAAATGCATAGATTCCATTTCTAGGGGAGAGTGGAGAGAGAAACTCTGTAAAACCCTAACCGTACGCTAAACTCTTGCCTATTTTACATTCACAAACACAAAGTAACATTTGAGATTCAAAGGCTAAGCCAGTTTTTTAAACGAAGAATCTTTGTGGGACAGGTCCCTGAAATAAGCCCAACATCATATGGATGGTACTACAAACTGTTCTGGTTCTCTTCGTCAGGGCAACATTTGACTACGTCTTTGTGTATGTCCCGTCCTCTCATTATTATATTGTAAAGCGTGTAATGTTATTTATCACTGAGCTAATAAGCCGGTTAACAACTCAAACCAGATGGTGGAAATCCTCTCCCCTCTCAAACAATGACATAAAAAGACCGATAGCAATTGAAATAATCAGCAATAAACGGACATTATATTCTAAGCATATGGACTAGATATAATAGTTGTACTTTAAACGCTTCCGGGTAAGAGGGGGTTGTTTTAGAAGAGAGATGAGACCGGTTTCTTTGCAACCCTTTCTCAAACGGTTATATCTCGAAACATTCAACACGTTTAATCTGTAGTACCACACATAACATTAAAACCAATTGTTGCTGATTTGGTTAGACCATGTGACAAAAATAACCAACATTCTTGTTTCAAACATTTTCACATAATTTTCCATTTCTCGCTTAATACATAATTCTAGTTTTGAAATTCCGATTTTTACTTCTTGCCTTTGCTTAATTATTCCACAGACCTATTAAAATGAGTATCTTTTTAATTAAGAGTATCATCCTTTTGAAGATGAAATGTTCATAAAACTAGATTATTGAACGCGTTTCATCCCCATTCATAACCATTTGGTAAATATATATAATACATTTGTGTCTTATAGATGTAGTAAACTGTTTAAACGGTTTATTTTTAAAAAGAAAAATGATCCATAACTTTTGTCCTGTGAAATCATCTTAATTGGTAGGAACATTTGGAATACAGTCTATGAGGTGAATAGACACTCTTATCATATGAATCTATCAATGTTCCTTCGAGAGCATTCATTTGTCTGATGTTATTGTCCTATTAATTGAATCAACGTACTGAAAGGGGCGAATGCTTGTATCTAACATGTTTCATGAAAACTGAGGTTTTCAGCTTTTTCAAAATAAATGAAATGAATATGGACATTCAATGATTAAATTGTTAAGGTTATTTTTTTTCTCAAGATTTTTACTTACTTACAGAACATCTTTTGATGTTTTGTTACTAACAGAACACCATCTGTGAGACAGTCTTTTTAAGACCCTTCAAAAACCCCTTGTGTAAGGGGATAATCGGCCCCTATTACAGAATGGTCTAATGAAGCACTTATCTATTACGATGTGACCCGCTGTTCGGCATTACATAGGTTAAGGGTCGGTCCTTATACCCTAACTATCTAGGGATTAAGGTTCAAGTATCTATTTAATCCGCAGTTTAACCAAGCACGGGGTCCCTTGTTACATCAAACGGCCGTTTTGCCCCCGCAGTGTAAACCCTCTCGTAGCATAAAACCTACATCTCTTTGACGCAGCTGTTAGAGACGATGTGATGAACCACTGTGACAAAAGAATTGCTCCAAAAGAGCATTATAGTGTTCATCCTTTTGTCACCATGGATTCCACCCATTCACAGAGAAAGCTTAAGTTTTCGTGTTTTTCGTCATATTATGATGTTTTCAATTTTAGGTGCGTATTCACATATGGGATTATTGAATAAACCATTATGTGTTACGAACAGTAGTTGCGTTCTGAATCTATTCTAATTGAATGCTTTAAAGAGAAATGTAGTTCGACATACAGAGATACGATATACGGAGCAGTATTTTGTAATTTGGCAACGAAAGCGTTTTACCCATATCATCAACGCTCCATAATTCATTTTACGTAAGTAAATCTTGAAATATCAGGAACCTGCTAATGGCGCCACACATCTGAATAAAAGACATTTCAATTCATTGTCACAATAATTTTCATTGAATAAACAAATAGAAAAGAAATTCCGTGTGATAAAAATCTCGTATATGGCTTTCACAAGTTCTTGCCCATTCTTTAAAACAAATGTGCTCAGTTAGAACTATAGGCTCAAGAATATCTTTCACCGGCGGCAAAAGTATCATCTTCCTATTGCTATTATATCTATAGACAGATCGCCTTATAAATCTATCATTTTAGCGAAAAATGCTCCCTTGGTTGTAAGCACTTCTGAAAAGAACAACAATGGGAAGCGATAAATGTCTCCCGAATCAGGTTTAGCAAGTTTTACGAACCTGTTTATAACGCTTGATCAACAATGCTTCTCATGGCTTTGTGGTCGTTGGGTGTGCATTTACATACAAGCACTTTGGTGATGCTAAATATATACAACCAGTTATTATTAAAGCGACCATTGGAAAAAAGACAAATCGTGGTTTTTAACACAAAAAAGGTCTTAGTACGGATGCAAGTCATTCAGGAAGCTCCAGTAGGAGCTTTCTGAATGACTTACGTCCGTGTTAAGATAGCCTCAGACTTAATAACATTTCATGCACTGTATAAGAATGGTTGCTTAGAATTAATTTAGTAAGGATCAACCTCGATTACGTAAATATCTGGTTTGAGCCCAGGACTTGTTCGCATAAAACACCACGAAAAAATAATTCGCTGCAATGACTTCCATCAATGTGTTTTAATGGAGTTTAACGCAGTGTCACCAGTTTTCTTTTTATGACGGCTTTAATCGGACCCATCTGTTCAAAGCTATGGCACCATAGTGCCTTGCCAAAGCACACTCATATAATCCAGACGGGTTAAAGGCAATAGAATACGGGATCCCGCGTTACAGATTCTCAATCATAAGCATAAGATATCTTATTGTACTCAGTGTTAAAAGAATATCATCATTGTAAGAAAAAAAAACCAGATATAAAGATGGGTACGAATGGCCTTTATTCAGGAAGCATTGACCTAAAAATGCTTTTTGAAACAACTGTGAAAATGGATGAATTGTTCGCGACTAGTAATCTTTCCTTTTGGCACATTGTTTACTATCCTATTTCATAAACACATGGGCCACGTCACGGGAAAAGGGGCACTCGGACATAGCAAACATTGTAGCCCCAGACCAGCCGCCACGTCACTGACGTGGCGGCTGGTCTGGGGTTACACTGTTTGCCATCTTAGAGGACATCAAGTTCTACCTTTAAATAAATACAAATGATTACAGTCGTGACTAGATGCTGGAATAATAGCGCTAAGATAGAGCTGAGACAGCGGTTTTTATTTATGTCCGAGTGCCCCTTTCTCAATCTATTGCCGTCAATCTATACGCTGTCCCGATGTGTTAACTAAGTTGGACAAGTCCCATAATTACATACAAGAAATATGCTAAGGATACTTAGAGATAGACTCATGTATATGTAAATATAACTACCACGACTCTGATTAACTTGTAGCTCATTAGTAAAGGTCCACGAATTAATAAGCCGTTACTATTCACGTACTATCCTATCCGACAATGTATTAGTAACATTAACTGTGTATTGAGAACGTCGGATTTGAAACAAACAGTCAAAGCGTTTGCATCTAATCGGTCTTCTCACTTGCTGATTCGGAGTCTTTCCATATCCAGTGGATATCGGATATTAATGTGTAGAACTATGTAAAAGAAGCAGACACAATTGTATCACCAATTGCCAAGTGATTTGAATATTCGTAACCTTCCAAAATTGCAGTGTAAGAATGTTGTCTTACATTTGACCTTGTCCCACCTCTCAAAGAAAAAGCTTTACCTTAAAATACAACAACAACAACAACAACAACAACAACAACAACAACAACAACAACAACAACAACAACAACAACAACAACAAAATCATGCGAAAATGGATATACATAAGTTTAAGCCCAGAGGGCATTAACACACTGGATGCTTATGTTATGCAACTTAAAAACTTAAAAATCCAAGAACAAATGATCTTGCACCGTATGAACAAAGTGTTCACTTTCTTATTTCATCCATATTCTATACGCTGTACATGCATTCTATCAACGCCTTAGCCCTTTACAAAACAGCCCTGGATAGAGGTTTTTTTTTATAATATTCTCTTTTCTCAACAATGGTTTCCGTCCCACCAGAAGATCATATTCATCAAATTATAACGAACGTTTTGTTCATATTTGGCGATCAAACAAATTGTCAATGGGGTAAAAGTGAGGCCACTGCGCATGGCTTATAGCTTATTTGGCAGAGAACAGATTTCAAGGATATGTATACGGCACGCTCCTCAGAAACTAAATCATGATTTGCATAAATTTGTAAACATAACCTATTTATCTACATAAGCAAGCGTTGTCGAATAATCCACGTCACTTGTCATTTTCCTAATTGCCGTGTTATATGGAAATGTTTGGCCATTTGAGTCCCTCAAAGGCAATGAAATGGATACATAGTACTTAAAACGATGATTTGTATGCATGAAATGGAATTGTGAATACGCTATATGTGTAGAATAGCCCTTACAAACCCTTTGTTCATTTTTGGGAGCATAACAGATATCTTGACAAAGCCTTTCCAGTGGAAAAGTGGTCAATGAACAAGAGAGATTAATTTGAAATATCATAAAGTGAATACAGAAGCGTAGATAGATAGTTGCGGTTTCCATATTTATACAATATCATTGTCGTCTTACACTTCACAGAAGATTTTGCCAATGGACTCGAGCCCCTACATAATACTATGCTCCGACTAGAAATATATAAGCTGTTTTTCATAAACATTAAGCCACAGACCCATCAGTACAAAATTTACTAATATTCAAGAAACAGACGCGATGTCTTGCTCGATGGAAACATGCATAAGCTAACACATCAACTTATCAAGTAATGATAGCAATCGATACCATTTCAAAGCAACCTGTGTTATGGGCATACAAATACGAATAGAAAAGCCAGTTTCAGGTAAAAATAACGTAGCAGAAATTTATGATACAGGGGCTATCCCTTTATAACTGAATACAGTCAAAACTGTATACCTTGAAGTTCAAAGGACATCATAATATTATTTAACAGGGAGAGAGTTCGACGTATAGATGTCAAGAATATTAAGACATAGAAATAAAGAACAAATAAATCGAAACCCCGTATTTACTTCGACGTTCACAGGAGTTCGACAATCAAAAGCTCGATGTATAGATATTCTACTGTTATTGTTAAAATGACGTTTAGCTAAATAACCAAAACAAACACAAAAAAACTGAGCAAGCAAACGACTTACGGCACATTTTCCAATTAACTGCCAATTAAAGAATATGGCGGCCCGCACAAGCTTATCAGTTCGCTAAGTGTGGAATGGCGTTCAGGAATTTAATGGGCGCTGCCAGAATTTCGACTTATGGCCTGACAAATCCTCTTTGATTCCGGCACCCATTATTTATTCGCGGAATTCCGTGGCAGGACCATTTGCAAAGCATTTTCATTATGACGGAATGTCCGGGCATATGTTAAATGACCGTTATCCCAGATCCTTCTCTCCCTTAGATTTTCGCGCCTTAGCCCCCTCCTCCCCAATCAAAGTGCTTAGGTCATTACGTCATGGTGCTGAATAGCCCAGGAGTTCAAACTTCGTAGACTCCATGTTATCTTCATTTCAAATGAATCCTTTGACTAGAAGACTTTACCAAGATCTTTTTGAAGGTTGACAGCACAGAGTCTCTATAAGTGTTAGGTTACCATTATAAAATTGCAAGAAGTTCACTTATAACACCTTACCCGACCAACGACGATTCACATCATTTTTGTGAAGTTTTCGGACGCACTCTTGCCTACGAAGTTCGCAGAGGTGCTCTTCGGACACCTCTGCAAACATTGTGAGGGATTTTACGTCTGAAATGTTACGATGATACTATATCAAAATATTGCATATTTTAAATAAACTAAGATATATGTGTTTTTATAGGCTTTGCAGCGAAGACCTATGATATAAGGTCTATGTGAAAGGTTAATTTGATAAAAAAAACAAAAAAACAATTCGCACATCGATTACAACAAACAAGGGAACCATATTTGCTGCTTACTTTTAAGCGTTGGCACCATGGTTCAACAATTTTTCGGACGTTCGTTTGCTAACAAAGCCTTTAGATCTGCTTCGAATACTTCACGATATTTAACGCGTTCAATTGTGTGCGTTGTTTTAAAAGGGAATATCAAGTTGTTGGTACAAGGAATGCCTATGAGGTTATGCGCAGGGTGAATTTTAGATGGGTTACATACCACATGTTACCACCATATGTATATGATTCACCAAATTCATCTACCAATTCATCAAACGACAAAACAAAACAAATGAATAAACATCACAATTTAGAAAACATAAGTTAACCAAGCCAGTATTGCGATGTTCTCCTACAGTGCAAAAATGTCATTGCACGTGGCTACTTTTTCCATTAAGATTCTTTCACCAACTCATCCTTCTTAGTGTTTTTATGGGCTTAGATAAGCCAGCTGCAAACAATTTTGAATTGACAGTGTGAAAAAGATGAAAAGCTCATATTCGGCATTTTTTCTTTCAATATTACTGAAAAATCTTTTCATATCATTTTCATTATTATCATTGTTAGATCCCTCTTCGATTTTAAATATTACATGTACAATTTCTTTTCTTTTTTTCAAATACATAGGCCAATACCAAAGCTTAAGGGAAGGGTTTACCCAATGGTAAACGGGTTATCTAAATAACCCCAAATATTTCACAAATGAAAACATTCCGAATACATTAGTAGAACGCACACGCCAGTTTTCTGAAATTCTTTCCTATGGTACAACAATCCAGCCACATGTGACTATTTTTACGTTAAAATCCCATTAGCAATGAACTTATTACCCCATTTGTTTAACTTCTAATGCTGAATCAATGTAATGCATCCAATGTGTTAAGAATGTTATAATCGCCTGAGAAGTCTGAGGAAAATGATTTTCGGACTCCTCTGCATTTTCTTCGTGCGATTGTATGTCCGAAATGATGCGAAACTTCTATGCAGATAAATGTGCTACTTTTGCGTATTTGTGTAGCACTTTCTGATGAATCGCTGTAAAACGAGAAAAATAGCTCGTCACCAGTTTTCTATTCCTTCTGTTTTTACTATACGGTTTTGAAACTAATATGAAATTAAGAGCTATGAGTTATAGACTTTATATGGTCTGCCTACAAGTTCGAATTAGTGCCACTCTCAATAGTTCTGCTGAGGAACATTGTTAAAGTAAACAAGCCATTGGCACACGGCTGTTGGCGGGATAACGTGTGGTGTGCACTTAGATTGTGCATGTCAGAGTTTACGACCAATCATTTAAGGCCAAGTTATGTATAAAGGAATGACTCCAATACCAGAACTAATGAACTCTGGGTAACTGGTATGTCACTTTAAGGACATGTTCTACAATTCTATAAAAAACAAATGATCCTTTCATAGAATGCTCTCAATTTTTGATATGTTATTTAAAATTTTATTGTGAATTGAGAAATGGAAAGAAAAATGCAGGTCGACGAGTTAGATTTTTTGTAAAATGACAGTTTCAATGGTTACCGTTTGGGACAAAAATGTCAAAATGACCATACCATCTTCAAAGGTAATAAAATGATTTCTAGAAGTTTTATTAACACAAAAAACATGAATTCATACATTCAATACTTTATAATTCAATGGTATTTTAAATTATTACAATCTGAAAAATTTTTGTAATCCAAATCAGATTTTCAAATTTTTGTATTTGACAAAAAACAATAAAAATTGATATGAATATTGCAAAAAAATGAAGATATTTCAAAATCCCTTTCATAGAATTTTCTTATTTTTCAGTATGTGAATTAAAATCTAATCTTGAAATACAAAATGCAAAAAACAGAATATGTTGACGTGTTGGTTTTTCTGTAAAATGACAATTTCAATGGTAACTGTATTTGAAAAACTTTTACAAAAACGACTAAAATAACTTTATACTTGGAAAATAGAAGCTGGGGGCTTAGTATGCATGAGAAATATAAAATAATGTTAAAAATCTTTCATAGTTTTATGGATATTATAAACATTCTTTGAAAAAAAGGAGCATACAGTAAATTTCATCCGAATAAACACGTTTGTCCGACTACTATACAAGCTCCTCTTCGGTAACATATTATTATCTCCCTTGGATGCGCAGATGAAGTGCGCACTGAAAACTACCGAGAACGTTCTTAAGACTATCATCACACACTGCCCGGATGAGGGGTTGGGCTGGGTAACCCTTTACCAAACGCCAAATTTTTATGCAGTCCCAAGTTGAAAGAGTTTGTAGACGACAATTCAAAATGTGATGAAGTTGAAAAGTAACCTTCTGATAGGGCAGAAACCATTGTGGGAAAAGGGAAGTGTGCTCGTTGAAAGCAAGTTCTTGATTGCCCACAATATTTTCCAGAGTCGTCTGCAGAGTTCTCCAGATTTGTCTTCAACAAACTGGTCAAATGTTGCTATTGTTTGGTAATTGGTTAAGGGTAGGGGCTGTTTGAGGACATGGTCCCAGGATGGTAGGGGCATTGTGAAATTTGGAGGGGGCCTTATGAGGGAGTGCCAGATTGACCCTTTGGAAAGGCTTTGGTAACGATAGATTTACATGAGACAATGCTGTTTGCACAGTGAGTGCTAAACTTTATATCAAATATAAGAATATAGCTGCAAATAAATAAAATCTGTCTTTAGAGTATTCAAGAACAGAATTTCCTTCTTAAACAATGACTTAAAAGAAAAACCACTGAATACACATCAAAATGACTACAGTAATGAAGTAAGGGTAGTTGTTTATTTATCGCTTCCTCTTGTCTGTTCTGTACACGACCAGGAAGAAAAAACAATTCTTCCTCTTTCTGTTTTTAAAAGAGGATTAATCACGCTACACCTGAAATTACTTCCGTTTCAGTTTAATCTCCATGATAACCCATTAAATGCACATATAAAAGTTAACTCTTTAGATCACTCCTTCAAAAAGAATCATTTCTAAAAAATTATACTCCTTTAGAAAGGAATTATCTTTAAAATGACTTACTTCTTTCATATCAAAGCATCTTGAAATAATTCACCTTTCAAAAGGAAGCAACTTAAAGATATACTCTTTGAGTCCTTTCAATGGAAGCATATCTAGAGGATATGCATCTTTCAAAAGGAGGAAATTCAAAGATATACTCCTTCCAATGGAAGCATCGTCAAATATATACACATTTTAAAAGGAACACCTTTCAAAGCCCAAGATGAACTGTTTTTCTCATTACAAAATGCGAAAAGATATGAATTCGTTCTCTCCATCGTGAAATACTTAACGAAATTTTGATCATAATAACCTTTAGGAAAGCGTTTCATGCAATCAAGTCATTCTACCTTACGATCTTAACTCTCCATCGGGATTAACTCAATTATAAAACTACAGGAAGGAGCTCGTAAATATTTCATCCCCAAATTTCAAACACACTTCCACGTGATCTGGTAACGATCTCCAACTCTCGGGAGATCTCGCGAGATTTCCATTATAACTGTTATTATTATTGGCAGCTGGTTCCGGTGGCCGCACGCGACTCGTTCAATTACGAAACGAGACTATCGACGGGAACCAGTGACACGAGCGCACGTCTGGAATGTCTAGACGCGGGATGGGCACGCGGTTTTGTGTACACAGCGGAAGCGAACGCCTCTGCGGACGGCTGGGTGTGTTGGTCCAGCTGAATGGTCCTGTCGAAAGCCCATGGTACCGTGGTTTGATAAATGATGCTTGCATACGCTTGCTTTGTCCTCTCGCTCATAGATGAGTTTTAGAGTGGTACGAATGATTAAAGGCATCAGAGACGAATGAGACAAAGAAAAGAAAAAGGATGGAACAAGAAATGTCTCAATGGTATTGGTAAGTGATCATTGTACATATTTTAAAGATGATAGCAATTCTGAGTCCTAGTATGATTTTGAACGTTTATGGTCGTATCATGAATGCATTTTCGCATTGCAAAACGGTCAGAGAACATTTCCTGTTAAACGAAGTATTAAAGTATCGGTATAGTTTTGGGCAGTTGTAGAACAGTGTTGAAGGGATAGAACGAAACATTAAAGATCGACAACCCATTGCAGCTTAAAGGGTAAACACAAATAAATCAATTAAAAGGGATATTTCTAAGAATGACATTATTAAGCGTAATAAATCGGATTTCAAATACATTAAACGGATTAGAACATTTCAGAAAATTACATTGCTTTTTATGAAATTCTTTTTCATTTCTTTTGAATGAACATTTTAATTCGAAATTTATGAATCTACTAATATAATAAATTGTAACTGTAATTTCCTACGGTGTTGTCGTTTTTTACACAATCGATCGTTACATGTACTTTTCAAGAAAAAGCAGATGATAGTACGAAAGACGCTGAGTCCGAACAGTCGATGATACTTCTCGGACAAAGGTTTCTTTACGACATGGCAGGTTATCACCTGTTTATGGCATGTCGCAAATTTCACGGCCACGTGCCTGGCATTGGCGCAATGCAGGGCTATCGGCTGACATTAATTCTCTCGTTTCACGCATCTAAACTTTTATACTCCGTTAAAAACCGTAAACCCCGCTGTATTTTCTTTCCATCGCGGTAAAATTCCCGAGCCCTTTCGTCACTGCCTTTAAAAACGATAGAAATGTAGGAAAAACATGGATTAAAGCTACTTTTAAATTCAAATTGTACAAGCAGCCTTTGTCCATTTCATTCCCATTCAAGAGTTAAGACTTTGTTTAAAAAATGGGTGCCATTCTCCAAATCGCAATCAAAACGAATCAAAGAAAGCGTTCTTAAAAGACCTTTGATACCCGAAACAAACAACAACGTACTTCTACACATACGAGCTAGGTATCGTTCATCATAAAATACGTCAATGTAGGCCTACAAATACATGACTGTATATCTTACAAAAAGAAACCACTACATTATGTAGGGGGTAAGACGCCGTTTAGGATCAGAATGTACATTCTGCACTGTCATATCCGGGTTGGTACTTCACGTAAATAACTTTGGGCTCGTTTCTGCCCGTCCCAGGCCGTATGCTAATGGCTGATATGACTGGACACGGATACGTGTCGAATGGCAGATTAGTCGTTACAGTTCAACCTCTATGGTAATCTGTTTGTTTCATATCCGTATCTAACTACCATGATGAGTCCATTGTTTCCTATTTTGTTACAGTGTTTTATTTTCAAATTCGTCTGCTGCTAATACGCCAAAAAAGTCAATATAGAATGAACTTTAAAAAGATACACGTGTCTAATTAAGGATTTGCCCACAGTCTTCAATCCAATTGGTTGGTTGTTTAATGCGAAATGTTTTATCTGTCTCTCATCATTTGTGGAATATGTTCATGTGATGAAGCAGTACTGGTGAGACAATGTCATTGTCATTGAAATACACGCTTTTGCTAAAGGCACTGTTAAACGACATCAAACCAATCTGCATAAAAACACTTGTTCGTAAGAGTTATATATACATGCCATTACACACTTAGACATCAACTTATATGGATAAAAGTCAACATTGGTGACGTTTAGAAGATCTATGGACTCAACATATGCTGCATGTGTTCATTGTTTTGTACTTCATGAGTGCGACTAAAGTGCGCAGCATCATTGGGTCACGTCTAAACTCTACCATTCATTGGCAAAGTATGGTGGATCTGTTAATCGTTTCGTATTTCATTAATGTTACCATATCCGTATACAAAACAGCTGTGTGTTGTTCGTAGGGATTTAAGACATGCGTTTAGAGAAAGACTTACATATGTCTTATTGGTTTCCCATTGTCATCATGTACAGCATGTAATAGACAAGACATCACTCGTACGGATTAAAGTAACCAGCATCTTTTACTGACGATTGAAGTCGGTGATCAATGGTTGATATCTGCTGTATTCGTGAATCGTTCCTATTAGTTTGACTATACAGATGTATACGGTAAAACTGTTTTGTGTTGTTGTAAGAGATTTGATAGAAGCAGTCTTGGGAAGCCTGACCGCTACTGTTCATGCCCCGATGTATTGTTAGTAGCACAATATATATACAATTTTAGATTGTGCAAACATGTTATATGACGTAAATTGGCGACCGGCCTGTGATATAACCTGTTTGCTACTCTGAGTATCTTTCCTCAACACAATTAGGCAGATATTTAAGGTTTTCGGCAAGTAAACCACACAAGATTATATTTTTTAGAAAATTACCAAGCATTCTAAGGGTTAATGACACAATACACCAAACATAACGAACAAAGACACCACTGGCTGTAACATGTGTTGACGTTCAAAGTCTGCAATAAATAATCGCAATCTGTTGGATGACTGTATCATTTATCGCTTTGTATTTCGATATTGTTACTACATGTATACATTGGTATGTTGTCTCGGAGGACACATTTTAGCAGACCTAGATTGTTTGCAGGGACATATGATTGAAGGGAAAGACTGGCCAATGTTGCAACTGCCCATGTGTTTGTTAGTGACGCCATATATACGGTATAACAAATACATTTCTAGCAAGATTAAAATAATATGAACGGTATTATTTGGTATTATTTAAAGTGTGTTAAAAGAAAATCGCAATCGGCAGCATTCCGAAATCTCTTTTGTAATTAGATATCGTGACCCAACATCTATTTGTCGTCTCTGAATATATAGCGTAGCTGACCTGTGATGTTGGTATGGATCTAAGGCATTCGTTTAGAACGTAATACTGATCAAAGTCCCGATTGTTCATTGCTTTGCTTTGTTAATGACACCATATTAGACAAAGGTATCATTGGTATGGATTAACTTTAACTGTAACATTGGTTGACGTTTAGAGTCTGTGATCAATAACTGCAATCTGCTACATTGCTGTATCATGTATCGTGCTGTAATTAACCCTTTACCAAACGCCGAACTTACGACTGTCTTAAACTGAAAACGTTTGTAGACGACATTTCAAAATATGATGTAATTGAAAAAAACACTCTTCTGATAGGGCAGAACACATTGTGGGAAAAAGAGAAATTGCTCGTTACGAGCAATTTCTCCTTTTCCCACAATGCTTTCCTGAGTCGTCTTCAACAAAATGTTAAATGTTGTTTTTGTTTGGTAATGGGTTAAGTGATGGTGCTATTTCTCTCAAGTGAAGGACCAAACCCTGTTCTAAATGCCTTGCTGTTTGTAACTGGTAACGTGTAACTGTTATAACTTACAGACATCATGTAAAAGGATTAACGGAAACTGTAACATTTGTTGACGTTTAGAGTCTGCGACCAATAACTGCAATCTGCTACATTGCTGAAGTATGTATCGTGCTGTATTTAACCCTTAACCAAACGCCGAACTTACGACAGTCTTGAATTGAAAGAGTTTGCAGACGACATTTCAAAATGCCATGTAATTGAAAAACTATCTCCTGGTAAGGCAGAAAACATTGTGGGAAAAGATAAATTACTCGTTACGAGAAATGTCTCTTTTTCCCACAATGTTTTCCAGAGTCGTCTGCAACAAACTGTCAAATGTTGTTATTGTTTGGTAATGGGTTAAGTGATGGTGCTATTTCTCTCAAGTGAAGGACCAAACCCTGTTCTAAATGCCTTGCTGTTTGTAACTGGTAACGTGTAACTGTTATAACTTACAAACATCATGTATATGGATTAACGTAAACTGTAATATTTGTTGACGTTTAGAGTCTGCGATCAATAACTGCAATCTGCTACATTACTGTATCATGTTTTATGTTGTATTTAGGTCATGTGGTTATATCTTTCACAAGAAAATGGCAAGTCCATATTCTCGTTGTCCTGCTGTTTGTTTATGAATCCACTATAACTGTAATAACTTACAAACATCACGCATTTTGATTAACATGAACTATAACATGTGTTGACATTTAAAATCTACGATCAATAATAGCAATATGCTACATTACTGTATCATGCATCGTGCTGTATTTTAGTTGTGTGGACATATCTTTCTCGAGAGAAGGACCATTCTATGTTCTCATTGTCCTGCTGGATGTAATTGATATCGTGTAATTGTTATAGCTTACAAACATCACGCGTATGGATTGAAATGAACTGTAACACTTGCATAATTATGTTCGGAGTCTACGATCAAATGTCGCAATCTGCTACATTCGCCATTGGTCTTAAAAAGAGACGCTTGCATCTAGGAAAAGGACCAGTTCATATTATAAATGTCCTGCCGTTTGTTAACTGATACCGTGCACACGTTATAACTTACAAACATGAAACGTATGGATTAACGTGAACTGTAACACTTGCATATGTTTGGAGTCAGCGATCACATGTCGTAAGCTGCTTTATTCGCGAGAGGTCTAGAAAAAAGAGGTTTACATCAAGCATACTTCTTGATTGCCTTCAAAAATCGACTTTGTTGGTACTCTTTAGAATTGTTTCGACAAAGCGATTAAATAGAGAACACATATTTAGAAAGAAAAGCGAAAAGGAGAAAAAAACATAAGAAAAGAGTGAACGAGGGGAGAGAACGAAAGAACACAAATGATCCAAAGAATGAGCGGTAGGAAGGGAAAAAACAAGCAAGCAAAGAAAGATGATGTAATCAAAACTGTTCGTTAAAATGATGAATGCATGGCTATGGATAAAACAAATGAAAAAGAAAGTAAAGAAGACGAACAGCAACAAGGATTCTAGAAATAAGAGGTAACTTAGGAGCTTGGATAAGCATGTCCGTAACATGGGTATTATTATCAAATAAAGTGTTCACATTTTTGTGGTACCATAGCTGAGATAGCGATGTGGTCAATTACCTATTTGGTATGCAATCGTGGTCTAAACGTCAAGTGGTTGCGCAACAATTTCTCGCCGTGGTCTCTTATGATAATCTGAAGTTTGAACTGACGACCTTTTTACAAAAATTGTCTTTCAATGAGTAACGAGAGCTTTTGGTACTCTATATGGTTGGGATTGCGAGTTTGGTATTAATCATTTCTTCATCATCGAGGACATTCGTTTGAGAAATATCGGTTCCGTTGGCATTAGTGAGTTCAGAATTCATTTCCAGATACAAAAACATTTATATTAACTGATTCATTATGTATCCTAAGAGACAATAAAGTGCCTATCCGCGTTGCTTTTTCACAATGTGTCGCGATGGCTTATTTTGTTTAATTCAGTATTTATGTGACAAAACGAATTTTCCGCAAACCAAAACTCCATTTAATCGAAAAACTCTAGACAGGACTGCAAAAATGGAACATTCGTTACATAAATCAGACCATTTTCTTCTGTTCCAAGATTGATCAACAAAACCAAAAATAACTATTTAGCATTAACGATATTTTCAACCTCCCTTTGTCTGATCATCTCATATTTCATGTTCGAAACGCATTTGCTCCGCATGCACAACCAAAATCCGATATGGCCCTAAAAGACAAAACTTCTGGACACATACGCGTACATACACAATGGAAAGAGGCATCAGATGTCTCATTCAGCGTAATTGATGAAATGATCTGCTAAAAAGGCGGACCATTAATGTCTTCAGAAACAAAGACACATTGCGCCTATAAACGTTTGCAGCCCTGTTTTTTGCAACAATTAAATGTGTATTAGAGCGCATTAGACAGATATCACAAAGGCGCAAAGCAGTATCAGTAACGCGTCCTGCAACCATATGCTCTTTAAGCCTTTATGGCCAGCATGCGGCAGTTTGAACATTCGTTTGAAATGTAAAACCTCCGAGATGTCTCTGTTTCATCCACAAAATGGTGTAAACAAATATGAGAGTTATATCTTTGTCACATTGTTTTGAATGGTCGTCCACTTAAAGATGCCTAACGTCGCTTGTGTGATAAATATTTATCGTTCTTTTAACTTGTCCATGTATTTACATTCCCAAATGGGCAAATATGTGGATGGTTTTGTTGCTAATATACTATAAGAACAAAGAAGACATAGAAAACACAAGCATTATCCATGTTAACTATATTGTAAAGGTCGTTTGATGGATTCTTTGTCATAACATTCTGAACGTTGGTATGGGATAAAAAATAATCTTTCCCAAACAAATTCAAAATTTGCAATACCCCATCTGTGTCGTTCACATAGATTAATCAAGATCAGGCTTATGATGAAAAAAATACCCGGTGCTTTAAATATGGTTGAATTGGATAAATATGCAACGTTTAAAACCAACTGCTCAACTTATCATAATTTGTAGAATTCAAAGTGACATACTTTATACACATTTGTACAATGGATAGTAACGGTAAAAAATGGATTTATTGTTTACCATCATTGTAACATCATTTACTTTTCACGCAATGTATTTAAGTATTTAAACATCCTGCATGACACACGTGATTAAAGCGCTGATCGTATATCTTGGGGGTGGTGGGGGGGGGGGGGGCGTTTCTCGGGTTCGTTCTCCATCAGATTTCCCTTGACAATACAAATTGGAATTGGAATATATTCTTGTTGAATTCAGGAGAGCCGACTGAAAAAATGTTGACATGCCGTTTAAACACAAATGAACCAAAGATATGTTTAAACGATGTATGCCTCGTGAGCGTAAAGGGTAAAGGTCCATTTAAACGATTTTCTACTCGACACCTATCATCCGACTACTCGGATTTTAATTCAATTTACGTACGTTAAAGGACACACTTGCGTTGCGGGGATTTAAATTCAAATAAAATTGTCAAAATGGGGTGACACTAATTTGATTTTTGCCCACTTTTCATCGAGTTACACCGCCTTACATACTACACTTAGGTGACGGTGCTTTCACGCAATTATCCGGTCCTTTTAACTTCAGGAGAACAACACTAAAATGGCGGGAAACGGTACGAGAATTGCCGTTTCAAGTTCAGTATGTTGCAATTTAAGTTTAAACTTATTCATTTTACATCGAGTGTGAAACGAGTTAAAAAACTTGGGTTAATCACTCTCGATTCTGCTTCCTGGGTACAGAACTAGTACTTTCGCCGAATGTGGATTAATGAAAGGTCGCAAGGCAAATCCCGCTTCTAACGGGATTCGAACCCACGACCCTCGTGTCTAGAGGCCGGCGCTCTGCAAACAAAACGTATCTGAACCAAACAATTTTATTTATAATTTGATATTACCGATGTTATATCATTTTGCCGAACAACATGAAGTAGAAAAACATATGCCTGCAAACAAAAGTTTATGACATGTTTTAAGTCTGTAAATCGCGGTTTATTCATTATCCCTACCACGCTTATGAGTTAGTGAATCAGGAAGCGTGCATACATATTTAGAAGCCCTAAAACCCATTCGTTTTATTGGTACGCTATTGTAGAGTGTCATATATTACACGGACGGGACTTCCCTATCATCCCTTTCTGCTGTCGGACGATATTCCTACGCCTTGACAATAAAGGTTCATTAAATTCACCATTTCCTGGTTCAAAACATATATGATCGGTGTATAGCTATTAAAAGTTAAGTCATAGCTACTATAAGTTAAGTCAATTGCAGTTTCATTTTAACGGATTGAAACCATATAATTATATGATATAGATATTGATATGAAATAGACAGGACGGGACCATATAACGAAGGCTTTGTTTAAGGATACGGAAAGACCAACGGATGGCTTAATATTTATTTCGTACATATGACATATATTTATTTATGGCGTTTACTGCTAAATCTGTTTGTTCACGACATTCTCCAACAAATAATAATAATAATAATAATAATAATAATAATAAAGACTTTATTTAACGAGGAAACTCATTTGACAATTTAAACTGACAATCTTCCATAAGAT
Organism: Cerastoderma edule; assembly: GCA_947846245.1. Taxonomy (NCBI): domain Eukaryota; kingdom Metazoa; phylum Mollusca; class Bivalvia; order Cardiida; family Cardiidae; genus Cerastoderma; species Cerastoderma edule. The sequence continues at coordinate 29,547,475 of OX401407.1, read as the reverse complement.
CCTCAACAATGAACAAGTGAACAATAAAACTAAAAGACTAAGGACAATTAAGGTAGTTTGGCCCATATGTCGTCTGACAGTGAGGTGAGGTATCAATATGTCTGAGAAAGTATAATGAGCAGTGAGGAACAAATGATCTTAAAACTAAATGAAAGACGAAGACAACTTATCAAGCAAATCAATACTTGTCAAACACAAACAACGGAGAATGGCAGAGAAGTGGTTATGCTGATATTTGATGGTTATATTTATTGATAAATCAGTTTCATACACTTTTTCATAGCAACAACCAAAGTCAATATTATAAAACGTCAGTACATCCGTTATACACTGTACTAAAATGCTTGGAAATTATGTTTTGGCACAAGGCGCTTATCTAAACTATCGAATGATACGTCTTAGAGTATTTTATACATTGCTCTCCTTGGCTAGGTTTTTATCAATTGTAATACAAATAACTCTGTTGAAAGCTTATGTCCGAATGAAGAATTCGTATTCGTAACTTATTCATTAGATGACGAAAATGTCGTAATTGTAACCTGTCATCCAAACCATGTATTTATCCAGCAGGGTTCGGACCTTCGTCTATACATGCGACTACGGGCGTTAGACTGTTACCTCAGTCGCAGAACGCAAAAAAGATGTGTATTATCTTAACTAGTTTATTTAATGCTTTTCTAAATCCAATACTGTTGGTACTCATTCGATTAGTTTCAACGAAACGATTCTAATGAGTACCAACTACATAGGAATTGTAAACTTTTCTTTTCTTAATTACTTCTTGCAAACTACCTGAAACCGCCATATTGTCTAGACCAATGCATTCTTCAATGTATTTGTAGAATACATCCAACTGGGTAGCAGTTCAATGCTGGCAATCGTGTCTCCCGAGTAATATTGTTTGTAAAAGCCCCCACCAAACGACTCCACACTGCTAACATTCAATTCATTACTGGTAATGTTGGGTTTGTCACTACCCTTCTACCACGGTTATCTAGACGACAGCCGCCTGTATGCAGGTGTAGTTTGCAGCTTAGAAAACATTGTTTAAAGTTGGAGTTTGAAGATGAAAACGTAAGGAGTGAATCCAATGCGATTGCCAACGAATTTTCTCATGCAATGCTAAACATATATAGAATGTAGTTACTACTTGTCTCTATCAACGCTATGGTAAAGGTAATGCTGTTGAACTTTTATGTTTCAATAAAAGAAACCATTCTTATTAACAGAGCGATTGCGATTCAAACTGTTTTCCTCCTTTAACACAAAGTTCATTTTCAACGTTACGATGATTAAGTACTTACGATGAAACCGTGTGCTACAGAAAGTTGCTAATAATCAATTAGTTCTAAAATACTTAAAATCTCAGGTCGTGTTATAATAGAGATATCAGCGCATTGACAGTCATTATACCCGTTCCCCATATAGAGATGTGTGATCTGTCCAAATAGAAAGCAACCACAGTTTATATACCTGAAGTATAAACAGAACCTTTTTCCTTTTCATTTCAGGTAAAAGTTATTGTGACAAAACGACACATTGCTCTTCCGAAGTAATGCGTCCTTTTCCTTACAGTGGTGTCTGTAGTGTCCAACAGCAGATACGACAAAGTGAGTTACTATGGAGTCAAGGACTCGGACACCCACAAAATTAACACCCGCAATTTACCGGAGGGAGGGGTCTCGTCCCCTTTTCGGCCACATTCCGACGTGACGTAAGGGCCAAAGTGACCACTTGGGTGTCGGTCCAATCTCTTCCGGGCAGTGATCAAGCGAGCTAATGACCCCTCATTAGTGCCAGATTCGCGGCGTGTTACGTTATAATTAGGCTGCGCTGAGTGGGCATCTATCACCGGGCGGAATGGCCGGTAATTTCATGGTAAATAAAACGGGTATAAAACCCTATAACATCGCGGAGTCTTTATGCGCGTTTAAGAGATTAGTTAATGCCTGGACGTTACCGCAGATAATTGACACTAATTCGTGCAGGACCAAAATTTTCGTGGAGTTAGTTAGTCTGTCTCTGCTGTCTCTTCTGTAACGAATGGTAATTTTGCAGAGTCAGACACCGGGTGATTAAAGGTGATTCACAGAAGAGAAAAAATTGAAAGTCAATATGAATTGTCATTGAAACAATATACAGTATTTGCATTGTTGTTTGATACGATTAAATGTCGCTATTTGAAGCATAATTTATCAAGGAAGTGTTCATTTATCAAAGTATGTTCAGTTAATATGCGATAGCTCTCAAAAACAGTGTCACGCTTTGGGAGTAAAATGCGTGTTAGTTTACTGTAAATACACTTGAAGAATTAAAAACGCTATAAGTCTGCTTCAAATGGCCATTATTTAGTATGTATCATATAATAGTTGTGCAGTTTTAATGAAACTAACCTTTAATTTCCAAATTTCCTCATATCTTTGAACAAGCACATATGAAATTGCAAGATCGTTAAGAAAGTGATCTGAATGATTATTGAAATTTGCTGGTTTTCGACTTATTTATTTTTCATGATAATAACGGCTCCAAAATACAGTTGTAGCGTTGTTATCGGAAAATATCAAAACGAATGGATATTTGCTCATCATGAGCAAACATTCCTATTCTTACAAATCGATCTTTGAATTACAATCAACAATGCTATCGTAACTGATTGTTAGCTTTAACGTCGCTCGTAGCATGTTTATTACTAATACATCGTTAGTAACGAAATGTGCAAAATCATCGGTGATCAATTACACTGTGACGAAATTAGTTTTTAGTACTTTGGAGTTGTTATTTAATTGTTGTTTTTTCAAATACTCTTCTGTATCTACATCAGCGCTTGTATATCTGTATCAAAGGACTTAGACCTCTTTGCACTCATTCGCATTGCTTTGCGGTTATTTGTACTTTCTTTTACATATTTATTTATCATTGCTCGTTCTTATTTGCATAGTTTTGATAGCTTTATGTTGTTATGTATGTATTAACTCACCAATGCAACGTTTATGTTATTCATCCCTTTATCAAAGTGCTTCACAGAGACATTTACAGCAAGTCCACATTGCGATTTATCACAAAGTGCATGCAAGGTTTTTACTTCGTATAAAAAAGGTTTTGTTCAACAGCCTTGATTTTATAGACAGCTTTTTGTAGAACGTAAAACAATGAATTAACAAAACATATAGGCGTTTCACACCATAGAAACCCTGAAAATAAGATAATAAAAAAAAAAAACACGCCCGATATTCCAACAGGATCTTTATTCAGTTGCATCTTTATACATTGAAGAAATTGAAAAATAATCTCTCTGATAGAGCAAAAACATTGTGGGAAAAGGAGAAATTGCTCGTTACAAGCAATTTCTCCATTTCTCACAATGTTTTCCGAGAGTCTGCAACAACCTGGTCAAATGTCGTTATTGTTTGGTAATTGGTTAAACAGCGTATCGGGATTGAAATACAGAACGCAAGATAATCCACCATACGTTTTAGCAAAACCGGTGTTTATGGCACACTTATCGCGTCAAATGAAACCATCCTATACTTTCCCAATCTGAACACATCGGGTTTATCAAATGAAAACACCTCTGAAATAATAGGGATGACGCCATATTGTTTCCCGCGAGAATGACGTCACTTCACTTAATGTCACTTCGTGTTTAAAAATAGATCTTAAATGTGAAATCTTAAAAGTCGTTGAATTTGACTGAGGAAACAACTATACATGTCACAACAACAATTTTGCCATTTGGTATGAGTTACTGATAAAAAATGATTTAAAAGGATGTCCAACACTTCCATACACATTGAACTACTTAACTTGCACGCTTAGAAAATGTGTTAATTGCCGGATGCCGTTTTACCCGAAAAATTGTAACCCTACACTTATATCCGAGGTGTATTTCACAGCTCACGGAAATACCCGAGTAGTTCCGATTGATACTTTCCTTGTATAATCACTCAGCATCACTTGAGATCATCCTATATGTGAAGACCTTATCGAACCGTGATGAGAGTTTCTGCCTTGAGTGATTATACAATTTTCTAAAGGCAATAATAGATATGAATTAACTTGTGTCGAGTGTGTTCTTCAAAAATGCGTCATACTTCTCATGCTGGTTATGAAGGTATGGACTTCTCCCATGCAAAGGTGTTGGGCCACCTTCCTGTCGACACGGCTCTCTCTATTGGAACAATAATCTCGCACGAAATCTGAAAATACAAAGATGAAGAACGAAATGAACAAAACTCTTCTAATGGTTCCGCTAAACAACAAGGCGATGCTTGTTCGGCGTTTACAATGTGGGCGCTTTTGAATAACCACATCTTAATACATGTTAGATGGGTGAACCTGACCCACCCAACATGTTACCGGAAAACCCAATCTTTTGATCTAACAGATAAAGAATAATCCACATCAAAACAACACCGTCAATAAGTATGTAAGCACAAGCAATTACACTTTAGTGTTAGATATTGCCGCGCAATTTCAAAGTTTAAGATGCCTCTACTACATCACCTCTAACTACATCTTAATACATGTTAGATGGTTGTACACGACCCAACCGAACATAATACCGGAAATCTTTATATGTTGATATAACAGATGAAGAATAATCCACATAAAAACAACGCGGTTCATAAGTGTGTGAGCACCAACAATTTTATTATAACGTTATACATTGCCGAGCAACATCAAAGTTTAAGATACCTATACTACATCACTTCTAACTACATATTAATACACATTAGATGGGTGTGAAAGACCCCCGACCCCACCCTACATGTTACCAGAAATCTACAACATAATCTGTTGATCTAACAGATGAAGAATAATCCACATCAAAACAGCGCCGTCAATAAGTATTTAATCACAAGCAATTACACCATATCGTAAACTATTTCAGAGCAATATCAAAGTTTAAGATACCTATACTACATCACTTCTAACCACATATTAATACACATTAGATGGGTGTGAACGACCCCCGACCCCACCCTTCATGTTACCAGAAATCCCCAACGTAATCTGTTGATCTAACAGATGAAGAATAATCCACATCAAATCAACTCATTCGATATGTGTGCACCAGCAATTAGGCTATAGCGTTAGAAATTGCCGACTAATTTCAAAGTTTAAGATGCTTCAACTACATCACTTCTTACCACATCTTAATACATGTTAAATGGCTGATCAAGACCCCACCCTACATATTACCGGAAATCTACAACACAAACTGTAGATCTTACCGATGTGAAGAATAATCCACATCAAAAACGCCGTTTGTAAGTATTTGAGCACCAGAAATTGCACTATATCGTTAGATATTGCCGAGTAATGCAAAAGTTAACATGCTTCTTCTACTGCCGCAACTGCTTAAACAAAGCCCCACTAAACCACATTTAACCAAACTTATGTACACGTATGTTAACCCTAAGTGTCTTTCATGAACGAGAAGTTAAGTTGGCCGACGGTCCCTTGTCCGATCCCGCCGGCGACGCTGGTTTGGTGGAAGTGTCTTTAGGCAAGACAATTCAGAGCATTAGATACTTTCTTCAGCCAAGGAAAGTATCGATACAACTAAATTACTGAATAACTGACAATGCTACTCTAAAGGATACAATGATTCATCCAGCTACAACTACTACTGCTACTTAAGCGGTCCATTTTACCTCTTCTACAACATGTACTAAAGCATAATCTTCGTACATGATGAAAACGGCATATGTTTGAATAAAAGATAAATAATAGATAAAAACATTGTGATGTTGCAATAAAACAACAGAAAATATGTAGATCCAATGTTCTTGTCATACACCACGGATTTGCCTTGTCATTTGATGATGCTTTCAATGTGTGCTAAATCTTGAAACAATTGAGTAGGGCAATTTCTTACAATCCCTCGAGAAGGGCAATTTCTTACAATCCCTCGAGAAGGGCAATTCCTTTTTGCATCCCAATGGCTTCCTACCATAAACCACATATCAAAAATTACTTTTCATATCACCTTCCGCGTAACGCCTGCTGTTGCTTTCAATTTGGAACAATTCCAAAAAAATACACAAATGAAGACATGGGTTGAATAAACGCTTATCTTCTCCACACATAAAGCTATAAACGCCCGCCGTTTGCACATTAAACGTTTCATCGTGTGTGGTATAGTGCTATAGTATAATTAGACCCCTTGCACATTTTATGTACGCGTCTCGGTCAAACCAAAAAGATCATATCTGCTTCATATAAATGAAGCAGATACGCATTTTTTGGTTTGACAGAGACCGTAGATTTCTTTCCAAGTCATTTTAACGCTTTTCATTGGATCATTGTTGTATGAAAGGCTCATATATTATCCCATGTTATGAAAGTGTAACGGCGTTCTTGGCTCGACTGCAACAGAAATGCATTTGAAGCTTTATTTTTGCTGTTAATGATGTGCTGTGTTTGAATGAATTGAAATAAAATAAATCTTGCAAATCCTTGCAATGTCTCAGAAAGAATGTTAACATACAAATGTTCTCTCAAAAATCACAAGTTTTCATTCAAACAGCTGCCATGCATCATGAAACCTTTAATGTTGATTCTCTTTATTCTACTAGAAATTAAGCATAGATCTATAAGACTTTTTCCGAAATTTGTTGACTGATCTATATTAAAAAGCATCTACTATTCTAACGTATTTATTACCAGGGCAAGTTCATGAAGATAGCAGGATAGTATCATGACAAAATAAATCAATTGCTCGTCTCTACAGTTATGTACCCATCTATCAAAATAAGTTTAACCCTTATAGTGCTGGAACCTACTTCATGCTTATGCAAACAGGTTAGATCCAGGCCAGCCGCCAAGTTAATTGGCGGCTGACCCGTGATCTAACCTGTTTGCTACTCCGAGTATCTTTCGTCGATAAAATTTAGCAGATATCTTAGGCTATGGAAAGGAGACAATACAAAGACCTATTTTTAGAAAATTACCCAGCATTCTAAGTGTTAAAAACACCTCTATACCAGGTGTCATAGAGTGAGTGAATAGGAGTTATGATTTAGGATAGGAATGAAACAAGCCACGTGTTCTTTATGTCTTATCATGTAAATTTATTAAATTGATTTAATTTGTAAACGTGTTATGGTAAATTGTGTCTTACATGGTATAATTTGTAAAGTTTTGACGCAAAGCTTTGATCTAGCTTGGTCTTGATATAGATTTTAATATGTACGTTCACGAATGCAGTTTATTCGTTGTTTGGTTAATGCACTTTGTCATGACCTTTGTAGGTTTGTTTTGTACAATAAGTGTATGTTATTCATTCAACGAAAGTGATTGTTTTTCATACAAACGTGAATGTTTAATGGTGAAAGTCGAAAGCATTCAGCAACTTATAGATTAAACCCTTTACCAATCGCCAAATTTTCGACTGTCCTAATTTGAATGAAATTGCATACGACATCTGAAAATGTCCGTAAGAACGATCAATACAAATCAACCGAAAAAACCGTCCATTTGATTTAAAACATTATTTTATCCTTGGCGAAAGAAAGCAGTCTTCTCCCATGGTATGACTACACCAAAAAATGCGTCAAGTCGCTTTACTTATGTGCCGACGTTTTTACTACTCAAAATGACACAGCGATTTAATGATACAAAACACGTTCTACAGTATAGTAAAGGCTAGTCCAAAAGGGTACTAAACTTTGATAGAAAGGGCTTCAACCTATTCGGAAAGACGTTAAAGCAGGAAATTGGTTAATAAATTGGTCACTCGAAAAGGGCTAAAACCCGTGTAAATAAACATTTAAATTAAGTGTGGGAAAATTAGTTTGAAGGAGGCAATAAACATTTAATTATCTGAGGAATTGTTCAGTGGACTTCATTTCACGCCTGCCACGATTTCGATTTCGGTTTTGGGATTCAACTCATTTTTAACAATATTTTTCTTTTTGTACCCGATTCGGTTTGGATATCAATACTCTTTGTATGCAATGTATCCATTCATCCGAACTTTGAGATATACTTCTTTTAGAGCAATTTAGTAATGTACTTCAATTTACGTGCGCTAAATCTGCAAAGAACGGTTGACATACTAAAAGTAAAAAAAACCCAAAGCCAATCTACACATGTTTAGCAATTTAAACAGCAAGTCCACATGCATGCGTTGGTGGATAAACCGTGACTACAACATTCACAAGATAACTTACATCTTTTAAAACAAATCATCTATATATCATTATTTGTACTAAATCAGAGTATCTGAACAGTACAGTTGGTTTTACAAGAACAAAATGTCCTCATATTGAAATACAATGTACTTCAAACCAATGTGCTTTTCTATCTCGATACATATGCTCATCTTTGACGATTTGAACAACAGTTAAGAGGGCGACAGTGGTGCAGTAGTAGAGCGTCGGTCTCTTGTGCCGAGAGTCCAGGGTTCGAATCCCCGTTAAGTGAGTTGAAAATTACCGGGACTAACCCAAGAATCGGCGTGTTTACTGGTGTAGTATCCAGGAAGATGGTGAATTAAATAAGCTTCAAGCTTCCATCACAATGGATGTAAAATAAACAAGTCAAAACTAAACAACAGTTTAGGTATACCCTATACCTCACATTAAAGGATCTTTTGCATACACTTTAGGGTCCACTATGCTCAAGCAAAGAGAAACTTGCTCCCAATGAGTAATATTAGTCACATTAATTTGTTACCAAATAATGAAATATTTGTTAGTACAATTTTCTGTTGCCTGTTGTCATTCTAAATTTTAACTGAACACTGATTCCTATATACCAATGGATTAAAGGTTTTCGGTAATAACTGTTAAGGGCTGGCAAGCTCTTATCTTATCTTTTCAAAGAAGACGATTCTTAACCATAAACATTCCTTTTTCGACCGAAAGAAACATGAAAGCTACCTCAATGATTGAAGAGTAATGAATAACATAGAATTTAGCGTTCTTTCTTTCCAGACGAATTTGAGTTTGAAATTGGATTCAACTTTCCCCAATCCTGCACGTTTTGCCCTTTTCCCCAATAATGGCATATCAAATAAGCAAAATAATGATTGCATCTATACAAAAATGTTCTTTCGGAATCATGTAAAGACATTCCAAATAAAAAAAGATCACAAAAGGAGTCAAACCGCTTCACATTCTGAAAAGGTACACCTCAAATACCTCAAATTACCTTTCAATTGGTGAGTAAATCTAATTCAATTTCACGTTAAATTAAATATTGACTTTATTGCAGATATACCAGTATTAAAGCCGTTTTAATTCCCCATCGTGTGGGGTATCCATAACAACGCCCGTAACCCTTGACCACTTGCTTATGTGCAGCCCAACGGGGTGTCAAACCCCCGTTCCCTTTGACCCTTGTCCCAAAAAGTCGTTTTCCTTTTTTAACCCTTTACCAAAACGCCAAATCTTCTACTGGATGAAATTAAAAGAGTTTTCGGACGACAATTCAAAAAGTAACGAAAAACGATCTTCTAATAGGGCAGAGAACAATGTGGGAAAAGGAGAAATTCGTCTGCAACACACTGGTCAAATACCGTTATTGTTTGGTAATCGATTTACCCTTATAGTGCTTGAACCGACTTCATGCTTTTGCAAACAGGTTGGATCCATGCCAACCGCAAGTGAATTTGCGGCTGTCCTGTGATCTTACCTGTTTGCTTCTCTGGATATCAGTCCTCATCAAAATTAAGCAGATATTTTAGGTTATGGAAAACAGACGACACAAAAATATATTTTTTAGAAAATAACTCAGCATTCTATGGCTTAAAATCTCGTACCGAGCAACTTTTCCACTCATAGCGTTGTTTTCAAATTGTATACTTACTTGTTTTATATGTTATATTATGCTAGTGTTGAAATACCTCTACAGGCTTTGAACCTTCCGCCTTTCGATTGTTGAGATATGGAGGTAAGGAAAATTGTAAGCCCGATCTCTACGTGCCATTTTTAGCACATGTTAAAGCCTATGTATTGAACAAAAACAATAAAACACTTTTCTGTATCATTATAATTGTATGGCAGAAACGAAGATATTCTACAACCATAACACATTGACTTTGAGACCAACGATTATTTCCATCATACTATTTTCAATATCATTTTCAGTAACCTACACTAGAAATATATTATGGGCCGTTACACGCCATCTTGAAATAAGGGGGCCCAGACGGATAGTTCACACCTATCTGTCAATCTGTCAATCAATCCACTCCAATTTATTTTTATCCCTGAAACTTACATGTCAAGTGCTACTAGCTTTATAATGGCCACCACGGACGTCAAGAACGGTAATTTAAACCATTTATCCCGCGAACCATACCACTCTCTTTACCAGTATCATCGTAAATCCCTTCCTTCAAATTGATTTGGAAAGTTCTTGTTCACGAATTAAAGGTGCTTGTTTACACATGAGACAATTTGTGAGTCAGAATAAAAAGTTTTTGACAGAATGCAGTTTTTGCATTGTGATAAAATATTTGATGAAAAAAAAGCTGATGAACACCAACTTGATCTAGAATCTGTCAATTTATCTAAGTATGTACAGACATTATGTGGTGGATTCCCAAACCGTTGAAGCGGTTTTTGGAACTGAATAAAAAAAACTATTCATTGTATACAGGCTCCAAATAGCTTAATACGGACTTGGTTCACTTCCAATTGCTTTTTTCAATTACAGTGATTTCTCGTTAATCCGAACACGCCCGTTCCCAACAAAACGTTCGGATTACCGATTCATCCGCACTTACGAAGTAGCGCATGTTCTTATACACATTAAGACATAAACGGTCTGTATGCACGTGTATACTTATAACACTTTAGCAAAGGCCAAATTGTCGACCGTCCCAAAAATAATCTTCTGATATGGCAGAAAACATTGTGGGAAAAGGAGAAATGGCTCGTCACGAGCAATTTTTCCTTTCCCCACAATGTTTTCAAAAGTTGTCTGCAACAGACTGGTCAAATAATTCCGTTCCCTTACAATTTCGTTCGGATTGCGAGACATTCGGATAATCGGGGTCCGGATAAACGAGACTTCATTGTACATCTCATACAACAGTAAAGGTTTTTTTCAGTTTTAAAGAAATACAACTTTGATGTCCGTGAATCCTCACATCTGTGAACAAGCAGCATTAAGATGAGGCCCATTTAGTGCCTTTATAATGGATCTGTTGTAGTTTAGACGCATAACTGCTCATAAAGTTAACACCAGTGTCCTTAACACATTCGGATACCTCTGCAAACTTCGTGAGTGAGTGTACGTCCGAAATACTGCATAACCGTGCACCCATAAAGTTTCATTTTAAAGATATTTCCAAAGCTAAGTCTATTTGTCAGATTCAATGGATATTACTACGATGCTTAGCTGACGCTCTGTAGAAGAAAGCACCAAACTTAGCTGGCTTTAAGTACATATCAAGTCGGATCAAACAACCGGCATTTAATAAGTCAGGCGAACGACATCCTCACATAAAAGTTCAAATTTAAAACTTGTTCCTGGATTTAAACCAACGCAGACAAGGTTACCATATGATTTCGAATTCTGAACTATATAGCAATTGTTCGTGAAGGCCCATTGTCCGTTTTAAAAGCAGCCAAACATTGTATAACGGAATGAAACATCATTTCGTTATTACCGTAAGAAAACACCGATCTTTTCTAATAAGCTTATTTGTTTTAAAGCATGTGTCTTCTATCTTAAACCGATTTCGGGAAAAGAAAATCCCTATAACTTAGATTAATCCCTCCTCGTCCTGAATAACGAACCAATACACCCGTCGAACGCAAATTGGTGAAGGTTCGCAATTCGCTACTCACGAGAATCGAACCCAAGACCCTAATACCAGAAAGATCCAATCTGTCTCAGGACTGCTATATTTGTAACGCCTTATATTCGAGAATAGTCGGACACTTATCCCCCAATGGCAAACTCAATGCTCTTTTATAGAAAAGAATAATGAGAAAGGCGGAATTTAATGTCCGATATGACACACTTTTTTTTACAGTACATTAACACACTTCCACCTAACGCCACATTTTTTGCGTCTTGCAGCAGAGGACTTGTAAAAAGCATTGTGGCAAAAGGAGAAATTGCTTGTTACAAGCAATTGCTCCTTCTGTCACAATGCTTTTTCAACCCATTCACATATCACATCAGAACCGAAATGTTTTCACATGTTTACAAAGCCTTTGTAAGGTCGTCTGCTTCAAGTAAAAAAGGTCGTCTGCAGGTCGTAAAGAATTAACTCAATTATTTACGCGGTCAATGACCTATCCACACATTAAGCCCCACCCCCATGACCTCACGGCGTGTCCATGGTAACCGATTTTACTGATATAATTAATTACTGCCATTCTTCGACATATGTCAGATATTTGAAGCGAGTCCATTTACCACCCCGGATGGTAAAAAGTTGTTACCGGACGTCAAAGTATCTCGACCATACGTCAATATCGTTGTTTATCCGCGTAAGATGAGTACTATGAAAAACGGGGGAACATTAATCATGTGTAAAAATGCCACCTTGGATCGGGCAGAGTCCATAGCTTATTACACCGATCGGGGGCGGCAATCTCAAATTTTAAACTTTAGTTAAGTTTAAACTTATTAATCCTATATCGATTGTGACGGAAACTTAAAGCTTATTTAATATACTTTCGATGACTGCTTCCTGGATACTAAACCAGAACTCGCGTCGATTTGTGTGTGAACATGTTCCATGTCCGTGAAGTTGGAAGTCATTTCGCAGTTCGCTGTTCGCGATCGAACCCGGTACCCTTGGTACAAGAGGCCGACGCTCTAGCGTCGCCCAATATAGTTTCAACCTGCACATCATTCAGTTTTACTTAACGTCCAAAGAATTCCAGGCGCATTGTGTAGTGCCAGAGTCATTAACAATAGAGGAACGTCGGCATTCCGTAATTCAGCCAGGAAATATCTCGTGAATATCTAATTGTGTTAACATGATTTTAACTCACGCAGAAATGGGTCATATAATTTTAGGGTACTTATGTACTCGATATACCAGGGCCACGATTGCCCATCAAGCATATTGGGGCTAAACTGTCCGCTCGGATTTGTACACTTAAATTACGGATACGGACAGGAATATATTATTAGTTGGTGTTATCTGCTTACACCAATTTCATCTTAAACTCATTGAAATTAAGTTAATAAGTTGACCGAATGAGGGATAAACATATCCGCCCTGTTTATTAATATCATGCCGACGCACAACAAAACGACCCAAACCCCTTAACTCAAGAACTCCTGTGACAAAATGAGGATATGCTCCAATGCCAAATTTTTGACTTTCCCAAATGGAAAGAGTTTGCAGACGACATTTCAAACTGTGGTGAAATTGAAAAACAATCTTCTGATACAAAGTTTGTGTACTTTTAAGTCTCTTAATGAAGTAGAAATGTCACCTTTAAAAGTCAGCGCCTTTTATATGACTAGATAGAGAGTAAATTGGTGGCCTATTAACTTGTTCGGACCAGCGGTTTCCTCTGTTGTCACAATGGTGTTCTATTAAATAGTATGAAAGCAAATTTTTTTCTTACTTTAATTATCATCTGCTGCTGCTGTGCATTTGAACCGGTCATAATTACCCATATTGGGGAAAGGATTTTATCCAAATAAAAAAGGTTGGAATTTTATATAAAAGAAAATAGAATAAAAAAAGATATGGCGTCGAAAATCAGCGTGACTGAAGACCGTTTAACGTGGTAACTGTTCACGTTTCGCGTCTTTATTCTTTAACTACAATGTATACATAATGTTTCATTCGTTTTTTGGAAGGCTTTTTGGCATCAGCTAAAACTGGAGTCGGTTCGAAATATTCTCATCAGGGCGAAAAAGTACCGTTGGAAGAAAATAGTTCCGATCTTATTTGTAATATCCCTCATATCTAACGGGTCTGACATGGTCTAAAGCATAGCCATTTTCGGTTAAGGGTGTAATTGCTTTGATATAATTATGTAATTTTGTGCCACTTAGAGTGAAAATAGCCTGTTCAAATAAAAGGTAATTGGCAACATTTAGATTTTTTGCAACCACGCTTTAGGTTGGCTCCTTCCCTATTATACCATGTTTTGTAGATGAGTTTTTGAAAGGTCTGAATAAAGAACAACAAAACAAGATATTTGTAGATTCTGAAGAGTGTGTTGAGGTATGAGATATACGCCATCTGTTATGAACACAGAGAGCAATCTTTGAAGTGCTTGAGGGTATCAAACTAGATCAGAAGCCTTGCAAGACAGGCAGATTTAAACTTAAGTTGAAAATTGGAAGCCGAAGACGGTTTGAACCATTCCCTTACACAATCAGCTTTACAACATATGTTAAGTGGACTGTACACTGTATTGAATAAACTGTTGAAACAAAGAAGATTGGCAATCGAGGAAGGATTGAGTTATTCCAAAATAAAATCACCATTACGAAAAGGCTTTTGAATAAAACAAGGATTTTTAATCAAACTTTTGGATTCTAATGCTGCCAAATTGATGTACATAATATATTGTTACCATTAGACATTTAGAAGTTTTAACCCAATAATTTACTTTAGCCTCGAGTTGAACAGTCAAACTGAGGCACATGCATGTTTATGGATCTTACACAATCTTCGTAATATGAATTGTTCCACCCGAACTTTCCAAAATCAACTTGACGACAATGTCCGAAGAATTATCTCAATATACCTTCTTGTATGGGGATATAGTGTTAATAGCTAACCAAACGTCAACCAAAGCAGCAATCATTAAACAGTATTCGGACGGCTCAACTTAAAAGAAACTAGATATTCAAAGAAAAGACAAAGACGCTAAAATAGTTTGTGAAATCAAAAGCTCACTACTAATTGATTTTAGTTAGAAAACCATTTTTTCAATGCCAAACAAATCATTGAAATCATTGATAACTTCGTATATCGGAGACTAATTCGTACATTAAACAAAAAAATCGAATCTGCGAATAAAACGAACACTTTTAACTGAAAGGCCAAACAGTAGCCAGATTCACCCCTCTCAAAAGAAAACACTTTTCATGTTTAAATCAAGCAGATTAGAAAGCTTGGCTGCTAACTAAGCATTAAATTGATGCTGTTTGCAGATAGGAATCATAGCCAGCATCAAACAAAACCCGTTCAGGTCAGTGCCTTGTACAATAAACAGCGATAACTCTCAGACCACGTGCAAGGTGAGATCTGGCTGCGAGAGTTGGATGCAGCTCTCTCTTTTCGCCATGTTCCTTCACGAAAAGTTTAGTGCTAACCAATATGGCGGTCAGTTTCAAGTAATAAGTTAAACGAGTGTGTGATTTGGAGAGAAAGGAGAAAGTTGTATCCATTTTAAATTGTCCACTTTCATAACTCTCAGACAACGTACTTGACGATATCTGGCCGCAAGAGTTGGATGCAACTCTTTTTTTCACCATGTACATGTAACTGCGCGAGAAGTTGAGGGCCAACCGACGGATATCTTCTTTAGGTAATTGTTAAATGATGGTCTTAAGACGAGCGAATGATGTGCGAAAAAAAAAAATTAAAGGAAAGATCTATTTTTTTAAAATACACATCTTCATATCTGTCAGACCACGTACAAGGCGAGATCTGGCTGTGAGACTTGGATACAGTGTACCTTCACGCTAAGTCGTCTGACGATTAAAGAATACCAATAATAAATAATCCCGTATCAACGGTTTTAATATAAGTGTATGATTTGCAAATAGAAATGAAAGGGGCTATGTTGTTTCCATTTTAAATACACATCTTGATATTTAGATTTTATTGGTACATTGTCTGAAGCTTGTTGGACGAATATCAAGTGATAATCTTTCCGGCATTTGATGAACTCAATACGACATGCTTTATGTGTCTTAGTTTAGAAATTAAATTGTATTTCACTGTTGAGGATCATGGATAGATACACTGCTCGCCTCATTATGATTTGAATACTTATCAATCTCCATCCAATATGGACCTTATATCAAACTGGATCGTGGGGAAAATGTCTTCAAATAAAATACAACGACACATTTCCAACGTTCAAGGGTGCCACTAGTCCGAATGATCCAGACGTAGATAGTTTACACATTTACATTTTGGATCACCCGAGTTTGGGTGCCACCAATACAAATGAGGCGTGGACAAGAAACGGGATCATTGGGTGTGACTGTAATGGTAATGTACTTTCAATAATGGTTTATTCTGTAAATGAGCACACTCCCTCTTCTGTATGGGATTATAATGTTTATAAGTTAATAAGCAGGGTACCGTTTTACTAAACGATATACGGAAAATACTTGCGCAAGTCAAAACTGATAAAAATGTATAGTAAACGAAAACACAAAATTGCAATGTTACATGTTATTGGAAGCGTCTCTCCGAGACGATTCCAATGACGTGTTACTTTGCAATATTGCTTAGCCCAATATTGAAACAAGAGGAATTGTTGTTTTAGACTTACGCAAATCTTAAGCGTAAACTATTTAGTAAAACGGTACCCAGAGATGTAGATTACGCAAGTATTTTTGTCGCTAAATTCGTTGTTTATTCCATAAAGCCTCTCTTGTAGGTACTCATTAGAATCGTCTCCAAGAAATTATCAGAAGATTATTTCCCAATTTCATCACATTTTGAAATGTCGTCTGCATACTCTTTCAATTTGGGACAGTCGATATTTGTTGTTTGGAAAAATGTTAAACAACACGTTGTTCTTTTCTTTCTTTTTTCAGGTCCAATGTGTATAAACATTAAAACAATATGCATAAAGTTATTTCAGAAAATGAAACACGATGATAACACCAATGTATTCAACTGTTACATCGGGATTGTTTGATAATACAACACGATATCTCATTCATTTCGAATTGTATCAACATAGAAGAGTAGCTGTTGTTGTCTTTTTTTCAGTGTAAATCTTAATGTTCGAATTTTATGTACGAAATGACACCATCTTCCTTTTTAACCAGATAAGTGTATGTTTACGAACAATGGGCTTATATGCTAAGGTTCTAATACATTTTGATCCGTTCTGTTCTATTCTGATCCATATCTCATTTTGCCATAATTGATGTTAGCCCCTTGGCAAGAGGTTTGACTACGCCAGTGTTCTGACCTTGGTAATCCCCAGACGGTGTGAATAAGAAAAGCCACAATCAAGGGCTCTACTTGATAACACACCCTGATAACGATAGCTTACTTATGATAGGAGATCTTTTACTTCCTTATGATAACAAATCTTGTATAACCCATTATATCAGAGGCTTGTATTGTAACGCCAAGATTCCTAGTCAGTAGCACAAGGGGCACATTGGGGAAGGAACAGATGATTATTTCTTGGATGGCGACTTGGTGTTGATCTCGTTTTGGAGAAACTGGGATAGGCTAGGAGGCTTGGTGTCGACCCCTTTCCTTACATTAATATCGTCTAGCCCCAAGAATCTTTTTTTGACAGACAGTAAGAACCCAATGCTCATTAATGAGAAGCGTCTCTCGTTGTTACAGCATGAAACCACATCTCTCCTCTTTCGTGGATAAAACTCCCGTTAGTGGTAGATTTACGTTTTCATGAGGGGTATTCTCCTGGTTGACAACCGGAATACCAATCTGAACACATCGGGTTTATCCAATGAAAACATCTCTGAAATAATGAGGATGACGCCATATTGTTTCCCGCGAGAATGACGTCATTTTGCTTTCGTTTTTTAAAATAGATCTGAAATGTGAATTCTAAAAAGTCGTTAAATTTGATTGAGGAAACAACTTCACATGTCACAGCAATAATTTCGCCATTTGGTATGAGAAACTGATAAAAAGAAGATTTAAAAGGATGTCTAACACTTCCATACACATTGAACTACTTAACGTGCACGCTAAGAAAATGTGTTATACGCCGGAGGCCGATTTACCCGAAAAAGTGTAACCCTACACTTATATCCGAGGTAAATTTCACAGCTCACGGAAATACTCGAGTAGTTCCGATTGTCGGAATGCTGATGGTTCTATTCAGATTCAAAGGACAGTTGAGTAAGAATATTGAAGCGATGTAAAAAAAAAAAAAATCAAAGAAACAAACAATAAAGCTTTAAACACTTAGCCACGAGTGTCCTTTGCAGCAGCATAAACTTGAGACGTGATGAGCAACCTCTTCTTTTATCTGAACGCGTTCTTTCCAATGAATACATATCCAATACGTTTTCTTTTTCCATTCCTCTCAGTATCCCTAGAAGTTGCTCATTTGCCAATCAGAAATCCATTTAAGAAAGTTGACAAACCACGTTTATTGGTAGAGCGGTCAAAAAGATAAGTATATTTATACATATATATATAGCTTATGCAGAATTTCGTCATCTCTATTATTTATGATAGATGTATATACTTTAAACGAACACGTTTAGGCTTGTCGCAGTATTAAGTAGGTTATGGGGAGACGGTGCGCTGTAAAAAGAGCACGCATCATGAATAACACCTACATCAACTTGGCCAACATGACGTAAGCTAATTCTTTTCAACCCTGTACCAAACGGCAAATTTTCGACTGTCCTAAATTAAAAGAGCTTGCAGACGACATTTGAAAACGTAAGTGACTGAGAATTAATCTTCTAAAAGGACAGAAAACATTGTGGGAAAAGGAGAAATTGCTCGTTTAGAGCAATTTCCCCTTTTCCCACAATGTTTCAAGAGTCGTCTGCAACAAACTGGTCAAATGTCGTGAGTGTTTGGTAAAGGGTTAACGAATTCCCTTTGGGCTAAAGTGATTAATATTCCGAGCTCTATAACACGCCCTAGACGGAGGTGGGTGTCGCCGTAGGCTGACTACTTTGAAGATGGTTTGATTATGAGAAAGGGTACACTTGCTTACTTTGATAATTTAATGTATATAGATGAAACTTATACACAAATTAGTCTATAACCATTAAGGTTTTCCCTGTAACTGTTAAAGTTTCGCTACCACTTGAAACCATTAATTTGGTTCTTAATAAAATTTATACGTTATTAAGCAGCATCTTACTCGATATGGATCCACGTAGATGCATTTTCATCAGGAAACTTAACATGTTACAATCTAACGCCAAATGTTTGCGTCTTGCAGAAGACGACTTTCAAACAAGCAATTTATCCTTTTGTCACAATGCTTTTATCAATATATTCACATATCACAACAGAACTGAAAGGTTTTTCCGATGTTTACAAATATTTTCGAAAGTTGTCTGCTTCAAGTGAAAAATGTCGTCTGCATGTGGTAAAGAGTTAAGGAGCCTTGGACAAATATTGCGTCGATCAATATCAACTTTTGTCTCAATTGTTGCTTCGTCTTATACGATAAACATTAGTTCATTTATATTGAATTATGTAAACGTTCTCATCATCACCATAAATCCTATTTTGAAATTGTCGACTTTGGTTCCTTTGATTTTGAACGAGTCGACTCGAAAACTACTTCAAATATGAATACTTTATTCAGACAGGGAATATGGTAAAACTATTAAGAAAGACACAATGTTATGATATAAACACTCAACGCAGTTCGTTGACTTTACCCTTTCCCTTTGTCTCTTCCCACCTCTCGCAAACCCTCAACTGACTTCATTTGCAGTACATGTACATGCTTGCACTTATAACAGACGGCTTCTAATACTTCTATACCAGCCATGATCTGGAAAGAAAGTGACATAAGGAGGGCTTTCTCAATAGCTTATTTCAAGTTTCAACGATAAGTCACGCATACTGTTGTTGATACTGTGCTACTTAGATCACTGGCTTTGATGTTGCCTGCTGTAATTCGACCAGAACGGGTTAAAATATGAATATGTAATGGGAAAGAAAATAGAATTATCAACGAAAAGCATCATGTTAGTAGGATTTTCATGAGAGGCAGTCTCCCGACTGACTTACGGAATGCCAATGCTTTTAATCGCCTTGACCAGCCCTTATGGGCAGTTGAGTATGGGGTCTTCCTCCATCATTAAGAGTCGGGCCTCGCTACATAACTGAAATATCGATGTGATGTAAAACCCATATAAAAAAAGAAAATCATGTTAGTACTTAGATATGTAATTTGAAATTATTACAATAATAATATAGGTTATATTGATTGTGGTATGGTTGCTTATTGTCATAACATTACATGATAACCATAAAACAACAACATACTTCTATTTGTGTCATTTACTTGTGCCTTGTACAGTTTATACAAAATAACTATAGAGATAAACAATGATGTCAGAACAATAATGAGGGCGTAGATAAATATACTTAATGAGCGTTTAAAGTGATGTTGCATTTCCTTAGCGATCACACATTTACATACGAAATGTCAGATCGAATCTTTGCAAACAACCTTACATGCTTTACTTGGATAAACGTGAATTTAAGTTAGGACTTGAGAGACCATTGTGACTAAAAGAGATATAACTTGTTATAAGCAATTTCTCTTTAGGTCACATTAGTCTCTAAGCAATATCGTATAAATATATTTCGTTTATACATTTTGTACGCCTGACGTTCCATGCAATTCGATAATTCAGAATTTTCAATACGAGGGAATATGTGAATCAATGATGACGCATTGATAATTGTACCATATTGAAAAACACATTTTTACTCCTGACTCTTTAATACTTACTATAACCACATATTTCCTTTACTTAATCCTAATATGGCAGCCATACTAGTATTGAGGGTTCATTGTTTTGTTGTTGTTGTTGGTGGTGGTGTTGATGATGTTGATGTAGTTGATGTTGTTGTTGCTTTTCTCAGAAATAGATATATGACAACCGGGACGATATTGGATTTTGTTGTTTTATTTGACGCTCTCCCTAATTGACCGGAAGTTAAGTGCACCGCTCATAATCAGCTAGCATTACATTCGGAACACCTCGGCCATTTCTTAAAATAACCTCGGAGGTAATGGGGAGCCATTTTTGAAAGTAGGTCAGCAACGAAGGGCCAATCGTATCAACTCGGCAATCCCCGTCACAAGCCGGGGATTGCCGGAAAGAGCTGATTGACATAGTATGAAACAAAGATGTGTTCATTTGATCATCTTTAATGAAAAGGGTAAAAATACCATTCAATTGTGATGTATAACCAATTTGCGTGTATCTAAATACATATTTATTGCCTGTGTGCATGTTGCGTTATCCGCCGGAAATAAGGCGAATTACCCCAGGATTTCTGGTGTATTCATGTACTGCCTACGAGGTATATCTACCGACTTGTTACGGGGATTGCCGAGTAGATACGATTGCTAGCATTAATGCTATGAACGAACTAAGTCATGGCGACATTTCTTCCTCATAAGTTTTCGAAGGGTTTATGCCATTAGGGGCAAATGTTTCATCAATAATCAATGCAAAAGGAAACATTAAACCTTCATATCAACTGAATAATTAATCAATTAATATCCCCACAAATGAGCGACCTACATCGGGGTCGCTTGATTCATCGTCGAATACATAATACATTGTGACCAAGTCATAAAAAAGAAGTGTATGCAGTTTCGCTCTCCTAGAATAGCTGATCAGAGCATGAATCTGTCCATAAATGTTATTTTGGTTTCATTTTTGTATTTCAGGTTTATTCGCGGAAACCAATCTTATGAACTTGATATTATAGTCAAGCTAGGGCGATTCAAGCTGAACCGCATTTGATTAAAACATCTCCTTTTGGATCACCCGGACTTATCATAGTCATGCAAGATTAAAAGTATTACCCATCCATACGTATTTACATGTACTCACTTTACAAACTGGTCTGTCAACTTTGAGCCTTTTGTAAATTGCGTGATATACTTTACGTCATTTTTGCGCACTTTACCGACTACAAAAAAAAAAGAACTTGAACTCACATCATCAGTGGATAAACAATTTATCATTGATAAGGCAAAAGTTTTATCATAGCCTATTCCCAACTTCTGTCTTGTCTTGTCTAAAGTAATTAGTTTATAGATTCAAATTTCAATGCTGTAACAAACACATCAAAACATGACAGAAAGAGCGGTTAGGTACA
The DNA here is from genome assembly GCA_947846245.1 of Cerastoderma edule. Lineage (NCBI taxonomy): Eukaryota > Metazoa > Mollusca > Bivalvia > Cardiida > Cardiidae > Cerastoderma > Cerastoderma edule. Next base: position 29,525,475 of record OX401407.1, on the reverse strand, counting down.
GATACATTTGTATTGCACCTTTTCTTATCCAAATGTAGTTATATAAGAATCAAAATGACCTCTCCGAGATTTGAACCCACGCAGAGAGGGGCCACGCGATGTCCCACCTAATGGAGAAGTGTTTAGAAACTTCTGAGACAAAACGATGAATTACTCTTGAAGAGCTTTCCATTATCTTATCACTGTAGTTTCTACCAATTACATATACCACAATGAAAGCGTATAGTCTTTTCTTTATATTTCATCACACTTGTTGTGGCCTCCGATTTTGGCTAGTAACATTTTCCCATATCGGAAATGGGTTAAATAAAACTTGATATTTGAAAATTGGACTATGTGATTTCTAATGACATCTGGTTAGGTAATGATTGTATTAACAAAAAACATGCATACGAACGTTACCAATATCTTTTAAACGTGTACGAAAGTACACGTATTTAAGTAGATAGTTACATGTAGGCCATACTAACTGCGTAGAAGATTACGAAATTTTCGGGATTCTGACTTATTATTACATAAATGATATTTTTAATTCATAAAAATACCCGATGAATTACGTAGTCATTTTTCAAGACAAATACATAGGATGGTCACATTTAAAAACCAGGTGTATTTATTACAAACAACTGGTTCAAATTACCAGGACAATCAGTATGTTGCCAAGAAAATAGAAAAAAGACCTCTTGGTTTCGAATACTGCGTAATATGATTGCGGATTAGCCTGTGCAAACTTCGACGGCTAATTCTGAAAGACACTTTATATCAGCCCTCGGTTTGCGTTTTGATTTAGATATCTTCTTCTTGCTCTTCTTGTTTTTGTTCTATTTGTTCTTGTCATTGTTGTTCTTGTTGTTCTTATTGTTCTTGTTGTTCTTGTTGTTCTTGTTCTTCCTTTTTCTTGTTCTTGTTCTTGTTCTTCCTGTTCTTGTTCTTCCTGTTCTTGTTCTTGTTCTTGTTCTTGTTCTTGTTCTTCTTGTTCTTCTTGTTCTTGTTCTTGTTCTTGTTCTTGTTCTTGTTCTTCTTCTTCTTCTTCTTCTTGTTCTTCTTCTTCTTCTTCTTCTTCTTCTTCTTCTTCTTCTTCTTCTTCTTCTTCTTCTTCTCCTTCTTCTTCTTCTTCTTCCTCTTCCCTTCCCTCTCTCCTCTCCTGATATTCATCCTCTGAGACTTCCTCGCATCATTTTCTTCTTCATATCATATCCTTCTCCATCATTTTCTTTTTCTTCCTTTACTTCTATAACCAACACTTTTATATTAGCAACCTAGCAATATAAACGAAAGTAAAAAGGAAAAGGATGAAACATCCGCCTCTTCCGTTTTTTTTCTGCCTCTTGACATATATTCATAATAATGAATAGATGTCTATATCAAACTATGATGTAAGCGTCGGCAGTCTATTAATATAAATATGCATCATTATTGGCGTAAACCCAATTTTCTCCTTCACGCTGCAGAAAAGAAGTTTTACATGTTGGCTTGATCGTTGTTGAACCCATTCCCAAATGATAACGATATTTGACCAGTTTGTCGCAGACAACTCTGGAAAACATTGTGGGAAAAGTGGAAACTGCTCTTAATGAGTAAATTCTCTTTTTCCCACAATGTTTTTCTGCTTTTCTGCCCTATCAGAAGATCATCTTTCAATTTCACATTTTGAATTGTCGTCTGCAATCATTTTCCATTTGGGAAAGTCGATAATTTGGAAAAGGGTTAACACCTTTACCAGCAATTTTTCATTTCATGTAATATTTGAACCAAAAGGACATTTTTATTTGGACTCCATTTTGGGATAGGCCATACTCTGAACTAACCTGTTGACCAAACACAGTGAGGCTGGAGAGCTTTGAAATGCCCCATACCGCTGTGATGTATTTTGAAGAGTCATACAATACGGCCTTGGCAGTGAACGCCATACTAGGAAGCTTATTTTCCAACTCGTCTTTCCTGATAATGTTATACTATGTCACCGTATTTCGCGGCCTCAAATACCAATTTCTTTAAGGTAAAATACCAACAATCCGCCGTTTTGAAACTCATTCTTTCGTCGGATTACTTCGGTCGTTCCCGGATGACATCGGTTGGGGCCGAAACTATTAGGTTAAAACCGAATGGTTTCGGCCCCAGCCGATGCTTACCGAGAACGACCGAAGTAAACCGATTGCATGAATGAATGTAAAAATCATGGATAATGTCTATTTACCTTAACCTTACATGACAGACAATCACTTAATGCACATAAAAGCTTTCATACATGAAATTAGAATGTGAAGATATAATTCTTTTGGATTTCGGTCAAAACAATGTTGAAACCGTTGTAAAACACAAATAAAGGAGCGAGAGCACATTGACCTGATCGAACTGTGTACTAATCTCTGTGCTAAGATAGCTTCAGCTACTCTAAGATTGTTTTTTAGACTTATGTTGTGTTTGATTCGTGGCAAACAATCCAAGAAAGGACAGGAAAAAGTAAGGCAACACCCGGGTTCGAACCAGGGACCTAAAAAGTAAGGGGACACCCGGGTTCGAACCAGGGACCTCTCGATCTGCAGTCGAATGCTCTACCACTGAGCTATATCCCCACTTATTAACGGGAATTCTAGCTACCTGAATATTTCAGGTAGCTATCTACAAATCCATAACATCTGTTGCACTCTTTATCATAAAATCCCATAGCTAAGTCTGGAATTGCAACTCTTTAACGCTTGTCTGTTGTAAATTAACTGGCTTTCAAGAGAACAATTTACTCTTTTTGCAACAACAGTCCCCACATGATTTGATAAAGAAAAAATAAGTTCCCAAGTATTTGTTGTCGTCTACACTTGCTGTTACTTGGACAGACCATAACTCAATATGGTTGTGTCGGTTAACATAATGTAGAAGGAAAGCGCAGATTAGGATTCATGCAAATTTAATAAAAAAAAAAATCTTCAAAGTTAAAGAATATAAGTTGCTTCTCAAATTTCCTTGATTCGATTACACTCTCGCCGTCAGAGCTTAATCAGTAGTGTTAAGAAGTAAATAGTTTCGGCAGCATGCCAATCTACGAGGAAAAACAACCAGAATTCTCTATGGAGCGTTCCTAGCCCATTACACAATAAAACCTTAGGTTGGAGATTATTAAGCATTTCTGGTTAAGCAATACTGAGCGCGTTCATAAGAGTGCACTAAATGTAACCTCTGCATGGGTTCAAATCCCAGTAACGGCATTTGGATTTTTCATGAAAGATGAACCATCCCAACTGACTTATGGGATGCCGATGGCTCGACCCAGCTTGACCTGCCCTTATGGACAGTTGAGTATATGAACTTCCATCATCATTCACCCTTTACCAAAATGCCAATTTTTCGACTGTCCCAAATTGAAAGAGTTTGCAGAGGACATTTCAAAATGTGATTTAATTGAAAAATAATCATCTGATAGCACAGAAAAGATTGTGGGAAAAGGAAAAATTGCTCGTGACGAGCAATTTCTTCTTTTCCAGCAATGTTTTCCAGAGTCATTCTCAACAAACTGGTCAAATGTCGTTATTGTTTGGTAATGGGTTTAGGGACGGACATCGCAACATAACTGAAACAATGTTGGCGCGTTGTAAAACCCATATATACAAACTGAATGTGACGATATGACTTAAATACCTTTGAAAACAACGTTAAACCTCCAAACAAACAAACCAGTCATATGTGTATCATAATCGGTCATTAGCCTAGTTTACGATATAGTACATCAAGTTAGTATAAGAGGGCTAATACCAATTAACTTTAACCTTTTACGAACTTCATAACCAGTAATAACGCACAAACTTCAATTAGGACAATAACTTCATAACGGAGTCGTTATAATAATGTTCTTTTCAAACAGAACGTTTGTTCTTGTTCTCTTACAAATGACTACGTACATGCGATATCTTACGAATTTGCGACAGAGCTCCAATGAAACATTCAGCACATGTGCTCTTATTAATAACAAGTTCATACATACATTCATACTATGAAAGTTTCATAAGTGGACAACTTACCCAACTACATGTACATACATGCAAACGACAAAATGGATTGACATGAAATTATGAGAGTGGTGACTTTATATAACAATCCCTGTGGCGGTGTTTAAATTTTCTTTTAAATGCGCTCCGACAATCATATAAGGGAACGACCCATGATATATTGATATCTCTCCACTCATTGATTTTTTACATCTGGGAAAGCTACATTATAACTTAAGAACTGATGAAAACGACTTAAACATTTAATCCGGCTTACCGCCAACCAACCATATCCGTACGAGAGAACAGGTTAAGGAACAACAGGTAACTACGGTCGTGTAAGGTCACTCCATTATATTCTCACGAGTTCATCGGTCAGTCATATCCTGTCCGGACAGGTCAGTCCTCTATTACATAAATAGACCAGTATGGTCACACATGTCCAATATAGACCGGTCAGCGACCAGTGTCCGTTTTGCAGAGGTCAGCAAACTGTTCAATAAAAACACTTGTCGGCTAAAACGTTAGATTAAGCTTATTTATTCAGCATCGATTGTTAAGCAAACGTTGATAACTTTGATAGATCACGTTAGATTCTGCTTCCTGGACAAAACAGATCTTGCACCGAATGTGATTGTGAAAGGAAGCAAACTGGACCCCGCATCTCACAAGAACAGAACTAAATCATGTCCCGAGGCTCCGAGACCAATGTTCGCCATTGGTTTTGCTCTCTAGACATTTATCTAGTTTTCCCACCGATTGTTGTTTGATGAAAAGTAGCAAAAGGGCCCAGCATTTCACAAGAAAGTTATAAACAAAATGGACCCCGCATCTGACAAGAACCGAAATTACAATCATCATGACTCGATGCTTCTAGACCACTGTTCTCCATTGATTCTGATCCCTGAATACTTCTCCGGTTCTCGCACCGATTGTGGGTTGATGAAATGTCGCAAAATGGACAGCGCTATTCACGAGATTTGAACCAACGACCCTCGTGTCCCGAGTCCTCAAGGAACAACGTCTGCTAATTATATTGCATCGTAACATGGTATCCTGACACGTGACTACGTAGAGGAGTTGACCTTGTGCAGGGGACCAGAATACTCCATTGTGCCACCAAAAGATGCTTTATTACTCGGCCAAACTAAAACAAGACCAGACGAATAAAAATAAAATAAAATAAAACACACACGAAAAGATTAATTCCGATAACAAAGGGCAAAGGAAGGGTTTATAGTCTAACATATATGCTTGGCATATTCAGGCGACTCTTACAAATATCGATAGACGACACTGCACACAGACAATTGTTACAAAGGAATGAATTGTTCATGGCTTATGTTGTATGTTGCAGACGATGCGAAAAAGTGAGATATTACATAGTAATGGGTTAAGGGTTGACCAGTGCATTTGTTGACTAATCCGCTCTAAGAAGGCTATTGGGGTTTTCCCATTGCCAAATGTGGACTCATGTTTTGTCTGATAAAACGTCTGCGCGTTGGCTTATTTCTTCATTTTTTAAAAGCACGGCCGATTATTTCATGCAAAAAGAAAGCCTAATGAAGAAAGAGCGTATCGGGAAATTATTTCTCCATATATATACTCTCAACACGATGTACCGTAAAGTTAACTAACAATATTCAACAATTGTCATTCCTTCATAGGATTTCGTTTGTTTCACTTGTTAGAAACATGCAGTGCGAAATATTGCAAACAGACTTTTGGTGATTGGGAACTATTAAGGAGAGCTCATGTGAAGAGAGTTCGTCTTTTCTTCAACCCTTTGTACAAATAATATCAAAGGACGAAAATCAATCGACTTCAGTCATTTGTCACAGGGTCCCGGGTTCAATTCCCGTTAGACGAGTTGGAAATTGCCGGGACTAGTCCTCAAATCGGCACGAGTACTGGCTAAAGTACCCAGGAAGCAGGCGTCGAGAGTGAATTCAATAAGCGCCAAGCTTTCATCACAATCGATGTAAAATGATTTAAGTTTAAACTAAGCATTTCAGCAAAAACAAGAAACAATAGAGTAAGTAAACTCGAAACTTATTCACTTGTAAAGAATTCAATTAATCTCGAACCATATCTCATTGTAGTATCTAATCCTCTTTACAGACAGGCTTTAAGTAAGCATAGAAGCTCAAATCACTCACTTAATATAGAGATAGGTCGACATAATAATATTGCTAGGGAACACAGGAAATGCGTAAAATTAATATGAATGTAATTGAAAATGAATTTCATTTTGTTTTGGTATGTCCATTTTATAGACATATAAGAAACGAGATTTTGCCAAAGTATTATTGTAGATGGCCTACCCAACAGATGTTTATCAGTCTTTTGAGTACGCAATCGACAGTATTATTACAACAACTCGCAAAGTACTTATACACAGCTTTCAAATCCCGTCAGATTGATAATTAAGACACTATATTTAGTCAGATGCTGATCGACAAGAACCATATATTGTATATATCTTTCATTCTGTCCTAAATTCTTGTTTGTTTGCTTTTTCATACTTTTCTCATATGTATGTTATATGTAATACTTACCATTTGTACCGCCTTTATGGCTATAAAACAACATTTGATTTTCGCCAATAAAATAATTTTGACTTGACTTTGACTTGAATGGGTAAATCCAAGGCGGACATTTGGTAATTTACAAAGACGGAACGATACGGGAAATTGTAAACAACTGAATATTTTTTTAACGTCTTACTCCATAACATACCACTTTGACGGATCAGCAGTGGATGACATTAGAAAACACTGCAATAAAATAATGGGAAGCTCTTTACCCTTTACCAAACGCCAAATTTCCTACTGTCCAATATTGAAAGACTTTGCAAACGACATTTCAAAATGTGATGAAATTAGAAGGACATCTTCTGATAGAGTAGAAAACATTGTGGGGAAAAGGAGAAACGAGCAAGTTTTCCTTTCCCCACATTGTTTTCTGTAGTCGTCTGCAACAAAGTGGTAAAATGTCGTTATTGTTTGGTAATGGGTTAAGTAAGCAATTTATCTACCAACATGTATTGAAGAGAATAGCATAACATACGATGTGAAGAAAAACGAACTAAGCACCTATGATTCGAAAGTTGCAACGATGTCTTTGTCAATGGTTGCTTCAAAAGTTCTCTTAAAAGACAACTCAAACGCCGTTAGCAGAGAATTTTCATCACTCTCATACTTTGATTTCTATCCATTATGTCGTTTGCATGTACTAGTATGTATGTGTTAAGGTTGCCAACGCATCTAATTTTCATAGCATGATTGTATATATAAAATTGTTATTACTAAGAGCCCACGTGCTTAATGTCGAAACATTTTAAAGTAATTATATGTCTTCTTAATTAGAAAAAAGTACACGATCGATCGTCAAATACTGTATAGTCACCAGCTAATCGGTTTGACTTTGGAGTTTTATTCCCTTTCCCCATAACACCAACCTCACTTTTTAACGCACGCAGAATAGTCAAGGCGAAAGTTTCGGAACTGTATTTGGCTAATACTCGATCTACATGTATATGCATCCTACAATAAATTGGGCGATGTATCCACACTAAAGCTAAGACACCAATGCGACGAAGGAGGTAATTGCTTGAAATGAGCCATTTCTTCTTTTGCCAGTATAGCTTTACCCAAAATGAAAGATGTAGTGATAGTTACATTATGCATTGCGAAAGTAGTCTGCTTTTGCTTTCAATTCGCACCAAACGACAATATTCTACACGTGGGAATGGGTTAATATAATGGGTTGATATAACTCCCAATGGTTGGGTGATAGTTGTAAACCTCAACTAACTTCGTACTGACGCTCCAATTTACTCATGTTTACGTAAAATTGGGTAAAACTAGGTCAGAGTAAAACGGTTTGTAATTGAGTGTGTGAGCGTAGGAATATTAAATTACGTGTCACCGCAATAAATAAATTATATCACGTGATCAGCAAAATGGCGCGAAATGCTTCGGTCGTGTTTTGCCTCAAGTGAGTTTATGATTATAATCAAGAAGTCATTAAGTTTGATAGCTTAACCGCTTTTCGAAAAGTAACGATGGATGCTGTAATAATACGTTGAATCAGACTTATAGATTCTCATTTTCTTTATATGTATTCATTTTCCAATAGATAGTTGTATTACATTTAAAACACTTTTACACTACAAAATTTGTAAATAGAAACAGTATGTAAGCGACAAAAGGGTGAACTTATTTAGACCCTTGATAAGTTAATATGGGACATTAAACCAAATCGGGGGCTTTCCCTATTATTTTAGTATTCACAACGTGGAGCAGTTTGGAAACATCTGATCAACTGGCAACATTCATGAAGAAACTAGGACAACCAATATCTAGTTAAGCATGCGATGTTAAGATCCTCTTTTTCATCGACCAAATTGATACTGTATGAAACATACTATGAAGTACTGTTAACGGTGCGTTCACACTAAATATTTTAAGATGATCGGGATTTTGTATTTTTAATGATATGATATCAAGTTGAAAGCATGTGTGTGATGGACATAGACAGGGAGGAATGGGGACAAAGAAATGAAAGTGAAGAAAAGTGGAAAGAAAGAGAAAAAGAGCGGAAAAGAGAGGAATTGATAGAAGGCTAATCGTTTAAACTAGGACTAGGAGTATCAAATACACGATTTTTTTCTTGATTTGCCAAATAGATCATGAAAATGTATTGCCCATAGATCTACGTTTTCAAAAAGGCTACAAACAACATTGTTGGCAAGCCATCATTCATTCCTAAAAATGAATAAAACCAATGAACAATATTGATGCTTTTACGTGAGAACACAATATAAATGGTCTAATGAATCGCTTCACATTCTAGCTTAAAAGTACTTACCAAACATCACAAATAAACATGTTATGTTCACACTTTATATCTGTCGTCTGCTATGCTTCTTCGATTCAATCGATTTCAGTTTAAGATCCCATATTGTGGAATGATCAACATTGGAATAAATCGATGTTTTAATAAAATGCAGATGCGTGAAGGACTTACTATAGCATTGCACAAACCCATATATAGTTCTGAAACCGACTTCGTGCTTATGCAAACATGTTGGATCCAGGCCAGCCGCTACTTTTCTGAGCATATTTTCTCATCAAAATTAAGCAGATATTCAAGGTTAGGGAAAGCAGACGACAAAAACATCTATATCTAGAAAATTACCCAGCATTCTAAGGGTTAAAATCTCGATGTGATTAATTGCGTTAACCCTTTCCCAAACAACAAATTTTCGACTGTCCCAAATTGAAAGGGTTTGCAGACGACATTTCAAAATGTGATGAAATTGAAAAATATTCTTCAGATAGAGCAGAAAACCTTGTGGGAGCAATTTTTCATTTTCCCACAATGTTTTCTACAGTCGTCTGCAGGAAGGTAGTCAAATATCGTTATTGTTTGGGAAAGAGTCAAGGGAGTACGACGATGATCTTCATGTATATATTTATGGCAATTTAACCGACGCGATGTAAACTAGGTCATAGTAAAAAAGTATCTTTTTACTCGATCTCTGATAAGAAGAGAGGGTCGACCGACCGCGTGTGTTATATCAAAATAAAACAATCCATGAGAGAAAAAACGGTGAGTGATTTAGTGAAAGATTTAATCCACAAAGTCAAGTTAAACACAGGGTGTTCTAAACATCGTTCTGATCTAGGTAGATATTATAAGGTAGATATTTTATCTTCCCAAGGGGAATGTGGTCTTGTTGAATGGTGTAGCCTCTGATTCTACCGCTTGTATACCAAGGCTGATCTTGAACTGCTCTCTTGGTAGGAAACCGGGCCATTGTTACGCTTTTCCATGGGCTGGCTAGAAATTATTTTGAAGCGGAGTAATTGAAAACACATGGCCGCCCAAGATAACTTCTATTTACAAACACAGCCTTCAAAACAATTCTTTTTTATTCGGGCAGCCATCTGGAATTGTACTTTTTCTGGGGCGATTAGTTTTTTTGCACCCAATGGAAGAGGGCGAAGTATCATGTTGCTCAAGCGCCGAGGTTTTAGTGTCTCATGTTTGAACCCCGAGTTGCTCAGTTTTGCGATGTTTTCATTTTCAATGAGGAACTGCTTTAGCATTGGCTATCGTTTGTTTGAGTGGAATCGTCATTAAGAGTACATGATTGAATGTTTACTTTTGTGGTGACGTGTATATCCCATGAGAAGACCTATATCCCATACTCCAAAACAAATGCCTCTGACAATCGTGGGTGTAGCCCTAGTTTTTATCAAAGCCTTTTATAAGGAACTTTTTTCCGACACGTCTGTCCACAGGAGTCATAGGCTAAGGCATTTATCCTGTATCAAATGGTAAACGGTATTATGTTTGTAAAGATAGATATAGCTTTACATTTACATGCACAAGCCATTTAGGTTGAATCGACCACCAATTACCAAGGAAGGCTAGGGTTATTTCCCACCAGGCTAATAATGAGATGATTCCGTTTTTATTAATTGATTTCCAGTATTCATTATTGAGCTATATAGTTTTTACAGGTAGAAATCACCGTAGTCACTTATCAAACTTTAGACTTTAGGCTATTTCATAATGGAAACCTTGTCATGAGACATGTAATTGCAAGGCTATCGTATAAAACAAACAGAACAAAATACAAAAAAAACAAAAAAACAAAAAAGCACCCAAACACCTCTTACTGCGTCCAATATCTTAGAAAATATGGACTTCCAAAATAGCCACTCATAGTACAAATAGATAAGACTCCTATATATAAAGTACGAAGGGAAAACGACCTTTTGGAATGGCAGTGACGACATTTTGTCAGTGTGGGAAAGAGCCCCTGAGGTGAAGGTTCCATTTCACAGACATGCTGGCATAGCACAAGAGGAATGAGGAAAAATTGTATTGCGTATAAAATACGTTAAAAATGCATCTATAGTATACTACAGCTCTTACAATACGTGGTTGTTTTACATTAATGACTTTTCATGGTGTGCCCTTTTTTCTTTGAAGAATACCTGTTCGAGTCATTTTGCACAAAGAACTTCAAAGTTTCAAACTGTTTGTAGAAAAGAGAAATCACGAGTACAAAGATATCTGTTGCTGAATTATCTCTTATGCAACGCCGTACATTTAACGAACAAATTCATATGTTGAACACATTGTCACAAAGGGAAAGCTGTAAGTCTTGGGAGAAATAAGCAACTTTTTGTTTACAACTTCTCATGTTTAAAATGAGCGCACAGAATTGTCATTGTTAAACCCAAAGGGCCATAACTCCTTCGTCGAAGTAAACGAGATCGGACGTTGTGCTCTTTACGGCGACAGACCTTGTCAGCGTGGGAAAAATCACAAATGTCAAGGTCGGTGTCGCAGACAAACATTCGTAACTTAGCGTAACGAGGAGAGATTCCGTTGCGATAAGCCCCCGTTCTGTGACACAATGAGAATATTGTTCCAAGTGCTTTTCCCACTGAAAGTTTGGCGGGTAATTTTGTTCGCTTTCAGATAAGCCCTTTACCAAACGCCAAATTTTTGACTGTCCCAAATTGAAAGAGTTGGCAGACGACATCTCAAAATGTGATGAGATTGAAAAATAATCTTCTGATAGGGTAGAAAACATTGGGGAAAAAGGATACAATTTTCAGAAAGTTTTCCAGAGTCGTCTGCAACAAACCTGTCAAATATCGTTATTGTTTGGGAATGAATTAAGCAAATTTGGTTATTTTCGGGAAAGAAGAATTATATGTGAGCCTTTGGTTATGTCTCATGTTTTTGTACGAAATGATTTCACTAAACGTACATGTATTTCTTTTCATGATGATTTTAAACTCATTTATTTTCCTCAAGTTTTCTCGTAAAAAGGGCGTTTTCGTTTGCTGTTATCCCATTACTAAACAATAATTACACCTTGTTGCAGATAACTCTGGAAAACATTGTTGGAAAGGTAACGAGCAATTTTCCCGTTTCCTACAATGTTTTCTATTCTATCAAAAGATCAATTACCAAGTTCATTTCATTCTAAACGTTTTCTGCAAACTCTTTCAATTTGGGAGTCGAACATTTAGCGTTTTGTAAAGCGATAAGATTGGTATAAAAGACATGCTATTTCAATGTACCTTCACTATAATTAGCGCACGCGGTACATGCATGACACATCGTCTTTCTGCCTTGAAATATCGCGTGTCAATTTTTTTATTCTAAAAAAAAATTTGGGTTCCCCAGTCATGTTTCCTTGAAATATCCCTTGTTTGTTCTCCTTACTAATCTCAAAAATTTGTGGTTTCCCTAGACCATAAACCCAGCAAAATACCCGCCAATTTCTTAATACATCATTCAAATGTACTTATGCATAAATGGTGAAAGTGGGAACCCCACAAATATGATGTAATATACTCTTTCCCCACCCACACCACTAAATATTTTACATACAACTCTTGTATACAGGTGACAAGGATAGACTTTGATAGAATCAGATTTCGAGGTTGAAATTAAAAAAAGAAAGAAAAAAAAGCATTGCTACAGAAATTCGAAATTATTTTCTACGTGTACTTTACGGGTTGTAATTTGTCCCAATTTCAATGTTTTTAGTTTCATACTTAAAATTAGTTTACACGTTTTAATGCACCTGTACCAAGTTGTTAATAACATTTGTGACAGAAATGATATATTGATCATAAATATCATTTTCTCCCTTTAAACTAATGGTTTCTCAATTGGGCAACAAAGAAATATTTATGTACTTTTATTCTTGTCTGGTATAGCTTTCGTTTCGGATAAACCACGCTTCAGGGAATTGTTAAGATTAGTAGACAAAAGTCTTACATATCAGGGGAAACTAAAATATTCTATTTCTAAAGCGTTTTCGTCATTTTAAGACACGCTTAGTTAATTTGACACAGCGGGAAAATAACGCAACGTAACGATTGCTGGCGTTACATTTAGGCTACACACAAAAAAAACCCTTATCTCAATTAGAGTAATTATGTTTTGACAGCACCTATGAAAGAAGAGACTGAACTTTGATTCACATAAACGTCTCAGCGAGAGTTCAAATCCCTGCTACGGCATTTGAATTTTCACGGAGGACTGTCTTCCGGCTGACTAACGGAATGGTTCTACCCGGCTTGACCCGCCCATATTGACAGTTGAACAAAGGTGTCTTCATCCATCAGAAAGACTCTAGAGTCAGGCATTGCAACATAACTGAAATAATGTTGACACGATCAAAACCCGATGTAATTAGATAAACTCATAGAAAACTGTATACATTAAAATTTGTAAATAAAATTGTGCATTATATGACAATAAGTAAGTTTATTCAGCGAATTGACCATATCTAGTAATCGATTTAGTCTATATTTCATTAGTCCGTTTGACAGGGAGATTCTAACTTACATCTTAGTTCAACAGGCTGAATTTTAAATAAAACATGTATCGTGTAATTATGTTGCAGCATTTAGAGTTAGATCTTTACGCAATCAAATTCCACTTTTACGTTATTTCTTCAGATGACAATACAAAGGATGAAATGCTCCTGATGAGCAATACATCTCTATTTTTTTCAAAAATGTTTTTTCCACGTTACAAAGAAATGCAATGGTTGGGGCTTTTTACTTGTCGTTCGCACTTACTTTCATTTTTGACTGATCCCTTTGTCCGATTCTGATGATAAGCGGTGACGTATCTGCTGTAGGAGACAATATGGACCATTGTGATAAAAGAATGAATAAGCAATGAAACCTTTTTTCACAATGGTTTCAGCCCAATTGTTCAAAGAAAATGCAATTTTCAGGTTTAATGGTTGTCACTTCCCTTATTAACTTTCAAGTTTGGCAAGCCCTGATTTATCAAATAGGGGAATGATTTACCCCCATTTTGATTAACAGTTTCAAAGGGGGTTTGGTCAGTGTATCCATTGTGGGTATATTAGATAAAAGGTCAACAGGGCTGACCGGTGGGGTAACTGGGTTAACCCTTTACCAAACAATAACGACATTTGACCAGTTTGTTGCAGACGACTTTGAAAAACATTGTGGGAAATGAAGAAATTGCTCTTAACGAGCAATTTCTCCTTTTCCCACAACGTTTTCTGTCCTATCAGAGGATTATTTACCATTTGCATCACATTTTGAAATGTCGTCTGCAAACTCTTTCAATTTGGGACAATCGAAATCTCTGGCCATTTGGCGTTTGGTAAAGGGTTAAAGCGTCGGTCAGTGTATTGCAGAATTGACCAGGGGTCATCTCCGGCCATTGGGCGTTTTTATCTTAAGTAAACCTTTTAAAGAAACATACCCCGCAATCGACCCCCGTTTCTTTGTCGGAAAGTTTATAACTAGGAACGGTAACTCAGCCGTTAAGGAAACGTTAATACCAAAACAGTGTGATACAATCAATTTCGGTCTTTTTTGAATATCTATTCTTAATCATATGTTGTTGGTTCATATTTGTATCTAGGTATACCTGTTTATTATATCGACCCGCCTTCTTGACATGATAACGTTTGCGTTAAGGAAACGAACAGTCCTATACAGTTTGTTACAATCAATTGCGTTCGTTTTTATGTCTCTTTTCTTATTCATATGTTGTTGGTACATATTCATATCTCTCATCTGTTCTAGGTACTAGTATCCCTGTTGATTATATCAAACCTGCTTTGAAATTATCGTAGAAAGGATGCATTAAAAGGAGTAGTCCATTAAAGACGCTAATGCATGTGAGCTACAACACGTCGCGCGCAGTACGAGAGCGAAATCGCGATAGTTAGATAACAATAACGTGTATTCGTGATCGTACTTGTGCGTTATCGTTATCACACCGTTGCGTCGTTACCGATATCGTACTGTTGCGTCGTTATCATAATCGTACTGATGCGTAGTTATCGTAATCAAACTGTTGCAACATCGTTTTCGAACCGTTACGTTATCGTTATCGTACTGGTGCGTTATCGTTATCGTACCGGTGCGTTATCGTTATCGTACTGTTGCGTTTACTTTGCTGAACCTTCGCGATATTGAAATCGAACTGTTGCCTATTCGCGTTATAACTATAGTACTGTCGTGATTTCATGTTACTAAAATCATTCTGTCGCGTTTTCGCTATTGAACTGTCTTGGTACCACACGCGTGCTGTTGCGTTATCGTTATCGTACTGTGGTGTTTTCGTTTTCAAACGCTAGTGTTACAACAATGTTGTGATTTCGTGTTATACTACTGAAATCATACTGTCGCATTTTCTATAATGAACTTTCGCGTTATCACTACGTGCTTTTGCGTTATCGTTATCAAAGAGTCGCGTATCGTTATCAAACTTTCGTGCTTCAACAATAGTACAAGTCATTTACTGTCGCGATTTCGTGTTATCGATCTCGTTCCTTCGAATTGTGGATTAGCACACACAATAGCAATGGTCCTATTAACTTGGTTGATCCAGGTTTTAACTGTGTTAGAATGAAATAATTAAGTCTGGTTCATTCCGACTATGGCCCACCTGGCATTCCGTACCCGCGTCGTACTCACGTATCACAGATCAGACGGTCCGATTGCGCATACCGCAACTGTACGAATAACGTATAACGACGGATACCACGTGACTTTAGAGCGCGAATACCGACGTTACTGGGTGATGGAGGGTGATGGACGAGGGTTCGGAAGTCACCACTGTGCCAGGTGCATGTCTGCGTGTCTTTCGCTTCGTTTTACCTCTCACCCGGAAGGTGCGTGTTTGTTTACGCGGTAAACAATACGGGGAAAGTATACCGATTAATCAGTGTACTGAGGACACGGTGCGCTATCTATGGGCTTTAACGTTTTCGCTGTAACGATATGGAAACAGTTTTGAAAGCGTTTCTTCTACATTGAAGCCGTGCGATTTGAAAAGCTCATATGTCATCAGGGTTGTCAAGATCTCATTTTCATTTATTCGTCTGTAAATAACAAATACGTTTCTGCACTTGTCTGTATAATGGTAACAAAATACATTTTGTTAGAAATCACTTGTCTGTTAAGGTTTTTGGACAATCTGGACAATACAGACAGTTGGTTTTGCCGCCCCTGGTTTTCGTATTAGTGGACTTAATGACGTTCGGATTTATTGCTGCACAATCATAATTTACTTGCTCTTGATGCTTAGATTAACTTTATAATCCGTGCAATTGCTTGATATTGCTAATTTACCTTTACGCATTTGAGGAAGTAAAGCATCGATGTACTATATGCCGAGCAAATGGGCATTCATGGAAAAGCTTGCATGGAAACAGCCTCAAATAAAATACGTGGTCATTCAATACCTCTAGGGTCTTGGTCGTTTTACCCCGAATTGACCCCGCCCCAATGCTGCAAACATGTCCAGTGGCCGTAATTTGAACCCCACGTTACCTAGGTAATTATAAAATAGGTAATTACGTACATTCGAGTTTCCCCCATTTTAAACTGTCCGAGGTAAAAAGTTCAGATCTCGTTTGGTTTAACAATGAAGCGAAAACGAGACAATACCTGGTGGTTTACTTAACCCTTTACCAAACGCAAAATATT
This sequence comes from Cerastoderma edule, assembly GCA_947846245.1. Lineage (NCBI taxonomy): Eukaryota > Metazoa > Mollusca > Bivalvia > Cardiida > Cardiidae > Cerastoderma > Cerastoderma edule. The sequence continues at coordinate 29,508,965 of OX401407.1, read as the reverse complement.
TGACTGTCCCAAATTGAAAGAGTTTGCAGATGACATTTCAAAACATGATGAAATTGAAAAATAATCTTCTAGTTGGGCAGAAAACATTGTGGTTCAGAAGAAATTCTCCTTTTCCCATGATGTTCTCCAAAGTCGTCTGCAACAAACTGGTCAAATGTGGTTTTGTTTGGTAATTGGTTAAACTATTCAACAATGGAGAAATGGATCGAATGATAATGTTCTATCTCCAAAAATTATCTGCAGCAGAACTTCAGATTTCCAAAATTTTTTTTGGTCAAGGGTTCATGTTACTGAACTTGATTTAACTCGATAACTATGACGATTGTCTAGTGCCGTGAGAATATGATTAAATCCGATTTCGGATGAAAGAAACCACTTTGGTGAAGCCATGGATTAATCCCGCTTTGTAAAATGTTTATCCGTCAACTGTTTCCTTTGCAGATGTAAGTCAAAGCTTTGTGGCCCGTGCAACTTTGAGACGCCCTGCTAAAGATAAATGACATTTCACTCAGCTCTTATGAGAGTAATACTTAAATGGTTAATGACAGAGGTGAATCTGTGTACTGTGAAACCTCGTTTATCCGGACCCCGTTTATCCGGATGTCTCGCAATCCGAACGAAATTGTAAAGGAACGGAATTGTTGCAGTTTGTTGCAGACGACTTTTGAAAACAGTGTGGGTAAAGGAGAAATTGCTCGTCACGAGCAATTTCTCCTTTTCCCGCAATGTTTTCTGGCATGTCAGAAGATTATTTTTTAATTTCATCACGTTTTGAAACGTCTTCTGCAAACGATCTAAGATTTGGCGTTTGGTAAAGGGTTATAAGTATACACGTGCATATAGACCATTTACGTCTAAATGTGTTAAAAACCAGGTATTGCTTCATTAGTCCGGATGACTTGTTAATCCGGAAGTTTTGTTGGGACCGGACGTGTTCGGACTAACGAGACGTCACTGTACATCAATACATAACAATGGTTATGGGTTATGAAGGTAACTGATCACTTGACAACCGAAAACACCAGTAGGAGTATCATCTAAAGATTCAATAAAGATGATTCTATGATTCTGGTTTAAGAACCAGACAATACTCTGATATGAGATAGATTCCATCAACCAGTCAAGTTAATGTTTTCAGAATCATTTGCCCGGATATCTATTTGGTACCGCAAATATATGAAGGAAGGGAGGTAACTTATGTAAGGATACCCAAACTGCGTTTAAAGAAGAGGAAGGCCCTGTTATGCACAGCCTCAAGCTGCCTCATACCCAATGAAAAGTGCAGAGTCTATGTGCTGTTTAGCAACGAAGCATCTAAAATGATTTGTTAGATGTTAAAGCCGTTTTCAACAGGTTTTAAAGAATATCGCAGCGATCAGCATCTCCTTTCAAGAACTGGTTACTACCATTTTCAAATTGCTGACTACCGTCTTTTTAACTCAGTATCGAAAGACGTCTGACTGCCGCCCACAGAAATTGTTACATTTAATATCAGAATGACTGATTGACTTAAGTGCAGTTTTAAGTTCCTGTCTTGTGTATTAACGCCGCTTGTTCACAGATGTGAGGACATTTGGGTAATCTACCTTAAAAAAGATTGTCTCAGGCTGCAGCGTTTGGTCACTTTTACATGTAGTGGTCAATTTTGGACCTTATCGCCCAAACCGATTATTATAATTGGCCGGAGAGGGAGGGTGGTATGCCAATGTACAGACCTACCCACTTCCCGATAAAAGTTTGGACAATTAATAAGACTGGACCGCCACACGAGAGAATGTTAACCGGGTCTTGAACATATGATCCCTGTATTCAAATACGTAGACGCTACTGACTGAACTGATAAAGGTCCCAGGTTCGATCCCCCTTAGCGGTGAAGTTAGAATGTCGGGTCTAACCAACAAATCGGTGTGTGTACTTGTTTACATGAAACATATCCAGGAAGCAGTCACCAAGAATGAATTTGAAAAGCTCCAACTTTCCGTTACAATGCAATCGATATAAAAAATATATATTACTACTAATCTTTCAAGATCAGTTTTTATCTATAAACGACGGGACTTAATTAAATTGAAACTCAACAAATGTTAAATCACGCTTAATGGGTTTTGCAGTGTAATCAAATAACGTTTAGCATGGACGAATAAATAACGTTTTCAACATTCTAAAACGATTCTTATACGCATCAGTATCACGATTCCTACACTATTCCCCTAAAACTCTATCTACGCCATTTGATATAAAGTTGCAAAACCCGACCCCGCATTTCCTCGTGGACCGACCGCACCCCTCTAAAAGTTGGACCCCCGCGCAATAGGAGTCCGCTAGGGGCCCCGATAACAAATTTCTTTGATTTGCATTATTAATGAAGGGCATTGACAGAAATGTGAATTAGACTATCACGTTCATATCAAGCCGTCCCTCCAGATCAAATGCAAGTTTAATGGACCCGCTGATAGTTTATTAAGGACATCACAGGTTAGAAGAATCAGTCCATAATTACTTATCGCACCTCCATTTATCGGACCGCACCATGGAAAAAAGTCATGATATGGCTTTGAATCGGTCTCTCATATGAGAATAGGTGACAGTTCAATATTTAAATCGTTACTATCGAGTGATAGCAAATAAAACGAATGTTTGTCCCCCATACCAAGTGGCATTTACAGTCAATTGTTGTAAATCCGTCAAAACAAGACATGACTTGTTGAAAAGATGTGAAAAGCGCCCAGTTTGAAGAAAAAAAGTATGTTAACTAAAAACTGTGCTGTCTTATCAGTCTTATATGCCATCCATAAAGAAACGAGAAATAGTATATTTTTCTTCAGTCTGAGAGTCATGCCTGAAGTTAGAGGTTACAGATCAAGACATCAATGCTCGTAGCACAACGATGAAGGCTCGGAGGAAATATGGAAACATTATACATGTTATGATGCAGTAGAGTGTCTGAACACCAACGGCAATACCAGTTACACAACGACTACTAAGTCACCAGGCAGAGTCAAGAAGGTGATGTCAAACTTCTGCTTGGCATGCCTTTCCCATAGAGAGGTCTTAAGTAAATATGTTCAATGGCTATCTCCGATGTAATTGAATCGATGTTCGATAAGGCGACCGGTTTTCTTAGATCTATGTATTCGGCTGCACGAAATGGATGGGACAATTAGCCTTCACGTGCGCTTATCGAGTTTCTGTCAATTAATGCAATTAAACGCATTCTCTAAATTAACGCGGACTGGTGCGTCGGTGCATTTTCAATAGTTACCATGGTAACAGTGTAACTGCTCATGAGGGATCTTTCGGTAGCCGAGGTTTGATGCCAAAAGGAATTTCTGTGGTTTGTAATAAACGCACTGTCTTAAGGTTATAAATTTATCAACCCTTTCCCTTAATGTTTGGTTGTTTCTGTTAGTCTAAGTAACATTTGACATCCTTTCCAAAGTATACAAGTAAATCCCGAAAGACAGTACATTCATTGATGTTTCTGGTAATCACAGATAACCAGGTGTTGATTGTGGTGTCGTTTATTTTCAAGCCATTTTCATCAAAATGATGAAACCATCTATCCCACTCTAAATCAATTTTCTTTACTGAGCATCATCAAAACTAAGTGATAAACTTCTTTTTAGTACGCCTACTTTCCTTCACTCTAAAACATCATTACGTATTAATTAGTGTAATGCAAAAGGGGTTGACTCATTAGGAACACTGGGACATTAAGTTAAGAAGCTCTCTAATATGATTTGATGATATGAATCCCATTAATTAATAGACATTTTATCCACTTACTGTCCCTCTTAATGCTTAATGAGCATTCACGAAGATGTAATTCATACGTTTGCTTTGTCTTTACGGAACATTATGCTCGCCTTCGTTTTCATTGCGTTTCTTGTCTTTGATCGAAAGTTTTCCGTCACAATCAGAAAGCATGAGGAACAATGTAATTGCGTTGTATTCGTATTGTCGATATGGAGGAAAATGGACTGGGTTCAAGGGAGCGCCTGTTTAAGATATTCGTATCATTTCAGCCGTGTGGGGTGCGACAATATATTTTGATTACATACGAAGGTCGTTTTACCACAGGAAGTAGTTCTTAATAAATCGAAAGGTGCTTGTTCACAGATTCGAGGAACTTTGGAAGTTGATAATTGATTTCTTTAAGTTCAAGTCAATATTCCCGAACAATCAGTACAGATTATGACTGGGGCGCTGTTAGATCAGTTTAGAAAAGGTGATTGCCCTGTCAATTTTTGAAGATGTTTAGACTGGGACTGAATTTAAGGTCAGATGGAAGGCTATTCCAGTGTCTTATAGTTCTTTATGATATAAAACCAATAATCTTCGGTCGTTCTCGGTAAACTCCACATCAGTCGGGGCATTAACTATTCCCATTAAACCGAAAATGCTTTGGAAGAACCAAACATGTCTAACTTTATGTAGAGCAAAAAAGGTTTATCGAGCAGCAAGCTTACGCCATAATCGCAATATAAGTCCGAGAATATTGCATGGAAACTACATAAAGTATATCACATTTCATACGTTTGACTAAAGGTTGCGCATTTATTGACAACAGTTTCGTTTTCATATTTGACCCACAACTCCATTGTATCCAAGTTTCACGCTCATGAAACACAAGTCTTTCGAAACAACTGTGACAAAAGAATAAACAGTGCCTAATGTTAATTTGTCCGTTTGCCAAAATTGTATCCATCCAATACGAAAGAATGAAAAATGTTTCATGTTCCATGCTCGCAGCGAATTTCTTTTACTTCGACACACAAAGTACTCATTCCATAATTTGAGTCACCAACCGAGCGTAATCATTGTTAAATGCGCTTCAATGGTTCGTTATAAAAGCTCTTTAAAATCAAATCGAAAGCTGAGATGTTTACGAAAAGCTTATGCCCCACGCCAATTCAGCACATGTACTTTATAATAACGCCTTGATGAAGTCAAAGTTGATCAAGCAGTCTTCAAGGGTAACGAATAAACTCGCTTTCTATAAATACAGCAGTTTCCTTATTTCATAGAAGCTACACATATCGTCAGTTGTAGAACAATCTAACATTTATCCTATATTAATAAGCAATATCATTGAATTACATGAGTGACACGCATTTTGCATAACGGATAGTTAACCCTGCCTAAATCCTGGTTATTCGAAATTGTAGGGATTTTAGAATACATGTAAATTCGAAAACATATGTTTGGCGTGACAAACGTTGCAATATTGTATAAAAAATATTCGTTAAAAACACACAAAATATTTGTTGTTGAACAAATGATTGTGGTAAAAAAATAATTGTGATAAAAATGAATAAAAAAAATACTGATTTAAGTATGTAATCATTATTTGTTCAACAACAATTATTTTGTGTTTTTTTAACGAATATTTCTTATACAATATCACAACGTTTGTCACGACTTACAAATGTTCCTGCTTATACTTCGCACACGCATGCATATTCGTTTTCGGATCATGGCGCTCCTCTTTTTATTTGAAATAAATCCTTGTTAAAGACTTAGGTTGTCTGTACTGCCAATCAGTGTTGCCAATAGTTATTTAGTATGGCGTAAACAATATACGCGAGTTATACTGCACGGCTCTCAATATCATGAATGGTGAAGTACACAAACTTAACTGTTCAAAAGAGCCGATAAAGTCAAGTAGAACCGCATTTGCTATGGTTTTCAGTGTATACAGGTATTTATCCTGCCAATAGTTCCATTTTGGGACCGATTACTAGGTGCCGTATAACATTTGTGATATCCGGCACTAACCATATAACGCATCCACGTGACAAATCATGACATCATAAGAACGCTATGACACATGACGTCAAGTTTACATCATCCTCTGCTTTTTTTCACGTGTTTTATTTTCGTTTTGTTTGTTTAAAAGTATACATAAAGGTAACAGGATAAATAGAATAGATGATTGGTGTCTTTGAATAGGAAAAGTTATCGGGCTCGGCATCGGAATATTATCCGTTTCGCCTTTGGCTCACCGGATAATATTCCTACGCCTTGTCCGATAACATTTCCGATTCACACCAACCATCTATTTTCTATTTAACAATACAACACCTGTATACAAAATACAATATTTCGTGACGGGGGAGGCAATGAAGGCAATATAACAGCTGTGATGGCCGAGTGTTAAGGCGTTGGACTTGAAATCCAATGGGCATTGCCCGCGCAGGTTCGAACCCTGCTCGCAGCGTTACGTTTTATTTTCAAACATTCTAAGACGTTTACTTGTACCTAGAAATGTTTGATTTCATGTCATTGGTCTTACCAGTTGAAGAAAGAAACATATCAAACTATTTTTCATCGCAAAGCATGAAATGATGTGTGTAAAGGTGGTAGACTTGAAACCCGTGGGTCCAGTGTTTGATCTGGGTCTAGTGGAGTCTCCCTTGGCAAGGTTCTTCAGAGCCCTAGTATAGTACCCGTTAATCCCGTCAACATGTTCAAATCGTTATCATGTTCCCGCCTTTAGGTCAATCTGATATTTAAATACGGCATTACTAATGGCTTTGCTCTGGACAGCAAATTTTACAGTAAATAGGTATCAGTCCGCTGAGAACTCATTTTGGTGAGGATGGATAAATGCGTTAATCAGTGATCGTGTAAATTTATATCGATAAATTAATGCGCCTCGATATACAGTATGTAAATATCCGATAGAGTGGGAGGCTAGCGCACCAAGTCCAAAAACTGATGAGTTTTTTTTTATTCCAGTGGTTTGAAGAAAAGCTTCTATTCTTTTTTTAATTATGTTTCGTTTGCTATTGCTTTTCAATTAGTTACAAAATCCGACATTTATTTGATCAATAACTTTAGTAACCATCATTTAATACCGTAAAGACAGTCGAGCCTCGATTATCCGGTCGTCGTTATTCCGGTTTATTCGCTATGTGGCCAAAATTTGTAGGGAACTATCCGAACCTTCATTTAATGTACAGTTTAATGCGGAAATTTCCCATTACTCCTGGGAGCGAAAGTGTCCGTATAACCCTTTCCCAAACAATAAAGACATTTGACCACTTTGTTGCAGGAGACTGTAAAAAACATTGTGGGAAAAGGAGAAATTGCTTGTGACGAGCAATTTTTCCTTTCCCCACAAGGTTTTCTGCTCAATCTGGAGAATACTTTTTAAAATCATCACATGTTGAAATGTCGTCTGCAAACTCTTAAACGAGGACCGACTGTATATCTTATCTTCTGCTGTTTCTTTAAATTTGGACCAGTTTTGTTTAAACGGTAATTAACACGACTTGTTCGCTCTTTAAAGACACTTTGCGTTTGATTTGTTATAAATAATGAAAGACAAACCACGCTGACAAAGCATTGTTATACAACATTGATTTGAATGGGAATAATGCGTTATGCGTTATGCGTTATGCGTTATGCGTCTGCTCCTCACGAAACATGTCATTTCGAAGAAGTCACCAACGTCTGTTTATTCTGTTCATATCAAGGGTTCAACGCAACACTATAGTAAGTGTTTCATGTTTATGAAGCATTTACTATAGTCTTGCACTGAACCCTTGATATGTTTCAAACTATGGGATTCACATAACAACTGTAACACGGATTTGAGGTACAGTCAAACCATCCTTTGGAGCAGCCAACCTGCCTTTAACAACCAACACAGAAAGTCCCACTGTTAGATTTATAGCGTGCATCAATATGTCTTAAACAGCCAATTTTCTTAGTTCCATAGGATGGCCGCTTAACACAAGTTTGACTGTAATTCGGTAAGGGTTTGTAGGCTTTGTATATAATCGCAGGAAACAAGGAATTCTGATATAGGTGGTAAAAGAGTGCAAAGAGGAGGTCGTCCTCCAATTAGGATGCTGCATGCAAGGTTCTACCGGCCAACTTGTAAAACAACGGCTTAAGTTTCCTTGTCGGTTGCCCCCTTTACTTGCGACACCATCTTTCTTTCTTATACGTGACGCGTCGGCCATGTTCTTCGCCAAGATACAGACGAACTTAAGTGTTTCTGTTTCTTTTGTATTTACATAAAACACCTCCGCGTGCGTTTGAAGTACCATCGTTACATGGCGATCGCTTGTAACAATGAAACGGCTTCGAGATAAAGAAATGAAACACTATTGTAAATCTGTCGTCGTACATTTACTTCCGGTGTTCGTTATTATCACTTTATCGTAAAAAACATACAATTTCCCTCAAGGACAATGTTTCGCCATCTGAGATAGTTGATCCTTGATTTATGTTTACCTATACATTGCCTCTTTTTCTGTGTTTTACAAGCAGTCTATCTTGTTTTTTGGATTGTCCTTGTTTTTTCGATCATTTTTGAGACATTTTTATTGAAAACCTGAATAAGCATTTGTGTACTTTCGATCTTTTACATGAAGACATCTCTTGACTTAGCCCATTCATGTTACACATGCTTATCAACGATGGATGTTTACAATTATGTTTTAACATTGACTGCATATTGATTGTTTGGATCCATCTATCATCTGTCTTCTCCCGTTCAAGAGTATTTAAAGTTTGTGTTTCTTGTAAGAGTAGGGAATGTATTCCTTTGTTACTACGACATTGCTTGCATAGTCCATTTCTGTAAACGATTAGTCATCGTGTCAACAATGTAAATGTATCTGTTACATAACTACCTACAGTCAAGCGTGTGTTAAGCAGCCACCCTTTTAAGCAGCCAACCTGCCTTAAACAGCCACTACAGAGAGTCCCGTGGTTAGATTTATAGTGTACATCAATTTGTGTTAAGCAGCCAACCTGTCTTAAACAGCCAATTTACTCTGTCCCATAGGCTGGCCTCTTAACACAAGTTTGACTGTATATAATTACTGTTCTTGGATTCACTAGTATCAGGTGAGGGGATAGTGCTTGCTTGAATAATGTTTGCTTATTTGTTTTTCTTTTCGCGAAAATTGTATATATACCCGTTATGAACTGCATACACACCATATGGGCAAAGACTACATACTTGTACTATGTAAACATCTGAAATTAAAGTAAGTTAAATGCTGTAGTGTTTGTATAGAAAACATATTTATTCATTGTGCACAACTCTTAAAACTTCACGAAAATTCTTTAAGGCCCTTTAAGGCCCCTGTTAGGAAGTTACAGCCACTTATATAATGTTAATAGTTGTTACCAAATGTCGTCAACTTGATGAAAGGCGTCTAGGGCGTCAGAGGTTGTGCGTTTACATCAGAAGGGAAATGTTTGATCATGTTTTTAGCAAGTGACGTAACTTGAAACAATTGCCAAGTTAAAGGTTAGGGCTTTGATGTTTGTATAATGTGTTTTCCTGGATATGTCTATACAATACGCACCGATAGGCTGGGTTTCTGCCTATTATCACTACGCAATTCTACGCCATAGGGACCTAATTACTTTGATTAAGGTCTTGGAATCAGACTATCCATACGCATCGACTGCATATTAGCGGCCCTGTAACTTTCATGGAAGAAACATAGTGTGCAGTTCCTAATAGGGGCCCTAAAAGGATGTTCGTGATTGACGTTTTATCTTAAAACTGCTTGTTTACAGATACGAAGAAGTTTAGAAATTAAAAGTTAATTGTTCAAAGCTACAAATGTACTTTTGTATGATGCACATTGTGGAATAGCCGTTCGAATGGGAATTAGTTAGAATTAAAGTTTTAAGAGTTGTGCACAATGAATGAATATGTTTTCTATCCAAACGTGTTTGAAATCTACTACATGTAGATTCTACAGACTTAGATACGTTGATGCTTCCTGAATTGACCATGCTTTCAGTAACTCTCTTTAACTATATATCACACATAAATCCAAAAGCTATTTTGTTTCAACGGCACTTTTATTTTGTCGTTCGAATGTTCCCTTCTGTGAAAAAACAACTTTACTACAAATCTCGTAATTGTGTAGACATGAATTTCCGAGCTTCTTAAGACTTAAAAGGCTTTTCCTCTCTAGAGTTATTTTTAATCGTAGATTTCTTTTTTGAACGACTCATAACCCAATATTTCGATAACAAAAAGTCTGTGTAAAAAGGATAGAATGCTCCTAGTTTTGTCTTTAGTGTGTTTCTTTTTAAGACAAAAATAGAAAAAATGAATGAAACACATCGAGAAATTTTGCCAGGTTGTCACAGTGAGATCTAGAAATGACTGCTGCTGATGCATTAAAGTTGCGTTAAATGAGGGAACTGCGTTAAGCGGTGATATTTTTAATATTTAAAATTTCAGAATGAAATTACTGAGAATATATATATGTATGTTGTTTCAATGAAAAGCTTGTCTAACCAGCGCAAGCTAATGCGAATATGATAGATGTATTACCCACGTACTGGTTCCGCAATATTTTGGAGATACGACCGCTAAGGAAGTTTGAAGAGGTGTCCGAAATCCAAATATGTTAGATGTAGTACCCGTGTACTTTTTTCGCAATATTTCGGAGATACGACCGCATAGGAAGTTTGAAGAGGTGTCTGATATGTATTTCGGACACCTGTTTAAACTTCCTTATCGATTATATGTCCGAAAAACTGCTAACACATTGCATGGACACTACCTTACTGCCAAACAGTGAAAGAACACCGTGGGAAAATGTGTATTTCGTGGTGATATTGGTGAATCAAGTGAATGGCCTGACAACCTAACACGTTAACATGTAACAAAAACATTCACACCGATTATTACGTTCGGGTAACGGTACGATACAAACTGTGACGTTAGCGTCACACCAAAAATGCACCCTCTTATTTGAGCGATTCCCTAAAGTATTATTGTTTTGATCGGACTAGATTGAAAGGCACTGGGATACGACAAAGTAGCCATTGGGTTGCGAAATCTGATTTAGATTTACTTTTCCGTAAATGCCAACTATTCTTCTTCACTTATCCGTATGGAGATTATATAGAAAAATTCAGTAAAACTCATTTGTCCGCTATGTCTTTAAGACAAGCTTGGCAACAAAGCCGATGGATTTTGCCACCGCTGCCAATGAGAATTGTGATTTGGATGGAAAAACATGTACTAGGAATTTGACTGAGTTGATATTTGTATTGCTATCTTTTTGTTTCCGATTATTTTTTCAATCCTATCACATTCTCAAAACAGCCATCTATAACATACAATAATACATTTAAGAATAGAATTTCGGATAATCAAATAGTTTGGTAATGATCAGAATCTTGCTAGAGTACTGCTGTTTTTTTTTTAAAGATATGTGAGTGTTTATGTGTATGTGTATTGTTTGAACATTCGTGTAGATAGAATCAAACTGCAACATGTATTATTTTCTCATATTTGAATGATCTGCTATGGTCAAAAACATGGTTTTGCTAGTATAGTTTTGTCGAATAAATGATTGAATTGAATTGGTTCGTTACTAGAGTTATTGGAGAGCAATGCTATGCCTGTGTTTCTTACCTATAACGTATACATGTACTTGAAATCATCTATAAGTACACCCAAGACTTTTGATAAGTCCTTGAATCTTAAACACTAGAATATGCTGTGTCAGAGATGTTATTTGATTAATTTATCGAATACTGTAGAACTAATGTATCAATAATGATAAAATGAGATACCGACTATCCAAATGCATTATTGTCTAACAAAGGGGGACGGAGTTACTATCATTTACTAACTTACTATTCATTCGTATTCGCACTAACCAACGACTATCTGATTCATAATAAACATCTGTGTCATGAATACGCTCTCTAGAATGGATAGAAATAGTAAGTTCCCAGTACATCCGAGCGTCGGACGCAATAAACAACGATCTAATTAATTATAAACCCGTCAGTACTGACAGTTAACACTTTCTTTACTTGATACGCTCGGTCGGGTCGCAGGAAAAAAGGGAATCATAAAAGAACAGCAACAACAAAAACGATTGATGAAAGTGCCGCACCTGATCAGCCTGTGACGACTTTCGTCGTCATATGCTGATCCGTTACGACACTTTTCAAAACTTCAAATTTGTGGAGTGATGATTTGTTTGTCACTAACGACAAGGGGGAATTTTCGATTCAGACCGAACTGAAATAATTGTGAATATGTGCATTTAGTACTTGGATGCTAACTAAAATTGCCTTCTTAATCTCTCGCCTTTGTCACTTTCCTATAATTGACTGACAGAATGGAAACAAAAATGATTATAGGCGTTATGCCGAAACGCGTTTGAATTAAATAAGAATAATTTCTTTTTTCAATTGTCATTCAACACTTCATTTATCTAAGTATATTCAAACATAACATGTATAGAGAAGTAACATAAGGCATTATAACATAGTAAATGGTTAGAAAACGGTCAAATTAAGAATTATTACGTGTTGTTGTCGATATTCCATTCAAACTGTTTGATTCAAGAGCATTTAGGGAGTAAAAGAATGAAAACAAAATTGTACATGAAATACACAGCAAACACGATTACTACTCATTTTGCAACATTTTCCCCTGTTCTCACACTGAGTATGGGACGTATTTGGCTTCTAGAGCCTTTGTGCTTTGGTAATTTGCCTGTGTAAAACGCTTTTATAGCGTCCAGCCTTTTAACTCCCTCCGTTTATGACCATCATTATTATTAATTGCCTATTACTCGCTTCATTTTCCTTTCGTAGTCCATATATCATGTTTGTTTTAGTGTCCCCTTGATCAGTTTGGTAACCACGGCAACTGTAAACGTGTATGTAAAATAAATGAGAAAAAAACATGCCGTACATTTACTTTTCTATCACTTCATATTTGAATTAGATAATGTCAACATAAAGTCCATTTATTCAAAGTTAACAATTACGTTTTAATACTAGATACTACAACTAATCTAAGCTACATTATAGTGTCTTGCCGTATGGCAATTTTAAGTTAAAACATAGCTGCCAGCAGATTTTCAGATGGTCAAATATTAAAAGTTTTCTCAGAATCTTGTTGGCGAAATTGTCCATGACACGTATAATACATGCAGCATATGTTTGCTCGAGATAAGTCTCTATATAGTTTCCCTTTCATGCATACTGTAGCTGTTTCGATTTTGAATGTAAAATGATAAGTACCCTATATGTCTGGATTACCTACACTATTTCATTAAAAGTCTCACCAAGTGACAGTAAAATGACACGTATTTCAAGAAAATTGTGTAAACAAATGGAAGGCGTCCTGGCTTCGTCCCGTGAGTGGGCCGAACTAATATTTTGCAAAAGCGTTCTTCAAAGAATGTAAAAATCAAACAAATAATTTTTTTATGGTTTATCCATCAATGTATACATGTAAATGCCACACGACCAACATTTACTTAACACAATAACCACAGTGAAGATGGTGCAAAAACGTTTTGTGAGAGAATGCTATTGCGGTTGGGTTGTGGATTGCAAACGGGTTAGCTACATACACCCTTTGCCTGTATGAAGGACTACTTTATTAATATATCAATTGAAGACAAACACATTATAGCAAGCTGCCTTATAAGTATTACTTTAAATCCATAATTTATATCAATCATGTTTGGGCAGCTAACTGTGTTGTAGATTGGAGGTTCATTGGCATATATGGGTAGTCCAAACATGTTTTCCATAAAGAAATCAATTGAGTAAGGTAATTGGTTGCAAGAACTGAAGCAACAGATACCCCAATTGCCTGCTTCAAGGATTACTTTGGATGACACACCAACCCACCTGTTGTTGTTGTTGGATAAATGATTCATCTACAGCCTACAACTCGTTAGTCATGGGGGACATCAAAAACCCTCGCCTTCCAAAACATTATTAATGGTAAAATCGTATTTACGACATATCTATCAGTGGTGACACAATTACTTGTCTAATGTCAATAGCCATCAACTGTACATGACTGAGGGCCTGTGAGAATTCGAAAACATGGCTAAACATATGTTTTGGTAACTGCTTCTTCTTGAAAGCAACACTAGGGTATATTGCTAAATATGGTTCTTGTGTTGTTATAATGCTAAGAATGTTTTTTTGTGATGTTAAGTCAAAGATATTTGGACTTAAGTAGGGTTGGCTCAATTGATTGTCCGTATTTGCCCAGGTTGTCTAAAAGCTTTAACGGACAAGTTATTTTTTACTGAAATTCACTACATCTATATAACTATAATATGAACAAGTGCAGAAAAAAGACTAGGCTTTTGCGAACAAATGAATCAAAATCTTTTTTTGCCGCCCCAGTTAAGGTTTCCTACATCTCACAGTAAGATAATTGGGTACTATATTGTCCATTTCATGGCCGACATTGCAACTATGCATGTTAATAGTGTTTCATCTTAAGAACTCCAAAATATACTCTCCCTGCTTCCCCACAAATCATCAATACATTAACTGCAATTGTTATATAACAGAAATTCTGTTCAAATCGATTAATCGAAGTTTACAAATAAACCAATACGTTCAAACCAAACAGTGAAAGGGTCCAAGTTAACGACCTATGCGTTAAACGCGATGAACAGAACAATGATAAAAAACGAAACTTCAAAGGTCGCCACAGTGATCATATTGTGTATAATGATTGAACGGTTCGCTTTGATTTGATTCGACATAAAACACAACGAGGTGATAAAAAACCTTAGAGATCAAATCACACGAGAGATCAAATCACACGACCCTTCTCAACATGTGTACATAAGATATTACTTTTTGCTTAAATTCAACATTATTGAACGATCTTTATAACGAGCCATGTTTTTCTTTAAAAGGATCTGTTCAGATCTTAAGACCATCGATATGTGTAATGTCCAGTTATTCTGGTGCTTTGGTCAAAATGAGCTTCTTCTTTTCCATGAAGATTTATCATGCTGTGGTGCATATATATAGTTTTCCCGCAGCATCACGGACATGCGACTGTTGAAGAAGCTAGCAAGTATGTTCGGAGATCACTTGAAGTATTCAATGATCTGAACCATCTTACGTCCGAGCTTTCAAACAAATACAACATAGGTTTCTTGTCGTCAAACTTTGGAACACAGACAAAACGTTTTCCTCGCCTCTGTAATAAAGGAAAACCTTGCATCTTGGATCATAATAATTGAAACAGAACAATAAAGTGCAAAAAGAGACGCCTTTTTTGAAGGGAATGGTTGTGTAATATGTCACTTAACTCACCATTTCCTATAAGTTCACATTTATTGAAATAATTGTCGAACTGTCAGTGTTTTATACCTACATAAAAGTGGGAATGTCACGAGATAGACTTTGCTTATGCTATCATTATTTGGAATAAAACCTATCCCGTTTCCAGCCAGCGCCCAGAATTAAGGGACATAGTTATGTCAAAACGCACAAACATTCATTTTAGATGGAACAACAGACGAAAAATTAATGCAATTTCTTGTAATAGAAAAAGACGAATGCATTTATGGCTGTATTGTGTTCATATAATACTATCCGTCCATAACAAAATGTTATAGAAGGCGGCATTTTGCGTACATGCAATATGCTTTGACTGAACCTACGTCTAACTAACAATTGTAAACAGCCCATATAATCATGTTTTTTAAACATTTCAAACTACATGTTGATACGTTTTTATAAACCTATCGGTTCATTGTATCACTGATGAACGTGTGCATCACCTACAGATTGGCTCGATGCGGCATCGGACGTTTAAGTACCATGATAGGCGTTGGATTCTCTAAAATGAATACTCTGACGGTATGTTATGATTCATTTTCATAAAGAATGTCCCCGTTTTTTGACAACGCAACAATACCTTTATATAACATTTTCTGCAATGTCTTCAATACGAATTTTCCTTTGAAATATGTATTTGCCTTTGATCATTGAGTTATAAAACTACACATCTAAACGCAGAAACTCATCGTCGAATACTTAAATTCGACCCAACCAACCCTCTTGTGATTACGAAATACATGTCTGCAATCCGACGGATCAAATCTTTGACATTTCCATTTTGTTATATTGTTAATGAATAATATTGTCACTATTATATCGAACAAAATAATACACCATGACTTTGTCTGGTCCGTTTACTTCAGAATCTGAAAGAAGAGGCGCGAATTCACGATGGTATTCAAAAAGATACCTGATTAGATGACAAGATTATTTGGACATGGGAAGCAAACTGGATATGGTAACATTCTGTAAAGAGAAGATCCTAAGTCAAATTGTTAACAAAGATAACACAAAGGTAACACAAATGACTCGAGTGCATACCGTAGACGCACATCTACTACGGATAGCCATACTGTTTATGTAACAATATCTTACTTACCCATCAATGAAACCCTGAAAATGGGTTGTTAAAGAAAATCGCAAAGTCGACAACTCGAGCCCCATTCTTTTTCGGAGTTGTTTGTGCTATTGTAACCTTTGCAGCAGGGCCAACGTCCATTTGTGTGTCGGGGGTTGCATAATTTTAAGGCTATTAGGATTTTTGATTTCGAGGCGTTTGTAGTCTGGTTGTTTGCAACAGCCCAGCCGACCTAAGACCAGCGACTCCAATTGCTTAATCTTAACCCTCTCCGCATTTAACTTATTGTCCAATTCACAATTAAAGTAACTCTTTGATAAAAAATTGACAGAATTTAATCAGGGACAAATGCATGTGCCTAGACTTATATTTGGCAATATTCGATACAGACACAGAAAAAAAGCGAGTTTGTTTCGGCGTTTTTGTGTCCAAATAAACCATTGTAGCCCTCAGGTCCTGATAACAAACCAATAATGCTCTAACTGATGGTCTGAAACAAATTGGCGTGTTTTATGAAGTTTTATTGCAAACCGCATCTCATTGAAACAAATCATTCTCCCATTGTTTATCAGGTCCAGACATCTTAATTAGACGTTCATGATGTGAACAATAAAACACTGGACACCGCAAGACCTTTATTCGCAACAGACACGTCAATTAGTGTTAATGTGCTCTGGGTTTGCCCCATTAGTGATACCTTTAGCCATGGAACACAACGGGACGCAACTTTGCCGCCGATTGCAAATAGAAAAGACCCTCCAGTTTTTTACGATTAATGGAATAGTTCACAGAGCAAATAAGAACCATTCTAGATTTACAGCGTGGGATGTATACAAAATGCTCGTCGATTTAACACTGTTCATATCTCCAATGAAGTATTGTGGTAAATAAACGATTACTACATCAATCAAAATATCATCTTTATGGCGTTATCTGTCAAAGGAAACTGTCGATAAAACTGGACTTTGCCATCATTATAAAGCGCAATCACCGGTCTCAAATAAACCATTAGGTGGCTCTGTTCAATGTCCTATGAGTCCCTTTCTATGTTTGATTGATTGGCTTGATATTGGGATTTAACAACATATTAACAGTATCTCTACCATACTTTGCTGTGTTCACATTAACCATAAAGGTGATGGACACGGAGTTATCAAACAAAGTCAGGGCAATCAAGCATTCAAACAGTATAAACTTAAGACGGTTAGAGACGTTCCTGTGTATACTTAAACCCTCCTACGTCCCATATACGCCTTGTCTTTTGAAGAACCTAGCGAGCGTAAGCCATTTTAACCACTGTATTATGAAGATATTATATAAATCCTTCTGTTAACGATGATTTGCTATTGACGCATTCCGAGTATCGAACTGTGTCATTTGTCTCAGCAATACGATTTATGGAACAACGGACACAAATGGGGGTTTGCTCTTTAAAGGTGAATTCATCAGTGTGCAGAAGTAGTTTTTACCAACAGTTCACTGTAAAAACAAGTAAACTACCGGCGACATATTGCTATAAGCACTGTGTATTAGTCTTTGTAAACCTTTGAATTGCGCCAACATTAACACGTTTAACTGTGACTGAATCTTTTAAAAGAAAACCATTGATAAATTAAGATATCAACTAACTAACATAACTACATACACACATTAAAATAAGGAGAAATTTGTTTTTCTCTGTATATTACAATTTTTACGCACACTGAGTCTCATACGTTTAATCGTTTACATAGAAAGCACTGTTTGCTTTTCTAGTGGTATACAGAATGTCTCTTTTTTATTTTTCGTGTTTGCTTATTGTGTTACGATGATCAGTCGCAAGTGTCTTAGTCATGAAATAACTTGCTTTTCTGTTCTGTTACTGTTATAACATAGACTAGATACCTAGCGCCTTTGCTTAATCAAATGAATTCGGCTATGAACATAAGTTTCTGAAGTATCTCTGAATCGATTATATAATTAATTAACAAACTAAAACAACCAAAGATCCAACGCACCAATGAATTGGCGAAACAATGAAGCATTTAGCATATCTATCAATATATATTTTTCATATAGCACAGACTCATACTGTCGATTCATCAACTATCATCAAATGAAGCCGAGTATTTAACGTCTCATGATCTGGGAAACAATGAGAAAGTGTAAACCAGTTTGCCCTAGGCTTTGGTTACATTTTATGACATGTCGCGACGTTGTTTATCTGGTATCTAACTACCTATTCATCTAGTGGCTTGCAGCAACTCAACACAAACAACCGTACAAAATTGTCGTCGTTCACCCACGATAATCGTATTTCCCTTCATTAGAATGGAGTGTTTACAAAGGTGTAGAGTAGAGGTAGAGCGCTAGCCTCTTGTACCAAGGGTTCCGAGTTCGATCCCCGCTAGGCGTGCTGAAAATTGCCGGGAATTACCCACAAATCGCCGCGAGTACTGGTTAAGTGTCCAGGAGGCAGTCACCGAGAGTGACTTTAAACAAGCTTGAAGCTTTCTTCATAATCGATGTAAAATGATAAGGTAAATAATAAACGTTTACAATTTGACATCAAAAACTATTGTCACTAAACCAAATAAAATCCTTTACTTCTTAGCTGAAGAAACCCTGTGATTTCGCGAAATGATGTGAAATGAGCCTTCGCGCACGTCAGCGCTTTTATGGGAAAGGCGGTTTGTAAATAAACACAGGAATTCCTTTTTGCGCAACTTGCTAATGTCACGTGATAAAAACGGTTAAACGTTTCCAAACGTGGCAATGGTATCTAAGAAAAGCACTTCTTATTCTAAGATAAACTCGTTGTTTACGAAGTAAATCCGTTTCAACAGTTTGCAATGTCTGCAATACAACTGATCTTTATCGTTTATATGCGGTTATAAAAGGGGTTGGGGAGCTGTCAACATTCCAGTCGTTTTTGTTACTTTAAAACTTGATGTTGTCACAAATCTGTGACAAAGTCCTTTTAATGATATGATGCAAAGATTGAATACACTCACTGGGTTTCACCCTGGTTCGACTTCTAGCTTGTTAAAGTTCAGATCTGTCACACGTTTGATGGCTCTACGTAATGGTTTGAAATGATTTTTTGGACATTTGGATGTCTAAACATCCACGTAGTATTATCTTAAAAAAGAGAAATGCCTTCATATCGGGTGTTATTACTTGTCTGAATAGAAGACAACTAAGTCGTCAATCATGAAGAATAAAACACAACAATTTCTTTACGATTTCGGTTCGATAACATTGTGTCTAAACAAAGAACTGTTCATCATCAGAGAAATATGATTTACCTATTTCGAGAGAGTTTCTGAAATATGAATGTAGCGCTGTGTACAAATTGCTTCTAAGAATAATTGGGTTAAATCGCTGAAACCCTCATGATTCGTATTTCGTGATTATTTTTCAGTCCATAATCACTTTTTTTTTTCATTTATATATTTGGATTTGCATTGCCATGTGTATGCACTTTTATGCTTTTGTATGTTAAATATTTGTTTGACAACAAGCTATGTTTAGTTTATATGTCAATTAACTATTTGCAATTAAATTTTAATTTGTTATTATACTACACGAACTTGAGGTCGACATACAAAAAGGATGGGTTTGTGGTTAAGCACGTATGCTAACTCATTCGTTATAATTAGACGAAAGAGTTCGTTTCCAGAGCAACGTGGGTTTAATTAATATTCATAACTATAAATAAGCCGTAATAAATTTACAGACGCAAGACTCTCGAGGCTTAATTCATCATTGCGTCCCCCAAACGCTCGTTAAAAATTAATTTGGAGTTTTGTACGAGTGAAAAGGATGCCGCTCTTTCTCATTAAACCTCCTACTTCGAAACTACCTGTCTTAACATGCATGCATATATACGGTTTATGAAAGAATCGTCATAAAAGGTGAAATTGCTTGACATAAATGAATTGTATCATTAGAAAAATGACGAAGCTGTTTGCCCATTTTTGTATGTAAGTCTTCAGTTTAATTTTCTATTTGGATAAGCCTAACTTAAATGTAAGAGTTAAGGTGATGCAAGTCACTTGGAACGCTTTACTGATTCATGTTGGCCCTACACACGATAGTAGGAAACATTTTGGATTATAGAAAATATTGCTATTTATGGACAAACTCTTTGTTTTCCTCCATTATTTATATATGCTTAATCAAACATACCACAGTAGCCCAATCGGTAGATTCTTCGACGACCACCGAGATATTGATGTTACACTGTTGACATTGCATTAAACACCAATCTAAGCAACCTGTCAATTCAGCAATGCAAATTGACAGACATGCTACTGATGTTACCTTCCATCTTGAATTCATTTTTGCATCGATACTGTTTAGAATAAGAAAGAGCAATCAATGCAAATTACTCGCTGTCCGTTCAATTTTCTCGATACCTAAAAGCTATCATTCCGAATGTGGATTAATGAAACATTGCAAACTTGAACCTGCTACTCACGGGACTAACGACCCTCGTGTCTAGAGGCCCATGCTCTAACCAAGGACAAGTGTCCACAACTTGATTTAATGTTCTCTCCATTGCAATTACAGTTGTACTGTAAACGACGACAGAAACCTATGTAATGCCTTTATAAATGAGTTAATACGTCGAAAGAAGCAACTGGTATTTGCTATGCATTTGGAACTGGTATTTGCTATGCATTTGGCCCACAACTTCTACTTTGAATCATGACTATCGCGTCTAAACTACTTAAGTGTCTGTGAAAGCCCAATCTCCAAAAAGCAATATACCCATCATATAAATATTAGTATACGTAACAAAATATTGGACACCGAGGTATTATGGTAGTCTCATATTGAACACCCAGCTAGTATGTGGTTAAACAATCGAGACATTGTGACTAAAGAAGAAAGTTTAACCTAAAACATTCCTCAAGCAATAACACACTTATGTTAATTTAATAGAAAAGAAATGAAAGTGTTTTGACCGAGGAACACTTCCTTATCACAAGTAGTCACTCTTTTTGTCGGATGCTTTTTTCTCAAAATTTTAAGAGAATTCAGATTTGTAGGCTCCATTATTGTCGTGTGCTATTGCTTTCATATTGAACGAGTCTCACAATGTCTTATGTGATATTAAGTTAAACCTGTCAAAACGATATTTGCAGTCAAGTATACGTCCATCGATTTAGCCGATGTCAATTATAATATTTATTAACTAAAGACATCAAGTTTCAAATAATTTATTGAAATATAAACTAAAGCGACATCAATCGAATAGAATTGTCTTAAATCGCCTGGTCAACTTTTAAGAGCGTGACCTTACAATTGATGAAAATGCATTCGTCATAAATGCATACATGGCGCCTCCCTTTAATGATAAATGCGACATCATGAGACGTTTGTCTTCATCGTATGATGTAATGATTTAATGGAATACAATTAAACTTTTATTTTACCCTTAGTGTACAGTTATTTCAAAGATATGTCTGATTGATAACGTTTTTATTTTGAAAGATGTTCTGAACCCTTTCCTTAACCCATTACCAAGCAATAACGGCATTTAACCACAGACGCCTCTAGCAAGCAATGTGGGAAAAGGAGAAATTGCTCGTTAAACTTTCTGCCCTATTACAAGATTATTTTTTGATTTCATCACATTTTGAAATGTCGTCTGCAAATTCCTTCAATTTGGGACAGTCGAAAATTTGTCGTTTGGTAAAGGGTTAAAAGGTCAAAACCAACATAAAACGCTTGCACCTCTTGATTCTTAATGTCACACATGTTAAATGTTTAAATGAATTGTAATTCACTTATTCTACTTTTTGCTGTTAACAATTAACATTCAAAATTGACATACATGAAGTCATATTTTAAGGGTTACAACAGAGTATTGTTCGATCATGAGCATTGGTATGAATAGAAAATGAAATTTTGTTTTATGTAGTTTTTCAGTTACAGCGGTGTTCAAAACTAAATGGGCCACGTCACGGGAAAAGGGGCACTCGGACATAGCAAACAGTGTAGCCCCAGACCAGCCTCCACGTCACTGACGTGGCGGCTGGTCTGGGGCTACACTGTTTGCCATCTTAGAGGACATCCAGTTATACCTTTAAATAAATACAAATGATAACTTTCGTGACTAGATGCTGGAATAAGAGCGCTAAGATAGAGCTGAGTTTGCGCTTTTTTTATATGTCCGAGTGCCCCTTTTCGCGTGACGCGGCCCAAATGCACTATCCTTATGCGCGTTAGTAATTTGATTCTTGGTGATCTGCATATATTTCATTATTATGTATGATGTATAATTAGATGTTAATACAGGAAGTATGTGATTCTATTTTATCTTTTTCAATTACAGTAAAATATGAGTTAACTAGGCATTAAGCGAGACTATCGGATACTGTCGGATACTGTCGGACACTGTTGGATATTGTCGGATACTGTCGGATACTGTCGGATATTGTCGGAATCTGTCGGATACTGTCGGATACTGTCGGACACTGTTGGATATTGTCGGATACTGTCGGATACTGTCGGATATTGTCGGAATCTGTCGGATACTGTCGGATACTGTCGGATACTGTCGCGAACTGTCGGATACTGTTGTATACTGTCGGATATTGTCGGATACTGTCGGATACTGTCGGATACTGTTGGATACTGTCGGATACTGTCGGATACTGTCGGATACTGTCGGATACTGTCAGATGCATAAATCCACGTGGTTCTTCACCTGGCTTGCACGGCATGCATTCCTCGTCTTATTCTACTTTTCTAACAAGATGGTATTGCTTATGAGTCAAGTACAATTAGATCGATTTACACGGCTTATTTTACCTCGCACTGTATGAAGCGAACAAAAATTAATATTACAAATGAAAATCAAGAAAATGAATGGAGCTTAAGAAAAATAAATTCATTGCTTATTTCAGTTCTATTTCAGTTCCTTCATATCTCGCAAATTCACAGAAATTATGTTAATGGTGCTTCTTTTAAAAAAAAAGGAAAACTTGATGTAAAG
Source organism: Cerastoderma edule (assembly GCA_947846245.1). Classification (NCBI taxonomy): domain Eukaryota; kingdom Metazoa; phylum Mollusca; class Bivalvia; order Cardiida; family Cardiidae; genus Cerastoderma; species Cerastoderma edule. Next base: position 29,485,767 of record OX401407.1, on the reverse strand, counting down.
TTGCTGTGGACATTCAGACACCTCCGCAAATATCCTAGGCGAGTGTACCTCGGAAATGATATGGGAACCATTACACTGGTAGGTACAAATTCTACCTTAACGTGTCGTTTGTCTGGAAACTTCACGCATATCCAAGAGGTTCTTACTTTCCCCGCTATGCGGCTGTTTTAATATTATGTACATTATGTACATATCACTCGACCAAGGCGACTGAAGAGCGACATTCATTTCCAATTTAACTCTTCCCGACCCGAAGACGAATTCATGATGGCGTTCAGCTGGCGGCATCGATAGCTACAGTGTTTTCGACCCCTTTCCTCATAGACAGGGTCTTGAGATTGGTCGAAATATAATGTTTAAAATAGTGAAATACATAACATGTTTGCCTTGTGAATTGGGGTACTAACCCTTGTAACACATGAATGAACTTCTGATTTGAAAAAAAACACCTTTTTTACAATGATTTTTAACTAGGGTCTTGAGATAGGTCGAAATTCAAAGCAACTTCAGTACATACATAACATGTTTGTGAGTTTGGCTCATAACCCTTGTTACATTTGGGTGAACTTCTACTTAGAAATAACCTTTTCCTTTCTTTACAATGGTTTTTAACTCTTGAAAGTGTGTAGCAAATAAATCAACGTGTATCTTACTCCAAGAGTGTGACATAGCTTTTGAGATTTAATTCATACAATCTGTACATACTTCGATAAATTGACGCTTCCTGAATTAATAATGCTTTAAAAAATTTCCTCTAGTTGTATATCAAAAAACAATACAAAAAGTGTTGTTTCGTTTCAACGACATTTTAGTTTCTCTTTAAAATTTTCTTATCTGCGAAAAAAGAACCTTTAAGATAAATAGTTCTATCAAGAATGTCTTCAATTTTCTCCAAAATTATTAAGAAAATAGCCCTAGGCAGGTCAGTAATATCATTATCGGACTAAGGGTCAAACGACATGGTGACCGTTTGGACCAAGGTTACGAAAGGCCATGCTACACTAGATGTCATATCAAATCCTTCAAAACCAAGATGCCTATCCTATCTATATAAGACAGTGTTACGATATAGCACCTGATCGAATTGGTTTCGCCCCAGATCAGCCAGTAAAGCTTGCATGTGATCATTGGAATAATGGAAACATTCGTAGCAGAATTTGGATTAAATAATTCATTTTAAAAGCAGCTACTGCATAGGCTTTACAGAAACCTATTTGAAAATGGTATTAATTGCTCATTAGAAGTAATTTATGTTCTTTTCGCAGTTGTTTTAGACTAATAATACTACACATATCCTTTTTTATCCTTGTTTATGTGTTTTTGTTTGCTCTTGGTTTCAATTCAGAACAGTAAGCTGTTAGAATAACGCATGATTATATTTCATTCACGAAAAGAAGGTTATATTTGGGATTCAAGGGTTACGTTATTTTTTTTAATCGTAGACGTAAAACAACAAATCCTTGTATTACAGGCCCCTGGATATTTCTTTTTTTTTTCATTTTTTTTTATTTTAGAGGATAGCACAAGCAATAGTCTACAGACCTCTATGTTTTCTATATACCCTTCATTCAAGATGGCATATATACTAGACTATAGGGCAAAATTGCAGGGTACCGTTTTACTAAACAGTTTACGCTTAAGATTTGCGTAAGTCTACAGCAACAATTCCTCTTATTTCAATATTGGATGAAGCAATATTGGAAAGTAACACATCATTGGAATCGTCTCTTCGAGACGCTTCCAATGATGTGTCACATTGCAATATTGTACTTTCATTTAAGATACTATGCATGTGTATCAGTTATGATTTACGCAAATATTTTCCTTAAGTTGTTTGGTAAAACGGTACCCAGGACTCTACGGTAAATGTATAAGCTGAATGAGCTAGTTGCGTCATATACAACCACGACAGCACGTCTTGACCTTGACGGATTCACCATTGCATACAATCATAAATCATTAATGAGTTCACGCTGACATAGCCTGTCTTAACGTATTACCCCATTCAGTAATTTGGAGCACGTCAGAATGTAAAACCATAAATTTGCAGAGGTGTGTTGTGAATTATGACAACATAAGTTCACTGCTTTGCAAGATGTTACCCCAGGGACAAGCAGAAAACGTGCTAGTTGCATGTCCTAATTTCTTAACATATAATTTATTTTACATTGGTGAAAAAGAATTTGCACTGTAAGAGCGAACACAATTTTAACGTAATATTTCTTTTTTCAAATAATGAAGATTTTGATTGTTTAACCAACATTTCACGTGATTGAATATATCACTCATATCGTTTGCTTAACATTGGTGAAAAGGCATTTGCACTTGAGGAGTAAATCCACCCTTTGACATTATAATTTTTTGTCAAATATTCAAGATTTTGATTCTTAGATTAAGATTTGACGTGATTGAATATTGTATTTTTACTTTATATGGACAAGCGCGAAATTCCAAATGACAGGAATGAGTAAAAATCAACAATTACAGCTCCCCTGTAATAGAAGTAGTACTTATCACAGAGACATGCGTGCTTTTTTGTTCCCACAGATTAGACATAAGACATTAGAGGGACTTTTGGCGCGTTAATATGTCGATTAAATTCGTTATATGATGTATCTAGTCTCCTATATAACACGCATTTCGACAGCCAAACAAGTCATGCATCCTTTATTTCTATCATAGCTCATGATGCAATAGGGGATGCCGAAACCGACGGTCAGCGTGATTTGAATAAGGATTATGCGTGTCCTGAATGGCGGATGTTTACAATGCAACCATGTGCATGTTACAACATTATTAATGTTTCGCTTTTGCAAAAAAAAACATATGCATTAATTAATCCTGGTGTTCAAGTTTGACATGCTGTAATTACGAAAAAAAGATGTCAGTCCATCTGCAAAGAATGAAACAGAGTGGAAAGTGTTTTCCCTCGTTTCGAAACTGCGGTTGATAAAGAATATGCAAATTAATTCACGTTTTTCGTCACGTGCACGCGACCAAATGACATGCGCACCGCGCCGTAACTAAGGAGACCGTCACGTGAATATACACCGGAAACGTAACCGCAATTTTTTGGCGCCATGTAACAGAGGCCCCGGTAAGACACAGCCTTTAACAAATCTCTCTTTTTCCTTCTTCTTCCTTGAACTTTTTCAAAAGGTTTTGTTTATTTCCTTTTAGAAATGTATCATTCATTGTTGATGTTTTTCTGATTTGTTTTTCTATATTAGATGGTTTTCTGGAAGGACAAAATATGCCTACAGAGAAGAAACTGCAAGTGCAATGTTTTATTTCCCAGCAATATTCTTAAAAGATCCTCCGTTACAGATCGGTTAAATTCGTTCAGTATTTTGCACAGGGTTTTACTGTATAACAATTATCTATTCAATCCGTACAATATGCATATCAATCCATTCCATCATGCAATACCATGTAACTAGTCCATACACGGAGCATTAGGCGATGGTAAGTAAAGATCATGGGAATTACCTTTATCCTTTTTTATCATTTTTTATTAACATGCTTCTCTTTTCAAATCACCGATGCTTTAGAAGATATATAGTACAGCTGTAATAAACAAGAATTGATATGATGGATGAAATCAGAGGAAACACATCGAATGGGAGCATCAATGGACCTCCACTGTCTATCTCCTTATAATGATCGCTTTAATAAAACATATTGGAATAATCGAACTAACAGGAATGAAAGGGTCTCTGCCTGTTGCAATGGTTTATATCCCAGATAGCAATAAGAACTAATATGTTACTTTTGGACATCCCCTATGGATGCAATGCATTTGGAGCATACTCTAGGATCATAAACATTATTATTTAATCGTCACTGATGTTTCTTCTTCTGTTCTTCTTATCTATCATTTCACGTTTCTCTATCTTTGTAAACCTTTACCATGTTTTAACCCTTTCCCAAACAGCAAATGTTCGACTGTCCCAAGTTGAAAGAGTTTGCAGACGGCATTTCAAAATATGATGAAATTGAAAGATTTCTTCAGAAAATGCAGAAAACCTTGTGGGAAAAGGAAAAATTGCTCGTTACCAGAAATTTCTCCTTTTCCCACAATGTTGTCTTAAGTCGTCTGCAACAAAGTAGTTAAATGTCGTTATTGTTTTGGAAAGGGTTAAGAGTATATAGTGCGCAGGTTTGAAAACATTTCAAATGAACTGATGAGGTAATGTACATACAATTACATGCGCTGGATATGGTAGTCGCCATATACATATTCACATAAAAAATAGTGATTCGCATAAAAAATAACAACATATACAGGTAAATCTAAAATAAAAAATGGCTGTGCAAAACTTAGTGATCCACAAACCTTTCGCGCTAATTGCGGTTATTTATTAATTAGTGTCTGTACATACGTTATGACAAGTGAAACAGTTGACACATATGGTTAACGTCCCCTAGGTCAGATGTCAGGGCGGGGTCAACTGACAATCGGACCGGACAATCTAGGTCCGTAATGTCCGACACTGGTCGCACCTGTGGGACAGACTAACTGACCCTCGAACACCTGTGGTATTCTTAAAAAGCAACAATTAACGACTGAAACGTGAACCTTAGGGTACCGTTTTACTAAACAGTTTACGCTTAAGATTTGCATAAGTCTAAAACAACAGTTCCTCTTATTTCAATATTGGGCGAAGCAATATTGCAATGTAACACATCATTGGAAACGTCTCTCCGAGACGCTTCCAATGACGTGTCACATTGCAATATTGTACTTTCTTTGAAGATACTTCCCATGTGTATCAGTTATGACTTACGCAAATATTTTCCGTATGTTGCGTAGTAAAACGGTACCCAGTTATTTGAAGCCACCGGGACCGTTATGTTTTTTTTTGCAAAAGGCATGGTTTCGAATAATTCGGAATATGGAAATAAGGAAATGAAAAAGAAGTTTCCTTATGTCAATCGTTTTCGGATAACGCGTGTTGGAATAATCGGAACTCGGCTGTATTGTGCACGGCTATGACATAAATCCAGGGTTCTTATTTTCATCTCTTAAAAAGCAATTCCTCATTTTGAGATTATGAAAACTTACCAATTTCGAAACAAAAGCAGTTGACAAAAATGTATTAAAAACTTGTTAATTGAGACTTTTGAATAAGAAGTACATGGACTCACACACCTTTTGTGATTCAAGTATGCGGAAAGAACTACAAACTTCTTGTAAAGAGTACACATTTATGTATCTTCCTAGGAGTGTATCACGAGGAAATAATGCTAACAAATATCTAGGTACGATTACCTTATTGATTTTTTTTTCTTTCTAGAATGAGACGAATTGTAAATGACAATTGTTTAAAAAGGTAAATTGTCAAGATACCTTATACTCAGTTAATTACCATAAATGGGATTGTGTCGCTTGTCAAATTTCAAAGAAACAACGGTCAACAGTTATAAAGTATGAAAAAGAGAAACTCCTGTTTTGAGTGAGAAAATATTGTGAAAAAATGATATTGCTCACAGTAAATAAAATTGTAATTGTTACATTGTATTGTCTTCTATTGCAGGTGCGCTAAAATGCTAGCATATGTATACTAATTGCTGAAAGGGCTGATCGCAAATTATAAAATGTGTGCGCCTTAAAGGAAATTCGTCTAAAATCATGAATTGATAATTAGATGTAAATCGTTTCCATATTGTTAGAGTCATTATGAATGACCTGGTTTATTAAACGATTTCGCTTGTGCAGATAACACTTCTTCTCTAGGCTTCCTCTCGGTTGTCCCACATTCAGTATTAGAATATGTACTCCTTACTCCATAATACCGACTCCCTAATACCATACTTTGACATACAGTCAAACTTGTGTTAAAAGGCCAGCCTATGGGACAGAGTAAATTGGCTGTTTAAGACAGGTTGGCTGCTTAGCACAATTTGATTTACACTATAAATCTAACAATGGGACTTTCTGTAGTGGCTGTTTAAGGCAGGTTGGCTGCTTAAAAGGGTGGCTGCTTAACACAAGTTAGACTGTACATGCAGCTAGATATATCAGAAACCACAGTGACTGCAGAAAAAGTTGCTTCGCACAAGCAATCTCCCTTTTTCTCTCAAAGGTTTCTATACAATATCGTATAGATTTTTCGATCATACCTCTCGTTTTGTCTGTAATTACTTTTTAATTTTGATGAATCAAATTATGAACAGATTTCCTTCCTTACACCTTTACCAATATTCGCAGCCACTTTACCACATTAAGAGGTTTTTCTTTAAGGTAAAAGCCATTAATGTAAGTGACAAGGCATGAAAGTTATTAATAATCATTCGCGTTGTGGTTAGTGTATACCACCATGAGGGAATTTGCGAGTAGACCAAATTTAAAAACAAAGAAGATAACAAAAATGACGCGAAAGTGTAGTTTTTATTGGTATGCAAAATGAATAGTGTGAAAAAATGAGTACGTTGCTCATAATGAGCAGTCCACCCTATTGTTCCAGGTGTTTCTTATAGAAGCTTGCTCTAACACTTTACCAAGTGCCACATATTCGACTGTCCCAAATTGAAAGAGTTTGGAGACGATATTTCAAAATGTGATGAAATTGAAAAACAATCTTCTGGTAGGGCAGAAAACATTGTGGGAAAGAGAGATTTTTTTTCTTTTTTCCAATAACGCTTTTCAGAGTCGTCTGCAACAAACTGGTCAACTGTCGTTATCGTTTGGTAATGGTTTAACAGATGCACCAGTGATAAATATAATGAAGGAAGGGTAAGAGCTTGTGGAAATCTAAACGCGTTACGAAATAAACCACCTTTGTGAATTTAGCGAGGATGAATTCCATCATCATAGTTTTGATTTAAACAAAAAGAAATACGATATAACCTATATATTTTATGAAAAACATTTTATCTATTTAGACAAAGAATGTTGCTATTCTTTCACAATACCCTTTAAATTGTAAGGCATTATGTACGGACAAAGTGTCTCGTAGATAAACGCTGATGGGTTTTCTCTTTTCCCATACATGTATATGGACGGTCGATAGAAATACCATTATAGCATTCAATATTTGATGAAATTGTGACATGAGGAAAAATTGAACAAAACGAGCTAAAACCTTTCGTCATTACACTTGAAAGAAAGTCCCAAACCAGTGTAGCGTCTTACTAAACGTCATATGCTAATGAATAGGGTTAGTTTCAATCGATATTCACTTTCATTTTAATGCTGAGATGAGTAATATTGCGAAATAACACGTCATTAGAGCCTTCTCTCCGAAACGCTTCCAATGACATGTTACATGGCAATAATGAACTTTTATTCAAAATACTATCAATGTATATTAATTTTGTCATGCGCGAATAATTCTCTAAAGTTGTTTAGTAAAACGCTACCCGGGAACTGAGGTGAAGTGTTTTCCAGAAATGCATGTGCAAGAACCCACACACCGATGCCTGTCTAAACATTTCGCAGCACAAAACATGATGGCAAAGGATTATTCTTTTTACACTTTGACATTATTTAATCATTCAAACCATTACCAAACGGCATTTGACCTGGTTGTTGCAGACGACTCTGGACGACATGCAGACGACTCTGGACGACATGCAGACGACTCTGGAAAACATGGTGAGGAAAGGAGAAATTGTTATTCACGAGCAATTTCTCCTTTTCCAACAACGTATTCTGTCCTATCACAAGATTATTTTTCAATTCCATCACATTTTGAAATGTCATCTTCAAACTCTTTCAATTTGGGACAGTCGAAAACTTAACGTTTGGTGAAGGGTTAAAAAACAACTCAGATCTCAGTCGCTGACCCTATGCTTAACACCACGTATAAACATTAACTGAAGTGTTTGCATTGCATGGTTCATTTGCTAGGGCTGTCATTGTGTAATATCGAATAACTGATTAACATATAGATGAGTTAAGTCTACAATTTACGAGGGTAATTTAACTTGAAGTGGCCCGTCGGGACCATGGCAAACCCTTATCTTAACCTATTACAAAACAATAACGACATTTGACTAGATTGTTGCAGACGACTCTGGAAAACATTTTGGGAAAAGAAGGAATTGCTCTTAACGAGCAATTTCTCCTTTTTCCACAATGTTTTCTGCCCTATCTGAAGATTGCTTTTCAATTTTGTCACATTCTAAAATGTCGTCTGCAACTTCTTTCAATTTGGGACAGTTGGAAATTTGGGATTGGTAAAGGGTTAACGTTCAAGCGAATAATTTATTTGGGATAAGAGAAATATGAACGAGCTGTGAGACGAAAATAAAGGTGGAAGAAAAAAACAGAAAAAAAGATGAAAATGTAAGGGGCAAAGAGAAGACCAGAAGCAGATGAAAAGGAGGGAGAAAATGAATTTTAAAAATGATGGAAGAAGAAGAATGGGAAGAAGAAGAAGGAGTGATGAATAAAAAAAGATGAAGAAACAACATAAACATGAGAAACAGAAGAAACTAAAGATGAACAGCAGAAACAGAGAGAGAAAAAAAAAGAAGAAGAAGAGGAACAAAATGATTTAGAAAATAACACGAAAGCGAACGCACCATTTACATGTTCGTTTAAAACATGTTTTCAACCCTTCTCCAATGAAAGGTGATTACACGGCCTTTGACCTTTAATTTATGTTTTCTAATTCTTCATCTTACGAGTTAAACTTGACACTTCGGTAATTGATCATTTGATAGCGCGTCGCCCATCAATAAAACGACATTTTCGCGCTCTGAAGCCTTCGGCGTACACAAAAGAAATGGAAATGATTACCAGTCTTGAATAACCTACAATTTGGGGGAAAATATACATCGCGAGCGACTAAAGGTTAATTTAAATATTGAATACTAACATTTAAAATATTTGTAAACTTAAATTCGAAATCTAATCCTGCTGATGTGTAGAAAGGTTTGAACCTCGTCCTACATGGTGTCATTACGTTTTAGCCTACTACTACGCCTGTACCTAAAGGCACCGTTTTGCTAAACTCTTTACTTTAAGGAAAATATTTGCGTAAGTCAAAAGGAATAAACATGCATAGTTTTCTAAATGAACGTGCAGTATTGCAATGTGTGTGAAACGTCATTAGAAGCGTCTCAGAGAGACAATTGCAGTATTTAGTAAAACGTTACCCTGGTGCTTTGCAAATGTTATGAATTCTATTCTATTTTCCTGCACGAGGGCTTTGAAAATTACCAAACCGACAGGTAAAATGAATATATGATATAATTTCAGGTTCAATCGTCTTCAAGCCATTTTCTCTAAATGCTAACAACAAATCTTTTATAATTCAAAATTGAAAGGCATGGTTTTATTGTGTGTTTTTAACATTATATATATACATAATATTTGTTGTAACCATAATAAAACTTAAGAAAATAAGGAATGTGAAGATCAAACATTTTGTCTATCCATGACGTGACGGATTGAATGTGTGCAGTAAACAGTACATACAAAATCGTTTCCCTTTTTTATCCTGCACGACTTGATAGCAAGATGTCATGCGTAGCGTTATATTTACTATGCCTGTTATTTTAACGCTGACATTTAAAACGCAATGTAAAAGAAGGTTGCATAAGTGTCAAACTTGCCGCCTTCACTCTAAAGTGAATTAGCCCTTTTTAGACAGTCAAATGCCTCAAAGCTCTTATATCTAGGAATCGTTTTTTGGTCCTTTTTTACATGCAATACAGTCTTTGGGCAAGCTCATATCCACAGAGAAGCTTGTTCAATCAAACCATCAACAGAGGTAAAAATCTCGTGCGTGGCCATATTGTTCTGAGTAGCATTAAAGAATGCTTTTGTAGAGTCAACAATACTATTTTGGAAAACATGTACAATCCAAAGGTATGATTGAAAGTGATTTGCCTAAGTTGTTTCAAAATCGATGTAAAATAAAGTTTATACTAATTATAGAGTCCTTTAGATACAGGAGTCTTCAATGCAGACGCGTTACGAATAGAAAGGTAACTCTTAGGCTGATTCTGGCAGTTCCATCCATAGAAAGGGGCGAGCTTCTATTTCCAGATCGGTCTGTGAAATTTGCACGACACTTTCCGATCAGTTCTCTCAAATACCGAAATAAATCGTCACAAGATCAAGCCTCCCACCGAAAACCATACGTACCATTCCAGATCCTCCTGTGCAAATGGTAAGGGGAAGTCGGTAGAGCATGAAGACGATCTTCTCCAATACCAACCGTTTAGGTGTTGTCAGTGGGGCTAAACACCGTGAAATATGTCATTTTCCTAATTGAGCAGTAATGAGCGTTAACTGTTGACGGTTTCGCTTTTAAGAATTAACCTTTTACAAGGTCTCGCCCTCACAATAGCTAAAACATCGTGACATTCCTTTGCTTTTCGTCACATTCTGCAAAAAAGTGTAAAAAGGTTCCCTATAAAGTATATTAAAGAGTGATATACTGACGACCAGTTCTGCTCTCACCCCCTTGAGAATTCTTACTTCTGGCAATTCAACTCACTTAAGAACACTTAAGTCTGACTTTTTAAAGATCAACAACATACATTCTAAACTATTGACCAATAGCATATCATATACTGTTCATATATAGGTTTAACATCTCGTCAACACTATTTCAGTTATGTTTCGATTCCCTACTTTTAATGAAAGACCCCATACTCAACTGCCCATAATGGCTGGTAAAGATGGGTCGAACCATCAGTATTCCGTTAGTCAGTCTGGAGACTGCCTCTCATTAAAACCCAAATTCCGCCTCCGGGATTTGAGCCCACGCAGAGAGGGGCCACTGGATGTCAAGCCGCTATCGGCGATGCTTCTGAACCGTTTATCTACGATGGCATGTTTCGGTGCAATCGGAACAACTCGGCCATTTTTCAAAGTAACTACTGACATGTGCCGGGGGTTGCCGAGTAGATACGATTGGTGTCGGTGCGGACATGCAGTTCTTGAACCTTCGACATGTCGTGTGGCATTGGTCGGGATCCGACTTGCCGGATGTGGTAGAGCGTTTTTGTCTTGTACCGAGGGTCCCGGGTTTTATCCCTGTTGGGTGAGGTGAAAATTGCCGGTACTAACTCACAAATCGGAGCGAGGACTGGTTTAGTATTCAGGAAGCATAGTCTGATCAGACATGACACATTACACATACGTATGTGACAAACGTTTCCAATATTTCATGGGATTGGTTATAATTTTATAACATATGTTAAAAGGAAAAAGGTTAAAACGCAGTTTTGAATGTTATTTCGTCGCCAAAACTGGAAAAATAAAATATGAAGTTGGTTGGCTTTAAGGTTGAATCAAACTAGGCATACATCAATTAGTTGTCGTTTTACGTTATACCATTCAACTCCCAGAAGGGGTAGGTTAAATATTAAAAAGGAATTGCGAAATTGTCAAGTATTTAGACCCATTTACCGATAAATAACATTGAAACTTTTTCGAATTACAAACAAAAAAGTGTTCGATATGAATAAGGGTATTAAAGAGAAATATTGTTCATGGTGAGCAATGCCTTCTTTTTGTTTCAATGGTTCATTTCATTTTTTGTTACATGTTTTTGTTGCATTAAAACGCTTATGGAGTAATAAGGACATAAGACTCTGACAATTAACCGTGTCATAAATCGTTTAGAATAATGTACAGATGGGACTCCGCGGGAAAACAAAAATTAAATAAAACCCAAACGAAACAAAACATTAGTAAATGCCAAAGAAAGACAGCCACTTCCCATGTCCATAAAAATACGTTGCATTTACAATGGAATGCAAATATTTGCGTTTTCCAGCAGCGGTACTGAATGCTATTTTACCCATTACCAACCACTAACGACATTTAACCACTTTGTTGCAGACGAGTCTGAAAAAAAAAAACTGTGGGAAAAGGACAGATTGCTCGTAGCGAGCAATTTCTTCCTTTTCCCACAATGTTTTCTGCCCTATCAGAAGATTATTTTCCAAATTCATCACATTTTGATTTATCGTCTGCAAACTCTTTCAATTTGGGATAGTCGAAAATTTGGCGTTTGGTAAAGGGTTAAAATATTTTCGCGTGCGAACGACCACCGACTATGATTCGCTTGGCATTTGCATCGAACCTGCTGATTGTGGTTTTGCGATCCTTTCAACAATGTACCAGCAATATCAAATATGCATTTTCGTTTTGTTTTCATTCTTGAAAAATTTTGTTCAAAAAAAGTTCAAAAGTGTATTGCTGTTAATAAAGGTCAAGGCCCACAATACATCATACAATGGATACAAATATATTAACAATTAACATTTTCTGTGTATCTATTTATGGGGAACCATTACAAATGAAGTTTGACGAAAAAACGGTATGTAAGAAGAAAGCTATTCGTAGGGGTATAAAGATTTCATTATAAAAATATTTGCACCTCTTTGTAATGCAGAAGGTTTGGAATTATCAGGGAATTGTTTATATCGGATCTTATTTGTCCAAGTGGAAAGTATATGCTAATTGAATTCAAGTACGACGAAAGCGCTTTTCCGTTTCAAACCGTGCAAAACCATCATGACAAAGGAAACAACTCATCAGAAATTAAAAATATTGTTGAAAAGGAGAATAAATTTCTCATTTGAGAAATTCATCCTCTTTCGTACAACGTTTTCGAACTTCTTAAGATTTTAACCTCTTCCCAAACAACACTGTTTCTCTTAAATATTGTGAAAAAGAAGGAAAAAATTCTCATTTGAGCAATGCGTTCAGTTCCGAACATTATTTTCACATCTAAGACAGCAAAGAGGTATCTCCCAACCTTATTTCGTCCATATACCCTTTCGCGTTGGGTCAATTATTTTTATTTCCATTTTGCAGGGTAATAAGGTGTCAACTGATAATGGACGCACACTTAAGCGTCCTTAAAACGTCAACATTCGCAATAAAAACCAGACTCAACTAATTTATTACTTTTGGATATCTGTTTCCTTTTTCACTAAGGCCGATAAATCAATGAATAATCCGAATAGTTGGAAAGATAGCCTCTATAATTCTGTCCGATGCTTTATTCAAAACGCATTATGAACCAAAAATATTCATAAGCATGCGATGAGTAGTTTTATGTATCAACATAATGTTTCATTTTTGTAAATGATCCCAATTTAATGCATATCGTTTTCAAGAGCTCCAATCTATGCTCTTCATTTTACAAGATGATCCTGATAGCATAAAAAGGAAAAGGGTGTGAAGGAAATAAATTTACAACAAATGCGTTATATTGTCATATCTCGAAAGGCCTTGCATTTTCCGGTCATATGAAAAAGCCATTTTATCAAGTGCCTTAATAATAAAACAGCGGACAAAATTAGACAATGAATGCAGACAGCCTCTTTCAGAGTTCGGTTTTATAAATTCCTGGCCTCCTTTCGAGAACTAATGCAGATACTTTGTTTGCGATAATAACTATGCTTATAAATGTTGTTGCTTAGAACACCCACAAAAGTTCACAACTCATCACTCGCACTGACCCAAATGGAGTGCAACAATAGATGGTAATGGTAAACTATTCCCACTGTAATCCTATTGAAGCTGGTGGAACCCATTGCAAGAAAAGGAGAAATTACTCGTACATGTAACAAATAATTTCCGTATTTCCTGTTGACACCCACAATCATTTCTCGCATTGAAATGTCATCATTGTATTTGACTGTTTTGGCGTTTCTCGCCGTTTTGTTACTGCGTTTCTGCTGCATCAGCCCAATGCGTTAAGGCAGACTTAAAACATTGCGTCGTCAGTACAGTACGCTATTGTATCAAAATTGTCGCTGATTTTCACATGCAACAGAAATGCAGACATCATAGCTTAGCAGTAATTGTTCATGTCTTTTCTTTTCTAAAACTCCATTGCCACATACCATTGTACGGACATATGACTCGTAAATTGTTGAAATACAATAATGTTCTGATCAATATTCTACCTCTTTGTTTCGCATTGTCATCAGAATAATTGTGACACATTGATACGTTGCTCCATATGAGCGATTCCTCCTCTACGGCATTATGGTATCTGCTCAATATTGCTACTTTTCTGTGGTTTTGCGTTTATCAGTATGCCATGGTTAATGAAGAACCTTACCATATTGCGGGTATATTCCTTAACTCTTTCCCAAACATCAAATTCTTTTGGACTGTCCCAAATTGAAAGGGTTTGCAGACGACACATCAAAATGTGGTAACATTGGAAAATAATCTTCTGATACGGCAGAAAACATTGTGGGAAAAGGAAAAAATGCTCGTTACGAGCATTTTCTCCTTTTCCCGCAATGTTTTCTAAAGGCGTCTGCAACAAAGTGGTCAAACGTCGTTATTGTTTGGGAAAGGATTAAGAAGTTCAATAGTAGACCCAAGGTTGATTCGAATTGAAAACTTTGCTTTTATAAGAGGGTATTAGACGGTCATTTAGTCGGTCTTAACGTACAAATTTTCTTTTGAACTACATGGCTATTTGGCTGCACCTAGTCGCCAACATGCCAAGATGTCTAACACCTCCATCGTCAAGGGTTTAGGGGGCGGGTCAGGCTTGTTTACTGGAGGCCGTGCCATTATGAGGTCTGTTATTATATACAGTATATACAATATTTAGCCGTGGCATGAACAGATATGGCTTCTATTTCATTTAGCGCATTATTAAAGCTTATCTTGCTCGGAATTAACTCGGATTTCCAAAGCTGTAATTACATATGTTGTATGATCCAAGCTGCAAATGTGTGTAGCAAGAGATATCTGCGTCTGGATCATTTGGATAAATGTAGATTGGAAGATCTACGGCTTGAGCATCCAGGCTAGCTCATAATTAGAAAGGTGCCTGATTGGTCAATATAAAAAGACGATAATATAAGATGATAACACACTTTTCACCATCACTTGAATAATTTTTACATTATTGTTTGATATAAGCATGAACGTTGTTAAATAAACGATGGTGGAAATTATGAATCTTTTCAAACGAACCAATCTGAAGTATGTTTTTATATCACATACCATTGAAATAAAATAAACAAAACAATGTCCTTTGAAAAAACCACATTAGCGTCCTTTATAGGCAATATCTAATGATACATTATGGTGAAGATATAATCATGGAGAAGAATAAATGTTAACGTTTTCGAGAGGGTAACAATCTATACCAATGACCTCTTGAATGGTCATTCAAACAAGATTTTGAGAATTAAATTGCAATAGAAGAAGTGTCGTAAAATCAGAAAATTGTCATTACAACTTCTTCTCATTAATGTAAATAACTCGTACATCGTCTAATGAAATGAACGCGTCCATTTAAATATTCTACCAAATTCCATATATGTGTAGCAATGGTTGATAGACCTCTCGATGTAGCAGGTATTTGAATATCATATCCATTTACATTGGCGACATACTCGCTTTGGTTGCATCAATTCAATTCCAAATTGTCTCATTACAGATATGAGATACAGTTAATAAGTTGCGCGGACTGGCAGACAGGGTCTAAAACGTCGACAGCCGGACTCTATCTATTTCAATGTTTATAGATATATTAACGTCGTCTCGCCAAAAATGGGCGTATTTATTATGTCCGTGAAGTTAGGAGTCAGTTCGCAGTTCGCAGTTCGCGATTCAATTGCGAACCGCGAACTGCGCTCTAACTTCACACACTAGCTGCCAATTCAATTGTTTTTAAAATAACAATTTATGAAATATATGTGTACATATAATTTGAATTGACGAAAGACGAACTGGCGTCTGCCTTCACACGTAGAAACCTATTCGAATTGCGAACTGCAAACTGTCAGCTATCTCCAATGTATTCTACATACAGTATACGGCGAATAGCGAACTGCGAACTGTCAGCCAGCTTCACAACCAGTTGCCGATTCAAATTTTACCGAATAAAGTCCATAAGTGAATCGGCTTCGAAAAGCGAACTGCGAACTGTCAACCAGGTTCACACTCAGCTGCCAATTCAAAATAGTGTTTTATGTTGATCATTATTCAATCCCTTACGAATCGCGAACTGCAAACTGTCAGCCAGCTTCACAACCAGTTGCCGATTCATATTTTACCAGATGAAGTTCCATAAGTGAATCGGCTTTGAATAATGAACTGCAAGCTGTCAGCTAGATTCACATTCAGCTGCCAATTCAGATTTTATTAGATCCAATACAATAAGTGAATCTGCTTCGAATAGCGAACTGCAAACTGGCAACCAGGTTCACACTCAGCTGCCAATTCAAAATATTGTTTTATGTTGATCATTATTCAATCCCTTACGAATTGCGAACTGCAAACTGTCAGCCAGCTTCACAACCAGTTGCCCATTCATATTTTACAGGATGAATTTCCATAAGTGAATGGGCTTTGAAAAGCGAACTGCAAACTGGCAACCAGGTTCACACTCAGCTGCCAATTCAAAATATTGTTTAATGTTGATCATTATTCAATCCCTTACGAATCGCGAACTGCAAACTGTCAGCCAGCTTCACAACCAGTTGCCGATTCATATTTTACCGGATGAAGTTCAACAAGTGAATCGGCTTTGAATAGCGAACTGCGAACTGTCAACTAGATTCACATTCAGCTGCCAATTCAGATATTATTGGATCGAATACAATAAATGAATCTGCTTCGAATAGCGAACTGCAAACTGGCAACCAGGTTCACACTCAGCTGCCAATTCAAAATATTGTTTTATGTTGATCATTATTCAACCCCTTACGAATCGCGAACTGCAAACTGTCAGCCAGCTTCACAACCAGTTGCCGATTCATATTTTACCGGATGAAGTTCCATAAGTGAATCGGCTTTGAATAGCGAACTGCGAACTGTCAACTAGATTCACATTCAGCTGCCAATTCAGATTTTATTGGATCGAATACAATAAGTGAATCTGCTTCGAATAGCGAACTGCAAACTGGCAACCAGGTTCACACTCAGCTGCCAATTCAAAATATTGTTTTATGTTGATCATTATTCAATCCCTTACGAATCGCGAACTGCAAACTGTCAGCCAGCTTCACAACCAGTTGCCCATTCATATTTTACCGGATGAAGTTCCATAAGTGAATCGGCTTTGAATAGCGAACTGCGAACTGTCAACTAGATTCATATTCAGCTTCCAATTCAGATTTTATTGGATCCAATACAATAAGTGAATCTGCTTCGAATAGCGAACTGCAAACTGGCAACCAGGTTCACACTCAGCTGCCAATTCAAAATATTGTTTTATGTTGATCATTATTCAATCCCTTGCGAATCGCGAACTGCAAACTGTCAGCCAGCTTCACAACCAGTTGCCGATTCATATTTTACCGGATGAAGTTCCATAAGTGAATCGGCTTTGAATAACGAACTGCGAACTGTCAACTAGATTCACATTCAGCTGCCAATTCAGATTTTATTGGATCGAATACAATAAGTGAATCTGCTTCGAATAGCGAACTGCAAACTGGCAACCAGGTTCACACTCAGCTGCCAATTCAAAATAGTGTTTTATGTTGATCATTATTCAATCCCTTACGAATCGCGAACTGCAAACTGTCAGCCAGCTTCACAACCAGTTGCCGATTCATATTTTACCCGATGAAGTTCCATAAGTGAATAGGCTTTGAATAGCGAACTGCGAACTGTCAACTAGATTCATATTCAGCTTTCAATTCAGATTTTATTGGATCCAATACAATAAGTGAATCTGCTTCGAATAGCGAACTGCAAACTGGCAACCAGGTTCACAGTCAGTTGCCAATTCAAAATATTGTTTTATGTTGATCATTATTCAATCCCTTGCGAATCGCGAACTGCAAACTGTCAGCCAGCTTCACAACCAGTTGCCGATTCATATTTTACCGGATGAAGTTCCATAAGTGAATCGGCTTTGAATAGCGAACTGCGAACTGTCAACTAGATTCACATTCAGCTGCCAATTCAGATTTTATTGGATCCAATACAATAAGTGAATCTGGTTCGAATAGCGAACTGCAAACTGGCAACCAGGTTCACACTCAGCTGCCAATTCAAAATAGTGTTTTATGTTGATCATTATTCAATCCCTTACGAATCGCGAACTGCAAACTGTCAGCCAGCTTCACAACCAGTTGCCGATTCATATTTTACCAAATGAAGTTCCATAAG
Organism: Cerastoderma edule; assembly: GCA_947846245.1. Classification (NCBI taxonomy): domain Eukaryota; kingdom Metazoa; phylum Mollusca; class Bivalvia; order Cardiida; family Cardiidae; genus Cerastoderma; species Cerastoderma edule. The sequence continues at coordinate 29,467,694 of OX401407.1, read as the reverse complement.
TGAATAGGCTTTGAATAGCGAACTGCAAACTGGCAACCAGGTTCACACTCAGCTGCCAATTCAAAATATTGTTCTATGTTGATCATTATTCAATCCCTTACGAATCGCGAACTGCAAACTGTCAGCCAGCTTCACAACCAGTTGCCCATTCATATTTTACCGGATGAAGTTCAACAGGTGAATCGGCTTTGAATAGCGAACTGCGAACTGTCAACTAGATTCACATTCAGCTGCCAATTCAAATTTTATTGGATCGAATACAATAAGTGAATCTGCTTCGAATAGCGAACTGCAAACTGGCAACCAGGTTCACACTCAGCTGCCAATTCAAAATAGTGTTTTATGTTGATCATTATTCAATCCCTTACGAATCGCGAACTGCAAACTGTCAGCCAGCTTCACAACCAGTTGCCGATTCATATTTTACCGGATGAAGTTCCATAAGTGAATTGGCTTTGAATAGCGAACTGCGAACTGTCAACTAGATTCACATTCAGCTGCCAATTCAGATTTTATTGGATCCAATACAATAAGTGAATCTGCTTCGAATAGCGAACTGCAAACTGGCAACCAGGTTCACACTCAGCTGCCAATTCAAAATAGTGTTTTATGTTGATCATTATTCAATCCCTTACGAATCGCGAACTGCAAACTGTCAGCCAGCTTCACAACCAGTTGCCGATTCATATTTTACCGGATGAAGTTCCATAAGTGAATCAGCTTTGAATAGCGAACTGCAAACTGGCAACCAGGTTCACACTCAGCTGCCAATTCAAAATATTGTTCTATGTTGATCATTATTCAATCCCTTACGAATCGCGAACTGCAAACTGTCAGCCAGCTTTACAACCAGTTGCCGATTCATATTTTACCGGATGAAGTTCAACAAGTGAATCGGCTTTGAATAGCGAACTGCGAACTGTCAACTAGATTCACATTCAGCTGCTAATTCAGATTTTATTGGATCGAATACAATAAGTGAATCGGCTTCGAATAGCGAACTGCAAACTGGCAACCAGGTTCACACTCAGCTGCCAATTCAAAATATTGTTTTATGTTGATCATTATTCAATCCCTTGCGAATCGCGATCTGCAAACTGTCAGCCAGCTTCACAACCAGTTGCCGATTCATATTTTACCGGATGAAGTTCCATAAGTGAATCGGCTTTGAATAGCGAACTGCGAACTGTCAACTAGATTTACATTCAGCTGCCAATTCAGATTTTATTGGATCGAATACAATAAGTGAATCTGCTTCGAATAGCGAACTGCAAACAGGCAACCAGGTTCACACTCAGCTGCCAATTCAAAATAGTGGTTTATGTTGATCATTATTCAATCCCTTCCGAATCGCGAACTGCAAACTGTCAGCCAGCTTCACAACCAGTTGCCAATTCATATTTTACCGGATGAAGTTCCATAAGTGAATAGGCTTTGAATAGCGAACTGCAAACTGGCAACCAGGTTCACACTCAGCTGCCAATTCAAAATATTGTTCTATGTTGATCATTATTCAATCCCTTACGAATCGCGAACTGCAAACTGTCAGCCAGCTTCACAACCAGTTGCCCATTCATATTTTACCGGATGAAGTTCAACAAGTGAATCGGCTTTGAATAGCGAACTGCGAACTGTCAACTACATTCACATTCAGCTGCCAATTCAAATTTTATTGGATCGAATACAATAAGTGAATCTGCTTCGAATAGCGAACTGCAAACTGGCAACCAGGTTCACACTCAGCTGCCAATTCAAAATAGTGTTTTATGTTGATCATTATTCAATCCCTTACGAATCGCGAACTGCAAACTGTCAGCCAGCTTCACAACCAGTTGCCGATTCATATTTTACCGGATGAAGTTCCATAAGTGAATCGGCTTTGAATAGCGAACTGCGAACTGTCAACTAGATTCACATTCAGCTTCCAATTCAGATTTTATTGGATCCAATACAATAAGTGAATCTGCTTCGAATAGCGAACTGCAAAGTGGCAACCAGGTTCACACTCAGCTGCCAATTCAAAATAGTGTTTTATGTTGATCATTATTCAATCCCTTACGAATCGCGAACTGCAAACTGTCAGCCAGCTTCACAACCAGTTGCCGATTCATATTTTACCGGATGAAGTTCCATAAGTGAATCGGCTTTGAATAGCGAACTGCAAACTGGCAACCAGGTTCACACTCAGCTGCCAATTCAAAATATTGTTCTATGTTGATCATTATTCAATCCCTTACGAATCGCGAACTGCAAACTGTCAGCCAGCTTTACAACCAGTTGCCGATTCATATTTTACCGGATGAAGTTCAACAGGTGAAGCGGCTTTGAATAGCGAACTGCAAACTGTCAACTAGATTCACATTCAGCTGCTAATTCAGATATTATTGGATCGAATACAATAAGTGAATCGGCCTTGAATAGCGAACTGCAAACTGGCAACCAGGTTTACACTCAGCTGCCAATTCAAAATATTGTTTTATGTTGATCATTATTCAATCCCTTACGAATCGCGAACTGCAAACTGTCAGCCAGCTTCACAACCAGTTGCCGATTCATATTTTACCGGATGAAGTTCCATAAGTGAATCGGCTTTGAATAGCGAACTGCGAACTGTCAACTAGATTTACATTCAGCTGCCAATTCAGATTTTATTGGATCGAATACAATAAGTGAATCTGCTTCGAATAGCGAACTGCAAACTGGCAACCAGGTTCACACTCAGCTGCCAATTCAAAATAGTGGTTTATGTTGATCATTATTCAATCCCTTCCGAATCGCGAACTGCAAACTGTCAGCCAGCTTCACAACCAGTTGCCAATTCATATTTTACCGGATGAAGTTCCATAAGTGAATAGGCTTTGAATAGCGAACTGCAAACTGGCAACCAGGTTCACACTCAGTTGCCAATTCAAAATATTGTTTATGTTGATCATTATTCAATCCCTTACGAATCGCGAACTGCAAACTGTCAGCCAGCTTCACAACCAGTTGCCCATTCATATTTTACCGGATGAAGTTCAACAAGTGAATCGGCTTTGAATAGCGAACTGCGAACTGTCAACTAGATTCACATTCAGCTGCCAATTCAGATTTTATTGGATCGAATACAATAAGTGAATCTGCTTCGAATAGCGAACTGCAAACTGGCAACCAGGTTCACACTCAGCTGCCAATTCAAAATATTGTTTTATGTTGATCATTATTCAATCCTTTACGAATCGCGAACTGCAAACTGTCAGCCAGCTTCACAACCAGTTGCCGATTCATATTTTACCGGATGAAGTTCCATAAGTGAATCGGCTTTGAATAGCGAACTGCGAACTGTCAACTAGATTCACATTCAGCTGCCAATTCAGATTTAATTGGATCCAATAAAATAAGTGAATCTGCTTCGAATAGCGAACTGCAAACTGGCAACCAGGTTCACACTCAGCTGCCAATTCAAAATAGTGTTTTATGTTGGTCATTATTCAATCCCTTACGAATTGCGAACTGCAAACTGTCAGCCAGCTTCACAACCAGTTGCCGATTCATACTTTACCGGATGAAGTTCCATAAGTGAATCAGCTTTGAATAGCGAACTGCGAACTGTCAACTAGATTCATATTCAGCTTCCAATTCAGATTTTATTGGATCCAATACAATAAGTGAATCTGCTTCGAATAGCGAACTGCAAACTGGCAACCAGGTTCACACTCAGCTGCCAATTCAAAATATTGTTTTATGTTGATCATTATTCAATCCCTTACGAATCGCGAACTGCAAACTGTCAGCCAGCTTCACAACCAGTTGCCCATTCATATTTTACCGGATGAAGTTCCATAAGTGAATCGGCTTTGAATAGCGAACTGCGAACTGTCAACTAGATTCACATTCAGCTGCCAATTCAGATTTTATTGGATCGAATACAATAAGTGAATCTGCTTCGAATAGCGAACTGCAAACTGGCAACCAGGTTCACACTCAGCTGCCAATTCAAAATAGTGTTTTATGTTGATCATTATTCAATCCCTTACGAATCGCGAACTGCAAACTGTCAGCCAGGTTCACAACCAGTTGCCGATTCAAAGTGTATGGGATGAAGTTCAATAAGTGCATGGGCTTTGAATAGAGAACTGCGAACTGTCAACTAGATTCACATTCAGCTGCCAATTCAGATTTTTTGGGATCGAATACAATAAGTGAATCTGCTTCGAAAAGCGAACTGCAAACTGACGTTCCACACATAATACATAAGAGGGTTGCTACTGAAGTTAAATATCCAATTGAAATACTCCAACAAGTTCGAGGTTCTTTTTTAAAAAAAGTTATAATTTTGACTATAGTTTAGTAGCAGTAACTAATCCGCTCTATGCTCAGGCCTAAATGAGGCTTATAAGACGAATGTAGGTAAAAATGCCAGTGGTAAAAATGCCAGAGGTAAAAATGCCAGAGGTTAAAAATGCCAATAAAAATGCCATAGGTAAAAATGCCATAGGTAAAAATGCCAAAGATGTATTTAACCATCTTTTTCTTCATTCTTTACAGGCTTAATGGTTATTTGAAGGACTAAGTACTGTAAATAGTTCTGTTTCTATTTTACAATCTTAAGGGTTAGTTAGGGTAATGTTTTGAAGCCGTACTTTTTTCATATAATTACCTATGTAAAAATGCCCCGATTGTGATTTTTCATTCATTCCATGATAAATAGGTTGTTTTGGGTTTGTTTGATTTTTTAAAGTGATTTTATATATTTTTAAAGCATTGTATTATAATAATTTAACAATTACAAAATTAGGTAGTCTTGCTTTGTATATTATTTTTTATTATAATTGGTATAATTCGATATGTGAAACAAAAGTAAATTAGAATTGTAGCAGGAACAATATTAACCAATAATTAAACAAGTAAACTTTCAAAATAATTTTTAAAAGTGACAGCTGGTCATCACAGCGGGTGGGCATCTGGTTAGTGGTTTGGGGGGTCACTTAAAGAAGGACTAAATGTAACTCGGATGATCCAAGCTGTAACTGCGTGAAGAGTGAATTATCTACGTCTGGATCATTCGGACTAGACTAAATAAGACCTTTAAGTATTAGCCCAAAACACATTTCGATTGGTCAGTTGACACGGGTCAGTTGTCCATCAAATGTATTTTGCTGATAAGCCCTGCGTACAGCGCTTAGTTGATCCAGCAAAAAAATAACTTATGATCAAAAGCATATTTCTTCAAAAGGAGCTTCTCAATCTAAATTTATCATACTTACTTCAAATCCAGACGAAATTATATTGAAAATAATATCAAACATGCCGTTTAAATCATCACTACGATGATTCGTCATTCGCATAGAACTAAAACCGAACAAAACCGTTGTATTCGCAAACGCAAAATCGGAAAATGTGTTAGCAATTTATATGGGCTCTACACTTATTTTTTCGCATAATATTTCCCCCAAAACACGCAATACTCAGGGTAGAGTTCTCTTTAACTGTTTTTATGTTTCAAACAATGAACATGGGGAAGGAACATATACAAAGAAATCTGCACAAACTCTTCTTCACTTTTTTAAAATGAGCAGACTGTCACCATGAAATACCTAAAAGGTCTAAATTCTATGAGGGAAAGAGAGACTTCAAAGGAAGTAAGAGCTGGTCAACGAGTTGCCTGGACCGAGAAATAGAGTAACGCAGGTGCAGACTGAGTGAGATACACAACCCTTTACACTAATGGAAGACTTGAACGGTTGTATCTTTTTATTTCATTTTCACAGATCACAATATGTAATTGTATGAGACGTAAACCAAAACAAATTTAGTAAGAATTCAAATGAAGGAGTGGTGATGAGTCAGGAGAAAGGGCATCTTAATATAGATTTAATGATAAATAATTCAATGTACATTTATGAATTAAGAACATTCAAAAGAAAACACGGTTCAAATGGGATTTAATAATGATGGATAAAAAGAAAACATGTCGTATTGGCAGTTGATAATGAATCTGGTAAAGGGTTTGCAGTTCCCTACTCAAAAAGGTTAGGGTTATGGTCTGCCCCCCAAAAAGAATTCTGAATCAGCAACAAGTTGTGAATCTGGGAGAAAATTCGCAGTTCGCAATTAGAACAGGATTAAATAATGATAAACCTAAGACAATAATTTGAATTGGCAACTGAGAGTGAACATGGCTGTCGGCAGTTAACTATTCAAACGGTTTGGATTATTCCATCGACTAGAATACGAATGAGTATGAATCTGGTTGACGGTTCGTATATTCCAAACTGATGAACGTACGACAATTTTTTGAATTGGCAGCTAAATGTGAACCTAGTTGTGAGTTTGCAGTTTGCGATTCGTACAGTCGTACTACAGGATTGATTAATGATGAACATAAAACAATATTTTGAATTGTCACCTGAATGTGAACCTGGCTGACAGTTCGCAGTTCGCGTTTCCTAAGGGTTTGAATATTGATGAACATAAACAATATTTCAAATTGGCAGCTGAATGTTAATCTAGTTGACAGTATTGAACTTCATCAAAAAAATTTGAATTGGCAACTGGTTGTAAACCTGGCTGACAGTTTGCAGTTCGCGATTCGTAAGGGATTGAATAATGATCAACATAAAACAATATGGTGAATTGGCAGATGAGTGTGAACCTGGTTGCCAGTTTGCAGTTCGCTATTCGAAGCAGATTCAATTATTGCATTCGATCCAATTAAATCTGAATTGACAGCTGAATGTGAATCTAGTTTACAGTTCGCAGTTCGCTATTCAAAGCCGATTCACTTGTCGAACTTCATCCGGTTAAATATGAATGGGCAACTGGTTGAGAAGCTGGCTGACAGTTTTGCAGTTCGCGATTCGTAAGGGATTGAATAATGATCAACATAGAACAATATTTTGAATTGGCAGCTGAGTGTGAACCTGGTTGCCAGTTTGCAGTTCGCTATTCGAAGCAGATTCACTTATTGTATTCGATCCAACAAAATCTGAATTGGCAGCTGAATGTGAATCTAGTTGACAGTTCGCAGTTCGCTATTCAAAGCCGATTCACTTGTTGAACTATATCCGGTAAAATATGAATGGGCAACTGGTTGTGAAGCTGGCGGACAGTTTGCAGTTCGCCATTCGTAAGGGATTGAATAATTATCAACATAGAACAATATTTTGAATTGGCAGCTGAGTGTGAACCTGGTTGCCAGTTTGCAGTTCGCTATTCGAAGCAGATTCACTTATTGTATTCGATCCAATAAAATCTGAATTGGCAGCTGAATGTGAATCTAGTTGACAGTTCGCAGTTCGCTATTCAAAGCCGATTCACTTATGGAACATTGTACGGTAAAATATGAATCGGCAACAGGTTGTGAAGCTGGCTGACAGTTTGCAGTTCGCGATTCGTAAAGGGATTGAATAATGATCAACATAAAACAATATTTTGAATTGGCAGCTGAGTGTGAACCTGGTTGCCAGTTTGCAGTTCGCTATTCAAAGCCGATTCACTTATAGAACTTCATCCGGTAAAATATGAATCGGCAACTGGTTGTGAAGCTGGCTGACAGTTTGCAGTTCGCGATTCGTAAGGGATTGAATAATGATCAACATAAAACAATATTTTGAATTGGCAGCTGAGTGTGAACCTGGTTGCCAGTTTGCAGTTCGCTATTCGAAGCAGATTCACTTATTGTATTCGATCCAATAAAATCTGAATTGGCAGCTGAATGTGAATCTAGTTGACAGTTCGCAGTTCGCTATTCAAAGCCGATTCACTTATGGAACTTCATCCGGTAAAATATGAATCGGCAACTGGTTGTGAAGCTGGCTGACAGTTTGCAGTTCGCGATTCGTAAGGGATTGAATAATGATCAACATAAAACAATATTTTGAATTGGCAGCTGAGTGTGAACCTGGTTGCCAGTTTGCAGTTCGCTATTCGAAGCAGATTCACTTATTGTATTCGATCCAATAAAATCTGAATTGGCAGCTGAATGTGAATCTAGTTGACAGTTCGCAGTTCGCTATTCAAAGCCGATTCACTTGTTGAACTTCATCCGGTAAAATATGAATGGGCAACTGGTTGTGAAGCTGGCTGACAGTTTGCAGTTCGCGATTCGTAAGGGATTGAATAATTATCAACATAGCACAATATTTTGAATTGGCAGCTGAGTGTGAACCTGGTTGCCAGTTTGCAGTTCGCTATTCAAAGCCTATTCACTTATGGAACTTCATCCGGTAAAATATGAATCGGCAACTGGTTGTGAAGCTGGCTGACAGTTTGCAGTTCGCCATTTGTAAGGGATTGAATAATGATCAACATTAAACAATATTTTGAATTGGCAGCTGAGTGTGAACCTGGTTGCCAGTTTGCAGTTCGCTATTCGAAGCAGATTCACTTATTGTATTTGATCCAATGAAATCTGAATTGGCAGCTGTATGTGAATCTAGTTGACAGTTCGCAGTTCGCTATTCAAAGCCGATTCATTTGTTGAACTTCATCCGGTAAAATATGAATGGGCAACTGGTTGTGAAGCTGGCTGACAGTTTGCAGTTCGCGATTCGTAAGGGATTGAATAATGATCAACATAAAACAATATTTTTAATTGGCAACTGAGTGTGAACTTGGTTGCCAGTTTGCAGTTCGCTATTCGAAGCAGATTCACTTATTGTATTTGATCCAATAAAATCCGAATTGGCAGCTGAATGTGAATCTAGCTGACAGTTCGCAGTTCGCTATTCAAAGCCGATTCACTTATGGAACTTCATCCGGTAAAATATGAATCGGCAACTGGTTGTGAAGCTGGGTGACAGTTTGCAGTTCGCGATTCGTAAGGGATTGAATAATGATCAACATAGAACAATATTTTGAATTGGCATCTGAGTGTGAACCTGGTTGCCAGTTTGCAGTTCGCTATTCAAAGCCTATTCACTTATGGAACTTCATCCGGTAAAATATGAATGGGCAACTGGTTGTGAAGCTGGTTGACAGTTTGCAGTTCGCGATTCGTAAGGGATTGAATAATGATCAACATAAAACAATATTTTGAATTGGCAGCTGAGTGTGAACCTGGTTGCCAGTTTGCAGTTCGCTATCCGAAGCAGATTCACTAATTGTACTCGATCCAATAAAATCTGAATAAGCAGCTGAATGTGAATCTAGTTGACAGTTCGCAGTTCGCTATTCAAAGCCGATTCACTTGTTGAACTTCATCTGGTAAAATATGAATCGGCAACTGGTTGTGAAGCTGGCTGACAGTTTGCAGTTCGCGATTCGTAAAGGATTGAATAATGATCAACATAAAACAATATTTTGAATTGGCAGCTGAGTGTGAACCTGGTTGCCAGTTTGCAGTTCGCTATTCGAAGCAGATTCACTCATTGTATTCGATCCAATAAAATCTGAATTGGCAGCTGAATGTGAATCTAGTTGACAGTTCGCAGTTCGCTATTCAAAGCCGATTCACTTGTTGATCTTCATCCGGTAAAATATGAATGGGCAACTGGTTGTGAAGCTGGCTGACATGTTTGCACTTCGCGATTCGTAAGGGATTGAATAATGATCAACATAGAACAATATTTTGAATTGGCAGCTGAGTGTGAACCTGGTTGCCAGTTTGCAGTTCGCTATTCGAAGCAGATTCACTTATTGTATTGGATCCAATAAAATCTGAATTTGCAGCTGAATGTGAATCTAGTTGACAGTTCGCAGTTCGCTATTCAAAGCCGATTCACTTGTTGAACTTCATCCGGTAAAATATGAATCGGCAACTGGTTGTGAATCTGGCTGACAGTTTGCAGTTCGCGATTCGTATGGGATTGAATAATGATCAACATAGAACAATATTTTGAATTGGCAGCTGAGTGTGAACCTGGTTGCCAGTTTGCAGTTCGCTATTCAAAGCCTATTCACTTATGGAACTTCATCCGGTAAAATATGAATTGGCAACTGGTTGTGAAGCTGGCTGACAGTTTGCAGTTTGCGATTCGTAAGGGATTGAATAGTTATCAACATAAAACACTATTTTGAATTGGCAGCTGAGTGTGAACCTGATTGCCAGTTTGCAGTTCGCTATTCAAAGCAGATTCACTTATTGTATTGGATCCAATAAAATCTGAATTGGCAGCTGAATGTGAATCTAGTTGACAGTTCGCAGTTCGCTATTCAAAACCGATTCACTTATGGAACTTCATCCGGTAAAATATGAATCGGCAACTGGTTGTGAAGCTGGCTGACAGTTTGCAGTTCGCGATTCGTAAGTGATTGAATAATGATCAACATAAAACACTATTTTGAATTGGCAGCTGAGTGTGAACCTGGTTGCCAGTTTGCAGTTCGTTATTCGAAGCAGATTCACTTATTGTATTCGATCCAATAAAATCTGAATTGGCAGCTGAATGTGAATCTAGTTGACAGTTCGCAGTTCGCTATTCAAAGCCGATTCAATTATGGAACTTTATCCGGTAAAATATGAATGGGCAACTGGTTGTGAAGCTGGCTGACAGTTTGCAGTTCGCGATTCGTAAGGGATTGAATAATGATCAACAAAGAACAATATTTTGAATTGGCAACTGAGTGTACACCTGGTTGCCAGTTTGCAGTTCGCTATTCGAAGCAGATTCACTTATTGTATTCGATCCAATAAAATCTGAATTGGCAGCTGAATGTGAATCTAGTTGACAGTTCGCAGTTCGCTATTCAAAGCCGATTCACTTGTTGAACTCCATCCGGTAAAATATGAATCGGCAACTGGTTGTGAAGCTGGCTGAAAGTTTGCAGTTCGCGATTCGTAAGGGATTGAATAATGATCAACATAGAACAATATTTTGAATTGGCAGCTGAGTGTGAACCTGGTTGCCAGTTTGCAGTTCGTTATTCAAAGCCTATTCACTTATGGAACTTCATCCGGTAAAATATGAATCGGCAACTGGTTGTGAAGCTGGCTGACAGTTTGCAGTTCGCCATTCGTAAGGGATTGAATAATGATCAACATAAAACACTATTTTGAATTGGCAGCTGAGTGTGAACATGGTTGCCAGTTTGCAGTTCGCTATTCGAAGCAGATTCACTTATTGTATTCGATCCAATAATATCTGAATTGGCAGCTGAAGGTGAATCTAGCTGACAGTTCGCAGTTCGCTATTCAAAGCCGATTTACTTATGGAACTTCATCCGGTAAAATATGAATCGGCAACTGGTTGTGAAGCTGGCTGACAGTTTGCAGTTCGCCATTCGTAAGGGATTGAATAATGATCAACATAAAACAATATTTTGAATTGGCAGCTGAGTGTGAACCTGGTTGCCAGTTTGCAGTTCGCTATTCGAAGCAGATTCACTTATTGTATTCGATCCAATAAAATCTGAATTGGCAGCTGAATGTGAATCTAGTTGACAGTTTGCAGTTCGCTATTCAAAGCCAATTGACTTGTTGAACTTCATCCGGTAAGATATGAATCGGCAACTGGTTGTGAAGCTGGCTGACAGTTTGCAGTTCACGATTCGTAAGGGATTGAATAACGATCAACATAAAACAATATTTTGAATTGGCAGCTGAGTGTGAACCTGGTTGCCAGTTTGCAGTTCGCTATTCGAAGCAGATTCACTTATTGTATTCGATCCAATAAAATCTGAATTGGCAGCTGAATGTGAATCTAGTTGACAGTTCGCAGTTCGCTATTCAAAGCCGATTCACTTGTTGAACTTCATCCGGTAAAATATGAATGGGCAACTGGTTGTGAAGCTGGCTGACAGTTTGCAGTTCGCGATTCGTAAGGGATTGAATAATTATCAACATAGAACAATATTTTGAATTGGCAGCTGAGTGTGAACCTGGTTGCCAGTTTGCAGTTCGCTATTCAAAGCCGATTCACTTATGGAACTTCATCCGGTAAAATATGAATCGGCAACTGGTTGTGAAGCTGGCTGACAGTTTGCAGTTCGCGATTCGTAAGGGATTGAATAATGATCAACATAAAACACTATTTTGAATTGGCAGCTGAGTGTGAACCTGGTTGCCAGTTTGCAGTTCGCTATTCGAAGCAGATTCACTTATTGTATTCGATCCAATAATATCTGAATTGGCAGCTGAATGTGAATCTAGTTGACAGTTCGCAGTTCGCTATTCAAAGCCGATTCACTTATGGAACTTCATCCGGTAAAATATGAATCGGCAACTGGTTGTGAAGCTGGCTGACAGTTTGCAGTTCGCGATTCGTAAGGGATTGAATAATTATCAACATAGAACAATATTTTGAATTGGCAGCTGAGTGTGAACCTGGTTGCCAGTTTGCAGTTCGCTATTCAAAGTAGATTCACTTATTGTATTCGATCCAATAAAATCTGAATCGGCAGCTGAATGTGAATCTAGTTGACAGTTTGCAGTTCGCTATTCAAAGCCGATTCACTTGTTGAACTTCATCCGATAAAATATGAATCGGCAACTGGTTGTGAAGCTGGCTGACAGTTTGCAGTTCGCGATTCGTAAGAGATTGAATAATGATCAACATAAAACAATATTTTGAATTGGCAGCTGAGTGTGAACCTGGTTGCCAGTTTGCAGTTCGCTATTCGAAGCAGATTCACTTATTGTATTGGATCAAATAAAATCTGAATCGGCAACTGGTTGTGAAGCTTGCTGACAGTTTGCAGTTCGCAATTCGTAAGGGATTGAATAATGATCAACATAAAACAATATTTTGAATTGGCAGCTGAGTGTGAAGCTGGTTGCCAGTTTGCAGTTCGCTATTCGAAGCAGATTCACTTATTGTATTGGATCTAATAAAATCTGAATTGGCAGCTGAATGTGAATCTAGCTGACAGTTCGCAGTTCGCTATTCAAAGCCGATTCACTTATGGAACGTCATCTGGTAAAATATGAATTGGCAACTGGTTGTGAAGCTGGCTGACATTTTGCAGTTCGCGATTCGTAAGGGATTGAATAATGATCAACATAAAACACTATTTTGAATTGGCAGCTGAGTGTGAACCTGGTTGACAGTTCGCAGTTCGCTTTTCGAAGCCGATTCACTTATGGACTTCATTCGGTAAAATTTGAATCGGCAACTGGTTGTGAAGCTGGCTGACAGTTCGCAGTTCGCTATTCGCCGTATACTGTATGTAGAATACATTGGAGATAGCTGACAGTTTGCAGTTCGCAATTCGAATAGGTTTCTACGTGTGAAGGCAGACGCCAGTTCGTTATTCGTCAATTCAAATTATATGTACACATATATTTCATAAATTGTTATTTTAAAAACAATTGAATTGGCAGCTAGTGTGTGAAGTTAGAGCGCAGTTCGCGGTTCGCAATTGAATCGCGAACTGCGAACTGCGAACTGACTCCCAACTTCACGGACATGTATTTATTAGTATTAGTATCTGCCCTAGGTGGCGCTACGTACATGTCTCAAGATGTACACAGTGAACCTACAAAAAGAGGGTACACATTCTTCTTTTGAGGTAGATTCCATTTGATTAGTTCGCAGTATTTCGGAAGACCAATCGGTAACGTAGTTTACGCAAGTGTCCGCGGAATACAGTTCTCTACAAAATGTTCGTTAGCGAATGCACGTTTCTAACTCTATGGTTTCATTACAAAGACACAACCTTAAAGACGACGGCTCTGGTCCTTTAATTTAGTTTAAACCACGTTGAGTAGTATACAGCAGGGGCATGTCTCACAAAAATTCGTACAATAGATTCCCGCATAAACGTAAACATGAGCAGGTAAATAGTACCCCGAAAAAGCTATGACTTTGACCTAAAAGAAACATGAACCGTAAATGTGAAGGCTTAACCACGCGTCTGTTTTTCATTCTCACAAACAAACTATTGTGTCCAGATACAAACTTTACTTTGGGGAAATGTCTTAAAAACACATGTAACTAATGATACTTTGCTCAAGAAAAATGCTATGCTCTTGGTCTTTAGAATCAAAGTAAGGAACAATTTGATAAATGCAATACTGTCAGTGTTTACTTAATCGATGACATTCCATATGTTGCTTGAAATAATGCGATATTCCTGAATATCTATAATGTACCAAAGTTCATTTGAAATGAGTGGTTGGATTTACTTTTCGGATTTGACTTCAGTTGCACACTCATGCTCACGTTCCATTCGTTTGTTACCACTTACTGATTCTCCTTTTGGAAGAAAGCAGTCAGCGGCTAAGCGAAGACTATTATGAAATGCAATATGCACGGGTATATACAATGAAATACTGCTGAAGTTTCCATTTTTTCATTTCAGTTTAGTGAAACTAATGCCAACGGTACATCTGTGTATCACCACATAGTACTTATGATCATGTAGGGAAGCAGTTAGTGTCTAAGGAATGACTACCGTGAAATGTAATAAGCACGTATATTGACTTTGAAATTTTGCTGAAACGACATGATCTTTTAAAACCAGTCCAGCCAAATAAGTGTGCCATTTCAAAACCTGTCTATCGCAGCCTCCGTTCATATTCATTAATTGCCAACTTCGAGCTAAAAAGCCGTACATCATTGATTCAAATGAAGAATATACAGATTTTAAGTCTCATAGAACACAGAGGATTTGTTTATCTAACAATGTTTACATATTCATCCGCACAGGACAGCCATCTTGTCATCTTTCTATTGACGCTGGGGCCGGAGATTGGCATCTGGCTAAAACCCGAAAATGGAAAACTCACACCTTGGCGCTTTCCTCTGGCCATCCTGTCCGTTCGTCTTTAATGTGTGGTCAGACGTTAAGTAGGTATTTCAATTAAACCCATTCCCACATCAACTCGGATGATCCAAGCTGTAGCTGTGAACTATCTACGTCTGGATCTTTCGGACTATTCCCACATATGGGGTTTGATGAATATTCCCAACTTAAAGGCAAATTAGACGGTATACTTGGATAACTAAAATGATGATAGTATAAACCCATTACCAAGCATTAACGAAATTTGACTTGTTTATTGCAGACGATTCTGGAAAACATGGTGGGCAAAGGAGAAATTGCTCTTAACGAGAAAGTTTCTCCCTTTCCCACAATGTTTTCTGCCCTATCAGAAGATTTTTTTTTCAGTTTCGTCACATTTTGAAATGTCGTCTGCAAACTCTTTCAATTTGGGACAGTCGAACATTTGCCGTTCAGTAAAGGGTTATTTATTGTCGCAAGAAGAGAGGTTGCTCGTTGCAGTTTCTCCTTTTGATAAGGCGGTTCAGTAATATTTTCTGATTCAAGAGCGAAAGACAAAGACTATACATGTACATGGACGAGTAAAACATACATATTCCTGATTAAATGTAGACACCTGTCGGCTCACAGAACTAAGCCTCATCGGCCATATCGGTAGCGTATCCGACATGACATACAAAGGTCCTGAGTTCGAGACCCAAATAGACAGATATAAGCATCCTTTTCCGGGATTCATTAGCTAATTCGGTAGAGTGTAGCTTGCCCTGTTTAAAATATAGAGGACCTACGTTTGATACCCTTGATGTTTATGGTTTTCTCGGCTCTTACGACTGATCAAGTATGTGTGTGTTCATGTGGGGAAGCAGTAGCGGTTTTGAAAGAGAAAATACAGGGAGCATTAATAGATGGCACCTACTTCCGCGATAATACTGAAAAACTATTGAAAACGGTAAAGAATCTAGCTCATAAGCAAGCGAATCGTAAGATCTTCCATTATTTGTTTTTTAAAGCTGCATTTCATATACAGTATATAAAACCGTTAGTGCGATAAGACATTGATTCACTCGAGGGATAGTCCTACCGGCTGGTTAACAGAATATAGACGGTGGATTATCTGGACATGAATAGGTGCGCTGGAACCTTCATTATAGAACTGAAAATATGTTCCATGGCATAAACCTCTTATTCGTATAAAAAATGGTCGGTTTCCTGGGCGATTCTCATAGACTGGTGTTTTAATCGCTCGCGAAGACAAAGGTCGTTGCAGTGATAAGCCGATGCGTTTACGGGTATTTGAGCAGTGTCAAGCATTAATAAGCAATATTTTTGCCATTTTTATATAAAATTAGAAGATAACGTAGATACAGACTGACAACTCTTATCTTCTTGATTTTAATGACTTTTGGGTATACAATGTATGCGCATACAGCCGCAAGACACGGTTGTTAATTGTGGGAAAAACTTATAAACCGGCCACACAAAAAGATTTTGTGACGATTATTAAAAATACCATAACTATAAAGCTAAGGCTATAGACCAAATATGCGTCAGAGGAAAGCTTTCTAGCTCCATGAGAATGTACGTAATCTGGATGGATTCATATGATAATGATACTATACAGTCTGCTTGTATCTTGTCTTAAGCAGGCATAGTCACAAGATAGATAATGATGGTGAATAAGACAACTAACTTAATGCGGACGCCAGTCATTCAGAAAGCTCCAGTATGAGCTTTCTGAATGACTTGCGTCCTGTATTGAAATGGTCTCAGACTAAATAACGTTTACCCATATGTTTAAGAGTGGTCGCTTTAAATAGTATTGATGATAACTTGATAGTAATTAGGGGTGGCGAAAAACTGATTTTGAGTTACTTGTCTGTAAATGCAAAGGCATGTTTTGTACTTGTCCGTATGATGGTTACATGGTAAATTCCGACAAAAGTCTTTTGTCCGTTAATGCTTTTGGACAAGCTGGGCAATACGGACAAATGATTTTGCCAGCCCTGGTAATGGTTGCCGCATCTACATTATGTCAGCTGTTTGTAGATGTTCGGTTTATAATTTAAGGAAGACCACAATGCTTAACATTCATAAAGGTCGGTCGAGCTGTGTATGATCATCAGTATTCTGTTAGTCAGCCGGAAGACTAACTCTTATGACAACCTTATTTGTGTACTGGCCTCGGAGTCGAATTCACAAAGACATGGGCTTTGGTGTTTCACGTTTAACACTCTAACCAAGTGCTAACAACTGAAGAAATACAGAAGGCAAAATCTCTTATTCAAATTTCTTGTTCACCGACCATCAGTGACACAGCAAATGTCACAGTATTTGCATTCCTTCGTGGGAATACTTTTGGCCAAATAACACAGAGTGGGAGATAAAAAAAGGTCAATAATTTGTTTGCGAATTCTCTGACTTTTAGTTTGCACATATTTGCTTGCGTAAACAAATGTTTTATAACATATGCTTATAAATACCAGTAGTCCCCGATGATATCAAACATTGACAGTACTTCTAAAGTGCAGTTTTAAATTTTCAAATTTCCTCATTTCTGTGAACATCCACCTTTAAGGCTATTTTACCTTCCGATGTATTCTACAATGGCTTATGTTAGAATACATTCAGCATGGTTATATTCGGGTTGTATTTATGAAATTCGAAATGGTTTGTACCGCTTTATGAAAGTCTATCCGTATGCAAATAACGACTCAACTTTCATATTAAACGTCTCCTTCTGACTGCGAGGTTACGGTGCACAAAATAATGTACCAGATGACATTCGTGACAAATAGGCACCAAACATCAACCTGTCCATTCGGCCATTTCTAGTCAATTAAATTCAGTAATTTAGAATCTGATATACGGTTTATAACCATCTCCTCCATTTTATGAACATACAGTTACAACACCAACGACAGAAGAAATTAATAACCATTATGAACAAAGGATAGCTTGCTCCGAAGGGCTTATACTAAAATCAGAAAGAAAAATTTAACCTTTTTTTCGTAATCTGCCGTTTCTATCAATCCGGACAAGTCACAAATTCCTATATCGGGGAAAACTTTTTGCTTCTGAGTTAAATCTGAAAATCTGTAGAGTCGGTACTAACTCGGGAAAACGATGTTCGAATCCTCCGAGAATCACCAACCAAACAACGTACCGTTAGATAGAACACTTGGGCAACGTACATTAATATCGTATAACGCATGTTTATCAAAAGAGAAGAGAAGACTGACAAAGAATGGTACTTGGGCATCTCACATCTGCTGCTTGGGCAAGGCACTCGCAAGGTACCTTATTTCCTGTGACTTTTCCCCATTGTAAAAGACATTACGTGAGTTTATGTTCGCCTCGTTTCACACAGTTTCACACCCTATAAATCATTGTATTTTCATCGCCTGACGTTTAAAGCACACTTTCATTTGTAAACGAGTTAAAACTGTTATAAATATTCAATTAAGAGGTCCTGTATTTACATAATCCCTCCAAACCGGTTTGTCTACTTGCTTAACGTGTCAGATCTATTCTTTTGAAAAGAATGGAAATGAATGCGTATGATAGTACAGTGAACCCTTGTTTATCCGAACGTTCTCAACAAAATGTCCGGTTTACCGAATAATCCGGACTAATGAAGCAGAGCATGTTCTTATTCACATTAAGACATAAACGGTCTGTATGAGCGGTATATACTTATAACCCTTTAGCAAACGCCAAATTGTCGACCGTCCCAAATTGAAAGAGTTTGCAGAAGACATATCAAAACGTGATGAACTTCAAAGATAATCTTCTGATATGGCAGAAAACATTGTGGGAAAAGGAGAAATTGCTCGTCACGAGCAATTTCTCCTTTACCCATAATATTTTCAAAAGTCGTCTGCAACAAACTGGTCCAATAATTCCGTTCCCTTACAATTTCGTTCGGATTGCGAGACATCCGGATAATCGGGGTCCGGATAAACGAGGGTTCACTGTATTGCTTTGCGATCGAGGGTACGGTAGTTCGATAAAAGGAGATTCTTTAGTTTACTCTAGTGTTAAATCTAACCCATAACTCAATATGAATATTCGTAACTGGTGCAATTTGAAAGCAACAGCAGACGAGAAAAATACCTCTGAAATGAGTCCTTTTGATGTCATCGGTAAAAAAACCCATACTACACAACCATAGAAACCGTTGCTACGTAAAGGTTACTAGAAACCATACGACGAGACAATAGAAACCCAATCGGAACTACTCGGGTATTTCCGTGAGCTGTGAAATACACCTCGGATATAAGTGTAGGGTTACAATTTTTCGGGTAAATCGGCATCCGCCAATGGACACCTTTTCTAAGCGTGCATGTTAAGTAGTTCAATGTGTATGGAAGTGTTGGACATCCTTTTTAATCACTTTTGATCAGTAACTCATACCAAATGGCGAACTTGTTGTTGTGACATGCATACTTACTTCCTCAATCAAATTTAACGACTTTTTGGATTTTACATTCAAGATCTATTTTTAGAAACGAAAGAAAGTGACGTCATTCTCGCGGAAAACATTATGGCGTCATCCCTATTATTTCAGAGGTGTTTTCTATTGGATAAACCCGATGTGTTCAGATTGAATAGAAACCATTGTTATGTTAGGGCTTGTAAAAACCGTAAGATGTAACCATAGAAACCGTTATTAGGTAAGGGCTTGAAAGAAAACCCACATGATATTGCAATAGAAACTGCTGTTATGAAAGGGCTCATAGAAACCATAAGACATAACGTTAGAAATCGTTGCTACATAACGGTTGGAATAACCATAAGCCATTAACCTAAAATATTATAACGGTAAATTGGTCTTTATTAGCACTATATCCCCTCTTAAACATATAACTTAACGAAGACGTCTGCAACCTGCACGCAATAGAGACGTATTATGAAATTAGGGGTGAATACTGTGATTTTCAGAAACTATGTACTTTTCATATATGTCGTCCCTACTATAACGGCAGTAGTATACTGTATAATAAGTGACAAGCAATGCATCGCCGCTGCTGTTGCGTGTTGCGACCTACTACTTGTGCCATGAATAAACGTATGCATTCAGAAAAAGGCTTGAAATAGTTTTCATTCATTTCTCATCCCACAAACATGTTACTCCGTCCTTGTATAGTAGCTAGTTGTCGTATACACTACGCGTATGTCGCATTTAACTATGGTCGCTCAAAACAAGATTGACTGTAATATTCAACAACCGTGTCAACACAATATGCAGACGCTCTGATGCATAGACGCCAAATATCTTTAATTGTGTATTACGATAGGAGTGTTGCAGGTATCAGCAATCTTACGAAAGTATGATCTACGTCTGGTTAAGCATGGTTGATCGAGACGCTTAATACATTGGCGTACACCCAAGACTCATGGGCGGCTGAATATGCTCCATGTTGTAGAGCATTAAAACTTGAAGTATCAAATACTAACACATTCGTACATCCCCCCGATGCGTAAATGCCTTTCTTTTCTATAAATGCGTATTTCGACAGGTGTATTGTAGATATCAACAATTCTACGATAGAATGACACATGTTTGATTAAGTAAAGTTGATCTAGACGCTACAAAAATTGACACAGACATACGTTTTCACCGCGTTACGACTCATGGGCGACCTATCAGTTTCCGTATAAGAGGGCATTGAAACGCGCCATTTCAAAGATAAACGCATCTGTACACTTTCCACCGATGCGAAGATGCAATTCCCATTTTGATGCGTATAACGACAGGAATATTGTATGTGTCAACAATCAAACGATTGTATGACCTCGTCTGCTTATGACCAGGAGATCGAGTCTCTACAAGGTTGACGCACACGTATATATTCCCAAGTTGCGGCTTTATGTTATCCAAGTATGAGATAATTAAAACTTGAAGTTTCAAATACTAACACATTCGTAGATTACCCCCGATGCGTAAATGCCTTTCTTGCCTATAAATGCGTATTACAACAGGGGTAATGTAGGTACCAATAATCCTACGTAGAGAGACCTAGCCTGATTAAGTATGGTTCATTAAGACGCTAAAAAGATTGGGGCACACATACGTATTCCCTGCTCTGCGACTCATTGGCGACCCAACAGTTTCCGTAGAAAGAGAGCACTAAAACGCGCCGTTTCAAAGATATACGCATTCGTACAGTTTCCCCCGATGCGTAAATGCACTTTTCCTTTTGAAACCATTTTTTTACGACAGGTGCATTGTTAGTGTCAACAATTCCATGATAGGATTAACCTCGTCTGATTATGCCCAGTCGATCGAGTCGCTTCAATGTTGACGCACAGGCGTTTCAATGTTCTTCAAGAAAGCATAAGACTTGTCGTCGTTTGATATAAACGTTCTCCCTTGAATGTGCATTACGACGGGTAGATGTACTGTAGGTATCAATAAATATACGTTAGAAATTACATTATCCGATTGTACTTGGCTAGTGGTTTAAAGATAAATATACTCGTACGTTTTCCCGCGTTGCGACTGACGGGTGGGTGTCATCCTAATCAATACGAATTACGACAACTGCATTGTAGATGTCAACTATGTTATGATAGGTCTGACATCACCTAGTTACGCGGCTTTTAACCCTTTACCAAACACAAAATGTCCGACTGTCCCAAATTAAGAGAGTTTGTAGACGACATTTCAAAATGTGATCAAATAGAAATAAGATCTTCTGTTAGGGCGGAAAACATTGTGGGAACAGGAGAAATTGCTCGTAACGAGCAATTTCTCCTCTCCCCCCACAAAGTTTTCCACCGTCGTCTGCACCATGCTGATCAAATGTCATTATTGTTTGGTAATGGGTTAAATGGTTGATGATGCGATTCGTGGTTGCGTGACATCCCTCCCCAGTGCGACAGGTGCATAGCAAGTGTCAAATATTAAACAGCCATTGTAATGAATTTCAATGTAGGGACGTGAATGTAGGTAGATCCTCGTTTTACCCATTACAATAACGACATTTTACATGTTTGCTGTAGACGACAACTCCGGAAAACATGGTGGGAAAAGGAGAAATTACTCTTAACGGGCAATTTCTCTGTTTTCAACAATGTTTTCTGTCCTATTAGAAGATCATTTTTTCAATTTCATCACATTTTGAAATGTCCTCTGCAAGCTCATTTAATATGGGACAGTTGAAAATTAAACGTTTAGTAAGGAGTTAAACAGCCATTGTAATGAATTTTATGTGCGAACGTGAATGTAGGTAGATCCTCGTTTAACCCATCACCAAATAATAACGACATTAAACATGTTTGCTGCCTACGACAACTCCGGAAAACGTTGTGGGAAAAGGAGGGATTGCTCTTCACGAGCGATTTCTCCTTTTTCCACAATGTTTTTTATTCTATCAGAAATTGTTTTCCCAATTTCATCACATTTTGAAATGTTGTCTGCATGCTTATTCAATTTTCAGTAGAAAATGTGTCGTTTGGTAATGGGTTAAGCAGTCATTGTAATTAATTTCTATGCACGAACTTGAATGTAGGTAGATCCTCGGTTGATAAAGAAGGCATATTACATGGCTTTAGTAAGTAGTTCACGAAAGAGATTGATTTACTATTTCTCATTTGATAAGTGGACCATCTTGCAATTGTCAATTTATCAACATTCGGTGCGAGTACTGATTCAGATGAATTTCTATGCACGACATTGGACCATCTTGCAATTGTCAATTTATCAACATTCGGTGCGAGTACTGATTCAGATGAATTTCTATGCACGACATTGGACCATCTTGCAATTGTCAATTTATCAACATTCGGTGCGAGTACTGATTTAGATGAACTTCTATGCGCGACATTGAGTGTAAGTAGATCCCCGTTTGATAAAGAAGGTATATTACATTTCCATAGTAAGACATTCACGAAACAAAGGCTTGTTGACTTAACGATTTTCTTTCATTTACTAAAGTGGACCATCTTCAAAATTATCCATTAATGCGCATTCGGTGCGAGTACTGGTTTAATTATCTTTGGTGAATACTCAAGAGCGATTAATGTACATTGGACGAACTTGTTTCATAATCAAAGTAGTATACTAATATACACCTAACTAAGTAAGCCTCCGATATGCCATTTCAAAGACCGAATAACAGTAATGTTTCCTTTGCAACATGCATATCTATTTCTTCTCTAAACCTTATGCTGTGGTATGTTATTAGAAACGCCGTGCTAAGACGATTCTAAAGAGTACCAACGAAGTAGGTTAATCTTTAATACATTGTGCAGTCCATCAAGTTGATTCTAAAAAGTCCAAACAAAATATTTTCTTTAGATATATTGATATACACGTGTAGATAGATACTTTATTGAAACATAAGGCCATATGCCCATCAGTACAAAAGTAATTAACATGCAAGAGACAACCCATTCTCACGCTAAGCCTTTATGTAGAATAATATTGCTAAATATAGCAAAATGCCCTTTTTAAAGTGAAGTAAATACGCTCTTTTTCATATACATGAATTCCAAACTAGTTTATAAAATGCAGGTGCTTTGTAGATGTCAACGCCGATATAGACGCCGTAAGCCGCGGCTTTTTACGACTTATTAATTGATTTGATCTAGCCCCCTCGATATTTATATTCTCCGGTGTAGGTTTTCCCGCGTTACGAATGATGGGTAGATGTCACACAAATCCTCATAGCGTATTACGAAAGCTGCATTGTAAGTGTCATCACTAATGACATTCAATACAGAAGATAACCCTAGCTCGGATGATCCAAACTGTAACGATGTAGTATGAAATATCTTCGTCTGGATCATTCGGGCTACAATAGCCCAATCTTAACCTGCCAAACCAGTTTATGAATTAGGAGTCCTTGAATTACCTGCACCAATAAGGGATTTTTTCTTTGGGACGTTTTGTTTTACGATATATTCAATCTGAAAAACATTTATCAATTGGGAGGGTATGCTTATTATTTTGGCTCTTTTTATGTCGTTTTCAACAGTTTGTATTGTATGCATTGCAAATTATTCAACAAGTCAGAATTTGCGACAACTCGTTCAAGGAACAATGTGCTCGTCTGCGCTTGGTGACTGGTCCCGTGGCTCATAGTTCCGTTCGACTGTCTGCAAGGAGAACAGTCCTGAAGCGCCTGTGTGCACCTTTCATATTGAACGAGGCTCTGATCCGCGCTGTTTCGTTCGGCCTTACACACAGACGATATTTGTCATTGAGGAATTAACCCGTTACCAAACGTCAATTATTCGACTATTCCAAATTGAAAGAGTTTGCAGACGACATTTAGAAATGTGATGAAATTGAAAAAATGACAGATGACAGAAAATATTGCGAGAAAAGGAGAAAAATATCGTTTAGAACAATTTCTCCTTTTCCCACATTGTTCTCCAGAGTCGTCTGCAATAAACTGGTAAAATGTCGTTATTGTTCGGTAATGGGTTGTCAAGCGATGCTTGTCCTGCGATTTTCTCTTTGCATAAGAAATATATCAAAGCTGCGAGGCTGTTTGGTCCATCATTTATCAAAGTCGATTTTAACAGATTTAAGCTGTATATAAGAAATTGAGTGGGCATCCCAGTAATGCTGTATGAGATGTTTTACAATTAATTAAACTAATACTAAACCAATGAAGTTCGATTCTAAAACGAGTTGGTTATTGATTTTATTCGAAGCATTTTTTTTTTACAGATCTCGGGAAAAACTGCTGTTTATCAGTTTATTTATCGCCAATAACTTAATAGCATTAACCACTCTCTGTTTTATTATCCATTTATTGTTGGAGAGAACATTGATAAACAAATGTCAAAATCACCATACTCTTTCTTACTCGTATTTCTATAACATATCTAAGGTATTTTTGACATGTTAATAAAACAGGAAAATTAAATGTAAACGCTTATAATTCATATCAATACATTTCACGAACGTTCAATTTACCCTTCGCTCAATATATGCCGACATTTCGCTCTGGCACAATCAAATTTGATCGTACTATTGAAACGTTTAATTGATTAATAAACACCGATGACATTTGTAATACAATTTAATGAAAAAGAACAAAAATGAAATTAATGTAATAAAGTTATTTGATTGAAGAAGGACTTTGTTCTTCCTTGCATTTTTCCTTACTTAACAATCATAAAGGAATATTCGCTTTTCGTAGGATTCAATAAAAAGGATTACCTTTATCGGAATAAATCCAGTAATCTTTCGGTCGGAGAACACTTTTGAAACCATTGTTGGGAAAATGAGAAATTGAAGAGCGATTTCTTCTTTTCTCAACAATGGTTTCTATCCATCAGAATTGACATATATTCGCACTAAATATGTCTAAATTTTAGCTGTGATGTGTTCATTTAGTCTATGTACAAAGGATAAGATTCAAATAAATTAATACAATAAAAATAATATGTTTCAATATTATATCGTTGTTGTCTGGAAACTCTTTCAATTTGGCGTGCAATTGATAACGCATAGTTTGGTGTAAAGTTTAACATCGCTGAAATCGAGAGATTGGAGTGTAGGTGAAGCGACGACTTTATTTTGACGTGATATCGACATCTACCATCTGCCCCTTTCAAACATAAAGCGCGGCCCCCAATTAAATTAACCCTTTTTATAGTCATTACACCCCATTTTGATGTTATTACCTGTATTAAAAGATTTGAATCGAAAGTTTCAATGTACGGTACGAGAATATGGTAAACTGTGAATGTGTCATCATTTGGTTAAGTAAAAGCAGTGTGAAAAAGTACTTAATTGCTCGTCAAGAGAATATTGTTGTAATGTCAAAAGGTAGTGTGCATTTCGTGCGTTATTGAGAATTATATGTTTACTAGAATAGTTGCTGTGTTTATGGTAATGTTCCTAGTGGACATCCTACAAAAGTTTACTGTCGTTTAAAACAGCTCATCAATTGTTCTAGGACTCATTACTGAAATACGTGAGTTTGAACATTTACAATGCACATTTTATTCCGACGAAATTTGAAATAAAAATGAACATTAAAAGTATTGTACTGTAGTGAGGCGGACGTAAATTAGGTTAAAAATGTTTAACTTCTCATTTAAGCTGTTTTCACTTTTCCAAGGTTGGCTTCTCAAGTTGTTTGTAGCAGACCAGTGAAATAATGGGATTTCCATTCAAGGTTTAAATCGCAATCTGCTTCTTCTGCAAGCGAGCGTCAGCATAATTCATAACATGACTGAGCGAAGGGGTTTGACATGCCATAAACAGATTTAGACATCATTTAAAAATTGACATTTTGTTTTTATTGACTGTAAGTGGCCTGTTGCAGGGCAGTTTAAGATGTCAAAATATTCAAATGCGCATTATATTTAATGTGATTGATATTGGTTATCGATAAATTAAATATCTGTTTTTATTGGACGCTTCAAGTGACACTCAGATCATCTTTTTGCCACGTTAAGCCATATACACTGACAGATAACAGATCTGTAAATTCCTGAATCAGCTGGAAACTCAAAACGCATGTTTGGGTCACAGCTGATTGGTGCCAAATCTTCACTTGTTTCAGCCAATTCCCTCATTTTTATGGATTTTATGAAACTAGCTTAAATCGAGAATAAGAGAAGGCAGCCTTGATCTGCGATGCATCGATTAGCCTGGTTTCCCGGCCCATGTGCATATCCCGCATGCCTATTGCATCGAATTCTCACAAGAGAATTGGTTAACAGTTTATTTTATAAGTAACCTCACGTTGACACATAGGCTTCGTAGGGCTGAAACAACAACAACTGTGCTATAACAAAGAATATATCATATGGTGATAACTTATGGAGTAAATGCTGAAACGGTGTACGTTGCTCAAAACTGTGTGGGTATGTTGTTCGAACTCGTGGCACACCCCTATTATTCGCCGATAGGTTTGTCAGACTTGTTCTATTGCCACTTCGAACTGAACATGTTATGAGTGTCCGTCTATTTCGTTATTGTCTGTTGCTCTCAATTCTGACCTGTAAAACTCTCCATAAAGGGGAAATGGTTGGTCATTTCGAAAGACAGCATTGCTTTAGGTCTTATGTTCTCGAGAAATCTGAGGTGCGCGTTCGCACAAAAGCCGATCGAAGCCAAATCACAGAGAGAACTTTGAACCTTCTGCAAGAAACAGCATAACCGTACATATGTGTAGCCTATTATTGAACCTAAACGAGTAAATGTGAAGGAGACGCTGATCTTTACAGGAGATAAAAAGAGCAATAGAAAATAAAAAAATATAACCGTTTTGGGTTTTCATGATTTTGTTTTAGATAATACAAGAGTAGGACTTATACCTATGTTTCTTTGTTTTACATTAAGCTAAATCCTGATATACTATATAGAGCTAAGAGTGAAAACGACAATGAAGCACTCATCTGTTCGCTGCATGCGCTGCAAGGTGCAAAATAAGAGGATTAAAGCAGATAAAATCTAATTAAGACCCCTTAACGAAGTAAATGACCACCCAATTGAGAGGGGAGTTCATTTCAAGTAATCCCTTCACTAACAAAAACCATATGGCCCAAACAAACCGCGATGGGATATGTGCATACAAACAATGGAAGGGCCGGGAAATAAAGAACGTACGCGCTGTTCGAAATTGGTTCTAGTACGGATGTGGTTGAGGTTAAACTATCACATCGTTAAACATATTTGATGATGTGTTACTTTGCAATATTGGTTAGCTCAATGTTATAAGAGGGAAAGTCGTTTTTAACTTGCGCATAATTTTATTATAAAATGTTTAGTAAAACTCAACCAAGATATTAAGCGTCGGCAAGTAGAACACAAGGGTCGTTGGTTCTAATTCTGTGAACAGCAATGTTCACTTTGCGACCATTCATAAATGCACATTCGGCGCGAGTACTACCTTTATCCAGAATGTAGACTTAAGAGCGACCGATCTAAGTTGTCAGAATTTATTTTACAATCGATGTATGATAGATAAAGCAAACTAACATTGGAGAATGGGTACAATATCGATGAGTACTGGATAAGTTAAAACTAAAGGGATAAAGATTTTGCCTTCCGTAGTTCTTCTATTGTTGCGGGTCGAACGTGCATCGTACATGCTTCCAATTACACGGATGGCTGACTACAAGTGACCGGGGACTAATTGGGCTTATCAGATAAAAGCTGGGCTTCCTTTGAAGATAGTAACTGCACGGTATTAAACCTGGTGTTTATTTCTAACCATTCCAACCCTTTTAATTTGGGTTCTAGATGTTGGAAGCATACATATTGTAGAATTATTCATAGGACATTTCTTTTCGAGTATTGTTAGTTATGCCTTTTGTATTTTGTATGTATTTTGTATTATTCGTTTGTACTTTTAGCTGAAGGAAATAATGATAAATTATTCTAATTTATAGGTGTTGGAAGCATTTGCGCTAGAAATTTGTTTTGTTGATGCTATGGAACAGAACTCATGGGCAGAGAGTCGCGGGTTCTAACCACTGGAAAACTCTTACCACTGGAAGTTAATGGTTTAGGAAACGTGTAAAGCAATTATTATGAAGACTGACATTCATTCTAGTTTTTCATTTTTCTGTCTTTATTAGGAAAACAAGAAATTTACAACAAAAGAATACATTTACTGGCAAAAAGAATGTCTTTCAGTTTTTGTGATAAAGGAGATCGTGTATTTCGTTTTTGTTTTCTTTTTGAAAACAACCTACGATTAAATATATAACACTTTTACAGGCGAAAAGAATACCGTCTTTGATGATTGTGACACACACAGATAAACTTTAAAGATCACTGTAGTTCGCTGTTAAGTGTTCATAACAAGCTCATCGACATTTTCATAATCGCATTGTTTCTGTATCTGATTTAATAACTAGGGAATGAAAGAATAAGAGGTAAGGCACATTGCACGTTCGTATTCAAATTGACACAAGAGCATTGAACCAAAGTCGGAAGTCGGTGGTTACTGGCAGCTTCTTTCTATCATAACATTTCCGTCCCTTCTTAAAAGAATGCGTTAGATAAGGTATCTAAGTAACTGGGGCATATATGACGAAAGACGATTATAAAAACCTAAATATATTTCTGACTTTTCATTGGACGATTTCTTTCTGAAATTAGTGTTTACACAGACGTGAGGAAATTTGAAAGTTAGATATCAATTTCTTTTAAACTGCAAAGTAGATTTTCTGCTATATGAATCGCACTGAAGAGTAGAGACTTGAAGCAAACTTATACAGTTTTTAATTCTTCAAAACATATATACAGTGAATTAAATGTATTTTGATTCAAAAACATCACAACGCTTTTGAGATTAATTGTACATACTTAGATAAATTGACACTTCCTGAATTTATTATGCTCATAATTTCTACTTTTTTACTGTATATCAAACAATACCAAAAGACTGTATTGTTTCGCCGCCATTCTATTTTGATATTCAAAAGCTCTCTTCTGTGAACAAGCACCTTTCATATATCAAAGCCAAAGCTATTCGCATTCTCATTCAGTTCTTGAATTTAGTCTTAGTTTCCTAACCATTCCCAAGCGTGTAACATTTCCAAATTCAAAACAACAGCACACTTTTTTGTACATATATGATAAAATCAAAAAGATCAAAACCAATGTGACAAAGCTGTATCTAGCTGGTTCTAAACATTTTCTCTTTTTAGTCACAATGTTTTCTGATATATTCTGTTGAAGGGGTCTTTAAGCGTGTTTATGAAAAAACACGGACAAAAACCCGAACAAAAAACCTTATTTTCATTCCTCATAAAGATGAATGGCCCCTACCGACCCCTTTTAGATATGCAAACTGAGCGTGACACCATTTGCACTGCGCAACACTGAAACGCGAAACTGCAGAACCATACCGATTGTATTTTTGCAGTGCATTTAATTGCATTAGAAAGTGGCGATTGTTTCAACGGTAAACGTATTTCTGCATGAACGCCCATTTTGAAACAGCCTGGGGGAGGTAGCTTTAAAGAGAAACTATTGTGACGTAAGGAAAAATTGCTCATGACGAGCAATTTCTCCTTTTGTCACAATAATTCTGAAACTTATTTTTCATGGTATTAAGACGAAAATTCTCGTTTATGAAGATTTAAATCTGATACTGTACACTTATTCACAAACATCAATTACTGCTGATTTCAGCTTGTGACTTTGGAATTTGGAAACAGTTTCAAACAGGGTTATATACAAGTTGCTTGTATCTGTACTCCTGCGATAAGCTGATACATGTACCCCAGGGAACTGTTCGGATGAGGTTAATTCTGGGTAGAATTCCATTGTCTTCATTTTCTAACACAAAATGCTCTTCTTTGTATGTTCTTGATGTGATGCGATTCTATCTGACCCAGCGAACAAATACCCATCACTCGCTTAGAAATTGGAGCAAAATTTTATTTTTTGTCTCAGCCTCTTTTTATATCTTCAATTCTCTTTAAATCTTATTGGCTCAATAATGGCATATGAAAAAATATAGAAGTTTGTCTTGGACAAACGCGAAGCATTAACTATAATCTTTCACTTAGCCCTCGATCTGAAGAACATTTGATTAATATATTGGGTTCATCTAAACAACTGCTTCCCAACCTCTCAAAGATTGACTTTCAACTAACGTCACTAATTCGAATAAACGCAATGTGTTCAATCGTTTGTTTATGGTTACCAATTACTTCAAATATTACGTTAAAACAAAAGAAGAAAATACCCTTCGTGAATTGAAACGTTTCATATTGTATAAAACGTTTAACTGATAGAGCTCTTATATCTTTTGTCAAAATGTGTATCAAGAGTGAATTGTTCATTTTCTTTATATATGTATATATAGAGAGAGAGATCATTAGCTGTTTCACCGCCTACTGCAGTTTTCAATAGTATTTCAGGCAAAACGAAGGGGTATGCGCACTCATGTATATGTACATGATTATGTCCAAACTTCTGGTACTTCCTAACCAGTATTGCACGCTGTTCTTTATTTCGTTTGTGTTTAACACCGTATCAATAATTTTCAGATTAGTAACAGCTTCCCTGAATCCCCCAGTACTGGACTAGGGATCCGAAATAACTCGAACGAAACCTTATTTGTTGATGGGACTCGAACGCGGGATCCCCGAGTTCTAATTCCGCCAACTTAACAACCGGGGCAGGAAGGACCCTTTCGATTGTTTCCAAGCCGTTGACTGTTTTAACTGCATGCGCATTATTGAAATGTGGTGATATTCGAATAAACCATCTGGTGTTGAATTCATTAAATATCGAAAAGAACAGGAAAGATGACTTAGAAACCCCAAACAATATAAACTTTGAGTACTCTCACATACACTAATTACAAATCCATTAATCTTTGACGAGGACTCTTTAGAAAAAATAGCAAGAAATGCTTGAATATCCAAAACAATATAAACTGTTAGTAGCATTTTTATAGACATACTCTCATTACAAATCCATTATCTCTGATGAGGGCTCCATATAAGTGAATTGTATAACGTACAACGTAACGTAAAATAAACTATAATAGACGCAATGTCGTTAGATGAATGATGAGTTTGTTACATACGGCGTACTTAATGACGACAATGTGACTGCAACTAGAGATTTAATGTTACTTAATTAAACTTCATTTTAACCCCTTACAACCTGCATCGGAGATTTCATATGCGTTTTGTGAATCAAATTTAGAACTACTTGGAAAAGAGTAGATATTTACGAGAAAATACACTTATTGCAGCAATATGAGTGATTAGTGTGTATTATACGGCGTATCTCTTGTCGACAATTAGACGGCAAATCTGTGATTTAATGAGTCGACGCGTGACTTAAAGGGACTATTTCAAAGCTAGTTGTTTGTGAGTAGCAAATGTGAATGAATGCATGGTGTTTTAAGGCGCATCGACAGCCATTGTCATTTAACGCGGAGTAACAAATGTAGATGTACGTAATTCTTAACATTCTTGTGCACGAGATTGATAACCATTTTTCGATTTCTTTATTATAAAGATGCCGGAAACATGTGCTTTCATTAAAAAATATGTTGTTAAACGAGCATTTTCAGATAATTCATTACTTTGATAGAAAAAAAAACTGGGCGTATGAGTAAGTTGTCCTTGGGTTGCTTTTTGACGTTCCTTGTTTGAAAAACGTGATTAAAGTGTCAACCCATTTCATCGTATTGATCTCAGAAACCATCCTTGACACTTTAGCTGGAAGGGAGTAAAGATAATTGTTTACAGAATAAACAATTTTAACAGTTTACTATATCTTTAGGCTAAATATGTTTCATGTCCATGCATTTCGTTACCAAACATTTATAAAAGGATTGAAACGGCTACCACTAATATAACTTTATGTAACTTTGCTGTCATTCTATCAGTAGAACACATTCTAGTTTTAAAAGATTTAAAAGGAATCTTAATATGTGATATAGTCACTTTGATAAAAACGCATTTCAACCCTTTACAATCCTCATCCGATACCTCATGTGTATTGTGTCGACGAATCCTAGAACTATTAAGGGAAAAGGAAATATTTGCGCGTAATATCCATAAATATTACTTCATCAGCTTAATAAAAAAATGAGTATATACAACGTAGTACAAAGAGTAAATAACGTCAAGAATTCAGATATGTGTCAGTATCAAAAGAAGTCAACTTGTTGCTAAAATACCCTAAAATACCCTAAATACTATCAGATCAAATGGGCTTTTGTGGGCAACAGTCGCACTTCCACCGGACTGACGTTGAAACTGTCTTTAAAAACCACTCTTATCAAATAACGATTTGTTCTTAATGGTCATTTCATCCTTTTGTCACACAGCTTTCTACCATGACATCATTAACAAAAATAATAAATTATATTTCTAGACAATGTTTTGTCGTTCGTTGGACGGTCCATTTCGCACAAGTCACACATTCCGATATGCTGCAATTGGTTAAAAAGCTGGTCGGCTACGACAAGTTTTTAAATCAAATGCAGTTGCACCTAATTCATTTGCATTCATTTCACGTACGCAGCTTTGCAACCTGGTGAGGCCCACAAACAAGAAGTGATTGATGGTGATTCAAAACAAACAAAGCGGAGTGAGTTTTTGGCTTAAATGATACGCCAGTAAACAAAATGGGAATTTAATTGCCACGGCGAATGTATCCATATTTGACGCGATCTTTACACTGAGTGTTCATAAATTGGCACGTTTACGTGATCCATCCCAGCCTAATAGCAGGAGCGTACCAGCGAACACGGACCGTTTCGGCGGTGCATGAGAAAACTTGCTAGATGGAGTTCTTAGTGTATTGGGGCGTAGATGAGGAGGTTTAATTTGGTTTATACATCGCGTCAACAATTTTTCTGTTATATTGTCATGCCCGTTTCATCTTATTGGGAGGTAGTCTTACTACTTAATTTCCCATAATGGCAGATACAGACGGATAGAACTCGCATTTCCGTTACTTAGCCACTAGTATACTTTCAATTCTTAAGTGTCAGCAATTTTAACATATAGAGAGGGAGGCACGTTGTGATTTCTGTCAGACTAGACCTCGGAGATCATTGGAGTGTATTATATGAAAGTTAATGCCATATTGGCGTCTTTCGCCATTCTTAACAGTGATTCAGTTATATCGAAGCGGATATCACACCACTCAATATGCCGGGTATTTACTCACCTGTACAGCAAACCTTTCTTACAAAGCCACCAACTGCTTTCCCGCATGAACTCAATGTTGGAGTGATGGGAGAATACAAAATCATGTAACATTGATTGCATTAAACAAATTTAGAACCATAAATCAAAACTACTTTTACTCTCATTCGGATTCACTTCCGACTGACCAACTTGGATTCTCCTCAACAGTGAAAGCATGTGTTACTCTCGATACCACAAATATTAAGCTCTTACATGGACGAATTTTCTAAATAAAGACAGGCAGCTTATGAACTATGGAAAAAACTTGGTTAAGGCATAAATTACTTGTGTAAACGAGTAATTTCTTTTTGCAGAATTCTTTCAAACATCTGTCTCAGACTTTTTCTTTTGTAATATCGTTGATAATTGCATATCATTCAGGATAAAGTACTGCCATATGAAGACATAGGATAGAGAAAATGTTGCGTTTAATTTACATCGATTTCATTAGAACTGGTTATTTTGTTACCTTAAGGTTTTACGCTGACTTTAAGAAGTGTCCTCTAGATTCAGTTAAATTACGCGTTTTCTGACTGCTAGTTTATATAGATAACAGAAAAGATTAAGCATAGGTAGAATTCTAAATGTAATATTATATGTATTAAATTATTATCCAATGGCATCTATGTCTGGGACAGCGGGGCTTTAACTATGGTCTCATAGAACAAGGTTCATTTGTTACGTTCGTTTTACATCACTTGACATTGACATCAGATATATTTGTTTTGTTTTTTAATCATAAACAAAAGAAAATGTAGCTTTCTATTATTGTCATAGAGGCGATAGTGTTACCCTGACCTCGTACGTTTGTTTGTGTTCCTTGGCCTGAATGACATGATTATGTCGTGACGTTTAAATTCGTTGTCTAGTGCTCGTAAAATACCTTAAAGTCACACCTGAATTTGTAATGAATGAACGTATATATAGCCCACCACTCACATTTTATACACATAGATTCCTTCATGACGTCTGGATTCAAACAAGCCTGTCTAAAATAGAAGGCTATCAAAGTTGATATGAAGGTTTCATCTACATTTATATCATCTCTTATCAGCTTCTAAATGTTTAACAAACCTGTACATTGAACATACGTAATGATGAAATATGAAAACATAAAGTGAGTGCAATTGTTCACTCACCCTATGTTTACGATTGTCACCAAGACTTTCAGATAAGGACGGACCTGTTCATATAAAAAGGCTGGTCCAAGTTGCGTTAATGTATAGCAGGTCATCAGGACATAAATAACCTTCTCTTAACGCCTTACATCTGAGTAGATTCCGTGACGGGACAAAATCGAAAGCAACAGCAAACAAAATTAATCTTCGGATAAGTTTCCTTTAATTCGGTTATAATTTACTGTCTATTGATTAGAATTATATCAGCCACTTCGATTTCAATGTTAAGCCTACGGTAAATGCATAAGCAAATGAATAACCACATTTCACGCGAGTTGTACTTGGCACCGTTTTCGATGGTAGCGAAACGTGTGCTGTACGCTGGATGTGACACGCGACAGTTTGAGTCCAAAAAATGTCAGTTTTCGCGACCCTTTCGCGTGTCAGCGTTCCATCAAGCGACGTGAAAACAAAACACTATTTACAACCGCCAAACAATTAACGTTCTGTGTTGCAAGTTTCGCACTTTCGGGGTCACGAGTATCATTTAGAAACAATATTGGGCTGGTCCATTTAAAAACAATGATTCTATTTTTTTGAAATTGTGTCAAGACTTTCTAATATTTACTTTCAGACCCGTTATGGAAACTAAAAATGAAACCAAAGTATTTTAGTGGGCGACATTGGTGCAGTGGTAGAACGTCGGCCTCTTGTACTAAGGTTGTCGGGTTCGATCACCGTTTGTAGCGAGGTAAAAATGTCGGAGCTAACCTACACACCGAAGAGAGTACTGGTCATCTATCCAGTAAGCAATGATCGAGAATGAATTTAACAATCTTAAAGCTTCTGCTAAATCCTAAAAACATCAGGAAGTTATAATATCAAACAGATATCTAGAGTATCGTAGACGCTTTCACATTCAAATTCATTTTAAAGTTTTTTAAAAAGTATTTTACACCGATTGCAAAACAAGTTCGTACAACTCAGATTAATCATTCTCGATTCTGTAGCTCCGTAATGCTTTGTCTAATGATCCATTGTGGGCGACAGTGGTGCAGAGGTAGTGCGTCGGCCTCTTGTACCGAAGGTCTCGGTTTCGAATCCCAGTTAAGAGAGGTGAAAAGTCCTGAGCTAACCCACAAATCGAAACGAGTACTGGTCATCTATTCAGCAAGCAGTCATCGAGCTTGTAGTTAGAAATCGTCCAACAAGCTTCCTTTACAAACAATGGGAAGTAATAAGATTAAGTAGAGATTAAGAGTATCGTAGAGTATCGTGGATCATCTTAGAGTATCGTAGACGCTTTCACATCTATTTTATCATTTTTAAATCGATTGCAAAACAAGTTCTTACAACTTATATTAATCACTTTCGATTCTGCAGCTCCGTTATGCTGTGTTTAATGGTCCATTCTTGCATGACGTGTGGTTGGCATCGGAAAAGTTGTCAAAATATCCGGTTGGAAAAGTGACAACATATACCGACCCATTACCCCTTTTTGAAGATAGATTGTGGGATCAAATCTAAACAATGTATCTGCGATGGTATTCAGTAGTCAAGACGCGTGTTTATTTTCATGTGTTTTGGAAATCGATGTTAAAACTATGTGAAGACGCACCAAACTGTAATAACTAACACATTAAGCCGCACCTTGCATGTTAGCCAACATGCTTTTAAAAAAAGTATCACAAACTTTAATTGTTCTATAACAGAGCAATTTTGTCTATTGTATCAATAATTTCGTAAGAAAATATTACAGATAGAAAAATCAGTATAAAGGGCGCAATTATGAAGTAATTGATATATGGTGAAAGAAAGGAAATACTATTATTTTCCATTGCTCTTTTCACTTCACGAGTATTGTGTAAAACGTCTTATTGACTTACACGTTTACGGATCGAATTTGCAAATGACCCCGACAGCATTCAAACGATCATCATACTCAAATTGAAAGTTATCATCAAGTTTGCGATCTTAGGTAATTTTCTTTAACAACGAAGACTTTTGTTCTCGAAGAACAATGTAATTAGCTGCGTTATTTTTGCGAATTTCGGGTATTTGATGGGGATAGCATTCGGGTATTTCGGGTATTTGATGGGGATAGCATTCGGGTATTTCGGGTATTTGATGGGGATAGCATTCGGGTATTTCGGGTATTTGATGGGGATAGCATTCGGGTATTTCGGGTATTTGATGGGGATAGCAACAACTGATTGAGTGTCGGTAATGTACTCATCTTTGCGATTCTCATCTTAGAGAGATCGGCTTATATGTAAATCATTAAGGTATTAATTGGTGAATACCCGACTAATGCTACAATGTAAGTATACAGCTTAGTCATCATACCAGGAATTTCCTCTATTTTGATATTCATACATAAATCAAAGTTGAAAAAAAGACAATACAAACGTTAGGAAATAAGCGCATGTCAAATTATTTTACTCATGTTGTTGTCTTTG
This sequence comes from Cerastoderma edule, assembly GCA_947846245.1. Taxonomy (NCBI): domain Eukaryota; kingdom Metazoa; phylum Mollusca; class Bivalvia; order Cardiida; family Cardiidae; genus Cerastoderma; species Cerastoderma edule. The sequence goes on along the minus strand of OX401407.1, from coordinate 29,430,823 downwards.
TCATTTTCCATTATTCTTGTTTGAAATACTCTTATTAGCGAAAGCATTTATTTGCAAATTAGAGAAGTTTTCAACCGTCACCTGTTTGCGGATTTCGATTTAAATCGAGTAATACAATCCAACAATGTGTAATGGATTCAGGAAATCGCGTATATTAATTACGCATTTTCGCCCGTCCTGAGAAAGAGAATCGCTTTAATTTCCCACATCACCAATCAGTAGCGTCATTGTTTATTTCACAAAAAATCGAAAAGCCTCGTAATTCAAGTAATTTCCAGCTGATCGGCGTTGATAACAAGCAAATTATTTTCACTTTAACTCTTTCCTTGTCTGCAATGGGAAATTAAAGATTGGACAAATGATCAAAATTGTTTAAATCACGAGACCTTTGCTATGAGTCAAAGTGCTTTCGTTTAATGGTAGAAGTTTGAAAAGTAAAGCAGGACAAATCCTCCTTTTCTAACGATTGAATGAAAAATGTATTATACATCTACCGTTTGCTTACGGAAACACTTTAATTAATTACTGTTGTTTTCTCAAGTCAAGACGTTGAAATACCGGCCCTTTTCGATTAATGTTTCAAACTCCACCATTCAAGTTGATTTATAGATTCGTAACTCCACCTTTTCGATCGTTGCACCAAAATGAACATACCTATATAAAACAAACGTTGGTAATCTTGTAAAAGATTAATCGGTAGTCGGTTAGAATTAATGGGCAGGATTAACGAATTCGTTATTGTGACTCTACAAAATATTTAACATAAAGATACATAATATATTCAGTCATAATAAATAAGTAATGTAAACTCTTATATCTATTTGAAAAAACATTTGATGTTGTAACGATTGTTGAAAGAAAAACGAGGATCTACATATGAGAAGAGAGTTTTACCCATTTGCAAATTAGTAATGGTATAACAATACATGGCGAAAGTTATAACATTCGTCATAAAATAAAAAGGATGGAGAAAGTCCCTTTTACGAGTACTAACAAACTTTAACATTGATGCTATACAACCTAATTGACCTTTACAACGCAGCTTCACACAAGTCCAATTTCACGGTTTACAGCTCTTATTAAATGATTTCCCCCTATTAAAAAGGGAGTTTCAAATTATTATCCAAAATTTGATTCATTCGGATCCCCGACTGCCGCCAATGACGTTTAGTAAATCCATTACCCCCATACGGGAGAGAGGGCGAGAGTAGCCTTGGGTCCTGGGTACCGTTTTACTAAATAGTTTATGCTAAAGTTCAAAACGACATTTCTTTTTATTCCAATTTTGGACTTAGCAATAATGCAAAGTAACACGTTATTGAAAAATACTAAATACTAATAGTAAATAGTAAAACGCTACTGCTGCGCTCGCAACGAGCTACTGCGAATTCAGGATAAGGCAACGTTGGTTGAACAGCTTAGTAACTTTGCCGTAGCACCAGAGCCATGGAGGGAAGTTGTTATTGTAATTGTTTTCATGGGCATAACTCGATTGGTGCTCGAAAATTCAACCTTCATTTAACGAGATGCAATTGTACCGTAAACCACGCACTGTTTGCTTGCCTTGCCAAAGAATGGCCCGGCTCATGTACAAAACCGAATGCATCTCCGAAGGGGGTTTGGGTGAGACTGAAAGGTGATCACCGGAGAATAATGGCTGGCCACAGCGCAAATACCTCACTCTCACGGTAGGTTAACCCTTTCACACACAATAACGACATTTGACCAGTTTGTTGCAGAAGACTTTTGAAAACAATATGTGGGAAAAGGAGAAATTGCTCGTAACGAGCAATGTTTTCCTTTTCCCACAATGTTTTCTGCCCTATCAGAAGATTATTTTCCATCATTCCATCATTATTATTTCATCACATTTAAAATGTCGTCTGCAAACTCTTTCAGTTTGGGACAGTCGTAAATGTGTTGTTTGGGAAAGGGTTAAACGACCGAGCATTAACCACCCTTACTCACTCATATCTCACGTTTATACATTCGCTCTAATCGCTTGTACAAAACCACTGTGACAAAAAGGATAAATTGCTCATAATGAGCAATTTATCCTTTTTGTCACATAGGTTTATCCCCGATAACGTAAGAATACTAGTATTGAAGCGTTTTCTCCATTTGTTCAATCTTACAATTGTTGTTTTCATTGATCGACAAGTCGACATTTCGCATATGGGGGAAGAGATTCTAACAGGCGAGCATTTTAATACACTCCAAATTGCGTTTATTAGCACAGAATTCGCGATGGGCGATAATGTTCCATTGAATATTCATGTTAGAAGGTGGTCATTTAAGACACTAACAGTGGTCATTTGACGCGATGTTTGACCATTAAAAACGACCATAATGTGTTTTTTCTCAGACAATTTAGCCCCGAAAACTGCTAATAAATGATATTTTGAATAGCTCTCGGTTGTCGCTAATATGATAATGTGTCTGTTTAGAACGGGTTTGTACATCAGGTCCATTCAAACACCCTTCGCATGGTGATAACATTATTAGACGAGGCTGTATTCGTGCGAACTTCTTTGGTTTCTTTGCAGGGACGGTTGTGAAGAATCAGAAAATCAGATCAGTGAAGAATTATTTTTGTTCTCCCTTGTAATGTAGACGAATGTGCGTGCATGGAACTTTGTTGGGTTTGCTTGGGGGAATGGAGGTTGGGAGAAGTTAAGTTTCAGACCAGTGAAAACAGATTCTTGTCCTTCTTTGTAATGTAAGGGCTGATCGTTGTCGAAACCCCATTCATTTGGTACTTGGAAGAACCCACTTGTTTAAGTATTTTTACCAGCAACAACAATATATCGTTGATAGTAATAAGCAGAACCCATAGTGATTAGGATCATATCATTTGAATATACGTAGAAAATGTAGATCCAGTCGGATTCGATGCAAAGTTCATCGTTAACATATAGTTGTAATGAGGTTTTCTCTTTTACCGGTTTTCTCTTTTACGAGTTTTCTCTTTGACCAGTTTTCACTGGCGATAACTTGGCTTTTTGGATATCAATGAATGATTACATATTGCTTCAGAAGAACTATAGCCCAAAATGAAATATAGGCTTACAAATAAATATAAGATTAAAGACATAAGTATACAGATAAATATTCAAAATATCTCCTCTGGGTCTATTTACTTCACCGATACACTTCTTTGCAATGCACATTGGAAATAAGAAAGCAAATGCTTGTGTTCATTATGAGAATATCAAACTCTCCTTTCGTCCATTGTCAAATCGTGACAGTAAAGCTAATATCGAGCAAACGTTTGATTCAAAGGCTTTGATGAATAATGAAAACTGACCAATTAACATTAATGACCACTGGATATTAGTTTAATATTTTCTAGAATCATATCAAAGTCAATGGTAATCTAAAACATTTGAAAAAAGGCCAATCTAGCATACAACTGTCAACCATGAAAAAGCGCTTACACGCGTTTCTCATTTCTCATTATTGTTATAAATGCTCATTTTCCAGGTGCGGGTTAAAAAGTGATAAAATCAAAATGACCGATCAATTCTAATGACCATTGCGTGATAGCGGGAGTTAACCCTTTCCCAAACAACGGATTTTCGACTGTCCCAAATTGAAAAAGTTTGAAGACGACATTTCAATATGCGATGAAGTTGGATAACACTCTTCTGATAGGGCCGAAACCATTGTGGGAAAAGGAGAAATTGCTCGTCACGAGCAATTTCTCCTTTTCCCTCAATGTTTTCTTAAGTCGTCTGCAACAAAGAAGTCAAATGTCGTTATTGTTTGGGAAAGGGTTAAGAGTTCCAGTAACAAATCAAAGTAACCACCAGTTGGCTCTATTGCAGTAAGCCCGATGTAAAGCGATTAAAATCGACTTTGGACCAACACGCATCAAGCGGTATATGACCATATAAATGGGCATTAGTTAACTCGTTTCCCATTTATTCATCCATACATTATTAACCCATAACCCAAAAAATAACGACAGTTGACCAGTTTGTTGAAGAGCATTCTGGAAAACATTGAGGGAAAAAGGAGAAAATGCTCTTAACGAGCAACTTCTCATTTTCTAACAATGTTTTATGCCCTATTAGAAGATTGTTTGACAATTTCATCACATTTGAAATGTCTTCTGCAAACTCTTTTAATTTGGGACAGTCGAAAATTTGGTGTTTGGGAAAGGGTTAAATCGACTTTCGATTAACACGCATCAAGCGGTATATGACCATATAAATGGGCGTTAGTTAACTCGTTTCCCATTAATTCATCCATACATTATTTAACCCATTGCCAAAAATACCGACATTTGACCAGTTTGTTGCAGACCAATCTGGAAAACATTTTGGGAAAATGTGAAATTGCTCTTAACGAGCAATTTTTCCTTTTCCCTAAATGTTTTCTGCCTTATCAGAAAATTATTTTTCAATTTTGCATTTGGCAAAGGGTTAAACCACCATCAACGAAACATCCTTATAGATTATTAAATAATGTGGCAAGAGAAATTATTCACAAAGATAACTATCTTCTTTTAAAGAATGATGTATTCTTTAAATAACAAAGGCAGTGTCATCATCAATATACACAAAGTGTCCCTTATTGTTGCCTTATGCTTGGAACAGTCACTTAATCCAAAACGAGGTTGACATTTGGATGAAGAATGACCAATCGATATCATTGACACATTACATTAAGGTTAATTATTTAGTTTTTAAATAACAAACGATCCCCACAGCGTTACTTTTTAAACATATGCCACCATATGGGAGTCAGTGACCGATTTATATTAACGGCAAAAGGTAACTTTAATCAGATAGTATGAACAATTTGTATGTCACTTTTCCTTGCAATAATGAATATTTTTAAAAAGTCTTAGAGTGATTGATATTGTTCATACCACATGCTTGTTGTCCGTCTTTAATTTGGATTGATTTTAACATACACATCGATAGCAAAACATACATGAAAACGGTGAGCCACCCACAATAAGAAAAAGTAAAGCACCTTTGACGCGAGACCAAGTAACTTGTGTTAAGCAGCCACCATTTTAAGCAGCCAACCTGCCTTAAACAGCCACTACAAAAGGTCCCATTGTTAGATTTATAGTGTACATCCACTTGTGTTAAGCAGCCAACCTGTCTTAAACAGCCAATTTACTCTGTCCCATAGGCTGGCCTCTTAACACAAGTTTGACTGTACGCAAACGAAAATGGAATATATCCGTTCATTGAAGGGCTTATTGCAAACCTCTTTAACATGTCTAACATGCCCTCTGACATACGCTGTTGTTTACCTATTGTGTCAATATGGTGAAAGTCAAAACAAGCTTCAAATTGAGAGGTAGATAGAGTTTTTAAATCTCACATCGACGCAACATCAGGTAATAAAGGCGGGAAATTATACATTATTTGTCTGACTTTTCCCTTTGTCAATCAAACCATATGATTTCCGAAGATAGACACGTCCATACAACGAAGGTGTAACACGAAAAGAAGGAAACCTGCAACATCCTAATTGATAAACTCGAAAAAAAAAAAGATCGAACACATTGTAACCAAAAATGTTCTATCGGGATCAACTTTACATTTCGACGCAGTGCAATATGAATTCATTCTTATAGGTACACCTAGGCTTCATTATTGTCAAGTTGCCGCCTGTGCGGGGGCAAAGGAGGGAAAGGTGTTGATCCTCGCAATGTTTCGGCAAGGTGACAGCATTTTTCCCACCGTTTTGACCGAACATTACTGAAATTACACACGGTCGCTGTGGTCATTTACGCACGCTTGTCTGGCTTTTTCCCATCGTCGGGCTAATTAGGACCCTCCCCCAATTCACGGGCAGTGCCCGCGAATGTTAGACTGTTACCCCGTGTGATGTATTCTACAATATCCAAGAATACAACCGACGTGGTAACAGCATAAATAAGGATAAATCACTTCTCACCATTGTACAGTTATACATACATTTACAACATAAGATAACATTTCATATAAGATACACTGCCACTCCATTATGGAGTTATAAGAGATGAGTCTAAATGCGATAAGATACAAGACAAAAACATCTTAATTAAAGATATAAAGAAATCGACCTATTTAGAACAAGAGATCATAAAAAAGGATTATAAACAAAAGATACAAAAAACTAAAAAACCTATCATTACATTATAAAGTTATATCTACAAGTACTAATGGGATAAAAAAGGAAATGATTCTAAATGAACAGCAAAGATGACATACTTAAAAGGAAAAAAAAATCATAATATAAAAAAAAGTAGTGATTTTACAATAAAACTATCTAGTGAGATGATAGCCTGGTTAGCATTAAAAACCTTATTTCATATTATCAATTTACAGATAAACTAGCTATAAAGTAAAAACAGACGTGTTTGTAAGATTTTAAAACAGGTTTTGGCACAAATTCTTATCATATTTTGGTTGGAAAACAGAAACCGATATTTGTCATGGTTAGACATAGTAGGAAATTCGGTGTTAAAAGAACAAGCTTTAGTGAAAAGTTCTTTCCTAAAATCACTATAAATAGGACAATCCAAAATGACATGCAACTCATTTTCCACTACATGAGAGATACAAAAAGGACATTTTCTGTGCTCCTCTTGGAGCCCCTCGTACCGTCCCGTTTCAATTCTAATCGGAGCTACCCCGATACGAAACTTACAAAATGCAGATCGGTGACTTGGTGGTAATACAAGTTGGCAATATTTTTCTACATCAAACTCACTTTTATATATGTATGTAGTAACGACATGTAAATGATAGCTAATAAATTGTTTGAACTTGGTAATACGGACGATTCTTAGAAAGAACGGATATGATGTCCATGCGTGAGTCCGTGTGTCGAGTGCTTGAATAAACCTCCGTGTGTATGCATCCGTATGTTTGAATGTGTTTGCATTTTCTTTTGGATGTTTGCGCACGAGTATATACTGGTTGTCGCGATACGAATGAAACTCTTTCAACGATCGAAAATCGTCGAAGGACCTCAATCTTAATCTTTGTCTACGTCTATCAGACTTCGTGAAACTTCGTGGGCCCTAGACCCTTGACTGACTGAAATCCATGAGGTCGGACAGAGACCCTCTATGGTCTGACATGTTTTTACATAGACAAAGAAGCAAAGTGTTCATTTCGGTCCTACTGGGGCTCTCAGAGTATCGGGAAGTCTGGTCAATTCTAAATTTTATTAACGTAACGGCACAACGTCAATACTGATGGAATGCTTGATCACGATGAAGACCCGCGGAATTTTACGGAACACCACAGGTCCTTCCCCTCCATTATTCTAATTTGTCTCACAAAGTTCACACTCTCCGTTGGTGGTCAATTCGCCAATTCAAAAGGGTTTAACACATACATTCACGGGTTTGACATCGGATATGATGTATGTACATACTTAATATCCTTTTTTCTCGTTCCAGTGACGTTCAGCATTCAACAGGTATATCGATAACTGAACTAAAATGATATACCCATAAAATAATACATTGATATCAAAATGTTACGAACATTATCTTGCACGAAAAAAGATGTAGAAATATGGTTTAAAGCATTATCCGCAAACCAAAATTATTTCGTGACAAGGAAGATATAACATCAAAGACGTTAACTGAAGAGCATATGATATCAAATGCGTGTTTCCGGCTTGTGGTGACTAATAAAGATATATAACTAATAAACAGGAAAAAGATTGTGATAAAAGAAGATAAAAACAAAACTCGTCCTTTTCAATGAGTATATTCTTTTGTACGATATTTTAGAGTGTCAATTGTATGAATTGTTCTTAAGGTCGTTTGTTTAAGCATAATCTTGTACTAATCTCTTCCGATCCTGCTTCCTGGAAACATAATAAATACTCCTATCAAAGGTGGATTTCAGTAAGGTCGCAATGTTGATCCCGTTACCCAGAGGATTCGAACCTTCAACCTTCATCTACCCAACTGAAAAAAGTTCGACCCCGAGTGTACAGCGTTATAATGTACTACATCAAGTTGACGTCAAATACCCGCTGTGCGAATCCGATGAATTCGTTCCACAAAATTGAGCCATTAAGATGACATGGGAATGTCAATTTAGATTTACTAGTAAGTATAATACAGTCACGCAGTAAGGTGTCAAACGCTCAACTGTGACATGAGTAAAAGCATCGTTTTTCCCCACCAATAAATTGAAAATGTTTCCAACTTATTGTATTTGCACAGATGACTTGCGCTTGTAAGATGCGCTTCTTGGTGACGAGAATAGTAAAGGAATAAACTTCTCTTTTCCCAAATAAATTCTTTCTCCGAACGCAAAATCATTTTAACGAATCCTATTTTAAAATATGGTCTAGTAAACAAATTATTTTACAAGTTGACGATACAAAAGTACACCGAGCATGTGCGGCAAAAATACAATCTACGACATTATGTTTGTTTTAAAATGGCGAGTATTGTTCTCAATAGAAACTGGTAATCAAACAATCTTTGCAAAGAAATACTCTCACAAGCACAATTCATGTAGACACATTGTGTCCTTAAACTATAATTTGATACATGATTTTGAAAAGGGAGACTATAGTAGACGACGTTGCCATGTTTTGCTCTTCATCCTCAAAATATGATACAGCCAATCTCCATTGCAAAAATCTTATACTTTGCAATTTGTTTTCGCTTTTTTAATGTGTTTAGATTTTGACCAAAATAACTACTTATACATGTAATGATAAGTAGCAATCGTTTATGACTTGTCACGGTATTGGCCGAAAGACAACGATTTCGTATCGTGCTATGGGTTATAATAGGGTACACATTATAAAGCCACATTATCAGATGCCCGAAAAAGTATCCTTTATGTTCATTTATTTGAAATATGGGGGTCTTTACGCATATATTACGTAGTATATAACCATTTTCAACATGGTCGTCCGGCCATGAAATTGCTCATTGGCTGGCTCTGTATAATTTCGTGTGAGTTTTCTCCCTGAATCCCTTTACCCTATAATTGTATCTATGATTCGTTTGAAATTGTTAAGCTCTAACGACCAATATTTCATTGCATGTTTGGCAAAAAACGTACGTTCTTAGTTATGAAATACATTAGATTAGATTAGAGTCATTACCCGAAACAGGTCCCGTATTGGTCCTCTTCGTCAGGGCCGTTCCTACAATTTTTAGTTTTGAAACGGCTTTCCTGGATGCACCAGTACTAGGCTAGGGCTCTGAAGTGACTTGCCTAAGGCCACTCCCACGAAACTAGATGGCCTCGGTGGGGCTCGAAACCGGGACGCCTATGTTCTGAGTCCACCACCTTAACCATTGAGCCATGCAACACACTTTTTCCTTTAGTCGATTGACTTTTTCTTTTTACACACTGTTTTCGCTGAATTGCATCTTGTAACAGGAGCGTTCATTAATGTTTATATGTATTGGTCATGTATTGTAGTAAGCAACATAATTTGTTAAGCATGTTCCTTGTATCAGTGTTGAAATGCATGTCTGTTATGTGATTGCATGACGAGATACGTTTGTACGTATAACTCAATAAAACTCAATTTTTTTTTCTTTCAGCCCTTTACCAAACTCCAAACTTTCAACTGTCCCAAATTCAAAAGGCTTGCAGACGACATTTCAAAATGTGATGAAATTGGAAAATAAACTTCCGATATGGTGGAAAACATTGTGGGAAAAGGAAAAATTGCGCGTTACGAGCAATTTCTCCTTTTCCCACAGTTTTTTCAAAGTAGTCTGCAACAAACTGGTAAATTATCGTTATTGTTTGGTAATGGGTTAATGGGTTTTGGCACGGGGTAACGGGTTAATTCAGCGTCTCTGCTGATTTAATAAGCGAACGATCCCTACACCTTCGCCCCGAGGTGAACGATTTCACGGTGTCCATTCAATTGTAAATAAGTACGGTGAACGGCATTAAAGATTATTCAAATTTCACGATCCCGCAACAGTCTCCACAAAAGTAAATCCAAAGAAACGCTCTCAAATCCTAGTGGTCTTGATTATTCGTTTGCGAGAATGGAGTCTTGATTGTTCGTTTGACGAAAAGAAACTTGGATGAAGCATTCATTAGTTTTGATTAACAATATTATTGCTGTCGTTGTACTAAAACATTCTGTACACTTCTTTCCATTAAACAAATATGCACCGAAAAAGAAATCTCACGATTAACCCTTAAGATGCTGGGTAATTTTTTGAAAATATATTTTTGTCTCATCTGCTTTCAGAAACCTTAAATATCTGCTTAATTTCGACGAGGGAAAAAGTACTCAGAGTAGCAAACAGGTTAAATCACTTGTAACTTGGCGGCTGGCCTGGATCGAACCTGTTTGCATAAGCATGAAGTCGATTCCAGCACTATCAGGGTTAAGAGGGAAACAAACGTATATTACCCGTTCGCTTTTGATGTATTCGATTCGCGTTTTCCGCTCTATTTTCCCACACCTGTGCACAATGAAGCGGGCGGAGAAAATTGGCGAGTAATTATTGCGAGATGAATGACGGGGCCTGTATTTATCCCCTTGTACTTTACTCATATGTTGCAGAGCGGCGACTCGGTCCAATCGGAACTACTCGGGTATTTCTGTGAGCTGAGAAATGCACTTTCCTTGGATTAACCCGATGTGTTCAGATTTGACCGCTTGTCGACAGTGCCGCTGAGGTAGAGCGTCGTCATTTTTCCTCTTGTACCGGGGGTTCCTGGTTCGATCCCCGTAAGGCGAGATGAAAATTGTCGGGACTAGCCCTTAAATTGGCGTGAGTACTATTTTTGTGGGCGAAAGAGGTGCAGAGGTAGAGAGTCGGCCTCTTGTAACGAGGGTCCCGGGTTCGGTCCCCATTAGGTGAGATGAAAATTGACGGGAATAACCCTAAAATTGGCGTGAGTATTAGTTTTGTGAGCAACAGTGGTGCAGCGGTAGAGCGTCGGGCTCTTTTAACGAGTGTCCCTGATCCCCGTTAGGCGAGGTGAAAATTGACTGGACTAGCCCTTAAATCGTTTCGAGTGCTGGTTTGGTATATATCTAGGAAGCAGTCATTGAGAGTGAAATGTATAGGCTTCTCAAGCTTCCGTCAAAATCGATGTAAATTAAATAAGTTTAAATTAAGACGATTTGTGTAAGACTCCCAAACTACGAGATAAAAAAATAGGGATGTATACGAAAGGTAGAATCGAGATATCCTAATATTCATATGAAGTATTCAGATATCTTTTTTATATCCATACGAATTACGAGTGCGTGGCATAACAACAACCATGCATCATGGTGTTTATATGCACTAATAGGAGTCCCAATGCCTTTCTCCGTGTCCTTTGAAATAACGTTATCGGTAGATTTGGATTTTCACGAGAGATTGTCTCGCGGCTGATAATCGCATTGTTGATAATGCCCAGCTCCATCGTTCATTATGGATGGGCATTGAAGGTTTTGGGTCTTACTCCATCGTTTATGAGCAGGACATCACAATCTAACTGAGATACTGTTGACTTTATGAAAACCATCACAGGCATCCATGTTCAAGTTTGCGTTTAGCTGTTGTATCTTTTATATCATTTCTAAAGACTAAATTCGGTATGAATAAACAGTAAAAATGGATGAAGATCATGGGGTAGTTGGTTTAAATATTAATTCAGAGTTTTTGGGACTATCAAATTATCAAATGACGTTTGAAAATTTCACTTTTTGTAACCTTCAAAATCCCCAAGACTTGTAAACAGTTATCAGATTTCGCTGTCCCTTACTCGAATTTCACGTTCGTTGAAACTTATACTCTCATGAACCGGAAGAAACTATTTCAATTTGCAACAAATATATACAGGAGCACAAAAGAATGTTCGCATTGGCAATTGCAACAAGAAAATTATTGTTTACCAATGTGTTAACCCTTATGGTGCTGGAACCATGCTTATGAAACAAGTAAGATCCAGGCCAGCCGCCAAGTAAATTGGCGGCTGGCCTGTGATCGAACCTGTTTGCTACTCTGGGAATCTATCCAAATCAAAATTAAGCAGATTTTTAAGGTTTAGGAAAGCAGACGACACAAAATTCTATTTTTGGAAATTACCTAGCTTTCTAGGGGTAAAGCTCATATAATGCAGAGTACAGGTAAACATGGGCATCAGAGGATTAACATGCACTATATTTAGAAACTATTAAACAAATCAATTTATTCCATGTGAAGAAGTTCTTCATAAGAATTCTCAAAACTGACGAATACATCGCCAAATAAAAGGAATATTAGTCTTCATCTCCAGACACGTAAAGTGGTTCTATCAAATAGGAGTTACTTAAACACAGGGCAGAATAGCTTGTGTTTGTGCAATGACATAGACCATCGATCCATCGGACTATATGACTTATATTCAACAGCCCGAACGCGACTTTGAGCTAATGGAGTGCAAACTCGGGCCCAAGAACAAGAAACCCAGACCAAACACTTCAGACTATATGACTTATGAACAACAGCCAGACTGCAGCTATGATGTACGTAAATGGAGTATAAACTCTGGTCCTAGAATGAGAAGTTAGCACCAAATACCACGGGCTGTGTGGCTTATGAACAACAGTCAGCTATGAGCCAAGTTTGTGGACGAAAGTCCTGGACCACAGAACAATAATTACGAACTATAGGTTAAGGACAACGCAATATTTATTAAGGATGACTCTTTGGTCTTGGACAACACGAATCACTTCTATATATAGATCTACAGCCACATATCCTGAAACACAAACCACAAAGTATGCCTATGAAACTAAAGAACATTGGTTGTAAAATGCCAAGGAACACCAGACTGCATTAAACAGTCACTAACCTCTTTCTCAAATCACAGATCAAGGAGCAAGGACCAAAGCCACGGATCATACATAATACACAAAAGAACAAGGACATTGACCATGGTTTGCCAAAATCGCTAACCAACCACAGGACCCAAATAAGATAATAAGATGATTTAAATAACGGACTTAAGAATAAGAATCATGCCTTTAACCACATTGACCACAAATAATTGACAAGCCCCTATACTAATGACCATGTCATACAAGGATACCAAGAAAATCAATTGGTCCAACACCTGTTGTGCATAACAAGCCCCATGGCTGCAAAATGAGAGTACATTTAGTCACGCTGCATTTAACAGAATCCTTGTATATAACAGATTATATTTCTCTTATGGGTAATAAAGCTGCCTTCAAAAGAACTGGTACAGTAGATCGTGTGATACAGACTTTCTCCTGACGACCCCGCCTGATACCAGATACCATAATCATGATATTGTTGTTCACCTAGGGTTTCAAAAATGGAGAGGAAAAGAGAGAGTATAGCGGAAAATGCCCGTAGCTATGCTTGTATGTGATAATAAGATAACACGGTCGATCGGATGCTCGGAAAAAGCCATTCTGAGTAAGCAGGTGCGGTCTGCTCAGGCTTATCTTGGAAAGCACCTTCCGTTTGTTTGAATAAAAGGAGGACTAGTTAATTGGATAAAGGTTTTTTCAAAGTTTCCAACTGTATTTCAGGTGTGTCGCAACGGTTGCCACCACTATCCATGCACCTGATATTCCCTCACACGTTTTGTAAATCTTTATTTCCAAGTCTATGACTGCTTTCTATTATGAATGAAGGTAATCAGTTGCGGAAGATGGATGAACCGATGGCTGATGAGACTCGGATTTCTTTTAAGATGAACATATATATGATTTATGATAATACTACAGTTATTCTCAATTCTAAAAGACGCACATCAACGCGGATGGTACCCTTCTCCGATCGCGAGTCGTTGGTTTTGGAGATACAGCATGTTTGTATACATTAAAGGAGGAATATGCAGATAGATATTCCCGGGCCGCGGTCCAGATGGACCTCGCATAGATGCATCTTGCGATGATATGCATCATTCCCAGGTGTGCATCCGTATTATTTTAGTTCACGACAAAATCACCCCTTATATATTTCTGGCTTGTTGATTGTGTTTTTTCCTCTCTTCTTTAACGATGTTTACTACCCTCAGATGGATGTTCTTTATTTGTCAAAACTATTTGTTCATCATATTCTTCTCAAAGGTAATCGGAATTTCTTGGCAAATGCTCTCCCTACAATCTTTAGCACACCTGATTATCAGAGTATTTTACAGAAATGGGCAAAATGTTTAATTGTTTGCTTCCCTATTATGGTAAACATCGAATCAATGATTTCTCAGTCATATTGCAATGACCGGCTGATAATCGATGAAGGGAGAAATCAAGCATAACTGCACATAGGGGCCGTTCAATTCGCTTAGAATCATCGGTACTTTTTGGTTTGTCAGGAGAAGACCCCATTGTTTGACTTAAAACCCCACCCAAATATCATCTAGTCTTGATACGCTAACTTTCGCCACGATTGACTCCCAAACCAAACAAAATATTGGTATACAGCAGTGTTTCAGAAAAGGGATGTATAAGAGACATATGTATACAAAATTCCCTGAGATGTTTTGATACGCCTTATTTAGCAGATACTTTTTATAGTCATCGTTATGAAAGCAATGTATTCAATCCAAATTCAAATATTTTTTACTTACTGACGTCTGAATTTGTCAAACATAGTAAGTAATACAATACTGTAGATACTCCTCCATACCGATTCATTGTCAGCTGTACGATTTAGTCCTTTCTTTGGAGGCATTTTCTTTGCCATAGATGATGTCTATTAAATACTGTTTCTCTTTCATTAATACGTCGACTTTTAATAAGGGCCCACATATTTTGTCAGACAATTTAAAAAAAAATGTTTTATCAGATTACTTTTTTTAAACAAAATAAACATAGAGGAAATGGCTTGTTCTACACTATTTATCATTAATCTACAATGCTTTACTGCGTATCAATGGTAGGCTATTTTTTGTAAGCTTTCTTTTTCGAGGTAAACTATCTTTTTTTTGTATTTATGTTCCCCGATGCAGATTTGTGAGAAAATACGGAATAGGTTACAACTTTTACGAATCTCGACAAATGAACGTACCTTTCCTCTTTTGGGTTGGTTTCCGACTATCTGACTATAGAATTATAATGTTCGTCAATAGACTGTTTTTAAATGCCAAACTTGACTCTGAATGCTACCAATAAGGTTGTTTGTGCCTCGGATGATATACTACCAATCTGGGATAGGTTTTCTCTATTGTTTAAGGTCCCTTTCTTAACGTGCGGAGGACCTGTCGTTTGAAACGTTCAAAACGGTCACAATATTAACCGTTTTTATTAACCAATAAGGTTGTTTGTGCCTCGGATGATATACTACCAATCTGGGATAGGTTTTCTCTATCGTTTAAGGTCCCTTTCTTAACGTGCGGAGGACCTGTCGTTTGAAACGTTCAAAACGGTCACAATATTAACCGTTTAAAAGGAGGAGTAAGATCTTATCTTTGAGACTCTTTTTTTAGATACGAACGGGAAGATGGAAATTCTACATGGCGTCAAAAAAGAGGAACCGTACACACATTGTTCCTAGGTTAATAGTGATTGTTCTAAATCCATTGCAGGACAACTTTCTGGAGATAATGTCATTAAATGGATGGCTCCTAAACGTGTCACTTTCGTTCTGCTCCTTTATATATATAATAGGCACGAAGTTTAGATTTGTGAATCGATGCAAAGCAAATGCGTAGGATTGGTCCGGCTAACTTGGACCTTCAACTCACAACCTTTGGATCCGTGGGTCGAAAAAAGGAAAAAGGAAGAAAGACAAAAAGAAAGAAAGAAAGAAAGAAAGAGAAAGAAAGAAAGAAAGAAAGAAATAAATAAATAAAGAAAGAAAGAAAGAAAGAAAGAAAGAAAGAAAGAAAGAAAAAAGAAAGAAAGAAAGAAAGAAAGAGAAAGAAAGAGAAAAATATAGAAAAAAGAAGGAAAGAGAAAGAAGGAAAGGGAAAGAAAGAAAGAAAGAAAGAAAGAAAGAAAGAAAGAAAGACAGAAAGAAAGAAAGAAAGAAAGAAAGAAAGAAAGAAAGAAAGAAAGAAAGAAAGAAAGAAAGAAAGAAAGAAAGAAAGAAAGAAAGAAAGAGAAAAAAAGAGAAAAAAGAAGGAAAGAGAAAGAAGGAAAGAGAAAGAAAGAAAGAAAGAAAGAAAGAAAGAAAGAAAGAAAGAAAGAAAGAAAGAAAGAAAGAAAGAAAGAAAGAAAGAAAGATATGAAAGAAAGAAATACGAAAAGAATGAGAGAAAGAAAATGAAAGAGAAAAAAAGAAAGAGAGAAGACTAAAAAGGGAAACGAAGAACATGTGGAAGAATAAAAGCGGAAAGAAGTAAAATAGTAAGGAATGAAAGAAAGAAAGAAAGAAAGAAAGAAAGAAAGAAAGAAAGAAAGAAAGAGGAAAGAGAGAAAGAGACGGGAAAAGAAAAGATAGGGGCAAGAAAGAAAGAATCGAACGAGAGAGGGTGGTCAAACGAGTTACATATAACCCCGATGCCCCCTTTTTCGGATGATACAGAGGTTATTTTTTCATCAACCTTGCCTGTCAGTGAAGGCAGAATCCACTATCCTATTAATGAAAGAATAGCAAAGAAACAGACAGTTTATCTAGATAAGGCCCGAATTAAACGCATTAGGTTACGTGTCAAGATACCAATCTGTAGATCACGAATAGCGGCCGACGAAACACGGAGATCCGGGCCTGTCATAGTTACTCTTCACTAAACGATATGGTTGGTTTTTATTTACATTAAAGAAGTTCCAAAGCAAAAAAGGAGAAAACTATTTCAAAACATGTTTCTCTTGTATAAGTATCTATATAACTATTTAGATATAATTAGGATAAACGTACATACACCTTATTTGATGTGTATATGTTACACCGAACCAACAGCCATACTAAACTTGGGTTCTGAAGTTTCCTGCAAAAGGACAACCTCACAAAACATCGGTGTAGCTAGGGCGCGGACCATTAGGAGTCCAATACCTGACCACACAGAACACCGCCTGTATAATGGTTTGTGATTGATAAACATTTGCCGTTATACTTTTGCAACAATTTACTTATTAAGATCTCAAATGGAAACAAGTACCATGTTTTAAAGTTGTGTCTATTCCAGGGACCAATCAGTGGACGGCGAGGCACAGATAAGAACACGCCGCCTTGTTGAGATACATTGAGATCCATTCGCCAATGTATTCCTCACAGAGACTACCCAAACAATGCATACGTTAAAGGCGATGTGTCAGTTTGAACGAAGGCAGTCTGGTTAGCATATAAGGAAAGACAATTATAGTCCAAACGCATGCGAAAGACCCAGAGAACTTGGCGTTATTGTTTTCTTCAGTAGGACTTGAGGTTATGTGAACAGTATTGCGACTGCAAACTCACTTTCTAGTAACACAACGGTTACGCGTATTTTCCGCCAGGATTGCTGCGATAAATCTAATGAGTTTTAGCAAACGTCGCTAGAAAAGACGAAGATCAAACCGTCAGATTCGTTCGTTAGTTAGACGTGCACTCTTCCTAGTTGCTTAGTTAAGCTGCGATAAACGGTGCAAAGCCTCATAATGACGCCCTGCAATAAGCGTTGTTTGCTGTTCCTGGTTGGAATGTCAATAGCCAAAATAGTGAAAGATTAATGAGGACAGATCCGGAAAGACAGGTTTAAAGTAAAATTCATACATCTCTTATTTGGTCCTGCCAAATACAAAGGCATTTCAATGTTTTTTTTTATTTGTTTGACGTTAAAAGGGTACAACTTCTAGGCAATACAGACACAAGATCCTTGATTAACATACACTTCTGTTGGAGGTGCTCATCGCCAATTACTCGAAGCTGTAAAACTGTGGAAAAAAGGCGGCCTTCTTAAAAGTTGAAAATACGTAGTCTCCGCTCTTTAATCGCAACCTACTCTATTCTAAAAAAGTTCTAGAGGCAAAGAATTGAAAGGTATAGACCATGAAACATGCTGTGGATTTTAGCCCTAAGGTTCATGATCTTGCTAAACGACAGTTTTGCATTGAGCCGTTTAAAAGCATGTAATCTGCCACAATAGTTTGCATAGGATTCCTCTCATTTTACTTTATTTTCTTCTTTTTTAATTAACAGGCAGTCGAATCACAGCAAAAGGCGGTAAATATTTAGGACATAAGTATAAGATAAAATGGGGCACTTTACCGTGCATGGAACTATTCGCCAATTTGAATTTTTTGGGGTAAGGGGATTTTAACAAGTGTTGAAATGATAGACTTTCTCGTTTCGACATTTTACAACGACAATTCGGTGTTCGGACCTGTCAAGATATCTTGACAACTGTTCCGGTTGATGCCGGAACCCTTACCTTAGTTCAACCCAAACTGCTTCTCTCGCACGCTATGACATGAGAAGGTGAATTTAATTATCTTGGGTAATTTGAGTAGTCGCTTGTATGTGCAACTCATTTGAGTGGCATTTTGGGCATGTTGACGTTATTCTTTGTAGACGCTTCATGTATATGTCATGCCATGATGAGACTTATAGTAGGTTAAAATGATTCATTAATATCAAAAAGCGTAGATTCAGAACAATCTGTACATCGAGTACATTCTGATACGGAAATCCTATTTACACGTTAATCCATGATATTTCATTTAAAATACCAAACAGCAACCTTTGTTGTAAAAACTTGTTTCACAATCGATCTGAAATGAATAAGTTTAAACTAAACTACCAAACAGCACAGGGTAAACAAAGCGAATAAATGAACACTTTGTTCATAAATTGGTTTAATCTCATTGAGAGTGAAGGTATTTTAATCATAATTAACGATTTTTGCTTTATTAGATTTACGAGTATGATATCGGATGGAAACCATTGTGACAAAAGGACAGACAGGACACATTGGAAACATCTGTGTTTTCTTCGAAGTTTGAATGTATAGAAGTAACAACAGAGGACAATAATCGAGTATAACAGTGGCCAGTTTTGTTGTATTTTCTGACAGAAACATTTGCTTGTACGGAGGTATGTCCCGTACACAATAAGGTCTCATTGATCGCGATCTTAACATGGAAATTACTTATTTCTTAATGTTGACGTTACCTACGTCAAAGCCATCAATGAAGATGGCCACATACTTTCTCGTGTGAGGTGAGAGCCTCAATATATCTGCTTAAAGACTAATATTTAACACATATGAAACAGACAAAATTATAAAATCATTATGACAAAAGAAGAATTTGCTCATGTGAGCAAATTCTCCTTTTGTCAAAATGAATCTTATCCTTTCTAAGAAAATATGCATTTTTATGTAGAAATAGCCATTTTTCACTGGTTGTGATGTATGATGCAACTTAATCTTAACGGAGAAAGGGTTATATAAGTCGTATCATTCATCAATGCTGCACATGTTTTAATACGCGTATTTCCGATAACACTTCAATAATTGCACGCATTCGTGACAGATGCACTCTGTCCCGGACGATAACGGTTCATTTATACCACATTATAGAGCCTCGCAGACGACAACCGACAAAACGAACCGGAACGCTTCGGCAAAGTCCGGTAGCCCGGATCAGCCATCAGTGTGGCTTGCCAAAAAGACCGAGGGGTTCCGATTGCCGATCAAAGTATATGGAGGACTAATTCATGTCAAACGCTTGGCAAAAGTATGACATAATAAATGTTCAGTTTTCTTGAAAATACTTAAAAAGATTGTGGCAAAAGGAGTAATTAGTAAAGGATTCTTTCCTGTGGCGTTATGCTTTCTTTCCGTTGTTGCAGCAGAGTGACGGTGGGAATAGTACATGAAGTGTAAAAATAGACTCTTCAAATGCACACCGATCGTTAATGGTCCTGTAAAAGAAATAAGATCGCAGAATAAAATAGCATCCTAAACGTACAAAATAGTTTGCATGCAATATTTGGAAATATTCAAGGTGTTTGATTATGTTATATAACAAATACAAAATTGTACATGACAAAAATAAATATTGGTCAACAGAAAAAAACGCAGAATTACAAAATCTCTGTTTTTAACTTCCTGTGGGATTCTAGCTTTGATAGAATACCATGAAGATTTTGAAATATGGCATGCAATATTGAACTTCTGGGATACTATCTTATTTCTTTCACAGGAACGTTTGTACAGATCGTATTTTTTTTATGGCGAGGGTTTAAATACTTTAAAGTCAGCATTCCCCAGAAAATGCTTTGTCTAAGCAATTCTATCAAGTTTACCTTTCTTTATATAGTTCATTGATGGATTCATCCACCGAGTGTATGTACGAATATCTAGTTTTAATGCCGAACCTAGCCCGGAAATCGGTGCGGGTACTGATTAAGTATCCAGGAAACAGTAACCGAGAGTGGCAAATCAATAGTTTTAACAAATTGAATTTCTTCTTAATAAAGTTAAATATCTTTAACATATTAGCCTTAAGTTTTGCCCTGCAGGTGTTGACCCATACGACGACGGAGGCGAACTTTAACTCACGTGCAGCTGACAGCTTTTGACAGGTCTGTGTGAAAATATTAACCACAATGTGCATTGCACGTAGCTCCTACGTAATTGCACCATTTGTTTCGGTTGTTACTTAACTGAGAAAAATGTATGTTCTCATATGATGAGCGTGCTAAAACGTTTGTACCACTTCATACTTTTTATACATATGTAAGTATTTCTAAAGAGGTTGTGCTCAAGGTTAGAATCGGAGAGAAAAGCTATGTTAGGAACAACCCATTTATTCAATCTTCTTAAACCACTGTGTGTATATATATATGTAAGAGAGAGCAAACTGCGAGCAATTTATTGGGGGCGGAATTTTGAAAAAATTCCGCATCCCAGAGTTACCATAGACACTCAGAACAAACCCAAACAACTGAACAAGCTCAGAACAAACTCAGAAAAGCTCAAGCCAAATCGGACTAAAAGTTTATACCATATAATCACAGCCACAGAGACCTATTTTATCCCGATCCAAAGAACACCCATATGCATGTACAGCAAAAATAGTTCCGCAATGTTCAAAGCCATTTAGTAGTTTTTCTGTTAAGAATACTGTGAAGAATACTGTCACGTTTTTGATAACCAAATTCAGACCAACATAGAGAACTAATAGAATGCCAGTTAAAGTGTATACAAAGTTTATATCTTTGTTAAAACGGATTAATAAAAAGTAGTTCTTAAATATAGCCTTGCACGTTTCGAGAGATATGCAACATATATTGGTTTTCCGTGTTTATTTAATAGACTCTAAATTATAGATTTAGTTGGAAACCAAACATATGCATTGCAAAAAATGAATGCTTCTGGAAGTGAAATGATGTAAGCATGACTTGAAACGAATTATTATAAGCTTGACGTTTCTGCTAGGACAAAGAATATGTCGTCTGCAGACTATGTTTTGAAGAATACTGTCACGTTTTTGATGACCAAATTGAGATCAACACAAAGAACCAATACAATGCCAAAATTGTGAACGTGTATACAAATGTTATATCATTGTTAAAACGGATTAATATATAAAAATTAAAAGTAGTTCTTAAATATAACCTTGCAAGTTTGGGGACATCTGCAACGTATATTTGTTCTCAGTGTTGATTTGATTAATATACATGATAGGTCTAGTTGGAAATACCAAACATATGCATTGCAAATAAGGAATGCTTTCTGGAAGTGAATTAATGTAAGCATGGCTTGAAATAAATTAAAATAAGCATGACGTTTCTGCGTTTTGAACATCTTCTCGGTCAAAGAATATGTCGTCTGCAGACAACAACGCATTGTCCTAGAGCCAGTCTATATTGTCGGGAAAAGAAAATGCGGATTAATACAGACGCGGTTTTCTTGAGAGCGTGGGTTGCAGTCGCCATCTTGACAGAAATTTCAGTGAGCCACTCGTGAAAGATTCAATAATTTAAACGTAAGTACTCGTTTTTCAATATTGAATCCAATTTATTGTTGTGTCCAGGAGTCGTTTCTTTACTTGTTGAAGATTAATTGCGGTTTTGACTCTGTAGATTAGGAATGTTTCCCGAACTTTAGAGCGTTCTGCTGAAATCTGCAACACCGTCAAGGCGTAAAGGAAAACATTTGTTTTGATACCGGATACTTGATATATATATATATATATATATATCGAGGTCCTTGTCTAGCTTTGAATTTGAAACAGTATATTTGCCCTCTACCAAACGATTTCTTTCACTCCTACTAGCCCTGGCGCCGAAAGATTGCAGACCCCAAAATCCCAATAGTCAGTATGGAGATAGTTTGAAGAAGAAAAAAAAATCATATTAAGTAGATCTATTCTTCACTAAGAAATCAGTAAATACTTTGAATTTGGAGGCAAACTTTAACGCATTATCCCATATTTTTTTTAATTGGACTGTCCCAAATTCAAAGAATCTGCATACAAAATTGTGAACAAGAATTTATTGTGTTTTTGAAACTGAGAGAAAACATCTTGATAGGAATTGTTCATTATTAGCAATTTCTTTTGACACAAGTGTGATCCTTTGCTATTATCGGTATTTGCTTGGTAGATGCAGACACATTGAAAATCATTGTGGGAAAGCAGAAGTTGAGCAATTTGTCCTTCACCATAACATTTTCCCATTTTATACCACTTGATTGTAGCCCGCAAACTCTGTCTCGATATAGAACAGACACATTTTGCTGTTAAGGAATAATTATGCATTTTGGGCTATTTTTTGTCTGCTTAAAACTTGGTCCACATGTACAGCTCGATACTATTAGTTTGAAATGTTTGACACACAAACCATAACTTGTGTGTCACGTTTGACACAATAATCCCCCTCTCTGCTTTTATCTGTTTTGGGTAATTTCTCAAAGGTAATGAACCATAAATCCTGTATCTTGACAGAATTTTCTGCCTTATAGCTTGTCATAACTTACTTTTACTCTTATATGACTCCAAAAGAAGCCTTTGTGCCCTAGTGGATAGAGTAATGAACTTGAATTGTAATCACATTGCCCCTCCACTGCTGATTCGAATCATGGCATTGTTAATTCGAATTGTCTTAAGACTGTCTCCTGGCTGACTTATGAAAGGTCATAGGCTCTACCCAAATTTTCCCTTCGCCAGTTCAGCGAATTGGGTCTTCTACCATTAATGAACCAGGCATCGCAATTATGACAAAAACTGATGACACAATGTAAAACAAGAAACAAAATTTGACTCCAAACTTGGTAAATATGTACAGCTAAATGATTGGAAGAATACTGGGAAAAGTTAACTCAACCATTTACCAAACAATATTTTTATGGACTGTTGCTGACAACTTGAGAAATTATTGTTGGAAACAGAGAAAGGAGAAGATGCTCATGCTGAGCAAGTTCTCCTTTTACCACAATGATTTCTACCGTGTAATTTGACATTATTCTAAGGTTCTCTTACTTGATTTTGTTGTTTTGCTCAATTTTGGGCAGTCAAAAATTTGCTGTTGGTAAAGGGTTAAAAACAAAAATATCTCCTGTATCCCATTTTTACTGCTGCAGAATTCTATAGACCTCTTTGCCACTTTCTGTTTCTGGTCTTAGCCTGAGCTGCTTTTATTTATTCTCTACAAATTTAGTCCAAATGTACAGTTTTACATGCACAGTTTAATGATTGGAAAGAGTTTACTTAGATCAATAACTCCTGTATCAATTTTGACAAAATGAATATTTAGCTTCATAATTGGAAAGGTTTGACTCAAAAATGAGGTAACTTACATTTTAGAGTTAATCAGTTTGTATACAAAAATAAAACATTACAACACTATTTCAGGTTGGAAACTCTGTTGTCCTAAATAATGTGATTAGGAAAACAGAGGGCATCAAGAAGATGATTGTAGTGACATCAGTCACTAAGGTCTTCATGGGGACCTCAATAGAAGTACCGGACAATCACAAGTGCATGGGAGAAAATATGTTGAACCCACCTCCTGCAGAGAAGGTTACCATCACAGAGGCCCTTGGGTCCCCTATGAAAAAAAAGATGTCGGTGGAGGGGAAAATAGTGCAGGTAAGTTGAATGTAGCAATGTTTTAACCCCTTACCAAACAGCAAATTTTGGACTGTCCCAATCTAGAAGAATTTGCAGACCCTTTACCACACAATGGATTTTGTTTTGGACTCTTCCAATTAGAAAGATGTGGCAGACATCAATAAAAACTATGTCAATTTGGGAAGATATTCCTCTTGTAGGGAAAAAATCATTGTAGTAAAAGGAGAAATTGCTCAAGTGAGCAATTTCTCTCTTTTCCACAATGATTTGTTAAGTCTTCTGCAACAACCCTTAAATTCCTGTTATTGTTTGGTAATGGGTTAACTTACACAAAATGGGCAGATATTCCTCTAAGAGGGTAAAAATCATTGTAACAAAGGGGGAAATTGAGCAGCTTGAGGATTTTCTCCATTTCCCACAATCCTTTCTCAAATTGTTTGCAGCAAACCCGTAAAATCCTATGAAAATATGAACCCATTATACTAGCAAAAAAACATTTCCAATCATTGCTTTATGAATGTCACCTTTTGGACGTTGTACTTGAAATAAGAAGCAGACAACAAAATGAAAAATTGCTCAATATGAACACTTTTCTCCTTTTCTTCTAAGTTATTTGCTAATGGGTAAAGAGATTTAACATAGAAGACATGAAGACATAGAAGAGATTATTGAAGGAAAAGAAATCAGTACTCAAATTAAAGGCATTTTTCATCTTTATTCATGATTTCAATCCTACCTGACGAAACCTTTTTTTCCACAATAATTGTTATTTTCATACTCCTCAATTTTTATTCTTGGAAATGGATTCAAACTTCAAATTGACAGATGCGGATTGTAAAATTTTGATTAAATGTTGGAAAAAGTAATATTTTTCATACAACTTTATTTTTTTATTACATGTCCAAGTAATAGATAATTGAAACTGCTTATTTTGACAAATGAATTTGCATTATGCATGGGTGATAACTGGTTTTATTTAAAAAGTGTATTTTCTTTGTGGTATCATACCAGCAATATAGTTTTATCTGATAAATCACAGAAACTCTAAACACTTTACCAAACGACACATTTTTGACTTTCCCAACTTGAAAAAAGTTGCAGACAACAATCTTTTTGCAAAGACCAAATGAATGATTACCCCATGGTATTCTCTTTTATTTGTTAAGGAAGATGAGCCAAGAACAGTATCGGTGAGGGGGGAGGATGTTACGCTAAAACAGATAACCATTCAGGATGACACCGGCAAGACAAAGGTCACCCTATGGAGACAGGCGGCACAAAGTTCTACAAGACCTGGAGATATGGTCAGGATAACAGATGTTGTCCTCAATAGTTATCAGAACACACTTTCATTGTCAACAACAATGAAGACCAAGTTGGAGGTTTGTATGCTTTAATTATTTTTGTTTTTATTATCTATTTTTATCATCGCTGGCTCAAATGAAATGAAGCTTAGAAAATGAAATCACTGGAGTTGCATTTTGGAATAAAATAAAGAGGAAATACAGCCAGTGGGTTGGATGGAAAGTAGTAATGGTGAGGAATTGCCATAATGCATTGATAGTTAGGTACACTGATAAAGTAGAAAGAATGTTGAAAATGATTTAACTTACCATCCAATCTTTATTGCTTGATCTTAAACTAAGATACTCATGAAAGACATTTCAAATTGTGGGCTTTATGCAAAACATTTGTAACTACAGCTTATACAAGCTGTAGTTACAACTGTATTGCCCCAAGCTATCGAAATGATGATTAATTTAGATTATTATCAAAGATGGTTTGGATAGCAATTCATGCTGGGTAAAGGTTTTCTGTAATTTCTTCTTTTTTACAATACATTGTAAATGACAATTTTAACATTCCCATGCACACTATTACTGATGGAGGGTTACCAGTAATAACATTTAATCTGGAACTTGATCGTTCAGATTGTGTACTAGGATGAACATTATCTTGGGTGTTAAATACAATTGAAAACATATCTTCAATTAGGTATGATCACACATGGGGGGTGGAATTATGAGTTTTCCTCTTATACAAGGAAAACTTTGGTAGAATTCCAACTAATCCGCAGTTATTGTTAACTTGTCCCAATCTCTCCCAAATTGAAAAGTGTACAGATATCATTTAATAATTTGATAAATTTTGAAGGTATTCTTCTGGTAGGATAGAAATAATATGAGAAAAAGGAAGAAATTGCTCATTGAGCATGGTAGGATAGAAATAATTTGAGGAAAAGGGAGAAATTGCTCATTTAGCAATTTCTCCTTTTCCTTCAATGATTTCTCAAGTTTTCTGTAACAGAGCTAAATGTTTAAATATTGTAATATGACTTTTTGTGAACTCCAAACACCACTTGCCCACGGACAAGTGTAATGACATAATCTACTTACTTGTCTGCAGGCAAAAATGCCCGTGTTGGACAAGTTGGGCATGGGAAATTCCCTGAATTTCACATTCCTGTCGCAAAACGTTTGTTTACCATATATCAACAGTTGCATGTACATGTATATATCATTTCTTTTCACATAAGCAGTTAATTTTCATATCTATTTCTTAATTTTGCAGAAATGTGAGGTAGCCTTAAGAGAGATGATCGTCGTAGTTGAGGGAGTTTGTGTCGAGGACGAAGAGACGGAGCTCCTCTTGGATTCCATGGACACCATAAAAGTCCCTACGGACCTCCTAAAAAACGCCCTTGAGTTGGAGGATGTTGAAGGGGCAACATCCTCCGGCAGTATCACCCTTAAAATTAAGAAAGGGACTGAGGTACTTTCAATTCAGAAAGAGTGAAACTTTTTAACCAATTGATTTAAGTGCTTTTCTACCTCCATATATGTGCTTTTTAGTCTAAGATGTACTATTTTGTTTTTAGCTCTACTGATCAACGGCCAGAAGAGCTTATGCGATGGTGATGTGTCTGTCGTCCCTCCGTCCTTTACTTTTGACTTGTTAAAAGCTTAGAGGCTTCATATCTCGTCCAATCTTTACCAAACCTACACAGTCTATTGATATCTATCAGGTCTCGGTTCCTTTTGGAAATTAGCAGAATCAGATCATCAGGTCAGGAGTTACGTGCCCTTGAATTTAAAAAAATAAAATGAGTTTTTGGCCTTGTTAAGAGCTTAAAGCCTCCATTTATTTTTATCATAACTCTGATTTAAATTTGATTAGAGTTATCTCAACTTTTTAATTAGGAAATCCAGAAAATGCTTTGCATGAAAATGACTTATTAGGAGACTTCAATGTTTTGACTCAATTTTTTTACCATATTTTAATGTATATGTATGTATATGCGAATGCTATTTTCTCTGAATTTGATTTTGGATTAGTATACTCCCCCTATAATTCGACTTATGGGAAATGCTGGTCAATTTTTGTATACAAATTCTCTGAAACTACTGAATGTAATGACTTGAAATAATATCTATTTAATCAGGTCTTGCAAGTTGTGACCGTTACCACAGAGCTCTAGATAAGAGGGGGTGATGCACAGCCAACTTTCTTATTATTTGTCTAAACCCTATATTGTGGGTACTCATTGGAATCGTCTCGATGAGACGATGCCAATGAGTACCAACAAAATAGGATTCGGTGAAAAAAAGCATTTACATCTTGTCTGATGGAAATTGAATCACTCTCCTTATCTAGAGCTCTGTTACCAAATGAAAAGTTTATTGACAATTGACAAAAAGTATATTGCCAAGTATGCTTTCTGTGGATAGCAGCTTTTGTTGACAATGACATCTGCAGAATGCATCAGATAAGAAAAAAAATACACATTAAATAAATACATTCCAATTTTTATATGCCCGTCTTCAGACGGAACATATTATGTGATCACCCATGGTGGGCGGCGGGCGTCCACAGCTATGTCCACTCTATAACTTGAATACGTTTGCAGCTTTGAACACCAAACTTGCTGTGTAGAAAGCTGGTACATAGAAGACAGTTGCCATTGCGTTTCAGCAGGATACAAAAAAGGTCATTGGCTTTAAATATATTTTCAATGTCAGCTCTGGAAAAATTCGTGTAGGGCGTATTAAAGCTCTGCCTCAAGGCGCTCTTGTAGTGAATGTGCCATTGGCCAATTTGAATTTGAGTACATAGGCCATCAAATCATTGAATCCTTCTACAAAAAGGAGAATTTTTCACCTT
The DNA here is from genome assembly GCA_947846245.1 of Cerastoderma edule. NCBI lineage: Eukaryota > Metazoa > Mollusca > Bivalvia > Cardiida > Cardiidae > Cerastoderma > Cerastoderma edule. The sequence continues at coordinate 29,402,746 of OX401407.1, read as the reverse complement.
TGCTCACAATTTACAATTTCCACATATCTATAATATGCTCTCCAATTGTTTAATCCTTTACCAAACAATAATATTTTATGGGTTGTTGCAGACAACTTGAAAAATCAGTTTGAAAAAAGGAAACATTTCTCAATCTGAGCAATTTCTCCTTTTAACGCAATGGTTTTTAACCTACGAGAGAAATATCTTTCAAATCTTATTATCTTTATTGTTGTCTGCAAACTCTTTCGATATGAGATAGACCAAAATGTGTGGTTTGGTAAAGGGTGAAGGATGAAACATAGAAACTGCATGTTAAAAAAAAGGGCTCTGTAAATAGCTTAAGTTGGAACAATGATAAATTTATATCTTGCTTTGTTTCAAATCATTCTCATTGACATGCCTTCAAAGTTATTCACATGTTATTTTGTATCTGTGAAAGAAGTATAGCTCGATTACAACTATTGAGTCGTGAATGCACTTTAGTTTTACTTATGCACAACTGTTTTGCTAGGATTTCCACATGACATTCTTGCACACAATAAAACACAATTGATTTTACTGTTCAGTGATTGTAACCGAACTATTTCCTGTCTTTGTTTTTTTAACCCATTACCCCATTTTGAATTTTTGGAGAGGCTGAAATTGTAAGAATCAGCAGACGACAGTTTTTAACTATAAACAATAGAATTTCCTTCCAAAAATCAAGCAGAAAACATTGTGACAAATGGAGAAATTGCTCGTTCTGAGCAATTTCTCGCTGCATTAAAGTGAGTATCTATGGAGTAATGGGTTAAAGTGATGATATTCATGTGTGTTTATATTTGTTTTGTTCTTTGTTGTTGATTTTATTTGATGTGATAAAACTTAATTAAATTTCAAGGTCAAGTTGCTTAATTTGTTGCATGCATAGCATGACAGACACTTACAAATCACTTTTCTAATGTTTGTGTTTATTGACCTTTTAACATTTTGGACTATCTGTCTTTCCTGCTGGTATTGTCCACATATTGTTCAATCTACCACCAGGCAGATTGGACATGTTTACCTCTTCATTTAATCATCATTATTAAACTTGAGCTTGGACCTTAAATGAGTCTTAACAATCAATATGCTTTGTTTTACTCTGTATTATAAGATAAATGGTTATTTTTAGATTTTTTTTTTTTTTAAAAAAACACTTATTTTATAGAAGCCAGTTTGAAATTTAATATGATGCTTTGTATAAGTCTGAACATGTTGAATGTGAGCATGTTCTCCCTTTTTCCATTTCATTTACAAGGTCTTTTTTAGTTAAAAAAAAAAGATTTCAAATTTTTAAAAGAAAATGCTTGGTATGAGCATTTTTTTATGTACACACTATTTGCAACTGTTTCTAACATAGATTTAAAATCAAAGAAAACTTTTGTTTAAGGATTTTCTCCTTTCTAATACATTTTTGTTAAATTAAGATTATAAAAACACTGCAAATTTGAGTCCAAACATGTTGAATGTGACGCTCCCTTTTTCGATCTCATTTACTAAACAAAAAAACAAAACAAAAAAAATGAAATTTGAAAAAGAATATGCCTGGTATGAATGTATTCTTTTTATTAACATACTATTTGCAACTGTTCCTTTTATATCATAGTGGATTTTAAGGGGGCAGGAACATGCTTTGATTGACCATTTTTTTCCCTTTCTAATGCTTTTTGTACAATCATTATATGCTAGGTTTTAAAAACATTGTAAATTTGAAGAAGGATATGCTTGGTATGAGTGTATTCTTTTTATTCACATACTTTTTACAACTGTTTCTTTTATATCATTGTGGATTTTTAAGGGCCAGAACATGCTTTGATTGAGCATTTTCTCCCTTTCAAATGCTTTTTTGCTCACCTGAGCACATAGTGCTCAAGGTGAGCTTTTGTGATACTGAGATGTCCGTTGTGCGTCCTTGTGTCAACAATTTGCTTGTGAACACTCTAAAGGCTACATTTTTTATCCAATTTTTGTGAAAGTTTGTCAGAATGTTTGTCTCAATGAAATCTTGGACGAGTTTGAAACTGGGTCATGTCTGGTCAAAAACTAGGTCACTAGGTCAAATACTTTAAAACCCTTGTGAACACTCTAGAGGCTACATTTATGGTCCAATTTTCTTGTCATTAAAACTGGTAGGAATGATCGTCTTAATGAAAGCTTGGCCAAGTTAGTAACTGGGTAATGTGGGTTCAAAAACTAGGTCACTAGGTAAAATGCTTAAAAAACTTGTGAACGCTCTAGAGGCCACATTTGCGGTCCAATTTTCATGAAAACTGGTCAGAATGATTGTCTCAATCAAATATTGGCCAAATTTGAAACTGGGTCATGTGGGGTCAAAAACTAGGTCACAAGGTTAAATACTTTAAAAACCTTGTGAACACACTAGAGCCTACATTTATGGTCCAATTTTCATGAAAACTGGTCAGATTATTTTCTTAATGAAAGCTTGGCCAAGTTCAAAACTGGGTCACGTGGGGTCAAGAACTAGTTCACTAGTTTAAATACTTAAAAGACCTTGTGAATACTCTAGAGGCTACATTTATGGTCCAATTTTCATGAAAACTGGTCAGAATGATTGTCTCAATGAAATCTTGGCCAAGTTGGAAACTGGGTCGTGTGGGCGTGAAAAGTAGGTCACTGGGTCAACTTTTGTACACACTAGAGGCTACATTTATGGTCCAATTTTCTTGATAACTGGTCAGAATGAGCACCTAGATAAGTTGGAACAGACCAACCACTCCGTCTTTTGCAAACAGAACTCAGGTGAGCGATAAAGGGCCATTATGGCCTTCTTGTTGTATAATAATTATATGCTAGGTTTTAAAAACATTGCAAATGTGAAGAACCAGAATATGCTTGGTATGAGTGCATTCTTTTTATTCACATACTATTTGCAACTGTTTCTTTTAAGCATAGTGAATTTATAAGGGCCAGGGCATGCTTTGATATGAGCATTTTCTCCCTTTTTAATTCTTTTTGTCTAATCATTATATGCTAGGTTTTAAAAACATTGCAAATTTGAAAAAGAATATGCTTGGTATGAGTGTATTCTCTTTATTTACATACTATTTGCAACTGTTTCTTTTATATCATAGTGAATTTATAAGGGCCAGAACATGCTTTGATTGAATATTTTCCCCCTTTCTAATGCTTTTTGTATAATCATATGCCAGGTTTTAAAAACATTGTAAATGTGAAGAAGGAGAATATGCTTGGTATGAGTGCATTCTATTTATTCACATACTATTTGCAACTGTTTCTTTTACATCGAATTTAAGGGCCAGAACATGCTTTGATTGAGCATTTTCTCCCTTTCTAATGCTTTTTGTATAATCATTATATGCTAGGTTTTAAAAACATTGTAAATGTGAAGAAGCAGAATATGCTTGGTATGAGTACATTCTATTTATTCACATACTATTTGCAATTGTTTCTTTTATATCATAGTGGATTTTAAGGGCCAGAACATGCTTTGATTGAGCATTTTCTCCCTTTCTAGTTCTTTTTGTATAATCATCATATGCTAGGCTTTAAAAACATAGCAAATTTGAAGAAGCAAAGTATGCTTGGTATGGGCATATTTTTTTTATTCACTGACTATTTGCAACTGTTCTTAGCATAGATATTTAAAAAAGAAATAGTGACATTGTGTTTTCTCCTTTTCAATACTTTTTGTTTAAGTAACATTAATGAGATTATAAAAACATTGCAAAATTGAAGACGCAAAATATGCTTGGTATGGACATATCCTCCTTTTCCAATACGTCTTGTTTAAGTATCATTCATGAGGTTATAAAAACATTGCAAATTTGAAGATGCAGAATATGCTTGGTATGAGCATATTCTCCTTTTCCCCTTACCACTTGCAACTGTATTCATTATCAAAATATAAACACATAGGGATCTTAAAGTGCTTTATTGATGCTTTGTTTGAGCATCCTTTATTCTTATCATTTTTATCCTTTACATTTTCTATTTCATTCACTAAGTTTTTAAAAAGAAATACATTGCACATTAGAAGAAGCAGAATATGCTTGGTATGAGTATATTTTTGTATTCCCATGCCATTTGCAACTGTTATCGTTATCAAAATTTAAAAGCATAGTGTATTTTAAGGTTCAGACCATGCTTTGTTTTAGCATATTCTCCTTTTCCAATACTTTTTGTTAACTTATCATTAATGAGGTTATCAAAACACTGCACACATGGAGAAACAGAACATGCTTGGTATGGGCATATTCTCCTTTTCCAATAGATTTTGTTTAAGTATCATTAATGAGGTTATAAAAGCATTGCAAATTTGAAGAAACAGAATGTGCTTGGTATGAGCATATTCTCCTTTTTCACATACTACTTGCAACTGTAAATTTTAAGTCTGAACACATTGATCGGTCAGTGCAACACTAGTCACACTACAAATTTGAAGCAGAACATGCTTGGAATATTAATTTAAATAAAATAATATTGTACCTCTTCTATGCAAAATCTAGTCATTTTATATCAATATTAGGCTTTTCTTGGGGGAAATCCTGGTATACATCGATGGCTTGGTGCAACACTAGTCCAGATGCTATTAAATTTAACAGCACTTGGACTAGTGTTGCACTAAACAATGGACATGCACTTGCTCATTTAACATGACATATCATATTTATTTATGCCTTCTTTTCGAAGAAAATGGGGTATATTACTTTGCCCATGTCATTTTGTCCTTCTGTCGGTAGACAAATGTTTTCCAATTGATGACATGAAAATCATTTCATCAACAATTATCATATTTGGCATAGAGGTTGATCATGAGCAGTAGATGACCACTATTGTTTTTAGATCAGTAGGTCAATAATAAGCAGTTTCTGATCAAAAACTGATCAAAAATAACCATTCCTCATTTGACATGGAGGTTGGTCATGAAAAGTGGATGGCCTATGTGGTTTTTGAGGTCAGTATATCAAGGTCACAAAGTGCAATAAGGTAAAAAGTAAATGTTCAAATGTCCTTGTGGGAGCATATATGTTTTTACAAATAGTATTCTTTCATTTTTTGGTGATATTCCACTGTTGTGCAATAATTTATAAATATTAGATATGTATGTCCCTCTTTTCAAGAAATTTTAGTTAATTGCTAGTTATTTCTTAAACAATAGTCATGGTCTTCTAATGCCTATTGTCTTGTTTAATTCAATTCAAGGCTTATTATTTGTTGTACAACAAACCATGTGTGCTTGATTTCACACCCTACAGTAGACCTATTATGAAATCTGTCAAAACCACGCACATATTGTTTGTTGTAAAGCATTCAATAAAATGTGCATGTTATAGCTTCTTTGAAATACCCTGTCTTTATTGACATTTGTTGCTAAAAACATTTGGCATCAGAAGACAATGATTATTGTTATTGACTTGTTCATGATGATCTCTGCTAGAAGGAAATATAAGTTTACTTGTATCACATTCTAAGCTGTTTGATAGTGGGTTAAAAGTTTGCAGCGCTTTCATTTTTTTATAAAGTTTTTTTTCATAGATTAGAAACTGTTTTATAGTTAACTTAATAAAGTTTATAGAAAACAATATGTGTTGACATTATATTCCCAAATATTCCCAAACTATTTCCTGTTGGTTGTATTTATTTGATAATCTTTCAATGTGCCCTGCTTACCATATCAGACACTTAGGCCACTTTTCAATTGGATATCTGTTTGTATGTCTTGACTGTCCATGTTCACACTTTCATGAGCTTTTTTTTGTTCTCTATCGCGCACCTCACAGCATACACATGCGTTTCGTCCGACACTCATGTAACTTTCAATTGAAGAATTGTGTACTCTTAACACCTTTCATACACTTGCATATAACTATGTCCGCCCCCTTCAGGCCGTTCAGGCCTTTGATCTCTTAAATTGGCAACGTATTGAAAAATATCACAAATAGACCCGCAAATATCTCAAATAATCTACTTATCGTTAATAGCAGGGCGACTTTTTTCGTCACACTCCGTTTTTGACCTATTCACATACAACGAAAAGCCTGGCTGAATATATTGGGACAAAGTTTTAAATTTTCCCAAATTGAAATATTTTCTGTCACCATACTTTCATAAGACGTTTTTTGGATCATGATGAAATAATGGTGGTCACTGGTAAAAAATGGTTAAGGACATATCAACCAACCCTCTACGTTGAACACCCATTGAAAGTTTAAGCTAGTTTATCCCGACGGATGGTGAATGAATAATCCGGTGTTTATCCAGATGCCATCAGTCAATGACTTATGATTCACTTAGCACTCCTTTATATGTAATTTTGCTTCATTCAAAGAGAACACCCTAAGAAACAATTGTGAAAAAAAAAACAGGATTATTTTTGCAATAAAGCTTTATAGCACCATGGTAAATGAAGTGAATTTATGATAGTCTACAATGCTTTCATTCAATACGATAAAGAGGCGGAATCCTTTTCTATTATCAAATGCATCTTTTATCATAGAACCATTGTTTACAATCCACTTTGGTCGTAAAGCAATTTCGTAGACAAACAAAGACGCCAATATCACCAAACAGAGACATTTAACAGTCTCCCAATCTTTGTTTTCTTTCTTAATGCAGAGTAGCATTCATACTGGTAACCGTGCGACACAAGAAAAACATCGCACAGATTTGCAATAATATTTGTATTGTTCGAAATGGAGCGGAATCGATTAGAAACACCGCATGCCATGTTGTCGGCCATTTTGTCTTTGTGATATCACGTGACGCCAGCAATGGGCGGACAATACAGGGTCAATAGAGTTATCCCGATGGACCGTAAATAGCATTGCGTTATGAAAATATCTTTAGGGAGGCCGGTAATTGAAATTTCATAGTAACAAGTATCGAGTGTTTGAACAGGGTAATGGAAGTGCGAGACGTTGTGAGTGTTCCCATGGGTATGTGAGTCAGGTGACCCGAGACTGGACGAACTTGGGTGTTCTTGTATGATGTGAACATGTGTACGGGCGAAACTAGTCTTCGACTTGGGCTATTTCCACATGGTTTTCAACGTGATGTTTCATACCAAACATCGTTGAAATACACGTTAGAGGTGAAGATAAGTGTGTGTATCAAAGTCTACTTCATGCAATATGCAATATTTTCAAAGCAAAGATTTGGTTATTTTATAAGGTGACAGTTAGCAAGGAAATTACCAGTATAACTACATCAATTGTACCTCCGATTGCCAATTACATTTGAAATAAATTATTAAAGTGAATACATGAAACTTGCTTACGTATCCAACAGTTTATTCAATAAATATCTTTGTGGCAAAACCTTTGTTTTACCTATTTTACAACGCAAGATATGTTGAGAGAAAATGGTTTCTACAAATACTCGTGCCTTCAATAAAAATGCGATTCTACTATCAAGAGAAGAAATGGGAATCAATCAAGAGAAGTTTTAAAGATGCGTTGTCTGCTAAAAGGACTTTTGAAACATGTCCATTTTCGAATCATATTAACATATTGAAATTGCTCATTCTGATGTATCACCTTTCTAATTTGTTTGGTGTTTGTTCTTCTCGTTTCAACGTCCAATTACATTAGGATATATTCAAGATGTGCCCAGTACTTTACTTTGCAGTTTACTTTATGTACCTTACAAAGATTAGCTTTGAGGAAGTTCTAAAATAGTGTATTTTATCCATCAAACTGAAGGAAAGACGACATTTTTGAACAACAGGGACCAGAAGCCGGCCACACAAAGTTCCGTAACATTTCGTCTACGTTTAAAAATTTGTCATTACCCTTGGATCTCATAGGTGACTTTGTATTTGTGAATGTAACATTGACGTGCGTTTTAAAGTACAATAAATAAAGTTCAGGTATAACTCATGTTCTATTCAAGTCCATTCAAATGCCTTTTGTGGGGTACACTTTACCTCTTTATATTTACGTTAACAATGAACTCTGAAGACAGACGCCAGGGGACCGTTTGACCGGACGTTTAATTCTAAAAGAATTGCGTAAGTTCAAAACAACATTCCCCCTTATTTCAATATTGGGCCATGGAATATTGTTAAGTTACACATCATTGAAATCAATGACGTGTCACATTGCAATATTGTAGTTTCATTTAAGATACTATTCATGTTTTAACTTACGCAAATATTTTCCTTAAGTTGTTTAGTAAAACGGCACCCAGGTGGCTCGTATACGAAGAACATCTTTACATGATCGAGTTAACCACAAATCGAACATCTTCGTTGACATGGAACACCGGCAAATCTGACAAATTGGCCATAATTGGATTGCTGCGATTTCGGCCAATTTTCCTGACCGTTATATGACGGGAAACAACAGCAGCCATCCGTCCGCGCCAATAACGGGAAAGCTCCGGTCACCGTATGGTCACCTGGGATGACCTGTCCGAAATCATTCCGCTGACCGGTCTGTGTTGGTGTTCATCTTGACAAAGAGGACAAGCAAATCGATATGAATGTCATTTCGGCCCCGAGGTTTTTCATAATAATTGTTTCTACGATAATTGCCCGTTTTTGTTGTTTGACCCTTACTCTTTCCACCACAAAAAATAGCGCATGTTGGCGAAGTCTCAAAATAACTTATGTTTGAAAATTATAAGTTCTGTCTGAAGTCGTATAAACAATCTTTTTAAAGGATTATATGGTAAGATATAAATCTTGATTGATCGATAAAGCAGTGCCTTGTTATTGAAGAAAACATGTTTTAGCGCGAATATTGGCGGTTGGTGCTAGAACTAGGGACATCTAAATAAATGATAAATATGTTCCTACTGCAGATGATTCGGAATGAATTCAAACGTCACTATTTTAACAGACATTACTTCAAAGATGTTTATAAAAACTGTTTTCGTTTAAACATTTTATGAAATAGTTAAGAATTCAAGACGGTTCGTATTACTATCACTGCTCATTGACCTTGTCGCTTGTGATTCTTTAAAATGGAGAAGAGACCATCGAAAAGATTGGAAGAAGTCCGATGGCTTTAGTACTGGTTGTTATACATGTGTTCATGCTATATTTCTTCCCGTGTTCTTCATTATATTTGTACCGCCTTGAAAACGTACATCTTATTCCTATTCCTTACATGCTGTATGTGGAGCAGGTCTTACATGTAAAAATATATCTGAAATATATGTAAAGTTAAGAAATCAGTTCGCAGTTCGCAATTTACAATTCTCTAACTTCACAGACATGCCAGAGTAAGGGTGTGGTCCGTAAACGTTTAGAGAAAGCGGGTTGACACCCCTGTGGTGTTGACATGTTCGTGCCCCTGGTAGTTAACGGACTTTAGGGGTGATTTATTGGTCTTAATTGGCAAAACCCCTTTAATTAGGGGGACACCTGAGATGATCGGAGAATCATTTAGATACCTTAATGCTTTATCATCACACAATGTGCTCGTTGCGGGCATCCTAGGCATGTATACCTTGCTTTCGGAAATCACTCTTGCCGTACGCGGGGTTTCAAACGATTAAAATGGGGTACCGTCGTTGCGATGCTATTGTGCTGTTAACTAAAGGGTTGTACATATTCTGAATGGAGACTCTTAAAAGAAAATATCAGCCATATGGAATCTTTAGACATATATCTTGCTCAAAATGCACCGTCGCGTGACGTCAAACTGGTTTCCAAACTATTGAATAGCTATAAAAACCAACCTTTCTAAAGGAAGTACTGGAAGGGATAATTTCACGATTGCAAATAAATAGCGCAGAGTTAACATGTGACATACTTATTCAAAGTATATTCTAAAAGTCAAACAGATTTATTTATAAATGCATGGTGACTACTATCTCTCAATCCGTCGATTTAGCACAAGCAGGGATCCTAGATTCGTGTGTACGATGTTCTTGCGAAGACATCGGTGCATAGTGGTTGCTGCGTTATATTCCATAGAAAAAAGTGATACAGTAAAACTTTCGAAAAATCGTTACGACCGTTAAAATATGATGTCGGGAAGCGTTTTTCATTGCTCGATTTTTGCAAGACTATTGCAGGTGCCTTATAGCTGGGGTCAGCACGAGTAGGCCTACCTTTTGTCAGATTATCTATGCTTGTTCTTACATATCTTAGAAAAAAAAATGAATCAGCGTAAAAGTGTTGTTGGTTTGAGAACTGACAAAACTTAACAAGATAAAGTATATCTACATTTACGTCCGGCAAATTTAAAACAACTGGACTCTCGAGAGGACATTCTAATTGCTTATTCGGGGAATTTATATTACATTCGTCCTATGGTATGCCGTTTTGAAGTTTGTCTTACAACTTGTACGGTCGGAGCGCTCATGTTCTACCAAAATGAATTCCTATCACACTAAAACACGATATTTTTTCTTCTTCGGTCTGAGAAATATCCAATCCCATGTCATCGCTACATATTGGAAATCCGTTATATGTCACCCATCCAATGCTCTCAGTGATAATTCAAGAAAGTGGAAATTGTGTCAAAAGTTTTAAATTCATAGACAAAGGGAGAGAACTCGTTTTGGCTCCAGACGAACAGTGATAATACTGAGCTTAAACTGTTCATAATCCCAGTATCACTTGCATTCGACTAGATTGATCATGGACACATTGTATATAAATGTATGATGCATGTACAACTCGTGTTGCATTTTTTGTTGAAATGCGGATGGACATGCGTTTCCTATGAAATTCTAAGTGATGTTTTTTTATTTTGTTCTTCTGTGTGCAAAACGCATATTTCCAAAGGGAAAGACATATTTTCTACTTTGATCTTTAGTAAAGTTAAACATGCTTTGAATGTTTGTTGATATCTTGTTGTTAAGAAATCCTACTGGAAGGTGGGAATTCTACAATTACAGTTTTGTTACCAGACATTACTTTGTCCAATATCGATGGATTCCAGGTGTCAAGAAAATTAGTAATACACGAAGATCAAATCGAATGTAAGAGTAAAAAGGCCTTTCAGGACAGTTTCACTGTTGTTGTTGTGGGGGTTTTTTTAATATATAAAAGCAAATATTTTTCAGCAACTCTAGAAATGGAATTTTAGAATGATCTTTTGTTCAGTGACAAGCTACGATAAACAATATTTTAACATACAAAGCACTATCTATGTTAAAGTCCCTAATAAGGGTAGTGAAAAAAGCAAACTTCAAGAATATACCCCATCTCATTAAGACGACTCCTTGTATATCGAATCCCACGACCTCGTTTGACATTCCACCCGACGCGCAACCTTGCCACCTTAACCCGGGGAAAGGTCAATATACCCCGGTATCGGAACTGTGTCTAAAGGAAAATATCTCCAATCGCCAATGTTCCCGATATACCGCTACCGGACCTCTCCGGACTCTAACCGAAAACAATGTTTTAATGAATGCATATTGATAGAATGTACAATAAGACAAACGGTCAAAACAATAGATATTGTGGGAAAAAACAACGCTATTGCTTTGACGAGTAAAGGCTTCTGCCTCAACAACGTTTTCATTTTTCTTGTAAGAATGTCTGTTTTGGCATCGAAGGTACATTCCAAAGCCACACCACTGTACGGGGAATAAAGTTCAAATACTATCTATACATAAAAGCCATAGAAAAGAAAATTGTCATTTTTCTTCAATAGGACACTTGACTTGTCAATATAAAACGTCTCGCATTTAATGCATTTCTCTTCGGATAATGTCGTATGAAATTACAATTGCCCTCATGGAACAGGACCCAACGCCAGATTTGACCCCAGCCGCGGTGACCCCGTCCCTTAAGGTCACGTGGTCCTGGTCAGATTGGGCATTTGGGGTCAAACATATAAATATACACCCCGGGTTTGATAGAAGTGCACTTCGCAGGACTCGATTGTCATTCAACCCTTTTTGCTTTTGTATATTTCTATCTGCAATATTTCTGTAGAACGGACACGTGTATAAGACAGGGCTTAAGCAAAGAAATATAGATTTTTATTGTTATTTCAATTAAGCTGTATTATTAAACATGGGGAGAAGGCGTCTGTTGAAAACGGAGCCACATGTCTTAAACTTCCATAGTGTCTCATTACCAAGAAAGATTCGGGAACCCTGTCTGTGATTTGTGAAGGGTTAAAGGGGCCGTCTGGTTTGAAATCGAACACATCAAAAAGGGGTCGACGACAAAGCGAACAATCCGTCGAAGAATATTGACAGGGAATCGTGGTATTTCCGCCAACAAAAGGCACTCATCTCTGATAAAAGGGGTGGTCTTTGAAGACGGTGCATGAATAAACGGGAAACTGTGCAATCCTATCGATTAAATAATGCACACAAAATCGTTTCTAAACAGAAAATGCAGTATGCACAGGCTTGTCAGAGTTGACATTTCTCATGTATGTTGTCATTTTGAATCTAACGGAGGGGTATATCAGTATCAAGAGGGCGTAAATGTTAGATGAAATGACATGCGTTTGATAATTAATCCACGTTATAGGCTCCGCTTCTTGCGTTCCGGAATGAATGCGAAATGATAGAGGTTTCCTGATTAGATTCGATGCTCGATTGAATCAGGGTTTATCAGCACTTTGTCAATCATTAACCTGTGGTCATCTCGATAGCAAGAACCATACTACTGTGCTTGATGGACTGATATCATTGAACGGTCAGTTATATGGCTTGAACTTTCGTCCTTAAAATGCTTTTAATGGGCAACCAATAGGATTTAGCTTCATTAAGGGTTTGACTCATGTAGTGAAACTTTTCCCTGTTTTCGGGAAGTATATCGTTATTATTTTCTTCAGTGAAACTTACCAATGTTAAAGCTGTTTGTTAATAATAGAACAAAACATAATATAACATAATATAACTTCAATAACACTATATGCCTTCAGCAAAAAAAAACAAATACAATATACAATAAATGAGTTTGCATCTTAAATATGTTCGTTCATCTATTATCAGTGTGAAATTATGATCCGTTGTTTCTTGCGTGTCATCCAAAGCAGGTTACTGAATAATTCCATGCAAAATAAATATGTTTTATGAATTATCCTTTATACAATTACCATTTGGAATCCCCGTTCATCATGACTGATTGTATCAGCGTATACAATATGTGAAATCGCACAGTCGGTCTTAGATACGCATGTCCATCGGCCATTTCTGATCCATGAGCTACGAACAAACATGCTCTTATTCAAATATCACAAAAAAACTGCATGAGCCAATGTTTAAAGGCCCATTAAAGGAGATTAATGCTATATCAAACTATATTACTTGGTAAACTTTTGGACAGATTCAAATAGTTATCACCAGAAAAAACCATCAGCACAACTAGAATGTGAAAGTAAACCAGAAATAACCCAGATTAGCAAGTTTTATAATTCAGATTTCCTGACAGTTTATACACACATTTTTGAACCGACCAATCAAAATTCGTTTGTTTGAATATGTTTGTTGATAAACATGGTTGAATTGGAGACAACTATATTTCAAGCACAAAATAACTTATTTTAAACTAATCTATTAAATAGGGTCTCAATGCATTCCTTAAATAATTCTCATGACTTTTATGAGCATAAGAAAAGAACTCCATATATTTTTTCTGTAATTTATTTGTACTCCTCTCCTTTGATGTGCCTTTAAGTTAGTGGTCTTGGAACTCGTGGCCCTGGGTTCCAGCCAAATCGGAATCTCTGGTGTCGTGGTAGTGGTCTTTTACGATACACTTCAGAGCCCTTGTCTAGTATTGGTGAATCCATGAGAGTCCTAAAATAACTGAAAAAAAAATATTGACACCTCGTTCAAACCCTACGATCGGACATCACAAGCCTTGCGACCCGTGCTTGCCATCTCGCGATTAAAAGCTGGCGTCGATGTCCACTGGGATAATCAGGGCGTACTTTGTCCTTGCCATTCGTTGTTCGATTCATAAAGGACGTAATTATAAAGACAGAATCTGGAAAGCATAATGTGTATCATCAAAATCGGTCCTTGACGGTTCTGCATTTTAAGGTCTTCCATTATGATCTTTCTTTCGAGAAACCAACGAATCAACTGCTGATGTGATATACAAACCTAACAAACATATTGATAAAGCAATAGTTCGTTCAACTTTGGAATAAGCTATTCGCATATCTTTTTTAACCACATACTGATATTATGTAGGTCAAAAGCGAGATACTTTGTGGGTCCCAATCGAGATATTTGGTGGGTCAAAATCGAGACATTATGTGGATTCAAATCGAGATAGTATGCGAGTCTAAGTCGAGATATTATGCAAGTCCAAATCGAGATATCTTGAGGGTCCAAAGCAAAATAGTTTGTGGGTACAAATCGAGATATTTGTGCGTCAAAATCGAGGCAACAGTAGACATCAGATATTAAATATCGAAACGTGCATTCATCGATAATAACAGGTTTAAGACTATTTTTCGACAAAATAAAAGTCGATGGAAACGGTGAATATTTTCTATCATCAAAGTGGTTTCTTAGATCTAGCTAATTCATCTGCGTCCATCTTAACCTCATCTTGCGGTTACTCATTAGAATTACATCGTTACGATCAATACACAAATATCATTTGTAGAATTGTTTATGGATTATTGCTGGTAAAAGACCGAAAGGATGCCTCTTTATCCAATCTGAACACATCGGGTTTATCAAATGAAAACACCTCTGAAATAACAGGGATGACGCCATATTGGTTCCCAGCGGAATGACGTCACTTCACTTTCGTGTTTAAAAATAGATATTATATGTGAAATCTAAAAAGTCTTTAAATTTGATTGAGGAAACACTTTTACATGTCACAACAACAATTTTGCCATTTGGTATGAGTTACTGATAAAAAGGTTATTTAAAAGGATGTCCAACACTTCCATACACATTGAACTACTTAACTTACACGCTTAGAAAATGTGTTAATTGGCGGATGCCGATTTACCCGAAAAATTGTAACCCTACACTTATATCCGAGGTGTATTTCACAGCTCACGGAAATACCCGAGTAGTTCCGATTGCCCTTTATCTAGATCAATGAAACCTTTCTCTAACCCTGAGTCTGGAAGACAAGACCACGAAAAGGTCAGATGGGTTAACCGTTATGGGGTTAAAGGGCTAGGGGCAAGTTGGGCTCAGCACATGGGGTCAAATAGGGTCTGGTCAAAACGCCCGTGCTTTTATGAAAGGAAATTAAGTTTACTTTTGTGGGCGACTTATCAGGTTTCCATTGATAGACTATGGCTTGGAAATGACAGTAGTTTCTTTTGATTTGAAGAAAGTCTTGACAGTTTTCTGTCAATTTGATTCGATTGACAGGAAATGACTGTGGTGGACCCTTAATGCGATCGCCTCAAGCTTTTACATTAAGGGTTTAGAATACATTGTGAGAGAGAAATTTGCTTTGCTCCTTTCAAGTATTCTTTCCTCTATTTGCCCACGGTATATTTCCTTAAACTTAAAAGAAATAACATTTTCGCCAGATTGTTTGTCGAGAAGTTGGGACAACTCTTTCCGTATAAGTATTACATGTTGTTTTAATCATATAAGTATGTCGGTCCGTCTTTCCTTTAGTGTTAAAGTGTAAGGATTCAGATATTTTTATGATTTTTCTCTCGTCCTTTTTTTTTTTCATTAACGTACAGGGCTCAGTCTTGAGACTCATAATACATGATCCCTAGATAACCTACCTGTACCATGTTAGAAATTGTGTTTTTGTCAAAAAGAAAGCACTCCTCTGTGCAATAGCTGATCGCCGTCGTCGGAAATCGAACACGGGTTGACCGGTGTCCAGTCCTTACCTCTAACCATTTTGCCAGTACAGATCCAAAGATGGTTGTTAAGTGCGACTCTGTAATTCTAAAACTGTCTACCGATGTATCTTTGGAGCAGCCCCCTTCCGCTGAGTTGAAGAGCTGAAGAGAGTTGTTTACGGAAACACGCTAACGTGCGGCACATAACCACTTGATCCTTGTTCTCTCGTAATTGACCTTCAAATATCTCGGAAATGTGAAAGGACCAAAATAACTTATTCCAAAAAGACTTCCCGAAACACATTGGACGACATATTAAACTACGGCTAAATAATAATTTATTTGTGATCGAAAAGAATCCCGAATGCCAGGAAAATACAAAGGCCTTGTCCTGGACATGCATATGTGATTTCCACAGGTTCCTACAGGCCCACCTGAGAACAACACTTCAAATAGATGTCGCAAAAGCCTGATTTCGGCAAACTAATCCATTTACGTTACGACTTTTTTCTATACAATCACGGCTAAATGAGCTACTTTTTATCCAAACGAATACCGTATGTCAAGAAAAGCCTCGTTCTGGATAAACATGTTTGATGTTCACAGTTCCGCACAGGCTCATCCGGAGCGACACTTTAAAAAGATGTCGCAAAAGCCCGTTTTTTACAAACAAAACTTACGTTAAATTGGGATCTTCAATAATTGGCATGGCGCTGTGTAAGTGCGTTTCGTATCTAATACCGTCTACAATTGGAGAGACATGGAAGTGTATACGTCTCTTACAATTGACACTTTGTAATACGTTTTTCGACTGGCGCTATTAGTGAAAACTCTCGTCCAATGGAATGTTGTTCTTTACTTGCATTAGAAGGCGGCATCTAAGAGTAATTAAGAGCTTATCGAAATTCCTTCTTTAGAACAACATCAAAATAGTTAATCAAACTTTTGTTAGTAGAACTGTTTTGGGCTACATACAAATCGATTTTCTACATGCATTGTAATAATGATGAAATGGGTTTTCAGGCAAAACTACATATCATCCTGTACATAAGAACAGATTCTGTCCATAAAGAATTAACGTATTTCATAGCTGGTTGTATGATTTGACAGTCAGTGTGTCTACTTATAAAGATATATACGAATAGGTTTTCTAAATGTTTGGAATGAAATGCTTCTTTATATTTGTTTTCTTCTTTTTGCAGTCACGTGCATGCAATTTAAAAAGCGGAACAAACAGATGTGTTGCGCAAGGGCAGATGTAATGCACAAACATATTTGCTGCACACGTCCTTGATTTATGAACTTCACCAGGAAGGGGAATTTAAGTACGCTTAACCCATTACCAAACAATAACGACATTTGACAAGTTTGTTGCAGACGACTCCAGAAAAAAGCAATTTCTCCTTTTTTCCACAATGTTTTCTGCCCAATCAGAAGATTGTTTTTCAATTTCATCACATTTTGAAATGTCGTCTGCAAACTCTTTCAATTTGGGACAGTCGAAAACTCGGCGTTTGGTTATAGGTTAAGAAACTGGTGAAACGTTTCGTGTGTCAGACACTTATGTCTTTAAGTATCAAAATCGCGCAGTCGAGAGTATCGTAGACATTCAAGAGGTTCCAAATTCCCCAAGTAGATTTTAATTGCATGTTATTTTGGTATTTAACCGTTTATCAAACGCTAGCTTTTCGACTGTCCCAAATTGAAAAAGTTTGCAGACGACATTACAAAATGTGATGAAATTGAAAAACGTTCTTCTTATATGACAGAAAACATTGTGGGAAAAGAAGAAATTGCTCGTTTATAGTAATTTCTCCTTTTCCAACAATGTTTTCAAGAGACGTCTGCAAAAACTTGTCAAATGTCGTTATTGTTTGGTAATAGGTTAAGCATGACCTTTCCAAGGCCGACGTCGTTCTTGTGAATGGCATTCATGCCCGTGTTAATTTTGAGCCATTTTCTTATTTTCCTATTTTCCAAGCAAGTCTTTTTTTCGATTAATCTAATTGTTTCTTTTACCACTGCTGTGTTATAGTATGTATCTATTTATATAATATATATTTCTATTTTAATTTATATATACATGTATGTATATGACTAGAAGTTATATGCGCTCAAGTCAATAAAAACCTTTGCTCTTCTTCTTATATTATGCTTACTTTAAATCTGTTCTCGAGTTGTATGGGTACTGAACAAAGGGGTACGCTCTTGTATACCACATTCATTTCGCTTAACCAATCACCAAACAATAACGACATTTGATCAGTTTGTTGCAGACGACTCTGGAAAACTTTGTTGGAAAAGGAGAAATTGCTCGTAACGAGCAATTTCTCCTTTACCCACAATGTTTTCTGGTCTATCAGAAGAGTAATTATCAAACTCATCACATTCTGAAATGTCGTCTGCAAACTCTTTCAATTCGGGACAGTTGCAAATATGGCGTTGGTAAAGGGTTAACTCATGGTCGCTTTATAAGTGATTATCGATTTGTTGCTTAAAGTGATGCTGTTTAAAACCCATTTTGGTAGAGACTCTAACCTTCTCTGATGAAATGTACGAAATTGTCGCAAAATGTAAAACATAGTTAAAAGCGCGGGAAAACCCCAACGGGGGCATTTTTAAGCGTTCTTTCTATGTTTCAAAGATTCTGCAAACAAATCAAAAGCTTTGTGCACTTGTAAAAGATTTAAACGCACTGAAAACATAGAGAACTTGTCTCCATCAGTCATTATAAATATCGAATCCTTGATTAAGATAATAAAAGGGGCCTTACTCTGACCTGGGCGTTTAAAGGGTCCCGGTTCATGTCGAAGAATAGGGGTCAGCCACTTTATTTGAGACCCCTTTTTTCTAATCACCATGAACTGCACCGCCTTTGAAAAAATTAATCATAGCGTGTTTATGGGAGATTGAGAGTAATTGATTCGCCTTAGTCATTAACCTTTCGGTAACTATCGTAAAGCACGCCTGTTTAAAAGACCATTTGTAGGCCTGTGGTGCAATGTGGTCCGTGGTTAAATTTCACAGTTTTTGGTCTTTTGTCAATATTTCTTTTTCATTTTCAGTATTTTGCTGCTGGTTTGTTTAAGTTGGCATTGATAAAGAAGGTTGTTAAGAACGTTTTATAAATTATCTAAACGATTTGCGTACTTTGTTGCTAATGTACCAATCAGAGGCAAGAATCATGGCCCATGTTCTCAAAAAGTACTTAAGTATGATATATGTTTTATATCAAAGTCTTTGCTTACTTTGAATATAAGTTCAAGCATCGGTGTAAAGTGGTCTAGAAAAGAAATAATGCCCACATTTTTGCACAAACTTAAGATAATCAATACTTTTGAGTCAAACTAAAAACGGTCTCAAGTGACTTGATTAAAGCTCAAAACAACAACGTCAAGTATTTAGACCCTTCACACAACGGATACGTATGCATCTAATACCAAATGCGTTAAAACAGTTTTAAAATCTATCGCATACCGTCTGAACATACGTAAATATATTGCTACATTCTGACTCAATTTTGCGTTCGGAAGCTATATTTCATTGAATGTTATACCACAATACAAACAACTGTATTGTTTCAATGTCACTTTATTTTGACTTGCTGATTGTTTCATAAATGAACAAGCATCTTAACCCATTACCAAACGATAACGACTTTTAACCAGTATGTTGCAGACGACTCTAACAGTATTACAGCTCTTAACGAGCAATTTCTTTTTTTCCCAAATTGTTTTAAAAACTAATCAGATGATTATTTTTCAATGTCATCACATTTTGAAATGTCGTCTGCAAACTTCTTCAATTTGGGACAGTCGAAATTTGGCGTTTGGTAAAGGGTTAAAGTACGACGTCGTGATATTTCGCAAACGCGGGCCCAAGTCTTTTTCAGCGTTCGAGGTCAAAGACAAAGCGACACCATCGACCACAAGGTCATAGACAAAAACCCCATCAACATCACTTAGCCTGTCCAAGCTACGTGTTTCTTTGACAAGTTCATATTCGTTTTTATTTCGAGTGTTTTTACCGTTTGACAGTGGGTCACCTCTCTGTGGGACAAGTTGATCTAACGGTCAAGCGGCCGGAATGGCTTGACCCCCTTAAGGTGAGCGGGTTGTCGGCCCGACCCTGGGGTCTCGCCAACTTGACACGGAAAATGACGGGGGTTTGAGACGTCGGTACATCAATCCAGAAAGGCCATTAGCATTGATCTATTTGTGTATGTTTTTTTTTTGTTGGTGGTGGTTTCCGTTTTTTTGTGGGGTTAATGAACATTTATAGCAAACTGTTAAGACCAGCCCTTTGATAGATGCACATCTTCGATGGGGGTGAATCGTGTAAAAAAGCCAAGTACATTTTTGGGGTTTTTATTTTTTGGTGCGAGGTCTTTGAAATGTTGTTCTGTTCAATGTCATCAACTAATCATAGTCTTACTAAAAACCCTCATCTACTCATGTTCTATATCAATTTTCTGTGACCATTCACTGAGAGTAATATATGGTCAAAAAATGGGTAAAATTAATCTTAATGTAGTGCTATATCTAGATGTTCGCAATACCACAACAGATTATGACAGTTAACTGACTTGCTAACTTTGAACTCTGCATTATTGATACAAGGTGACGCACAACAAAAATGAAATAGTTTAAGGGTGATTGTTTTCTTCTGGATTTCACTATGAGTTGAGTATGTTTGTTTCACAAATCCTGAGATAATCGGTGTGAAAACAAACCAGCATCTGACTAGATCTTTTATTATTCCTTTACCAATTCCCCATATAGGAATCGGTAACTGGTCAAGATTGCCAGCAACAGCAGACGACACACTTCTGCATTATAAAAGATTACATTGTTTTTTCGATAATGGTCGGGTATCATTGCGACTAAAAAGTGAACTTGGTCGTTTTTTCTTGAAATATTTGGTAGAGATCATTCTAACCAAAACGAGAAAGAGTTCGTTTCAAGCAATTTGTCATTTTGACCACCTTTAGGCCTATTTCATCCTCGACCGCAGGTGCATCAAGGTGAAGTACAAAGGAGTAAGTGGTTTAAACATTTGCGGGACTGTCCATTGTGAAAATCCGACCCGGTCTTATATAGCGACGACCTTTGATGACTTTCCGACTTGATTATTCGATATTTTTTTAAATATTTCTTGATGGCGGCTTTAGTAAAATTTAGAAATAAAAAGTCCCAACCGTTAGCCATGAAAACGACCTAGGGGTAAAACATCAAACATGCTTGTCCGAAATCTGAGTAGATTATAGGATTAATGTCAGCCCCATTAACGGCATGCAATGGGAACGTAGCATCTGTTTATAAAGCACAATATGTCGGTCAATGGCCGAAATATGAAGATTTTGTTTGATCGCTGGTCCATTCGGATATGTTCTAATATTACTCGCATGTACTTAATCTCCAGCCGCCATTGTTATTAAACACGATGTTTATCTCGTCATTTATCATCGCTAACTATGTCTAACCCACAATGAAATACCAGGAATGGCCATTGTCCGAGAAACGCTATTGTTCGGACAACTTGCACCGCTCGACATCTATTTCTAATCCTTACCAAACAGCAAAGTTTGGAGACGACATTTCAAAATGTGATAAAATTAGAAAATAATCATCTGATAGGCCAAAAAACATTGAGGGAAAAGGAAAAATTGCTTTTTAAAAACAATGTCTCCTATTCTCACAATGTTTTCCAAAGTCGTCTGCAACAAACTGGTCAAATGTCGTTATTGTTTGGTAATGGGCTAATTAGAACGATTTTTTATCTGGAGAATTTACTTTCGCATTTGTCCAATATATGTTTATATAACTTTTTTTATAAAACATTTATGAGTTACTGTGTTGCATTTGCATGTACTGTAATATCTACAAGTAGTGTAATAAACGACGAAACAAAGCTGTTACTTTCCCTTATCGCATTGGTTTCTTGATAAAGAAGCAATGTATGAGCGCTTAGGTGAAGGGGTTGGATTCGCCACCCGGAATAATAAATCATTTTAATGTTTTTATCGGATTTGTTTCTATAACCGAAAGACAGAAAACATCAAATTTCGCGGTGTGAAACCTGATATCACGCGTCCAAATCGCCTTTGCAGCCGAGTACCCTGGGTACCCCGGCAGAGTTCACCGACTTGGCAATTGTATTTCAATGGTTCGATACAAAACTAAAGTAAGTGCTTCACAAACGTGACGCACTTATTATAGTATTGCATTGAACCCTCTATATGGTGTGGTCCTAATCTTCCATTTTCAGTTTGGGTTTGCCAAGCTGGGTTGACAATGATCGTCAAAAGGTGTCTTGGCGCCATGTGCATGATCATTCCGTGCAATTGCTAGGGACAGTGCCGTGCCAGATTAGTGAATATGTGCATAGGGGTAGTAAACATATGTTCAAGAAAATCCTGTACACAAACGGTTTGTCTTTTGCCATTTATAAATGAATAACCGTTACAAAGCTGAAAAATGTTGTTGCGGCACTGTCGAAGAGGACCCATTTGGACCTGTGTCAGTAACTTACTATAACTATAACTATGAACATTGCACCTAGCAGGTTTCAAATGTTATTTCTCAACGATGTACTCAACGAAATATCGGAGTTAAAGTTTTATCAATTTTATATGTTGTTCTTTGCATGACAACGTTTCTTGATAAGTAAAATAATTAGGGTACTTAAAATGACAGTGTAATGTTGTGATGTATTCGGATGTTTGCCTAAAAACAAAGAGCATACATATATGCTCAGGATCTTGCAAACCTATTTTATGATCTGTTAACAGCCAAGCAGGATTCTCAAACTCACGTATTCTCCAAGTCGGACCCGCGACCGACTGACCTTTGGACGGTCGGGTTCGTTGTAACGTTTATATCTAAAAAAAACTATATATGGTATTTTGTTTTTAACGGCAACAAATCATGCTTGTTTAACACAGAAGAAATACGGAGGCGGTTTTTATCTCTATTTTCTTACCTCGTTCGTTGGGACACGAAGGTCATAGAAGCATTCCACATACTTTAAAAATGAATTATGAAATTTACCATAAAGTTTTCGTTATTTCTGTGTACTATTTTTATCACAAAAAGGGGGAAAAGGAGGAAGAGGACAACCCAAGAGCTTGGTAAGGGTATGACGCTTACGACAGAGACAAGACATGAAGTATCACAATTACTGGCTTATATTTCATGATTCCATTGTTAAAAATTACGCCATGTGATATAGTTGGTAGTTAACTCATTGTATAAATAGTTGTTTGTTCTGCTCTAAAATGCAACTGGCTAGCGTCACATGACTGAATTACCTACCCATGTCATAATCTTAATCCAAAGCTGTCTCACCCACAATAATGATTTCACAGGAAGGAATTAATAATTCATTGCTGTGCATGCAGTTTACTATTTCTAAGAGAAATATTCTACATATTTACCAAACAGTAATGAACGGATTGTGAAGCATGTAAAAACATCAACAATTTCTTTTATTTTTATAGATATGTGTTGTCATTTTATCAGAAGAAAACAATTTATTCTCAAGATATCAAAATAGCAATGAATGATTAGGAATCTTAACCACTAATTCTATTGTAAAACTATAACCAACTGCTACAAGTGCGTCAGAAAACTTAGTAAACCACTAAGACAAAAGCGACCAAAGCTTTCCCACCATAATGTGAAATTCATCATTTAAATTTAATCAAAACCCAATATGATAAATACATGTACAATGTTTTGTACAACATTTCGCACTTTGGTAAGTTGGCTATGCGATCAAATAAGCCAGTATTTCTAACATCATTTGAATTGATAATATATCAACCACGTGGTTGACCCTTTTACAAATGACACGTGGGTTCGTTGTTTCCCGGGGTTTATGTAAATGACATGATCGAAGCGAGTGATACTGTAATTTTTGTTGCCATGTTGAATGTTTATCGCTATAGCCAGCGTCGTAAAACCGACTGGATAGAGTAACCTTACGCCTGGGAGACATATTGTTACCACGGCGTTTTATGAGTAGGCCTCTACTCTAGCGAAACTGAAAACAATACGACTATCTGTTTAAAATCGCATAATCACAGATAACGATGTGAAATGATCCCTCCTTCGACCCTTTATAGGAAACAGACAACTTAAAGGAGCTCGGTGTGAGTAGAAGACGGCGTTCGGTTTGAAAACAGATTGGCAGGCATTTATTGCATAATTTCAATATGTTTGTATAATATGCAGAATTTGGATGAACTTTTTTCTTAACTTCGAGAGTATATGTTAATGTGTGAAGGCTGTGGGAGAAGACAAAATAAACATAGCAAGGTTTGAAGTTTTTGCAGTTCTTCTAATATGACATGAAATAATGTTAAATCGATGTAAGTCAGTTACATGAAGTGCCTGATACTATAGTGGGGAAAGGAAGACACATTAATATTATTTCTCTTGCATGGAATCCCAGAAGCATCGACGGTTGATCTTTGCATTTATTCTCATCAGCAAACCAAGTGTGGTCCAGTTTGGATACCACAAGGGATACCACAATGTCCCGCCATTGTCGGGCTAGGGTGAAATGATTAACAGCCCACTCAACCTGTTTGCTTCCCATGTATTTGACATTGATTGCTGTTTTTTTTGGGGGGATAGATTTACAACAGCCAGTTCACGCGAATAGAGGCCAGTCGACTTTTGTAGACAAATACCGAGTTGGGGCATCCTTGAAATTGACTAGATCTGGCACGGAGTTGAACTCCATATATCCTTGAATCAAATGCTGTATCTAAAATGTAATAAACGGTTTGTGTATCTTTAAGATCACCGTGAACCATGTTTACTCAGAATGGGAAGACAACATACTTGCACATCACTAAAAAGGAATTCTTCACATAATCAGAGTTCAATCTTTTTAAATGAGTTGCCTTCCATGGATAAAATGCAATCACTGATCTATAAAGTAGCATGGGACTTGGTTCGTGATACACTTTTCATCCTCATTCATAAAAATGTGATGATGATGTAGCGCATTTATGTTGCATTTATAGAAAATCGTTTAAAGATTCTTTCGTTAACAATGATCATTTGAATTTTTATTACCAATAGATGAGCGGTGGTAATTCAAGATACCGTCATCACATGGGTAACAGGCATCTGAGTGTGCATTTCTATGCCTTAATTTCCTCATGCAAAACTGCTAAAATGGATACGCGTTTGCAATCATAGTACTGAAAGGCATAGAAACTTGGATCAAACCCACAGTTATGCAGAAATTTAGAAAAAAGAATTAAAAAATATATATTTTGTTTAGAGACAAGAGCACTCTGTGTAACGGAAGCGCATTACGACGAGAAATGTCATTTCCGAAACGGAAAAAAAAGAAAAGGTTCAATGTGTCCACAGATCCTTGGTTTTGATCTGAAACTTTTCTCATTTTCTTCTTTTATTTAAAAGAAAGTTACAAGTAAACAAAGTGTCAACATCATACATTATACATGAGAACTTTAATTTGGATTCGAGTGTAAGAATTCCTATCGAGGCATGTGTTTAAACATGTTCTCATCGGAATAAGACAGTGACGAGGAAAATGAAACAAGATACCCGTTTAATCATTGATTAGGATCGGAGATAATCGAATGTATGAAATACGTTAGGGAAAATTCACTGGTCAAATGTTGCTTTTGTTTGGTAATGGGTTAAACTGATGTCTCAACATGTTAATTTGTGACTGGTCTGAATTGAAAGCAAAAGCAGACGGCAAACGAGAGCACAAAATAACTACATTATTATATGATATTGGTTAGAAACCAATGTGGCACATGGATAGAAAAACGAAATGAAGGAGTTTATGATTTGGTCACGGTGATTTTCATAGACGTGTGCAGCGAATGCTGTATTGTGAGGTTTGATAAAGTACGGGTAGAGATGTGTTAGAAACAGCGTAACGCGCAAAGCTCGGAATTAGCGTTGGGTGGAGGGAAACAAAATAGTCTTGCTTCTTTTCCAAGCGGAGACATGTACACAATGTTGTCCCCCAAATTATTTTCCCCACCATCTAGCCGTCTATGATCCATATCATCATGCGTCTAAAGTTCAAGATTCGCGTGATCACATTGTTTCTTTTTTTATCAGGCTGATAACAATGAGCGTTTGGGAGATAAATTTGATCCGTGTTAAACAATACGAAGTGTCTATTTTACGCATTGTCATTTCGGCGATTGTTCATTTTCTATGGGATCGCTCGTTAACATGACAAAAGGCGCGACGCTATCTCTTGGCCAAGCATGTAACTATTCGCAAAACGGCATGACGGGCTCCGGAGGTTTTTTTGAAAAGTGTGGAAGAATTTTGAATATGTGTCAAAAAGGTTGCTTAGGTGACGATAGTTAGAGCGGGGTTGTCAAATCCGATGATATCAGCGTTTGGATTTATCAGATTAGACCCTTACTCCTTGATACCCCTGATTTTCCTTTTCATTTTTGTTCTGCATTCATGCTTATGCTAAAGAAGTCTTAAGAGGCCACTGTGTTAAAACGATAAATTTCTTTTAATGAGACATTTTATTCTCTTGTCACTATTGTTTTCCAATCATAATCTTAAATGTATTTTCCACCAATTAATGTCGCCTGTTATTGCATTGAATTTGGATCATTCGAAATTCTCCTATGGTGGAATCGTTAGATTAATCATTAGATCAGAGATCAGTGGGCTAAATGGTGGTAAACTGGGTCCCAAAAGCCTGGGAAAATATGTTACCGCATCGTAATACGAATCTTACATTGATGAGCTTGTTCCACGCCGTAGCAAATTTATAAAAAAAAAAATACCCTTATTGTGCTTGAACCGACTTCATGCTAATGCAAACAGGTTAGATCCAGGCCAGCCGCCAAGTAAATTGGCGGCTGGCCTGTGATCTAACCTGCTTGCTACTCTGAGTATCTTTCATCATCAAAATTAAGCAGGCATTTAAGGTATTTAAGATTCCGATATGATTTGTAAATGCAAATGCTACTTTTTGCTTACTTCAGACTTGAAGTAGATTCACAAACTGAGCTTGCATTTAAAAACCATACTGAATAAAGATTTCGATATCATTTGTAAAACAAAATACAAACGAGATGTTGCTTTTTGCTTACTTCAGACTTGCAAAATCATAAAAGTTTGTATTTAAAAAACATACTGAATAAAGATTCCGATATCATTTGTAAAAAAAATGCATATGGGATGTTGCTTTTTGCTTACTTCAAACTTGCAAACTCAACAACCTTAAATGGCTAGTGAAGCGTAATAGAACCACCAGCAAGACGTTAGTTAATCAGGGGTAAGGAGGAGAACTTTCAAAATTTGAGTGTTCCGTTATTTTAACCTAGTCCAAGTATAGAACTCCACAAAGGTCATTTGTCAGAAGTGTTCTCCACCTAACAAAACTCTAAAAAAATGGCGTTTGCCATATGTTGTTGCTTACGATAATAACCGGTGACAAAGATATGTGAACAATGTGATATCTATTTCTTCAAAATCAATTCTCTTGGTACGGGCACTTTTAAAAAAATTAAGCTTGATTTGATCTTACGGATGTCGACGATGGGTCGTAAGACACACTTCATACGCTTTTTGTGACTGTTAAAAAATCATTCTCTCGGTGTCGTTTAATTCCAAAGTAATTAAACGAGTATAGAGTTCATTTCCCGATTTATGTTACCTTTTACACTATGATTATCCAAATGGTTTATTGCGGCAAACTATCGATTTTAATAGTACAAGGGAGGTAACACATACAATACGCCGTTTTATATTAGTTGCAGTTGCTTCCCATGTTGTATTTTAAACGCGTCTTGCGATTCGTAAAATATGATCTGCAACAAACATTAAATATTTTGTCTGAAAAAAATGTGGGATTATTTTGCATTTATAAAATTAGTGGCTTAAAGTCTCATGAAAGTAAAGTAATGCTATATCAACTTATATTATTTTATAAACTTTTGGTCAGATTCGAAAAGTTATCACCAGAAAGTTCCATCAGCACAACTCAAACATAAAAGCCAACAAGAACTAACACAGATAAGTAAAATTAGTAGTTAGGTTTGCCTGATTCTTCACCTCTGAGCTGGTCACATGATACACGTTTGAACCGACCAATCAGAATTCGTTATTTCTAAATGTGTTGACAAACAGATTGTCGATAAACATGATTGAATTGGAGATTCCATATTTTGAGCAATTAATTTTTCATGACTTTATGAATATAATAAAATAACTCAATATGTCTTTCAGTAATTTATTTGTACTTATATCCTTTAACAATTTCTATTAATCAACCCATCAGCTCTTATGGCGTTTAACAACATAACAAACTTAGAAACATCGACACACACTGGTAAGAAAGACGAAATGAATCCTTGTGGTTTCCAGATGATATCACCACGAGAACAAAGCTTCTTACGACTTGCGAAAACAATTTTTTCAAACATCCGACCCAACAAATAAGAAATGATCCAAAAGCTACTTTGACATTAAACATGCTCTCCTACTTACTTGATTAATAATATCAGGATTCTGTACTGTCGTTTCTTGGAATATTTAACTCATGCGCTTTTTGGTCATAACTGAAATCAAGAGGTGTTTGTCTCGAAACATTGCAGCGTAAAGATAATGTGGGAAAACTATACAAATTATCAGTTGCTCGGAATGAATATTCCAAAGAATTCTTTTAATACAATTATTCTTCAACAGGAATATACTTGGGATCGAGGTTGAATTCGTTAATAACCCTGAAAATAATGCGGAAAAGAACGAGATCACTTAAAAATGAAATATTTGTTCGGCTCACCAGTTATTGATAGTGTAAGGGAAGTAACCATGCTTTTGGAATTTGAACATTATTCATGGTAACCTCCCTTATCATACGTTACAAGTCCCTACTTAATTATTTCCGAGTCAAATTAGTTCCATCTGATCTTATTTCTTGAGCAAACTGTATAATAACATTGATTTGATTTCCTGAATTGACTGGGAAACAAAAACACAACTCGCGTTTTTCTTTTAAAACACAAAAAAGAGAGCCTCTCGTAATGGGAGATATTTTCTAATTTTCTTTTAAAAGAGAGTATGAAAAAGGAAAGATAACTGTATTTTCTTATGATAATGAATAGAAACATAACAATATATGAAAAGGCGATCGTTGGCTTGTGTTATGGGGTTTTACAGCAGGTCAACATTTCATTGGTGATATTGCGATGCCTGGCTTATCTGCTGAAAAACGTTAAGAAGAACGGTAAAAATATTGTCCCGTTGATAAAATATCTACAATTTAGGTAAGCAACATTGATGTAAAAAGAATAGAATAGAATATGATTTTATCGACGAATACGTACGAACATATCTCGTCATGCAAACAAATACATTTTTACATAAACATGCATTCATTTCAACACGGATACAAGGAACATATTTTACAAATTATGTTGCTTACTACAATATATCACCAATACATATCAACTTAGAAATGTAAATCGTCTGGATTAGAAGGTAGCCCTTTTTGTTAGTATATTCACTTTTAATCAAGCATCCCTGTTGTTCACTACGTTGGTGAATAAATATTTTGATGATGCAAAATTTGAGATACGAAATCTCGATCCTTGTTGATCTCGCTCATTCGAACCTGAACTTCAATTTCGAGTCCGCCATTTTGGATTTGTAGAGAGCGTCGAAAGCCTCGTTCTGAGCAACAGTGAAATGGCTCTTCCAATCACCGATAATCCCTGTGAATAAAGTTAAGATATGCATTTACCAAATGTTCCATTGATGACCTATGGAAACACAAACAAAACAATGACATAAAAGTTAATCAAATCATTATATGGGAAATAATGTTTAGATATGCATTTACCCAATTCTAAATTCTCTCTAATGCAACTTTCTAGCTTCACATGATGAAAGTATCAACCTATTTCTAAGTAAGGCTTCAAGACTCTTTTATCAACAAGACAAAAATGATAAAGCATTTGTCAAAAAAATAAATTCGTTTGACAGTTTACTAAATCTGCGTGATAAATTCGCTATT
Source organism: Cerastoderma edule (assembly GCA_947846245.1). NCBI lineage: Eukaryota > Metazoa > Mollusca > Bivalvia > Cardiida > Cardiidae > Cerastoderma > Cerastoderma edule. The sequence goes on along the minus strand of OX401407.1, from coordinate 29,373,005 downwards.
TCTTAACCCATTGGTTATGAGCAGCGCCGAGAAGCCTATAGATAAAATAGTGTTATTTAACTTTATAGATTTGGGTTGTCAATACATCAGTAGAAAGCATTTTATTTTCAAAATATTAAAATTTCAATCTGTGCGAAAGTCACTTTAACCCTTTCCCAAACAGCACAAATTCGACTGTCCCAAATTGAAAGAGTTTGCAGATGACATTTCAAAATGTGATGAAAATGGAAAATAAACTTCTGATAGGGCAGAAAACATTGTGGGTAAAGGAAAATTTGCTTGTTACGAGAAATTTCTCCTTTTCCCACAATGTTTTCTAAAGTCGTCTGCAACAAAGTGGTCCAAAATGTCATTATTGTTTGGGAAAGGGTTAATAGTGCTACCTTTTCTAAAGATGCTTCCGTCTTTGTTCATGAATCCAGTCATCGATTTGTATGGACTCCGTTCCTCCATGGCTTTAAAGTCACACTGCTTCGCTATTGATTGGCAAAGAGCATCGTCAGCAGCGACCCCCAAAAATGTCGCAATCCTTTTTATTTCTGACACAGGGTCCTGTCAATAGATCAATGGTGCTGTTGTATTTTGCAGGGAAACGTGGATTGTTATGGTACTGATGGAAAAAAAATCAGAAAAGTCAGAATAACAAAGTCAAAGATTTAACAGAAAAATTGCAGTTACAATGTCAAGGTTAATATCATTAGAATTTTTTTAAGGATTTAACTTTTTATTTGCCGTCTCTCATTCAGGTAATTTTGATTTCGATGTAAAATTGATGATTAAGGGGAGGTAATTACTATGGATTTGAATTATTGCTATTCATTTTGCAAATATGAATTCAAAATTAAAAATTGAAACCGATGTAACGAAATGATCCATTAGTGATTCGGAAACACTCTCTATGTGCAATTTACTCTAATGACTACTTGACTTTAGTTCGTCTGCTCTTTTTTTTTTGAAAGCATTTTAATAAAAGGGGATTTTGTTAGCATTTCATCAACACTCGCCAAATCAATTAAAACGGACAATATACATCTTTATCGTATATGACAAAACCACCATGATAAACTAAAATGCCATCTCATATTTTCATATTTCGAAAACAGTATGATTGATGTATTTTGATAATGATTATCTACATATTTTGTGTTTATGTTCCACACTCAAACAAAACAGATTTTTGGAAGATGATTGGCTAGCACGTTGCAAAAGTAGACTAACTTTAATATTCAAAATTATGTCATAATTTGTCTTTTCATGGGGCATGTCTCACAGAAAAGCTTTAACTTAGACAAAAACTGATCAGAGTCTTACATGTGAAATCTTTATCGTACTTTTTAACGCATGTCTATTTTCATTCAAAGATGCCAAGTTATCTTTGAGAAAATTGGGTTAGACGTCTGCGGCAATTTTGTAAACGTCGACAAATCTTTGTAAGTTATGTCCTTGTTCGCTGTGTTTCCTTTGAAAAAGGTCGCCTGTATTTATGTAATATATTCCGTACAAAAACATACCTGTTTAAGATCTTCGAAGTACACTAGATGTATCGGTATTTCGTTAGCTTCCATTCCCTTCTCAAAACTCTTCACGTACTCAAACCAGCAGTTGCATTCTACTGCAATAAACAATAAAATCAGATCCAGGGGTTTTCATCGTATGCACAATATATAAATCCAACCTTTGAGCTGTATTATGACCTTGAACTTTCATCAAGTGACCCATAACTAGATGGGACATACAACAAAACTGAAATACTCGACCCTGTGAAAATGGTCCTGTGTGGTTCAGTGGTTAAAATCGCGGACTTAGAACTCGGGGGTCCCGGGTTTGAGCCACACCTACACCTATGGTTTCACAGGAGTGACCCTTTGCAAGTTATATCAGAGCTCTACCTTTGTGCTGGTGGATTAATGAACGTCGTTATATAACTGACAAAATGTTGACATGGCTTTAAATACCATACAAACAAACAAATTGACACTGTGATGGGCAGACAAATAGACACACAGACAGCTTAAAAACATTGGCGAATGATTGGCGCATATGATGTTTATAATACTTCTCGACGACATAACTGTTTATCTTAAAGGCACATAAAAGGAGATGAGTACTAATAAATTACTGAAAAATATATGGAGTTCTTTTACTATGTTCATAAAAGTCATGAAAAATAATTTACAAATGCATTGAGACCCTATTACATAGACTCCTTTAACATAAGTTATAAGAGCTTGAAATATAGTTGTCTCCAATTCAATCATGTTTATCAACAACCTGTTTGTTTAGATATTCAAAATACCGAATGCTGATTGGTCGGTTCAAAGACTTGTGTATCAATCTGAATTATTAAACTTGCTTATCTTGGTTATTTTTGGTTGACTTTCATGTTCAAGTTGTGTTGATGGTGTTTTCTTCAGATAACTATTTGAATCTGAACAAAATTTTACCAAATAAAATAGTTTGATATAGCATCCATCTCTTTTTATGAGCCTTTAAAGTAATGATAGCGATCAAAGGAATCTTGTGAGTTCAAGAATGACTACGCAATTGAACATCAAAATATATCTGTAATATAATTTTTGAAATTAAGTGGAAAGGTAAACAGGTAAATGTAAAAAAAACTTTTAGAGGTGTACAATTGATGAGGTTTGTTTATAACTAAAAATACAGCAAGGTCAGTCGAGAATTGTAAAGGACAATTTCGTAATACGACGGGGAACAATAAAATTGAATGGCAAGGTCTAAATCTAAGTCTAAGTTGTTGTTGTAGCTTCATAATCATTAGCCTGGATGCCATTCATACCCGCATTAGGGCTAGTCCGGATGATCCAGACGTAGATATTTTACTCTACTTGTATTCTTCTGAGAGCGCAATATTTATTAATCAAAACCAGAAAGATTTGGTGAATCAGGTCTGATTTCTTTTCTTTTTTCCCAAAAAAATTCATGGCAATCAAATATTTTTTTACTTATTCATGACCATTACCAGTACTCTATATTCCTTTTAATGCAATATTGTCAACGACTGTAGATAAAACTAGACAAAAGGCCTACACCGGGAGTCATTAATCATTGCACACTTTTTTGATAATCATAAAGATAAAAGAAGATTAACGCTTCGAAACCACTGTCATCTAGAAGTGACATTTTTGCTAAGAGAGGTTTTAGAAGACCATGCTGGAAGTCTCCAGTTGTATAGGTGACGGAACACTTTCTTATTTCGAGGAAACGTCTTCAAAAAACGTTTTCAACTGCGAAGGTTGACACAACTTTCTTAATTCTGTAACTATCTTGTCAATATTTAGCACTTTTCTATAACAAGTGTAGCACACGAAACCAAAATTTCCATCATATTTTAATAAAAGTTTTCTTAGATCTACTCCGGATTTGTTATATTGTAAAACACGATGTATAGAGCTTGACTTTTCAATACTTGTGTCACAAACGCAACACTGTTTGGGTGATTTGCGCGGTGTACTTCAATTGGGTTCCATTACGAAACACAACGATTCAAAATACAATAAAAACACGATACACGCCTCAATCTCAAAATGATCCAACGCTAAGTAGGCAGTCTAAATAAGGTACATTTTCTCTTGAATCAGCTTGCATACTCTTAATTAAACGGGCATGCGCAGTCGATTTTGTTTCATTCGGAATACCTCGGCATAACCGAACACTATTATGTTCGGTAAACTTTCTCTGACACCTGGCCCTAGTTCGCGGTATACGAACGGGCCAGGCTCTACCAGGCTACATAATTATGTGTGTATCATGTGACTTTTCAAAACATGTGCCCCCTTTATTTCTTTCCGAGGACATTTCAGTAATTTTCTTTATATTTCGAATTAAACATAGATGACAAATGAGTGTCCGAACAATTTGTGAACATATACTTTTAGAAGAACTATCATAATCAATATAAAGCAGGCGTCATAAAGTCATGATTTTAATATAGTGTTCTGTTACTACTACGTTTTTACAAATAGTTTTATCACATGCATCTCAATTGACAAAGGTAAACCTTTTTGAGGCGATTTCATGACTTCAACGCATGTTACAATTATATCAAAACCGTAATATGATATCTTATACACAAACACTTGCAAGGTAGAATAATACAGTTTATATCACGGTTAACGAGTACGAATAAGTCATAATACCACGTACACAGAAACATCAAGTCTAACAATAAAACTGCGTAGAATATAAACATGAGCATTTGAAATCATTGTTGGAAAAGGAACATACTTCTCATAACCAACATAACCTTCCTTCCTGTGACAGGAGTAGTTTACAAATGTTTTGCGCACGCTGTCTGCAAATGTTTGCTTTGTAAAGGTGAAAGGAAATGCCCATTTAGTGATTTTAAATCCTACCAGCAAAATTAGACAACGGGAATAGTTCACAGTGGTTTGTTTTCATGAAGTGGTTTGCTGTACATTTATAAACACATCTATACTACCAAATTGTTCGACATGCACTAAGTGTTGCAGAGGGTCTGCCAAAAACCCTCATTGGAAAGGTCTGTTTCCAAAGTTCATCGCGTACAGGCACATGAAAGAATATGAGTACAAATAAATTACTGAAAAAATATGTAGTTCTTTTATTATGCTCATAAAAGTCAATACAATTAATTTGTGAATGCTGTGAGACCATGTGTAATAAAGTCCTTTAGCATAGGTTATTTTTTGCTTGAAATATAGTTGTTATCAATTCAATCATTTTTATCAACAGACTGTTTGTTTACATATTTAAGATAATAAATCATTGGTGGTTCAAAGATTTGTGTATCACGTGATCAGGTCAGAGGTGAAAAATCATGCAATCTGAATCAAACTGGCTAATTTTTCTCATTGGTTTTCATGTTTAAGTTGTACTGATGAGTATATGATGAAAACTTTTTTAATCTGACCAAAAGTTTACCAAATAGTATAGTTTGGTATAGCATTAATATCCTTTCATGATCCTTTAAGAGATGTCGTTGTCCTCTAAGTGCATTGCACTCGTCGCGAAAACTGTATCATTGCACGGTAAATAAGTCAAGGACGTATCATGTTTTGTAAGATAATACGTAAGGGTTTCACAGTGATATAACTTAACTAGATCAATATAGGGCATGAACGAATTTTCGTACAAATCTATTTTGTAGAGTTTTCAATTCGTAATCGTATTAAGACAATACATGCCAGATTAGTTTCTGCTGATCAATGGCCAACGGCTATATAGTGTAAGAGCACTGACAATCACACTTCTCTTCATTTTACTTAATGAAAGGAAAAACATGGGAGACAGTGGACAAAATAGAGAAATATTAGACCAGATCTCTGAAATGTGTGAATGTTAACATTTGCTATGATTAAACTTTCGCAATAGCCTGAAATTACATCCCATAAAGACGACAAACAAGATGATTCGAAGCGGGAAATTCAAATGTATATTGTACTTACATTTCCCCTCCATGAACCATTTCAGAAAGTGCTCGAACTTTCCCGAGTAGTTGTAATGTTTGATGCTCTCGTTGTGGTGGTAAAAAGATACGGCGGCGTCCTTCGGATTGCGCAAGATCAATACCGTCTTCGTCTTCTTCTCTTTCATCTGAACCGGAAGTTGATCGTACGGCAGGTGAGTGTTGAGAACTCTGGGAGAGGAACAACTGTCAAGGTTCTCTTGCGCCTGCGCGCCTAGCATGAGTTCCATTTTACCACGTTGGATCGGTTCGGCTTTTCCGAGCAACAACATGCTCATGATTTCGTAGCCCCAATGCGTTCCTGTGTATTTGAGAAAAACTGCTTTACCCTTTGACAAACGCCGAATTTTCGACTGTCCTAAATTGAAAGTTTGCAGACGACATATCAAAATGTGATGAGATCGAAAAATAATCTCCTGATAGGGCAGAAAATATTGTGGGAAAAAGGAGAAATTGCTCGTTAAGACAGGTGTTCTAAAGTCGTATGCAACAAACATTTAAAATGTCATTATTGTTTGGTTATGGGTTAAAGGTGCTTGTTCAAACATGGGAGAATTTAAAAGTCAAAATAAGATGTCAGTTTTTGTATTTTTGAATTATATAATATTAAACGTAGTTATTTAAAGCATAATTGATATAGGAAGCACCAGTACATCTATGTATGTACAGTTTACATGTGATACATGCGAAAACCGTTGCAAGGTTTTGGATTTAAAAAACATGTACATATCGAATAATCCATGATTATAGGGGTGGCGAAATTTGATTTTGATTAACTTGTCCGTAAAAACAAAGTCTTTTCCTGCTCTTGTCCGTACAATGTTGGTATAGTAAATTTCAGTAAAATGCACTTGTCCTTTCAGGCTTTTGGACAAGCTAGGCAAAACAGACAATTGATTCTGCCACCCCTGGGGAGAGAATAGAGTCTCGTAAATAACCCGGTTACCCACTACTGTCTACAACTCATGAAAATATGTTAACATGTATATGTGTAACTATGGCATGATACACCAGAGACATATCGGTGATTAACAATTAGTAAATTATTAACGAAATTGTTGACAAGAACGAATAGATCTGTGTACATATATACTCCCTGAATGGCGTGTCCGAAGTTTATTTCGGTTCCTCTAATCTAGTGTCTTATCCAGAACATAAAATGGGCATGGTGCTGCCGAAATGGGACCGGGTACAAAAGATTATAGGTCCAAAATAGATCCACTTCTTGACAAGAGCAAAGCACTTGTGGGTGGCAAGGCCACTAGGGGTATACGAACGGGCCAGGGTACCGTTTTACAAAGCACTTTAGGCTAAAGTCTTGCGTAAGCTCAAAAAAAAGCATTCCCTTTTATTTCAATATTGGGCTAAGAAATATTGCAATATTGCAAAGTGATATATCATTGGAAGCGTCACTCCGAGACGCTTCCAATGACGTGCCACAAGATTATATCCATGTTTATCGGTTTTGTCTTACGCAAATAGTTTCCTAAAGTTATCAAGTAAAATGGTACCATGAGGACCCAAGGCTGAGGTAGTCCAAATATGCTCGTGTGGTTTCAAATTGATCGTATATCATTACCTGACTTCGGAGGCGTACACAACATGACATCACTATCTCGAAGTTTCAGCTCTCTTACATTGCGGACATTATTCGCTATTATAGCAGGATCCTTTCCGAAGGACCCTATTATCGTGCCGTCAACGTTAAAAAGGTTGTCGATCGAAGCGCCATCTTCGTCCACGAGCTCATGTTTTAGCACGGACATTGGTGATTGGTTATAGTTTTCTACCTGAAAGGAACAGTTCAAACGGCTATAATGTCATGTAAACTAACTGACTATATTTTATAAATATAAACACCTCAGGAGGGTTTGGTCTAAAATTAGGTACCTATTTTTATTAACTTAAACTTATCTTCCTTTATATTACCTCAAAACATACTAAGGAGAGGGACTTAATAAGCTCTAAGCTTCCGTCCCAATCCAGTTGTTAAGAAATGTTTCATAATAAAATATTTTTAAACTAAAACCTAAAAAACACTACCTATATCTAACTACTTCTGCTCATTAATGGAATCGCCCACTTATCGTAGATAGGTAAAGAACAATAGTTGTTTTGTTGTTAGACGATTTGAAGTCAGTTTCAACAATATCTCGGTTTTATAAAAATATATATACATCTGGCTATGTACTTAATGGTGTAAAGGAAAAGAGTTTTAACATTTATGGTGCATTTCGTCAGATTCAAGTAGTCAGCGACAAGTACATTGCAAGAAGATATCATTTCAATTATAAAAGATTACTGAAATAATTGTGTGAAAAGCTTTAAATTGCTGCTTTAACCAAGTCATCAAAATTGATATGTCATATGTTCAAATTGTTGTCTTTTTCAACATCTTAAAAGTTTATCTGTGAAACTGTTAATAAGTGGTGTTGCTTCTATTTCGAATATCAACGAAATCGATTTTTCCAAACCGTCGTTATATTGCTGCTTCTTACGGCATCCTGAAATCAGTCTGTTAGAACATAAAAAGAAATTAATGCCATCTCGCCATAGTATTGAAATTAATTCGTTAGGTTATGAAATAATTTGTATTACCAAAACTTATAGAATAGTTTTTGTAATGGCATTTCATTTTGCAGTAATCTTGGTCAGGCCCCCAAACATACAGCACATTTTAATACACTACTTCGCTATCTTTTTTTAAACCTGCTAACCTAAATACATCTTGAATAAGGTCAAACAAGCTATTTACGTATTTATGGTAACTGATTTAAACCGATAGTAACGATCGTGTAAAAGGAACAACTGGTTCATCATTGGTGAATTCATCTTCGATCCTAAAATTAAGGTTATCAGCAAGAAACAAACGTTTTAGATAGAATTAAAACCATCAAATACCAACTAACCTTTGATAATCAAATATCCTTTACATAACAGCTGTGCAAACGTACATTCTGCAGTTCAATATAAAGTAAATCTCTTTGTGCGAAAATCCGAATGATTTACTGTGCTCCGTGGTATTTTTGTAATCCAATATATGGAAAAAGGAATTCACAAATGTGCCCGTGCATGCATGCATACAGACTGCGCGTTGTTGTTATAGCAACTTACCAGACAATTTTTTTTAATTTAAACTTTTATTTTACATCGATTGTGACGGAAGCTTGAAGCTTCTTGAATTCAATTTCGATAACTGCTTCTTGGATACTACACCAGTACTCGCGCCGATGTGTGGATTAATCCCGGCAATTATCACCTTTTCTAACGGGGATTCGAACCCTCGGTACAAGAGGCCGGCGCTCTACCACTGCACCACTGTCGCCAACAAAGATATTTGAAATACCCCAAAATTGAAAGTGTTCAACAAAATAAACTTGAGACAAGATCTAATTATCTTTCGCAAGACATATCGGGTATTTCTGTACCGGTCATTCGTTGGACAGAAACACATATTGTTACAACTGATATTAAACCCTTTCCCAAACAATAACGACATTTGACCACTTTGTTGCGGACGACTTTAGAAAACATTGTGGGAAAAGGAAAAATTGCTCGTAACGAGCAATTTCTCCTTTTCCCACAATGCTTTCTGCCGTATCAGAAGATTATTTTCCAATATAATCACATTTTGAAATGTCGCCTGCAAACTCTTTTAATTTTAGACAGTCGAAAATTTGTTGTTTGGGAAAGGGTTAATGAATAACAAACTTATCGTTTTCAAACTACTTCTTCCAAGGACAGTAGTATTCAATAAAACGCACGCAATAAACAAGGCCACGAACAAAATAAAGCGTGTAGCCTTCTTTCAAGGACATCGCTGAGCGCGCGTCACAAAATAGGAAGTTATATAAATTTGAACAATTGGGTGTGCGTTAAATAACATGTGCGGGTACGCATGAATTCATACGATATATCGCAAACATGCATATAGATAGAATAATAGACTGGTGTCGTGAATCAGAAATGTTATCGTGCAAGGTTTAGGAATATTATCCGTCGAGCCGAAGGCGAAACGGATAATAGTAATCCGAAGCCGGGCCCGATAAATTTCCCATTCAAAGAAACCAACTTTCTATTCTATTTATCCTGTTACCTTTATGTACTCTTTCAAACAAACAAGGTGTAGATAAAACACGAAAAAAAGGGAAAAATTCCTTAGTATATCCGTCCTTATAAAATTGATTAATTAGCCTATCAAATAGTAGATTGGAATAGTTATGTCAAGTGCGAAAAGAATTTATCTAAGCTTAAATTCGTTAAAGGAGTTTACTTCTTACTTTTTAAAACAAGAGGTTGTCAAAAAAAACGGATCATCTGTATTTCCGTTATATGAGAAACAATCAAACATAATGAAGAATTATTTAAAAAACCAATCTGACAAAAATAAATCTTGCTCTTAATAAGTAGTATTTTCAGTCGTCACAATATGATAAAGAAAATGTTTCTTTGATCTTGTTGTTGTGGTGGTTGTTGTTGCTGCTGTTGTTGTTGTTTTGTGTTTTGGGGGCTGGCGGTTTGGGGTTGTTCTTGGAGGAAAGGGGTGGGGACTTCATACTAATTGTGTCGTTTGCTGCTGCTATCAATTTGGACAAGTCGAAACTTCAATGTGAGGAATGACTCAATACTCCAAACTGTCTGATCCATTTGCAGCAGTTTGAGCACCAATACCTACTTGGCTATCTATGTATAACCTAAACCCGATAAATCTTAATAGTTCCTGCTCCGAAAACATTCGTTCGACAAGGGACGTAAATAAAGCCCAATAAAGCCTTTGATTTCACGATAGTCTCCCTTTTGTTGTTAATTCATGTCATGTTTGGAACACGTATGTCCTCAATCTCCTGCTGAAGTACTCTTGACAGATTTTCATTGTCTTTTAATTTTTAAAAAAGTGCATGACTTTCCTTTATTGTACACTGAACCTTCACGTTTATGTTAACGGTAAGTTTACCTTATTTCCAACTTCGTCCATATAGATACTAATAACCTAGAGTACGACGTATACTATTTACGCCTGATGCCGTTTTGAATGTAATTGGAGTTACCACAGTAAGATACATTTCTAATGACTCATGGTTTGCTTAACCCTTTCCCAAACAACAAATTTTCGACTGTCCCAATTTGAAAGAATTTGCAGACGACATTTCAAAAAGTGATGAAATTGAAAAGTATTCTTCATATAGAGCAAAAGACCTTGTGGGAAATGGAGAAAATGCTAGCTACGAGCAACTTCTCCTTTTTCCAAAATGTTTTCTAAAGTCGTCTGCAACAAAGTGGTCAAATGTCGTCATTGTTTTGGAAAGGGTTAAACATGAACATGACGTCTCAAATCATTGGAACGTTGCCATCTTTATTATGCAATTCAGAACACAAATATTTGTTCAACTTCTTAGCTGGGGTTGCTGTAAAGCAGTTTGATTCTGTTCTTTTGAACATTTTTATTC